>CM073486.1:32780500-33471000 GCA_037074505.1 Albizia julibrissin
CACATTGGCTCTTATCATAGCTAACTCCATCTCTTTATAATATTCCTCCATACTCCTAGACCTTGTGTAAGGGTCTGCAACTTTTGATAAAGCTCCCTATAGTAATGGTTAGGAATAAATCTCCTCCTCATTAGAGTTTTCATTTCCCTCCAAGTTGCTACGGGCCTCTCACTATTATTTCTCCTATTAATGCCTAATTTATCCCACCAAACAATGGCATAATCAGTTAATTCTACTGCTACTAACTTCACCTTTTTTGCCTCAGAATAATTATGACACTCAAAAATCATTTCTATCTTCTTCTCCCACTCCAAATATGCTTCAGGATCACTCCTTCCTTGTAAAGGTGGTATTTTCATTTTGATGCTCCCAAGGTTCCCATCCACTCTATTTATTTCCCTAGCAATATTTCTGCCATGTCTTCTCTCATACCTCCTATCTCCTCTATGCCTATTTCTTCCCACTTCATATTCAGATTCAAAATCTTCCTCACTAGCACAGCTAACCTCATCATTCTCAGATTCAAACTCATCCATAGAAGCATCCCTTCGCCTATTGTGCCTTCTAGGATTTGGTTGAACTCTTTACAGGTTTGCAATCCTTTCATATTTTCTATCCATCCTATCCCTTATTTCTCCAAACATAACATTCATACATGCAAAATGTTACTGCATTGCTCGGAGGTGGTCATCTATATTCATTGGATTACCACCAGATGTTTCTTCTGCATTAGACATTATATTTGTAAGAAAGACGTTGGAAAAATAATTTTCCTCACGGATTCCTCATGTGTTTCCCTCGAGGATGTCACTCTACACTCGTGTTTCACTACAATTTAGCTTTTAAATTGATGTATTGTCACTCTTGCCTTTTTCCACTCTTAGATTCCTCTTGAGGCTCTTTAAAGAACTAAGCAATTCATAATCAAAGAAATCTCAATTTGCAGAATCAACACAACACTTAGAAAGATTCAATTGACACAGATTGAAAAGGTTCAGTCAAATTCTGGACATCAAGATAGATGCTTACATAGAACACATTCAACACATCAATTGGAACTTTCTCTTCTTTTTTCTTTTGTATATATATTTTGTCTTTTTTTATGTTGTCTCTTTTTTTTTACTGAAACTTAAAGAGAATATACAGAATCTATCACAAACAGTAGTACAAAACAAGCAATATGAACCTAGAAATTCTAGAAAAGCGTCTGTTTTGTAAAGACTATAAATTACTATGGAAATTTCGAATTTAGATGCAATCAAAACGAGCAGAAATAAGAGATTCTGAACAATGGAAATGACATATTGAATGATGGAAATCATGAAGAGAAAGTGGTTGAACAAGGATAGAATATTTAGGGACGTTCTGGAAAAACGAAGATGAACAGTCACAGAAAATTTCCAGAAACACAACGAATTAAAATGAATAGAACTCACAGATGACAAATCAGATTGGAATGATTCCAAACCGAGATGAAAGTAGAGATATTGAACTATGAAAATGACTCACTAAATAATGAAAAGCATAAATAAATTATTGACAAACAGAAGCTATAATTTTAGACACGGACACAAATGAGCAGACGAAAAGATACAAGAACAGCACAAAACTTAAAATGAAAATGGAAACAAAGAACAAAAAGATATGACCTGAGTTTAGATCTAAAGCTCTGATACTAAGATGGTGCAAACCCACAAGGAAAGATCCCAAGAACCCACAACCAATTCTGAGATATACTCACCCCAAGAAAGCTAAAAAAAGATCTACGATCCACTTGAACCCTTGAACACGAAAGAACAAGGACCCAAAGTGTTGGAAGACGCCACAAGATTGATCAAGCCTTGATAAATCTGTTAGTTCTAAGAAGAACCCTAGAGAGAATCCACTCTCAAGAAACAAAGTGCAGAAATGAAACTTTCATTCATATATCAAATCTCAAGTGTATCCTACAAATGAAGAAGCACAAGGTATTTATAGGGAAATACTACCTAATTGTAATAATTGGAACTTAGAAAATTGCAACTACAAAGTCTAATACCATGTGCTAGGAAATTCAAAACCATGTGCTAGGAAACCCAAAAGTCTATTACAATGTTATAGAAAACACAAAAGTCTAATATAGTGTACTAGAGAACTCAAAAGTCAAATATGGCAACTTATTTAATAATTTTGTACAAATAAAATCCATAAAATATAATAAGCATTTAAATCCTAAAATGTGCTTATTTAGGCCCAAATGAATCCTCCCATGTGTAGTACTAGGTCCAAGCTCTTTAATTGCGAGGCTTCAAGCCCAAAACTTGATCAATATCTCTATTTGCAGCCTAAATGAAGTTAGTGACGTTTTCAGCATTTTCGTCCAGCTTTGATCCGATTGCTAATTGCTTCGTCCAAGTCTCTTGCACAAGCCCATTTAATGCTTCCTTAATTTGTTTGGCTCTTCCTCTTGTGATTGGTCCACTTGGAATTTGCAAAGGATCACTAGAATTTGAATGCACAACTTGCTGATTCGCATCACTGGTAAAGGTAAATCACGGGAAAGGCAGTCAGGTAGTAACTCTCTCTCTCTCTTTTATATAATATGTATTATTCTGCATGTATATTTTTACTATTAGGTATATTCATTTCATGAATATACGGAATTGATATTGGACCAGTGTGTCCTGAGGTAATAAAACTTGTTGGACTAGTGTGTCCTTAGGCCATAAGACATTATGTGCCTTCAGAATTGTACCAGGAAGTGACCCAAGGCTGTAAGACCCAATTGTGCATGATGCATGGGGCAATGTCCCTGGGTGTAAAACCTGAGTTACCAAGTGTTGTGGTATTGGACCAGTGTGTCCCATGATTGATATTATGCTGCATATTGAATGTTGAATGTTGTTTGTGATGATTGCTATTATATGATAGTTTTGTTTACCATGCTTTATGAACTTGTATATATTATGATTGATTGTTGTTACTACTGACATTCTTGTGAATCTCACCCTTTCTATAAAATGACATACAGTTGTAAGTGTCTCTAAGGGCAAAAAGGTAGTCACGGGTAAGTAGAAGATGACAAAAAAGGATTGAGATATTATGATGGTTATTTGTACATAAATTCTACTGTGACTTAGGATATTCTAGCTAGCCATATATGGCTACATGTTATGTATATAAAAATGTAAAGGCATAACCATAGTAAAGCTAATATGTAGTAGAAGTAATAGAGATAGCATAGCACGCGTAATATGGAATAGTTTTAGTTGATCTACTACACGTATCGAATAGGTAATTTCCTTATCATGATAAATGAACTAGGTTTGGCAATTGTATGATAAGGACCCATAAGGTTAACTATCAATATACTAGTTTATGAGAAGAAAAGCATTCTAATAATAAAAAATAAGGATAATGATTGATGAGTCATAATGAAGTAGTGAACCACTATATGACTATTTTGAAAGCTTAAATTTTTCAGAAAAACTGGCATCGAGGTTGGGATTTTATGTTATTATCAGAGGTTTATTCATCCCAGGATGGAAACCTGACTCAGTGGTTCCTATTCATTGTGTTAAAACTGATATGATAATCATAAAGATAAGGGTGTCACATTACCACCTTCTTTCTCCTTCTTTATCATCTTCTTCATTTTTAGATATGGCTTTTGGCTTTCAATAGTGCTCTATTACAACCAAACAATATAGCTAACTAACAAGGAGAAATAAAGCTCTCCTATTTTGTACCAAAACAAGGTGCTCCATGATCATCCATCAACGATTGCTATTAACATTGGATTCAAACAAAGAAAAAGAATAATTTTTGTGAAAAAAAAGATCTAAAAAAATCAAACAAAAAAATTTCAAAACCGCCCAAAAATCTATTATGAATTGTTGAGATTCTAGAGATATTCTATATGAAATTATCCTTCTATTTTACCCAAAATTGTCTCCTTAAAATAAGCCTAAAAATATGCTTATATATTATTTACATATCTACCAATTTACTGCAACAAACCAGGAAGAGAAATGATCTCGATATTAAAATTAGATCCAGAGGGTAATTAGAAATAAAATCCACAACCAATTTATCAATGGCAAGGGGAAATCAGATCTAAAGATTAAAAAAAATAAAGCATAGACAAACCATCCATCATCCTAAATAGAACCTAGAAACTCTTGTATTGGGGTGTTGAAGAGAAGGAGAAAAGATAAAGATCTCAAATCGACTTGTCGATGATGTCAAGATGTTGGAATAAGAGATGATGTTGGGACATGTAAGAGGGAATGTAGGTGGCTACTGGAGATGACATTGTATCATTGAGAGGGAACATAGGAGAGTTCAATTTTGCGTACATAAAGAGAGAGTGGTAGAGAAGAGAGAGAGGATAGAGGAGATGATGAGGTGGAATATATGATAAGGTGGCATACATAAATTGGTTAGGATAAAGATGCGGTGGCATGTTGGAAAGACTTAATGGTCAACATTAATAGTACCATTTGAGGAGGGCAACATTGCTATGTTTTTAGACTTTCAGGGCAACATTAACATAAAAAAAAAATCAAGTTTACATTGAGATTTCCTGAATACTTCTGGTGTGGATTTGCACCTTAACCCTTATAATATTTTATGAATGCAAAGTCTGATGAACTTCTAGTTCATACTTTTATATTTGAGGACCTGTACTTAATGGTAATGATGCATTTCATGAGTCTTTTCAAGCTATTCAATTTCCCTCGTATGTTCAGAAAACATTATCAAATGGCAATTGACTACTTATGCAATATTAGTCTCATAAATCCATTTGTTTTCTTTAGAAACATCCTTTTGTTTAATATAGAAACAAACAGGAAGAAGGAGTTCTTTACCCAATATATATCCCAATTTTCTTTCAATATCCATATGTGTGCATTATGGTGGATTAATTGGAATAATCATTGCACATTTAAGCTTTTTGAAGATGGAATATGTGTGACTTCTGACAAAAAGCCAATTTTATTGGGAGAATTTTATTGGCTTATATAAGTGCTGCAATATTTAAGATCAAACATGCCAACATTGAAATACAAAATTTTGTTCTCATAAGCATTAATCTAGCTATCTATAGAGGCTTTAATAATTTTTTTTGGATTATGTAATTTGGAAATTGCACGCTTAATATAATAATTTATTCAAACATTCTTGCAGACTTCAGGCTATAAACTAATAGTAATCTTACATGTAACCATCTTATAGATGCATCTATTAAATTTTGCTGAACACTTGTATGGTTTACAAGTTACTTTAAAGGAATTTTGGACAAACCTAGAATCCAATTGACTTATTGAGTAACCACGTGAGATTAGAGTACTGATTTAAACTCTGATCATATTAAACGACAAATTCACTATAACGCTTGTTCCTTTAGCCCTTTATTATGTTTCGGAAGCATTAACATTATTATTATGGCTCAGGAGAATCATTGAATAAAGCTCCAAGCCAAAAATTTACATAATTATTCTCAAGTCATTGTTCATTTGGTAAAGCTACCAGATTTCATTGTTTATGGGGTTACGATACAATTATTTGCTCCATTCATTACTATCAGAGTATTTCTTTTCTTATTAATCATTCTGCTTACTTAACTAATTGGCTCGTACCGTGCGATTGATAATTTCTAATTCAATTACCAAGCTTAGGAAATTTGATTCATCCGTCATGCAATGATATACAATTAATAACTCAAACGTCAACTTCACAATGGTACAACACGTAAATAATTGTTCTCTTTTTCATTGAAACTTTTTCTCCTGGCATAGAGTCCTACACCCCTCTTTTGTGCTCAGTTGCCTATATGGTTGGTTGAGGAAGGGTGAGATTCGGAGAAATCTTAATAGTAAACAATATCACTATACATGCAATATATATATTTAATGTATAACATGCTTGTCATGCATAAATTCATGCTAACATACTGACATATTTGTATGCTCAATGTTATAATAGACTCATGGCCATAGCATAAATATAATAGAGCTTCAATCAATCAGATATGCTCAACATAATTAGACAAAGTGGTCACATAAATCAATATACAAACATACATATAAAATATATGCAGGTTAGGTAAGTTCACTACCTTTGGTCTTTGTGTCCTCCTCTTGTATCTTTTCTTCCAACCAGTGTAGTTGCTTAGGAAACCTTCGATTTCCTTTTCCTTGTCATCTCATGGCTTTAGATACATAGCGAAATTATTAGAGCCATGACAAATAAATGTCCAATAGGCTACTTTAGCCTTTAGGGCATTATTCCTATCTTTGGACCTATACTTGTCCTAAATTACCTTAAATGCTACAAATTTGTGGGTCCACCTAAACTGTCAGATTTTTCACCCGACTTTGAAAAATCATAACTTAATCTAGGAAACTCTAAATGGAGTTGTTCAAAGTTCTATGCGATCCTCTTTAAGTATATTTTAAAGGAAAAATATCTACTACTATCTATTATAATCACACAGTTCCAAAAACCTTGAGCAACAACACTAACTCAGGATTCTTTCCAGATTCAATGCCTAAACTTTAACAAATCATATCTGATAATCTACAAACCTAAATGATACATATTATATATCAAATTAAAAGTTTTGATGTCTACATTAAATTTGGAAACTTTCATAATTTTTTGTCAAGGTTTAGTTTATCAAAATTTTGCCACAAGCAATCTGACTTCTAGAAACATAATCTGGCAGAAACTAACTTCAAAAATTCATATCTCTTAACATATTGACACAAATCACACATATTACCTATAAAATTAAAGCTTGATAGGTCTACTACCATTCTTGAAAGTATCATGCCATTAGACATGATTTGTTAATTCAAAAATTCATGACAAGCAAACTCTTTCCAAATAACGAAATCTAGTAGCACTACTACTTTAACTTCAATTTTTGGGTTTTCAATCCAACCCTTCTAAAATCATGTTCACAACCTATTCCTATAAAATTTCTTGTATAGAATCAATTTCAAACCTCAAAAATACCAAAATCATATTCTTTCTCTAAGTTTTGATTTTGACCAAAAATCAGGGTTTCAATAAAACTCAACAAAATATCATAATACCGGTTCTTGATTCTGGTAGTAGCTAGACGACACAAAATGTAATATCCAAAAAAAATTATTATAATAATATTATATTATTATTATATTATATTATATATTTATATTATATTACAACGTGGGCAGCATGAGGGTTGCCTACAAGAATAATGATTTGATGATGGAGGGAGTGGTTATCCACTCCCAACGTCCCCTCAATTTTTCTATAAAACCGCACAAGATGTGCGGTTTTATGAGAAAGAAGAGATAGAAAAAGAGGGAGAGAACGAGAAGAGAATAAGGAGCTTATTTAAGGTTTTCTGAGGTAAGTTATTTATCTTATAATATTATTTAGATAGCTAAAATAACTTATTTTCAGCAAAATTCTTTCATGAAAATTATTCCATGTATTTTTCTCTTTCTAATAAGGATAATATTGTACTGATTAGAAAAATATTTTAAGATTAGCATTTTGGATAAGTTTGAGTTTTGTTAGTATAAGGCTATAAAAATGTAGAGAATAATTAATAGTTAATTTTAATCGGTTTATTTTTTTATTTAGTTGGTATAAAATTTTATAACGAATTTTCTATATAATAAGTCTATAAATAATTATATATAGGACTTTTTAACCGATTAAATGTGGATTGAAAGATTTATTTGAATTAATGAAGGTATTACTGAAATTTTAATTGGTTTAGTTTTGAAATTTGAAGGACTAAACTGTCATTTATGAAATTCATAGGACTAAACTGTCATTTATGAAATTTGGAAGACTAAATTGTCATTTATGAAATTCGAAGGACTAAACTGTCATTTTTGATATTTGAAGGACTGAACGGTGATTTCTAAAATTTAAACCCCAAACTGTTATTTTCAGTTTTTATAATATATTATATATTATTATTAAAATTTGTATATAAGTTATAATTTTGATTATGTGGAATTTTGGAGAGTTATTAATGGGTAGTAAATTGATTGTGGTAGATTGATGTTGGCATTTACTTGAGTTCTTGGATTAGGAGTAGTGTGGTAATAAATAGCTTTGGCGAGAGGTAACCACTTTCCTCTTGTTGTGCATGCTTGTATGATGTTTGTGAGTGATTTTAATTATGCAGATTTATAAATTTGGCTATTGATATGTGATGTGGTTTTGGAAAATATGTTGTTAATGAAATTGTCTTGTGGGACTTATTTTCATTGAGAAAATGACTAGCAATATTATATCATATGAGTTGGTATTTATTTATGAGATTGGAAAGATCCTTTTTGATAATTATGAAATGATAATGACATGTCATAATCACATAATATGGATAAGATAGGGGATGGTGGATGTGGAATTAATGGGAGGTTACTCAAAGAGGAAATAAGGGGGTGAATTCTTGTACAAAAGAGGAAATAAGGTGGTGGACGTCTAGGTGCACACTGGTTAGTCCTTTGGCCCATTTGTATTCCGTAGGGCTATGACACCCCACTAATGTATTTAGAGGGGGAACACATGGTCCGGTCTTGTGCTCTGTGGATTTTGGCCGATCCATATTACTTGATCGGTGAGCTTGTTGAGTTAGCTACCAGTCATATGGGTGAGTACTAGCCCATGGGTTCAGTCAGAGGAAATAAGGTGGAGAGGAAATAAGGGAGGAAAGAAAATAAATTATTGTGTATTGACTCTTGTACACTTATATGATAAATATGAGAATGAGAATATGATATTGTGAATTATTATGAAATTATTCGTATGGAAAAGTGATATTTTAAAAATGTTATACTTTTATAACTGTCCCACTTGGCACCTCACGGGCACATACTTGTATGCCCGATGAGATGGATTGCTGGTTACTGAGGCTTTTGTCTCACCCCGTTGATTTAACATTTTTCCAGGTGATAGTTGTCGTGCTGGTCCATCAGGGAAGACTCCGGAAGCTTAAGCTACTTCTATAAAAAGTAGTGCTTCCATATTTTTAATATATGTTGCATTATTGTATAATGCCACATTAGGGCTCATCTTGCATACTATGATATATTTTTGAGAACTTGATATATTAACTATATATTTTTAATTGCTTCTGATGATGTTAGAAGGCCTGTATGGCTTATGATGTGTTCTAAACTTGTGGATCCACAATTTGATCTGATAAGGATATTTTAATATCTGATGAGATATTATTCAACAAGGAAAAATGATTTTATTTTCCATGGTAAATTTTATAAACCATGGTAGAGTTTTCAAACGGTTAGTTAAACTCTTTTTCTACCATGGTTAAAATTTTAAAAAAGTGAGCTGTAATCTTTTCTACCATGGTAGACTTTTGAAGAATTGAGTTATAAAAATAGGATTTTACAGTGTTAGGGAAAGGATTTTACACAAAACACCTCTGATCAGAAAAACAAGACTATAGAAAGAAAGCTCTCCGTGAGGAGAACAATATTTATGAAGGGCTTATCAGTCGAAAGTGACGTTTTAGGATTGGAATAAGCTTGGGAACTTTGAAGATTTCACTATTCATCCACCTTCTCTCCTCTTCCAATTTCTCTTAAATTTTTTAGATTTTTTCTCCTCTTTCTTGGGTTGGCCGAAAAACTTTGAAAAGGGAAAGGAAGGGTTAGATCTTTGCCATGTGTTTTGTTCTCTTGATCCAATGGCTCCTTAGAGTGACAAGTGTCTTGAAAGAGGTGATTTCCTTACTTTCTCTCTCCTTGATCGTCCTTTTCATGTGTCAGGGGAAGGCAAATCCGATAAATTCCCCTGACTCCTGGGTCGGTGTTCGAGAAAGTCAAGTATGTGTCAGATTGGAGACTAGTGGATTTCCCAGACACAGGCACTAGGCGGTGTCTCCTGAAGGTGTCAACACAAAAGTGGAAAAAGCAAGTGCAATGATTATGGACAAATGGCACCCTCTTGTGGTACCAACTATAAAGTAGTGACATCATTAGTCATGATGAGGGATAAGTGTCACTTTCTTAAGAAGCCAACCCAAAAGATGTATCATGATTGCTTATTTTATTAAAGCTACTTTAATAAAGTTACTTTATCGATGTCTACTTAGGATTTCACTCCGGTTTTTACTCAGGATTGTGTCACACGTATAAGAGCCTACAAGATGACGCATAAATTGGAGTGTGTATGGGCCCCACATGGCGCCATATAATGGTGTCTTTTCCAAAAACGTAGGGTACATATGTCTGCCCTAAAATGCCAAGTGACACCTATACCGGTATATTTTGCTCGACTAATCAATCTCATACTTGATGATATAATTGGGTGGCATCTTTCTAACAACCCAATGGCATCGTATATGTGTTATGTGCACATTTTCACTGACACTTTAATCCTAGTATCTACACATACTGGGCCCTCTTCCTGATAGAGCCAGATCACATAGTCCTCGAGAGTCTTTCTATCTCTCGACATTCTTGGGACTCTTCCCAAACTGGGCTTAGTAATTGTCTGATACAGGCTTATCCTTAAGTCTCTAGGGACAAAATTGAGGATATTACAATTCTACCCATATTCAATAAATTTCATCCTTAAAATTTTGAATATCTATACCTCGGGGAATCATTTCTAGACACCCAGTCTATCCCTTTCTTATGCAAGCTCACCGAGTGTGCAACAAAATTCACCATATTCTTAACACATATCTCAAATAGTATTCAGTAACCATCTTACAGTATTCTCATTCATTATGTACCCAATATGTAGTATTTAAATACAGGACCGATTGGTCCATTCCTGCAGTGCTTGATTACACAGGCCTCACTGCCTTTTCGGGACATTATTCGGATCACACTGTATGCAAACTAGGCCTTATAGCCTCTTTAGTACTCTACTCGGATCACACATCAAGCCTTATAGCCTCTTCAGAACTCTGCCCAGATCACACTATATGCATATCAATCCTTACAACTTATTTTACTTCTATATCACTATATATTCTGGCCTTACTGCCTAGGGAATCACTCTCATGCCATAGGCATCTCAAGACTTATTGCCTTGACTACAACCTGGTACAGTTTAAGTGTTTTGTCAACCTCAAGATATAATCTGGACATAATGGTCCAATGTCACCACGATAGGTATCAACCACAACGTTAGTCATAATACGGCCCAGGGATACTTCCCTATCCAAACTTATACATCGGGTCTGACTTCCTCAAGCTTCAGCTCATCACAATTCTTAAATACATAACATGCTGCCAACCTAAGGATATACTAGTCCTAAGGTCATATAGCCTTAAGACCTGTTGTCCATCATCTTTGCTGAATACATATCGAGTCTAACTACCTATGGCACACAGTCCACTAGGCATTCTAAATTCATTATAGTCTCCATCTCTTGCTACTCAAATCCTTTATATACTTATGTAATGTTCATGAAATGAGAAAAGGCCTAGAGTGTAAAATGACCAAATTTCCCCTTAAAGCTCTAAGTAAGGGCTGTCAAGGGTATTTTTATCATTTATGCCTGAATCTGACTAATATAAGGTCAAAAATGGATTCTACACCCGAAATTGTGTAGGATTGCCTTGGTCATATATTCTGATGAGGTATAGTTAGACCGGGTATAAAGGAGTGTAGGTTAGGTCTCCGGGGGCATTTCGATAATTTAGCATAATTGGGCTAAGTTATCCATTAAAATGAGTCTAGAATGATACATGGATGAGTAATAACTCATTTATTGTACATTTGAGAATTTAAGACCATACCGTTGTGCCCAAGCCGTAGCAAAAACCATGGTTTGAGGAAAGACATGATGTCCAAGAGGTAGTGAACTTACCTTGTCTGCATGTAATGATATGTATGTTTTGCATTGATTATATGACTAATTTGTCTGTTTGTGTTGAGCATATTTGATTGATTGAAGTTTTGTTATATTTTATGCGATGGTCATGAGTATATCATAACATTGAGCATGCAAATATGTCATTATATTGGCATGACGTTGTGTAGGCAAGCATGTCATGCATTCATCTATATCTTGCATGCATAATGGTATTGTTTACTATTGAGATTCTCTCGAATCTCACTCCTCCCAACCAACCATTTAGATAGGTAAAGAATGCTGGGAGATATGCAAGGAGGAGATATGAAGGTGGAGTGAAGATCGTAGTGCAAGACACTACTTTTGTATTTGATAAAATGTTTAAATAGTTTTGTGGTTATACATTAGATGTATATGAATGCATGTCTAAAGTTTAAGTAGAGAATAACTCTAATGTCATTAAAAAGGCAAGTAAATTGCTCGCATATACTCTGATTGTAATGAAATTATGAGCTAATGAGTAATTAGTGACATAGTAAGGTTTGTGAAATGATAGAAAAGTTTTCTACCCTTTAAAAAAACCTCTTAGCCTTAGGTTCAAATCCTGACTTGAAAGTGGGAATTTGTGAACATTTTGAAAAGATGAGTAGTCTGGGTTCGTATCCTGGTTCCACAACTGATTTTACTAGTCATTTATACTCATTTAAGGTTATTGAAAATAGGGTATCATAGGTAGACTAGGCATATTCCAATATCTCCCACTTATACTTGATGGATCAAATGTTATGGGTCAAGTCTCTTTCTCTTCTATCCTCCTTTCATTATAGGTGCTTTGCCATAACTATATAGGTAAGACATCTCCCAAAATTCCCAGACAATAAGACATTTTGTTCATAATGTCTTATTGTCTGGGAATTTTGGGACAACTCAATAACTTTCTTTAGTTCTATATTCATGTTTTTTCTACTTAATTCTCAATCAAACAAATCTTCAAAGAGAAGAATTTTATTTATTTTCTCAAACCCAATTTGATAGTTCTTAATAACCATTGTTCTCAAGGCAATAAGAATTTTATGTCCCATTTTGTATCCAATAATTTCCTTGAGTTTCTTAATTTTCTTGAAGAGATATTTCAAATATCTTATACAATTTTCTATTGTTTCATCAAAGAAACATTACGTATTTGCTCTTAAATCTTTTATGGTTTCTAGTATTTATGGTTAGTGTCAAACTCCTCAATATTTTAACTTTTATCAGAGTGTTAACACGTAGTTCATTGGGCATACAGAAATAGAAAATTTATACTGATATAAAATACTTAATTATGTTATAGGAAAATCCTCCACAGGGTTTGTACATATCAGTTACAATTCCTAAAAATATCCACACCAAAACCTTCAGTTGCCAGTATCCACCTCTTTTCCCTTCGAACTGCTACCTAGCTCAATAAAGTTTTAAGTATGGAAAGGGTAAGATTCTGACAAATCCTAATAGTAACATGCTATCAATCATATAAAATGTGAAAAATAAACATGAAATGCAGCATATATGATGTAGCAACAATAATGCTGTGCACATGTCAAACAATGCTCAGGATCAAATCATGATTTTGTCTGGATCAAAATAGTTGTTTGTCCCTACTTGCCAATAAGTGATCACAATGCTTTTTTGCTCAGCATTTAAGTACAAATGACTGTTTGTCCCCTACTAGCCTTACTGCATGCTTAATTCAGGATCATATACTTTTATGACCCCTACTTGCTATAATATTCTAGAACATATATTGTTCTATATGTACTTGCCATTGGCTTACCTAGACTAGGTACCTGCCGGCCCTAAAGGTACTTGTGGTTTTCCCTCTGGGTAGTACTTGTGCTTTTCCTAGACCCCACTCTAAGAATTATTGCCATTCACATATCATTGCACAGAACATGGCAAATAATGCATATTAATAATCACATAGTATATGAGAGATAGAGTTACTACCTGGATTCCTTTCCAATTTCCTAGCTACTTTCGATCCTTTAGCTTTTGTCCGGCCTGGGAAAATATCCTAAAATTCCCACATTGGTAATAAATGAGTTATTACTCATTCATATCTTATTTTAAGCTCATATAGTTGGTTATCTTTACCCTTAGAGTTCAAAGTAATTACATTGAGCTAATACCTTTCCTCTTAATTTCGCACATTTACTACGATCTGTCAGAATTTTCATCAAATTTTGAAATTTCATATCTTTATGTACACATGTCCAATTGCAGTGGTTCTAAAGGCTAGGTAACCCTTATTAAGTCTATTTTCAAGAAAAAAAAATATTGCTCTTAGCTAATTGGATGGAAATTAATCCAAAATTACCAGCAATTGTACACTATCCAGAAACATGTTAGTTTTCACATGACCAATTTAAAAAATGCATAAATCCTAGTGTATAGCACCAAATGACCTTTATGACTATCAAATTAAAGCTTGATATGTCTACTTTTATTATGGAAAATATCATAAATATTGGACATATTCAGTTACTCAAAACATAATGAAAATATTTGCCACGTTGGGAAACCCTGACTTGATAGTAACATTCAAAATTTTAGAATTCAAATCCATTCTTTCAAACCCAAGAAATCCATTAGCGACCTCAAAATTGGCAAAATCCTGCCACTCCTACCTACCTTATTCTGACAAGAAATTAGGGTTCCAAGCAAAACTTCACCAATTTATATTTTAACCACCAAACTAGGTTCATATGCTTCCCAAATATCATATAATCACATGTATATGGCTAAAGCATCATGAAACCCTAAGAACCCTAAATGAGCAAAAATAGGGTAGCAAGAGAAAAGCCACAAAAATCCACCAACCAACAATTATAAAACAACAAGTTTAAGCTAGGTTTCTTGATTATCTTTGATTCCTCTTGCTTCCCTTACCAAACCGTGCACCTTCTTCTTCTTTCTCTTGATTTTCTTCTTGTTTCTTGAGATTCAAGAAGAATAGAAGGATTTGAGGGAGGTTTTCATGAATTTGAAGGCAAGAACCAATAAATTTTGAGCTCAACCTTACCTATTTCTTCCATGAGTTCCTTAGCTTTTCCTTCTTGCTCTTGTCTTCTCCAACTTCACTCTCCCTCTATTCATGTTTGGCCAAAAAAATGGACCCTTTAGAGGAGTTAAATGGTTTCTTGAATAAGTCATTTTCCACCTTAAAAATATATTATCTTATTGAAATTTTTGCACATGTCTTTATATTTTATTATTTCTTTTTCCATATGGCTCTTTCTTACTTCCACATGTCCATATATGTGGCAAAATCATGTGCCCTCTTACACCTTTCTTCCTTAGCCAATATTCCTTGATATTTTAGCCAATTGACCATTTTACCCTTATATTTTCTTGAATTTTTGAAACCAATTGCCATTTTCTTCTTCCCCTTTCTTTTGGCAAGAATTTGCAATGCTTATTGGGCCAAAAATTGTTATCTTTCATACTAAATTTTAGGCTCCATTATTAGACCTTTGTAAAGAATAAATTGGGCTTTATGTCTTTCTTAGCCAAAAATTTCATATAATCATTATTTCTACTTTTTTGGCTACGTCAAGTGCACCAAAATTAACCATTTTATTCCTTTGAATATAATTAAATGTTTAAGGATTTTTTTGTGAATGAAATTTGGATTGTTACAATTGGATTAGGCTTAGGGTTCTTTCTTCTTTCTTGAAGTTGGCTCTTTCTTCCAATTTTATAATTCTCCTGAATACCACCATGATCTAGAATTTTGTCATTAGAAAGTTTCTCCATATGAGATTCCCTTTCGCTTTGGTTTGATACTGTCCCTTTTGTATCTGATCCCTTACTTTTACCTCCTCGGGATTTCTCTAAATTTCAATCTTGACATTCTCCTACTCAAGATTTAAAAGATTTATTTTTTTTCTTTAGGTTCATATTTTGAATTGCTCATTAGACCTCTTATTCTATTTTAGGGTCAAGTAAACCTTACTTCAGATTCTCTTCCTCTAAATCCTCTTTAGGATCTACTCCTTCTAGGTATATCAAGGGTTCAAACCTAAACGAGCAAATCCCTATTTCTCATAAGCTCACATTCCTCAAGTAATTTTGGTTTGAATTAATATTTGGAGGAAACAATGTAAGACCTCGTCTTATTATTGATATTGCTTAAAGTAGCAATTGCGTAGCTTAGTAGACACATAGAAATAAAATAAATATACTGATATATTGAAACAATATTGCTTGATTACATACAGAATTTCCCATAGAGGTGTAATGAATAATTACAATCCTTAAAAAAATAGAAAGGTCTTTAGATAACTAACACCTCCTCTCATATTGGCCCGGAACCTCCAGTTTCTAGAAAATACTGGTCTGCCCTTCGAGCTGTTGCTTGCTGTTGGAAACTTTACATGTTTATGGAAGGGTGAGATTCGGGGGAATCTCAGTAGTAACTAGCAGTCTAGCATATACAATGTGAAAATAAATATGTCATGCACCATGTCATGTAAGATGATCGAAACTATGTATACATTTGCCTAAGGCCAAACGACATATTTGCTCCTTGGTCAACTTAAAGCCCCTGTTAGGTCTATAACCACGACTTGGAAAATTCGTGTGTCCAAGACACTTGGCTCATATTACAGAGAACAACATGCTCAAAACATATAGATAATCACATAGTTTATGAAAGAAATTGTTACTACTTAGAATGTGCAATTTCCTTGCCTGTCAATCAATCCAGCTTCGTATTCAGCTCGGGCTATCGATATATCCTAAAATTACTAATTTAGGATAAATGAGTTATTATTTATTCATAACTCATTCTAAACTCATTGTGTTGGTTATCTTGATTCAAAAATGCAAAATCACTAAAATACCCCTAAGGACTCAATCTATGCTCCTTTGTACTCGGTCAAACTGTACCTCACCAAAAATTATGACCCTAGCTAATCATATACAATTTAACGTGTAGAATCCATTTTTTACCTCAGATTGGTTAAATTCAAGCCCAAATTATGAAATTACCCTTGACAACCCTAACTTAGGGTTTTAAGGGTAGTTTGATCATTTCACATTCTAGGACTTTTCTCACTTCGCAGTCTACATGAACCCTACATAATTTTCCCTTCTAAACTCAATGGAACCATCAAATTGATGAAATTCCAGCCCAAACAGGATGAAAATTCCCCTAGAAAAAATCTATAAAATTAAGGGAAAATCTTGTTTCTTGATTTTAAATCCATAAACCACATTCTTTTCACTTGTAATCACATGTTTAATCACTTAAAAACTTTTCCCACATGATTATTAGAAAATTGGGCAGCATAACCCTTTAGGTTTTGAGCTTCCCAAATTTATAACATCAAGGAAACATAGCCAAATCAACCACCAATCATCATCAACAAGCAAGAATCAACAAAAGGAGTATGGTTTATGGCTTTACCTTTGATTTCTCTTTTTTCTCTCTCTAGGTACCACCTCTCTCCTCCATGTTGCTCTTGTTTTTGGCTTGCTAAACATGTATTTCAAGATGGCATGGAGATTAGAGGAGTGTTGGCATGAAGAAGAAGGCAAGAATCAAGTGAAAATCACTTTTGACTCACCTTGGTTTGGCTCTTGATCTTTGCTCTTCTCTTTGCCTTTCTATTTTCACATGAGCTCTTTCTCTCTCCTTGGCCATTTTGGATGAAACATGAATGAAGAGGGGAGGGATATTGGTTCATCAAATATCTCTTTTTACTATAACATGTGCTTGCTTCTCATTAGTCAAGGGGGTTTTTTTCCCTTCTTGAATTAATTATGCACACATAGATTATTTCCCTTTCTTTCTCCCTACTTCAGCCATAATTTATCCCAATTAAAGGGAAAAATAAATGGCTGCTGAATTTATTGGTCCAATGACCATTTTGCCCTTACATTTTTCTCATTTTCGCACTTGTTGGAAAACTGGCCTGAATTTTCACTAAACTTTAAAAATTTATAACTAATTGTATAGATATCCAATTGGGGTGATTCTAAAGGCTATATGACTATTATTACATCTATTTGTAAGTAAAAATATATCCTTTAGTCAATTGGAAGCTCAACATTACCATAATTATTGTTTTTGACGCTGCCATTGAAAATTATCATTTTCACTGTGCTGACTTTAAAAATACATATCTATTTGTGTACAGCTCCAAATATCTTATATAACCTATCAAATTAAAGCTTGATAAGTCTAATTTCATTCTGGAAAGTTTCATAATTTTTAGACATCATATCCTCATTAAAAAATGTCACACAACAAGACTGCCACACTGGGAAATTCACTAGTGGCAAATCTCATTTGTTATAATTTGTGCTTCTACACAAATGTGTTGTGTGTGACCTTTAATTGTCTTGCTTTATCACTTCCTGTGCTCTCTAATTTTCTATTCAATTCCCTTTAATTTTATGGAATAAAATTATTCCTTATTGGGACACTTGCTAAACTGGGGTTTAGCTATGTACTTGAGTCAGGCTTATTCCCAATCCTCTTGTCCTAAAATTTGGGGTGTTACATTTCTCCCCCTGTAATAAAATTTTGTCCTCAAAATTTGGATATCAAATCATATTGATTATCCTTGGGAGAATGATGAAAATCATCCCTGTTAGATACATATAAGGTCTTACTACCTAGGGACATTTCCCTATACAAACATGCACATCGGGTCTTATTGCCTTTGTTCACTATTTAGCTTAGCTTTGTTTGCTTAGCAATTTGAGAGCCTGTAGACATACCGGTCTAATAGGCCTTTGGATTGGTGGACATACTATCTACTAGCAATTCTAAGGCTCTTTGATTAGTCACGACACAACTCGGTAGGTTTAGCTTTATAGCTTATGTCATTCTACTCTCACAACACTAGATGTTCCAATCTTACTCCCCGTATAAGCATGTATACTAGGACTTACTGCCAATTGCCTTGTCTATAAACATGACTTTCTATCTGCTACTATATTTGCTTGTTCAGTGTTTGGAATTAAATGACTATTTGACCCTTACTAGTTGTATTGCGTACACTACTTGAGATCAAATTACTATTTGACCTTTATTGCTCATACTGTATGCATTGCTCACTGTGTGCAATATGTCAGAAAAGGCATAAACCTGTTCGTGCTTGCCTCATATTCTTAAATCAACATCAATTGTTGTTAGCTCTACAACACAAGTGAGAAAATTAGCTTTGTAATGCTATAGCTGTTGTGATGCATGTGCCACTGCTTGGCTCTGCTACATCAAATCGCATCCTAATCTATGATTGTTCACAACTATGTAGACCACAAAGGTTAATTGTGGATCTGAGATTGTCAACATCGCATTATTGAGAGGAATTTTCCACCATCATGCCTTACTGCTCTAGGACTCATCCCAATCTCTGTTCACATGCGTAACCACAAACCATATAGGTTGTGTGACTGTTGGCTACATAGGTGGTGTCACTGTATACCATACTGGTCATGTTGCTACAAACCACGCAAGTTTTCATGGGTAATATCATTGTACATCGTGCAAGAAGTAACATTGCTGGCCACACCGCCTCAACCGCATGTTTTACGCACCGCTCCTCAACCACAGGGCTACTTATGATTTTCACCGGTGTAACCATGACTCTCCTGGCTATGTCAGGAGTGCATCTTGATCATGGGGTTGAATAACATGCTCTGATGAGGCTGCCTCATTGCTGACCACCACATAAGTATCTCATTGCGACCCCGCAAGTTATATGGTATACCGCATATGTTGTGTCGTTACTGACCTCATAGTTCAAATCATGATAGACTACACGGGTCATATTACGATGTAGGATGATCATCACAAGTGCGATTGAAAACCTCTCTTGCAACTTACAAAAATTGCATATAGATTACTATGCTTCCATTACGCCTCTCGGATGTGTTATTTCCTCATAAGAGCTAACAATGTCAAGATGAGCATAGGAGTTTCATAGAAACATCCCATGACATTTGACTGAACCCAAATAGCTATTATTAAACAAACATAAGATAGGTGGGGCTGTAATATATGCCCACACTTGTCTCATTACCTCGATATCACACAAATCAGAAATCACTTGCCTCAATTATACCCAATAGGCTTGCTGAAAGCAATCAAGATCATTTGTTCCTATACTAACCTTTATGGTACTTGGGTAATATCCTCAAAACATTACTGAAGGTTCAACATCATTCACAAGGTTTAAGAGGTTCAAATTTCCTTTATGAAACAAAACCGTAGTGCAATCTTATTCACATTGCGATCCTAGCACTATTTTAGCTTAGATCTATTTTTAAACCTATCCTCCACCTTCAATATCATCAAATCGGATGCTCTAAGATATATATACAGCATAATCTCCACACATCATATATCACCGCATATGTTATGAGTGTAGGATGGTATATTTAGAAGTGAAAAGTATACACTGTAGTAAATAAGTAATATAGAGGTGAGTAGAGTATCGTTCCCACAAGGATTAATCACTAAGTACCCAAATTGATAATTTTAATACTATTTAGCTGATCGATTAGTTGGTGGTTGAGATTGCAAGATAAAAATGATTAAATGAAAATGCAATTGTTGTAAACACAAATATAATAAAAAACCCCTAGGGATTAGATTTCACTTAGCAAACTCCAGATTGAATCACTTATCTATTCTAATCCAATTTATTCCACATGATTGATAGTTGTGTTTCCCTATTTTAATTACTAGCCTCTTCCAAGGTCAAGTAATTCTATAATTAATTGCTAACCCAATATATTCCTATATGAATTTATGCAATCAATCATGCATTAAGATTTATGGAACTCAATTAAGACTACACAACCCATATGAATATATTCCTATTTCATATGCAAATTGTGATTTTAAATATAGGATCCACACACATGTATCTCCTTCCGTCTCAACATGCATATTGAAATTATCCTAAAGGTGGCCAATCAATTGAAAGTATTAAGAACAATAATTAAAAATCAATCATGAAGGAAAAATAAAAACTAGATTTAATAAGTTAAGATTCAATCCGTCATTAGTAAGCTACGTCACCACCCTAGGAAAATGAAAATTTAGCTCATGATGAAATTAAAAACAAAACCAAAATAAATTAAAAACTTTATAAATATTGCTGAAAACATGATTATTAAATTTTAAAACATAAAGATACAACTACAAGATGCACGAAAATAGAAAAATCTAGCCTTCCATATAAGAGGTAAAACCTTCCATGTAGGAGGCAACTTATACCATTCATAAAGAAGGACTACCTAAACCTTCCATGTAGGAGGTATGCAAGAATAATAAAAATGCATGAAATTAAACTCTAAGATGATGTCCTCCCTTATACCTTCAACTCCTCTATTTATAGATGAATTGGGTGTAAGAATTTCCACATGTTAGGTAAGAATCTTGACTCTAAGCTTCCAATATTGACTTTGTGACCACCTTGCTCCTTGTTTGCAGCTAACGTTTGGCAATTAAAATGTTAGAATCTCACTTTGTTGTCTTCATGAAAGTTGTAGATATGGATATTAGCTTGAAACATCATATAAGAGATCCTTATTTCAACTTTTATAGCTCCGGTTATGATTAAATTAGTGGACAAAGGTTAGACTTGGACAAAATCACGTACTCAACTTCTAAGCAAAATTTGGAGCTCTTAAGGACAGAATTGGGTTTTTGCCTCAACATAAAAGTTGTAGGAATTTTTCTTAGCTTTCTATCCATATAAATAATGATCTAATTCGACATCTAGAGCTCTAGATATTGCCTAAAAACTGAAACATGGTCAAAATTTAGTATTTTTCAATGAATTCTATTTGTTGTCAAATCATTACTTATTTATCAATTACACCCAAATTCATTACATTAAGCTCAAATGTCATCCAAAAATGCTTCATATGATGGAAAATAAATGTGCAAATATTTTACTAATCAAATTGCCCTATACTTAGTTCTTGGACGTCCTCGGACAAGAAGGATTGACTAATAAGTGCTTCCAACTAAATCAGAAGTGTCAAGTTATAAACAAGAACACAATTAAAGAATAAAGAGATCATAGTATTCTTGAATCAACAAAAGTATAAACTGGTAACTTCATTTGAAAATGAATGAACCAAATTCATAATTGTGACTCATCCTTTAAATGTCTCAAGTGTTTAAGGGTAAGTGTTTTGCTCAAATTCACTTGAAAAAGTTGTACTACCATAAGCTTGCTAAAAATTTCAATCTCCACTACCGAATTCACATGCATAATTCAAATCAAAAGGACTTATTGAAGGTTGTAATGGGGCTAGTAAAAGGAATGTAAATAGTGATATGAAGGGTTACATCTAAGAAATAAACAGAGCAATTGAAAAATGGGCCATCTTATGAATAGACTTATCACGACAACCCATAATTTTTATTCCAAAACTAAATATCCTCTTTTTATTTTGTTTTCTGTTTTTTTAACTTCTCTCTGTTTTTTCTTTTTCTTTCTTTTTCTTTTTTTTTACTTATGCAATTCTACAATTGATAATATACACACCCCCACACTTGTCAAAAGCCCATTTCACAAAGATTTCAAATGCTCTGTTAGTCTTTTGAACTAAGTAAAAGCACTTGATATATCATTAAAACATATTAATAGGTTAACAATAAAGAAATAATCAATCAGGCTCAAAGGGGCTTATCAATGGTGTAATTGTAAGGTTGGCTTTTTGGCTCTGGCTAAAGAAAATGAATGCCTTTATCATTTTCAAATGTGCATGTGACATGTAATTTCAACTAGATTTGAAGCAAGTTCTAGAGTAACAACTCAGTAGATGAATATCACACACAAGAAAGATAATCATTATTGATCATATAGGCTCAAAAACTCACGGTTAGGGACTTTCAAATTTAGCTCATTCAATCTCAAAATTCATCACCAATCCCAACAATCCATTGTTCAATCATGCTATGAAATCTCTAAATTTAATTGTTATTGCTTAGAACTTATATACTCCTTAAAATCATTAAAAAAAACACCCAAACTAATAAGATGCGTCTCAAGAGTTAAAAATAACTCATTACTTTGCCATCTTTTCACACCCCATGCATCTAATGGTTTACTAACTAACTATCTAATAGAGAAATTATGAATTTTTTCCTCCCCAAACCTAAATCAGACATTGTCCTCAATGTCTTCTAAAGATTAGATAAATTTTTTTTTATTTGAAAACATAAAGAAACAATAAAGTAAACTAAAATGCTAAGAGTAAAACTATTAAGATTAAGGAAAGTTTACAACCGGAGAGTGGTATATGGATTCTGCTTCTGACTGCTGTCTGAAGACTGCCTACCTTTTTCTTTTACTAATAGATCTGGTGTAGGTTCATAGGTTTGCATTTTATCAAGTAGTTGATCAGCAGTTGGTGCAGAAATAATGGAATGACGAGTCGCATGGGGTATCAATCCTGTTTCCATAGCATGATCAAGAAAAGACAACATGTTATCATAAAAACCATTAACATTTAACAATCCTAGTGACTTTTTGTGAACGTTAAGTTTAGCCTAATATGCAACGCTCGAGATCCCATCTAATGTTTCCAAACCACCGGGTAAAGCGATAAAAGCTTTAGCACGGTAGAACATACATCCTATTCATTCAGGTAGGCTTGAAACCTCTAACTCTTGCCCTAAGAAGAAGATGTGATGTTCTAACTCCTTCACCCTTACACACAAACCCTTGTTACCATTAATGGTTGTAGGAATAGCCATACTTAACTTCAGGCCCTGGAGTCCTCCCTCATATACAAAATTGATCTTCCTAGCAGCTAATGCACGTCCCAGTTCCTGTGCTACAGGTATAAACTCTCCATCCTTTCCTGAGTCAATTTCACCGAAAATGTAAATAGATGTAAATCTACATTTTTGGGTGACACCCTTGCTCTCTATTTTTCTCTTAGTCATTTTTTTTGCTTTTATAAGTGGAAGAATACATATTTATACTACTAAAACAATGAGAACAAGATCATGCAAATTAGACTTTTTTCCAACAAGTTTGAAAAAATATCTGACATGAATGAACAGTAGCCGTTACGTGAAGAAATTAAACAGAAAGAGTAACGAAAGTCAAAAAGTTATTGAAAAGATATGACAGATTAGACAAAAGCATAATTATATACAGTAGTTGTGATTGTGGCTCACATCTTCCTTTGGTTTTACGTCTAGTAACAGCTTAAACGCTTTCTAAGAATCGAGGATTTGCTTCCCATCCAATTTTCTTATAAACTGGCAAACATGGTCTTTTAACGTCAGATTCCCAAGACGATAGCACTCTTTTTCTTTGTTGAATATGTTAAATAAATCGAGAAGAACATGATGAACATCACCACTAGGATGCATCTCATGAGTCTGAATGATATCATCCAATGAATCCTTACTCAGTCCATCCTTTATAAATTGAATTTTATCTTCTTGATTTATCGAAACCATACCTTTGCTTCGACAACGCTGATCACAATTCCACCTTGCACATCTAGAATATACCTTAGCTTCGATGATCTAGGGGACATCTTCAGGAAGGCCTAAACGCTTGAATGTCTTCATTCTTTCAAGTTGACAGCTATAGATCTTCCTAAGCACATCTTTGGGAAGAGTAGGAAACCTGTTCTTGAAATTTGCAAGAAATTCTCCATGAAAATAATGAGAATTAAGATTTAAGGATGCAGTGCAGAGTGCTTTAGTGATTAGGAAAGAAAGATGAAAGAGTAAAGGAAAAATTTTTGAGTTGCCTCCCAAATAGCTGCCATTCTTTAACGTCTTTAGGTAAACAAATACCAAATCAATAAAAAAATTTTATTTTTTTTTAAGTTTTAATTTTTTATATTTTATTTATTTATTTATTTTTAGGGCTTACCTATTGTTTCCTCAAAAGTGATGACAGTTTTCAAAGTGTTAAACACACCGTCATTATACTCTTTCAGCCTTTGCTCGTTCACTTTGAATTTTCGATCACCATCTTAAATCTCCACTGCTCCATATGGCCATACTTTAACCACAGTAAAAGGTCCTAACCACCTTGATCTCAGCTTTCTTAGAAATAGCTTTAGCCTTGAGTTATACAACAATACTTTTTGTCCTGGTGTAAACTCTCTCCTTAAAATTCTTTTGTCATGCCATATTTTTGTCTTCTCCTTGTATAACTTGGCATTCTTATAAGCTTGTTGTCTAAATTCTTCAAGCTGACTTTGAATCAAAATGTAATGCTTTTATTCTCCAATATTCTTTGTGTACTTTAGAGTTAGTAGATTTTGATATATCTACCATTCCCATTACAAATAGTTGATCCATATAGCTTTCATTCACCAAGTCTTTTGTGCAGCTGGTCAATGTATCTACCCTGTAACAGATGTCACCTTCATTTGGAAAGGACCAAGCCTTAAAAATGTTGAAAGATAATCTTGAGCTTGCAAGGTTAAATTTCCCTGTTGCACATCTATTAAAGTTCTCCCAGTTGCAAGGAATGGCCTCCTAAGAATGATAGGAATTTATTGGTCTTCTTCTATATCGACTATGATGAAATCAACTGGGAATATGAGTTTATCTACCTTCACTAGAATATCTTCTAAGATACCCCTTAGATGTTTTATTGATCGATCAACTAGAAGTAATGAAACAATGGTAGGCTTCACCTCTCCCAGACCGAGTTTTCTGTAGACAGATAAAGGCATGAGATTTACACTTGCTCCCAGGTCACAAAGTGCTCTTTCAAAGTTACATTGACCTATGGTGCAAGGTATGCAAAAGCTTCCTGGATCTTTCAGCTTTGGTGGTAGTTTCTTTTGCAGAATGGCACTGCACTCCTCAGTAAGTGCAACTGTCTCGAATTCCTCCAGTTTACGCTTATTTGAAAGAATATCCTTTATGAATTTTGCATAGCTGGGCATTTGGGCAAGAACATCTATAAAAAGGATTTTGATATGTAGCTTTTTGAAATCCTCCAAAAACTTTTTAAACTGCTTGTCTAGCTTTGCCTTCACAAGTCTCTGAGGATATGGAACTGGTGGTACATATGGAGGAGGATTATTTGGAAAGCTGATTCTTCCTGGTACCACATCTTTCTCTTGAGGATTATGTGCTTCCTCCTTCTGTTCTTCTTCACTTTCTTTCTTTCTTTTCATCTTTCTTCTGTTGAATTACAGGATCTTTCAATTCTTTCCCACTTTTTAATGAAATGACATTCACATGCTCTTTTGGGTTTCTTTCAGTATCACTTGGAAGAGTACCTGGTTGTCTGGAATTCAGCATATTTGCAATTTGGCCCATTTGGATCTCCAAGTTCTTTATTGAGGCTTCATGGCTTCTGAGTGTTGCATCAGTCCTAGCCATGAATTGAGATGTATTCATGGTTAGTTGAGCCAGTACATCTTCTATAATCATTTTCTGCTATGGTGGATTTTGTGGTTGAAGAGCTTGCTGCTGGTAGTTTCCTTATGGCTTGAACACATTTTGATTATTCTTCTAGCTAAAGTTTGGATGATTCTGCCAACCTGGATTGTAAGTGTTTGAGAATGGATCATTTCTTTGATTTCTGATGTAATGAGCTTGCACAGACTGAGAAGGCATGGATGAGTATCCTTCTTGACATTACGTTCTTACATGAGGTTCTCTATATCGATCATAGGTTTCATGAGGAGTGCTGATTGCATTTGCTTGACTTGTCAATGAATTCACTTGCTTGGATATAGATTCAACTTGAGAAGACAAAGTTGTAAGGATATCCAACTTGTGCACTCTAACCACTTTCTTTGAAACATGACGTTCAGAAGGCCATTGGTATGCATTGGCTGCCATCTCCACAAAAAGATTGTAAGCATCTTCTAGACTCTTTCCATAAAAGATCCTCCAGCTGCAGCATCTACAAGAATTCTAAGAAGCTGGCTATATATGTGTTGGGATCTTCTATTGGTAAACCATCGAACTGAATTGCTTACATCATCTGGATAATTGTAGGCTTAAATTCAAAATTATTAGCTGCTACTGGCAGTTTTCTAATTCCATAAGTTATCTCCATGACTGTTGGTGTTGCATAGTCATGGAGTGTTTTGGTATCTGCTGTTTCTCCCTCTGGATTTACCATCAGATTAATTGAAGTAGACTGCTTTCAAATTCTCCGATTTCTTCGACAAGTTCTTTTGATCTCCGAATCACAAGGTTGTAATTTAGTCTTCTTCGATCTTGTCATGCACTAAGAAAAAGCATGAAAAGAAATACAAGTCACCAAAAAGAAGACAAATGTAATGTAAAGCCCAAATTAGTATTAAAATTACTTGGTATTGATATTAATGACAACAATCCTCAGCAACGGCGCCAAAAGCTTGTTACGAGTGTAGGATGGTGTATTTAGAAGTGCAAGTGTACACTAGCGTAATCAAGTAATATAGAGGTGAGTAGAGTATCGTTCCCACGAGAATTGATCATTAAGTACCAAAATTGATAATTTTAATACTATTTAGCTTATCGATTAGTTGGTGGTTGAGATTGCAAGATAAAAATGATTAAATGAAAATGAAATTGTTGTAAAGACAAATATAATAAAAAAGCCCTAGGGATTAGATTTCACTTAGCAAACTCTGGATTGAATCACTTATGTATTCTAGTCTAATTTATTCCACATGATTGATAGTCGAGTTTCCCTATTTTAATTACTAGCCTCTTCCAAAGTCAAGTAATTCTATAATTAATTGCTAATCCAATATATTCCTATATGAATTTAAGCAATCAATCATGCATTAAGATTTATGGAACTCAATTAAGACTACACAACCCATATGAATATATTCCTATTTCATATGCAAATTATGGTTTTAAATATAGGATCCACACACATATATCTCCTTCCGGTCTCAACATGCATATTGAAATCATCCTAAAGGTGGCCAATCAATTGAAAGCATTAAGAACAATAATTAAAAATCAATCATGAAGGAAAAATCAAAGCTAGATTTAATAAGTTAAGATTCAATCCGTCATTAGTAAGCTACGTCATCACCCTAGGAAAATGAAAATTTAGCTCATGATGAAATTAAAAACAAAACTAAATAAATTGAAAAACTTCATAAATATTGCAAAAAACATGATTATTAAATTCTAAAACATAAAGATACAACTACAAGATGCATAAAAATAGATAAATCTAGCCTTCCATATAAGAGATAAAACCTTCCATGTAGGAGGTAACCTATACCATCCATAAAGGAGGACTACCTAAACCTTCCATGTAAGAGGTATCCAAGAACAATAAAAATGCATGAAATTAAACTCTAAGATGATGTCCTCCCTTGTGCCTTCAACTCCTCTATTTATAGATGAATTGGGTGTAAGAATTTCCACATGTTAGGTAAGAATCTTGACTTTAAGCCACTAATATTGACTTTGTGACCACCTTGCTCCTTAATTGCAGCTAATGTTTGGCAATTAAAACGTTGGAAGCTCACTTTATTGTCTTGATGAAAGTTGTAGATATGGATCTTAGCTTGAAACCTCATATAAGAGATTCTCATTTCAACATTTGTAGCTCCAGTTATGGTCAAATAGTGGACAAAGGTCAGACCGATACAAAATCACGTACTCAACTTCTAAGTAAAATTTGGAGCTCTTAAGGATAGAATTGGGTTTTTGCCTCAACATAAAAGTTGTATGAATTTTTCTCAAATTTCTATCCATATAAAGAACGTCCCAGTTTAACATCTAGAGCTCTAGATATTGCCTAAAAACTGAAACCGGGTCAAAATTTAGTATTTTCCAATGAATTCTATTTGATGTCAAATCATTATTTATTTATCAATTACACCCAAATTCATTACATTAAGCTCAAATGTCATCCAAAAATGCTTCATATAATGGAAAATAAATGTGTAGATATTTTACTAATTAGCATACTATACCTACATACTGTTAATCCAACTAGATAACTAAGGATCATTACTTAGCATGGAGAAACCTCAAAGCAATTTCTAGGCCTCAAGCTTTCAGAACCTCATTGAATAAACTTTTCTGGGAAGTAATCATTGCAACATACATGGTTTGGATCAAAGATCATTACTTATTTTGTCATCTCCATGCCTCTAACCATTCTTTATGTCCTATGAGACTTCTAATCAAAATTCTAAACCTTTAATTGAAAAGTTTTTAATGTCCTCATAACATGAAGGTATATTGGGCATTTCGTATTGTGTTGGGTATACAGGTACTCTAGTAATAACATATAACAGGGATTTATAGTAGGCAGAGAAAACTTGTAACTATATATAGCCTCTGAACTATTGTAGAACGTGTTCTTGCTCCTTCGTGTTGCATAACATAACATGTTTATGTAACTTCCTAGGAGGTCACCCATCCCGTGATTTCCTTGGATTGAGCAAGCTTAACTTTTGTGTACCCATGCAAATACATAATTACTGACTCTAACTGCTTTTGACCATCGGTACCCCATACTGCCTTCGTCTCAAAAATCATGCCTACTATCTTTAGGCATCAAAATATTATGCAGGGAATACATATCAGTGCTGGTACATGCACGCAAACACATACCTTACAATTTGCTCCCTAAAGTCCATAAAATTTTCTGTTAGACCCTACTCTGTAATCTTATTCTTCTTCTAAACCGAACCACTATATCCGGAAAGAAGTGTAGTATTGTACGGATCCCAATGTCATCCAAGTCTCTAAATCTATAGCTCGGATGTTCTCCCATAGCTCCTAATTAGTCACTAGTCATGCATTACGTATATTGTTCCAGCTCTAGAATCGATAAAGGAATCCAGATCCAACCCTGTCTTATTTGATTGACATTGTCCTATCTATTTATAGCTGATCAGTGTCACCAATAAAAGATGACTCACAGGTGATACCAATCTATGGTGTAGCCAATACACTGGCCTTAGTTATACCCACTTTCTCGAGTTCTATAATGTCTTTATACCACCCTAAAACTGGGATTACGATACTGACTGACCTCCAAGTATTAACGCTTTTCCCCGGGGCCTATCTATTCTCTTCAGGGGCTTATCTGGGAACCAGCCAAAGTAATTTACTTCATTGTTCCCATCACTATAAAATCAAGCATATTAGTATACTATCATATTGCCCAAACTGATCACACTATGGCCAGAACCACTGCTCTGATACCAAAAATGTAAGACCCCATCTTATTATCGATATTGCTCAGAGTAGCAATTGTGTAGCTCAGTGGGCACATGGAAATAACATAAATATACTGATATATTGAAACAATATTGCTTGATTACATATAGAATTCCCCATAGAGGTATACAGAATAATTACAGATCTTAAATAAATAGAAAGGTCTTTAGATAACTAACACCTCCTCTCGTACTGGCTCAGAACCTCTAGTTTCCAGAAATTATCATTCTTCCCTTCAAGCCGCTGGTTGCTGTTGGAAACTTTACATGTTTATGGAAAGGGTGAGTTTTGGGGGAATCTCAGTAGTAACTAGCAGTCTAGAATATACAATGTGAAAATAAATATGTCATGTAAGATGATTGAAACTTTATATACACTTGCCCAAGGCCAAACGACATGTTTGCACCCTGGTCTACTTAGTGCTCCTGTTGGGTCCTTGACCACGACTTGGAAAATTCGTGTGTCTAAGATACTTGGCTTATGTTATAGAGAATGGCATACTCAACACATATAGATAATCACATAGTTTATGAAAGAAAGTGTTACTACTTGGAATGTACCATTTCCTTGCTTGTCAATTAGTCCAGCTCCGTATTTGGCTCAGTCTATCGGTATATCCTAAAATTAAAAATTTAGGATAAATGAGTTATTATTTATTCATAACTTATTCTAAACTCATTGTGTTGGTTATCTTGACTAAAAAATGAAAAATTATTAAAATACCCCTAGGGACCCGATCTATACCCCTTTATACCCCATCAAACTATACCTCACCAAAAACTATGACCCAAGCTAAATCCTATAAAATTTCACATGTAGATTCTATTTTTGACCTCAGATTGGTCAAATTCATGCCCAAATTATAAAATTACCCTTGACAGCTCCTAACTTAGGGTTTTAAGGGTAGTTTGGTCATTTCACATTTTAGGGCTTTTATCACTTCACAGTTTACATGAACCCTACACAATTTTTCGTTCTAAACTCAATGAAACCATCAAATTGTTGAAATTCCAGCCCAAACAGGATGAAAATACCCTTAGACCAAATCTGAAAAATTAAGAGAAAATTTTGTTTCTTGATTTTAAATCCATAAACCACCTTCTTTTCACTTGTAATCATATGTTTAATCACTTAAACACCTTTCTCACATGATTATTAGAAAATTGGGAAGCATAACCCCTTAGGTTTTGAGCTTCCCAAATTTACAACATCATGGAAACATAGCCAAATCAACCACCAATAATCATCAACAAGCAAGAATCAACAAAAGGATCAAGGTTTTTGGCTTTACCTTTGATTTCTCTTCTTTTTCTCTCTAGGTGCCACCTCTCTCCTCCATGTTGCTCTTGTTTTTGGCTTGCTAAACATTTATTTCAAGATAGCATGGAGATTAGAGGAGTGTTGGTATGAAGAAGAAGGCAAGAATCAAGTGAAAATCACATTGTGACTCACCTTGGTTTGGCTCTTGATCTTTACTCTTCTCTTCGCCTTTCTATTTTCACATGAGCTCTCCCTCTCTCTCTCCTTGGCTGCCATTTTAGAAAAAACATGAATGAAGAGGGGAGGGATATTGGTTCATCAAATATCTCCTTTTACTTTAATATGTGCTTGCTTCTCATTGGTCAAGGGGGTATTTTTTCCTTCTTGAATTAATTATGCACACATAGATTATTTCCCTTTCTTTCTCCCTACTTCAGCCATAATTTATCCCAATTAAAGGGAAAAATAAATGGTTGTTTCCTTTATTGATCAAATGACCATTTTGCCCTTACATTTTTCCCATTTTCTCACTTGCTGAAAAATTAGGCAGAATTTTCACCAAACTTTAAAAATTCATAACTAATTGTATAGATATCCAATTGGGGTGGTTCTAAAGGCTATGTGACTCTTAATTTGTCTATTTGTAAGGAAAAATATATCCTTTATTCAATTGGAAGCTTAACATTCCCATATTTATTGTTTTTGGATGATGCCATTGAAAATAGTCAATTTCATTAGACTAACATCCAAAATGCATATCTCTTTGTGTACAGTTTCAAATAGTTTATATGACCTATTAAATTAAATATTGATAAGTCTAATTTCATTCTAAAAATGTTTATATTCTTTGGACATCATCTTCTTATTAAAAAATGTCACACAATAAGACTGCCGCACAGGGAAATTCACTGGTGGCAAATCTCATTTGTTATAATTTGTGCTTCTACATAATTGTGTTAAATGTGACCTCTAATTTCCTTGTTTTATCAATTCTTGTGCTCTCTTATTTTCTATTCAATTCCCTTTAATTTTATTGAATAAAATTATTCCTTAATGGGACACTTACTAAACTGGGGCTTAGCAGTTTACTTGAGTTAGGCTTATTCTCAATCCTCTTGTCCAAAAATTTAGGGTGTTACAAACAAAAAATAACTTGCTTCATTTCTAACTTTTTGCAAAAATAGCTCATAATCAGGAATTTGATTTTCAACATGGTTATCATCCAAAATAATTAAATCTTTTGTTTTAGTGCTTTTAGAACTCTCTAGAATCATAACTATATCAAATAAAAAATGAATTATTATAAATTTTTTAATATTTTAAATGAGTAAAAAATAAGAAAAATAGTATTAAAAGCCTCTAAAGTGGATCCAAACATGATCCAAAAATATCAAACATATATCAAAATGAAGATCTTGAATTTAGGGAGTTTTAGAAACAAACCACATGTCAATTAGAGTTTAAATGCCTCCTCACATGCCCCTAGAAGGAAAAGAATAAAAAATTCCAGAAAATTGAAAAATCCAGACAAAGCCCACTCTTGGTAGAAGAGAGTGAAATCCTTACGCCACCTTAAACCCCTCCATCGTCAACACATGCCAAACAAGCAAGTACTATGCACCTGTAGTTGTCAAGAGAGGTATGCCATATGGCTTCAGAGCATACCATGGGACTACATGCTCCATATGACACTTTTCTGCTACATCTTTTTTTTTTGTACTTTTTTAATTTTTTTAAGCATTAAAAAGACACTATCTAGAATTGTCAAGGTTATATTTAACCTCAAACTAGGTCAATTGCAAACCCAGTGGATCCCTGGGTCGAGTTTATTAGACCAGTTTTCTTCTCTCCTCTATAACTTTTAAGTGTTCTTGGTGTCATTTTCTTCATTTTTTGAGCTCTACACAATGAGACCAATTTCGTAGAAAGAAAAACACTATTTAACCTCTCCCAATCTCAAGTTTTGAAAGGTTGGTTATCCACTACATAAATTTCATTTGCTTGCTTGTCCCACATTGCTTCTACACTTTTTATGTATGTATTTAGATTCGTTTTCTATTTTTTTGATTGTTTTTGAGAATTTCATTGCTTCAAAAATTTCATTTCTTTCATAAACTAACTCAAAAGAAAAACAATGGTCCTCAGTTCTATCTTCTTAGAGTGTATTTGTTCTCTATACCTTCGTTTAATGAAAGAAATCCACCAACAAAACAGTTTACTTTATCTACTTGGATTTTAACCAAACAAAATTTTAAATACATTAGGTATGAATTATACAAAATTTTAACTAAATATATAAGCCTTCTGCAAACATATAGGGAAGAAAATCTCTTGAGATCCTTATAGATTTATATAGAAGCATCACATTAGGATCTATAAATTGCACATGCGTAAAAAAAAACAAAAAAGATGCAACAAGCCATATACATATTCTAATAATAAGGCCTCAAATAAAAACCAAGCCTTGATACTACTGAAGGAATTTTGAGTGTTCCTGGAATCCAGTTGACTCACTAAGTACCTATGCGAGATCAGAGTACTGATTCAAACTCTGATCATTTTATATGGCAGATTCACCACTGGAGAGAAGAGAGCTACACAGAACAATTTTTAAGTAGTTTTTCTATTGGTGTATCAACTTCTTACTCTGACAAATTATATTCCCATTATATCACGTACAGGAGTTATGTGATTTGAATTTCAAATCACCAGGATAAAACTCCTTATTTAAACCTATACTTTTCCAAAATTATATAACAGCCCTAAGTGAGTTGGGCTTGGCCTTGATCTACCAAAGGTGGATCGGGCATATTCCAACATATTTGAATAGACCTATATATATGAGCTTGATATATTTTCAAAAATGTCGAGATCCATTCCAAATTATACTAGTGATATTCTTATAGTCAATTTTATTTGAGAACAAGCAGCACATAACAATTATTGAATTATATAATATGTTGGCTATTGATGAAGAATCTTCTGGTTCTTTAATGGATGTCAATATAAATTTTTTTATTGTATATATGACTTAGATGATCAAACAATTCATGCCAATAATAACTTTATATGGATTAGTAAACTTCTTGTTTACTATAATATGTTTCTCAACCAATAGTAAACATTTCGATTTCTATAACATATTGATTTAAAATCTTAATCTAACATCTATTTTGAGAGATCAATTAGGCATTATGGGGGAAGTATATGAATACAACTTTTCAAAAATTAACTTACACTTGTATTCTAACAATCTCCCCTTCAAGTGAGTCACACACACACATACTTTTTCCCTTATTTTTGTATTTCAAAAACTAATGATCAATATATAGTAAGTCAATGACCTATCTTGCACTTGGAAGCCCAAATGCTTTGCAATTCATATGCAATCATGGATTGGATCCAATTACAAGAGTTTGAGAACTATTTATAAATGCTTTGCAATTCATATGCAATCATGGATTGGATCAAATTACAATTTTTGGATCCAATTCATATGCAATCATGACCTATTGCAAAAACAAATGTTTGAGAACTATTTATTGGACTACAAAAGCTAACATTTTTCTTATGGAATTACACCTATAAGAAATTTTTCTAACAAATCAAATTCACATAACCAATTCATAATACATTTTCTCATAAAATTAAATAAATTCTTATTCAATTCTCTCAACTCATAGTTCAGAAGTTGGTGATATGATTCTTGATTTTTTTTTCTCTCAAATGTCACATAAAAACAATTTACTTACAATATATATGTATCATATCTTGATTAATTTTTGAAATTTATATACATATAATACTCACATCTCATATATTTAAATTTATGCAAAAAAAAAGAGGAAAGATATGGAAGAAAAAATTAAAATGAAAAGTACAGGACAATAATGAAAGAATGTACCTTCATATTGGATCATATGAGTTTAGCATTAAACGAGAAGTAGAAATTCTAAAAAGAACTAATAGAGGTTGGTTTAGAGCTTAATATGATAATCCCCATCAATTACAAGATTAGAAAGCTTGAGTAATTCAAATAAATTGTACATTTATACATAAAGAAGATAATGAAAGAACTTAATTGTACAATTGGAGGTTATATTAATATATCCTTCAATTAGGGAATTATAAGGTATAATAACATGATGTTGGAAATTGTGCCCTAGGGGCCAATCATTGTACTTTGAATATTGTCATTCAATGAATTTCTCCATTTGGTTATCACATTATTCGCATGTTCACTGTGATAATTGTATCCTTGGATAAATCATAATAATTGTCCTAAATGTCCCTGGTCGCTCATCTATGTGGGAGCAAAGATGAAATAAGACCAGTATGACTTTGATAAGGTATGGGGATACTAATCAAAGTCTTAGGCACTTGTAGGAGTATAAGGTGCTGGACCGACCCGCTATGAGAAAGCTGCATGGATCAAGTCATAAGCTTATCTCATGTATAACCATGTCACAATGCCCTTTGACCTGAGATCATCATGGATTCCTACATGGGAGTCACTAAGCTTTGACTTAGTCAAAAGTCACCTTTAACCGGGTGGTGATAAAGGCTACAATCGGGCTTAATGGTTTTCATGTAGAGGAATGTGAATGGTCAAGATGGAATTTGTCCCTTACATTAGTGAGAGATATTACTGGGCCCCTCGATGAGTAAGTCTGAGAAATGTATGGCCATACTACGATGGAAAAGAGTTTCTACTTCTATAGTCAGACTACTCAGGGATCGAGAAAGTAATGGTCAGGAATAGGAGGATGAAATTCTCCATGCCTCATCCTTGACCGAAATATCGTGTGACAAAAGGGACATGATATGGTTATACGACAGGTTATATCGTATTGTCGATCCTCATATGAATTGGGTAGTCGTAATGTCTTGCTAGAGGCCGCTTACGACTTGTGGGTTAGTATAGTCATTGGCCCACTGCCAACTTCGTTTGGGCCTACAGGGTCGCACACAAGAATAGCCCAACACGAGCTATAATGTCCAGATTCATTGAATCTAAGATGCGTCTAAGATTCAATGAATACAATATTTAATCTAGGGTGAATGAATTTTAAATATATATTTATTATATACACATGTTGTGTGAATATTTATTTGATAAATATTTATATGTGTGTTATATATATATATTTATATTTGGAAAGGAATATTAATAATATTATATACACATATGTATTTTTGAAATACATAAATACATATATAATATATATTATTTGATAATATATATTATATATATATGATAGTATTATATTATATGATCATATGATAATATTATATTATATATATATAATATATATTATTTGATAATATATATTGAATATATGATAATATTATATTATATGATGATATTATTATATTGTGTATATATAAAGATATTATATGATAATATCTCATATTTAATTTGTGAAGATAAATTAAATTCCATTGGCTCTTTATTCTAATTAAATAAATAGGTTAAATTAAAACTGTTGGACATATTTAATTAAACCAGGTTTATTTAATTAGCTTATTAAAACAATTAAATGTTAATTGATATGATAAGGATTTTGAAATTAATTAAGATTAATTTTAAAAATCCAATATCCATCATAAAATAGATAACCCTACTTATAAAATATGAGAGCTAGGGTTTTCTACAGATGATGAAAAACTAGAGAGCCACAAGAAAACCCTAGAAGGATATTAGAGGCGCTAGCACGCTGCCGGTGTTGGGGCCCTATTCGTGTGGATACCAGTAGAGGGAGCTGATATGAGTAGTTAGCTCCTCAAGATTGAAAAGGCAAAACTCCAAGAAGAACTAGTTGACATGTTGATGTTGGGGATGGTTAATCTCATACTCATAGAGATTGATGCTCTTTTAAGAAGAATTAGCGGACATGTAGATTCCGGGGAAATTATTTCAGGAGCAGCCAAACATGGAGATTTGTGAACTCGCAATACGTTTGATGATTGTGGGCATTCAAACAAGCATGAATAAGGTACGACTCTTTCTAACTTGATTTAAATGCCGTTGATAGATCCGCAATTGGGATTGATAAACTTTTGTAATTTTAATTTTTTTTTAATTCTTCCGCTGTGTGCCTACTAATCCCAACAGTGGTATCAGAGCCAGGTCAATTGTGCATTTAAATTGAGTTTTAGTGCTTTTTGTGTACTTATATATGTGATATATAAGTTGAACATGATTTTAGAAGGGTTGGATTGAAAACCTAAAGTTTGAAGTTATAGTAGTAGTGCTGCCAGATTTTCGTTTTTTTGAGGCAGTGTGATTGTGACAAATTTTCGAATGACCAAATCTTATCCAATAATCCTGAAACTTTCCAGAATGAAACTAGGCATCCTAAGCTTTAATTTGATATATAATATGTGGGATTTGGATCAGTACATTAGGAGATATCAATTTTATAAGTTAGGCTTTGAATCTGGAACGTTTTCTCTGGCAGCGATGAATAATTAGAGTTTCAGGAACAGTTGACATATACTTTTATGAAATTTATATTTTTCTTCAACAATAGACTTAATAATGGTAAAATAGAGCTTTGAAACACTACAATTGGATTTTTCTAGATTTAATTATGATTTTTCAAATTAAGATGAAAAATCTGACAGCTTAGTGTGACTGCCATAGCTAACTGTTCATAGCTCAATCACGACATCTTTTGCTTTGCATATTGTATGAATTGTTGATTTTGTGGTTTACTTCTCAAAATTGTCTGGGTATGGTGAACAACATGGCTTTATTTTTACAAGAGTTGTAATATTTAAATACAGCCTGCGTGATGTGCCTTCCTCTAAATAGTCTCGATGTACATTCTCTTCTCATCTCACTCCCCTCGTATGTTTAAACGAGGTTTCTCTCAATGTATTTCTTTTTCTTATTTAGAGAAGTCCTCTCATTGGCTTGGGAGGATTTTAGGGTAGGCGAGCCATGTTGTGTCACGTTTGAATTATGCTCTTGAGTAGATCATGGCATACATACTTTTGCATTTATATGTATTTATTTGTATGAGATACAACCATGGTTGCATTCATATAAACAAAAGTAATTGAATAATCCCTCTAACTAAAATCTTAAGTCATAATGCCGTCAATTAATGAAACTTGTTAAAACCTAGATCGCTCAATTGTAGGTTCCACCAAAGTGGATGCATTTGAGTTATCTTGGTGAAACAAGCGTGAGTAATGGTGCTACTAACAATGATTCATTATTGTTTTGACTTAATTGAGATTAGCAAAACGGTTTTGGGTCTCAAGGCATTAGATGGGATTAAACATGCTGGATCATATGATGATCGAATCCCATAAAGATCTAAGAGTTACATATGATGTAATTGGTAAAAAGGTTACCTACCTAAATAACTTGAATTTAAGCGTCTTACCAAAGCGGACTTAAATTTCAGCGAAATATGGATTTTAGCCCACTAATTATTATATTGAGGGTTGTTAATTTAGTGGGAGATTACTAAATAAATTTGCATATTTTAATTGTAGAATCATGTCAACTAGTAATACTACTACACTATCACTGCGATCAGTCCTTGAGAAGGACAAACTCAGTGGGACAAACTTTCTTGATTGGTTTAGGAACTTGAGAATTGTTCTCAAGCAGGAAAGAAACCATATGTCCTAGATCAACCCATTCCTAAAGAGCCTATAGCCAATGCTCCAAGAGCTCAAGAAGATGCTTATAGGAAGCATAAAGATGACTTTATGGATGTAGGTTGCCTAATGCTTGCCACTATCATTCTAGACCTCTAAAGAGATCTAGAACTTATGGAGGCTCATGAGATAATTATGCATCTTAGGGAAATGTTCCAGCAACAGGCAAGGCAAGAGAGGTATGATACCACAAAGCCTTACATTCCTATAAGATGGCTAAAGGTACATCAGTTAGTACTCATGTGTTAAAGATGAAAGGCTATATTGATGACCTTGAGAGGCTTGGATTTCCCATAAATCAGGAGTTAGCTACATATTTGATCTTGAACTCACTCTTAAAAGTTATGACCGATTTTTCATGAACTACAACATGAACAATATGGAGAAATTGATTTCTAAACTGCATGGGATGCTCAAAGCTGTTGAGCATAACATTTAGAAAAGCCCAGCTTTGTTATGATGGCTCAGAAAAGAAAGGGTATTAAAAGGAAAGGCGAGGGCAAGGGAAAGGGTAATGGCTCAGGAAGTAAAACCAAAGAGTCAAGCAAGCCCAAAACTAAGCCTGCAGCCAAGAAGGTAAAGCCTCCAAAGGAAGGAGTATGCTTCTTCTACAATGAAACTGTTCATTGGAAGAGGAATTGCAAACTCTACCTCGAAGATCTGAGAAGAAAAACTAAAAGGATTGAGTCAATCGATTTGAATCCGACTTACCTATGGCATTGTCATCTAGGCTATATAAATGAGAAACACATTTCTAAACTCCATCAAGATGGATTTTTTTAATCATTTGATTTTGAATCATATGATACATGTGAATCTTGCTTATTAGGAAAGATGACAGAGGCACCTTTTATTGGGTATAGTAAGAGGGCCACTGATTTATTGGGTCTCAAATATACAGATGTATATGGACCAATGAATATAGCTGCCAGAGGAGGTTATATGTACTTCATTGCATTTATGGATGATTTTAGTAGATATGGATATATCTATCAAATGAAACATAAATCTGAATCTTTTGAAATGTTCAAAATATTCCAAAATAAAGTACAAAAACCAACTTGGCAAAATAATTAAAGCACTTCGATATGACCGAGGTGGTGAATATTTGAGCCAAGAGTTTATTGACCATCTTAAGAGTTGTGAGATAGTCTCATAATTAACTCCTCCAGAAACACCACAATGGAATAACGTTTCTAAGCAGAGGAATCGAACATTATTAGATATGGTTTGATATATGATGAGTTAAGCAGATCTTCCACCGTTCTTTTGGGGGCCATACCCTAGACACAATTGCGTTCACACTAAACGTGTTCCATCTAAGGCAGTTGAAAAGACACCATATAAGATATGGCCTAGGAAGAAACCTAGTTTGTCTTTCCTTGAAATTTGGGGATGTGAGGTTTATGTTAAACAACAAACCTCTAATAAATTATCACACAAATCCTCAAAGTGCCTTTTTGTGGGGTATCCTAAGGAAACTAAGGGATACTATGTCTATAATCCCACCAATAATAAAATGTTTGTTATCCAAAATGGTATCTTTCTAGATAGAGAGTTTATCTCTAAAAGAACCAGTGGGAGTAGGGTACATCTCAAAGAAGTTTGAGAGTCACAAGATAGCCCAGAACCACTGATGGAAAATAGAAAAGACTCACAACAAGTTGTTAAGCCTGCTCAAGTAACATAAGGCCTACGAAGCTTTGATAGGACATGACATCAGCCTCAGAGATATGGATTTCTGATTACTAGAAGTCATAATGTGTTGCTCATTAAGCAGAATGAGCTAACCACCTATCAAGAAGCCATAATGGGACCAAACTCTAAGAAATGGCTAAATGCCATGAAGTCTGAAATGCAATCCATGTACGACAATCAAGTATAGACCTTAGTCGATCCACCTAAAGGTGTTAAAACCATCAGGTGCAAATGGGTTTTCAAAGAAAAACCGACATGGATGGCAAAGTAAATGTCTTCAAGGCACAACTGGTTGCTAAAGGATTCACTCAAACTCATAGTATAGACTATGATGAAACCTTTTCCACAGTTGCAATGGCCAAATCAATCAAAATCCTTCTTACCATTGCATCATATTATGACTATGAAATATGACAGATAGACGTCAAAGCAGCCTTCCTTAATGGAAAGCTCATTCAGGATGTGTACATGACACAACTTAAAGGTTTTGTGCGTCTAAAGGATTCTGGTAAGGTATGCAAGCTTTAAAGATCCATTTATGGATTAAAGCAAGCATCTCGGAGTTGGAATCATTGTTTTGATGAAATAGTCAAAGAGTTTGGATTCATTCAAAACATCGATGAGCCTTTTGTTTATAAGAAGGTTAGTGGGAGCACAATTGTATTTCTAGTGCTTTATGCAAATGACATCCTACTTATTGGGAATGACATTCCTACCTTGCAGAGTGTCAAGTCTTGGTTAGGGAAGTATTTCTCGATGAAAGACTCAGGCGAAGCCACTTATACCCTAGGGATTAGAATCTATAGAGATAGATCTAAGAGGCTAATAGGCCTAAGTCAGAGTAGTGAGGGTCGTTGGACTGCTGTCAAGAATATCTTAAAGCACCTGAGAATAACTGAGGACTTATTCTTGGTATATGGTGGATTGGGTGATGAGTTCTATGTAACTGGTTATACAGAGATGATCTTAGATCGCAATCTAGATATATGTTAATTTTAAATAGTGGTGTAGTAAGTTAGAAGAGCTACAAGTAGAGTACTGTAGTAGGTTTTGCAATAGAAGTTGAGTATATAGCAGCATCAGATGCAGCTAAAGAAACTGTTTGGATTAAAAGTTTGTTATTGAACTAAGGGTGGTACCTACCACCCAAATCCAATAGCTTTGTTTTGTGAAAATAGAGAAGCTATTAAGGACCAAACGTATACTCAAGGGATTTCATCTTATCATAGAAATCAATGATAAAGGTGATATAAAAAATATACAAAGTAAGAGGAGAAGACAATGTTGTTGATCCTCTTTTTAAGTAGCTTGCACAAGCAAAGCATGAGCGTCATGTTAGAACAATTCGAATTAGGTAAACTAATGATTGTACCTAGTGCAAGTGGGAGGATGTTGGAAATTGTGCCCTAGGGGCCAATCATTGTACTTTGAATATTGTCATTCAATGAATTTCTCCATTTGGTTATCACATTATTCGCATGTTCACTGTGATAATTGTATCCTTGGATAAATCATAATAATTGTCCTAAATGTCCCTGGTCGCTCATCTATGTGGGAGCAAAGATGAAATAAGACCAGTATGACTTTGATAAGGTATGGGGATACTAATCAAAGTCTTAGGCACTTGTAGGAGTATAAGGTGCTGGACCGACCCGCTATGAGAAAGCTGCATGGATCAAGTCATAAGCTTATCTCATGTATAACCATGTCACAATGCCCTTTGACCTGAGATCATCATGGATTCCTACATGGGAGTCACTAAGCTTTGACTTAGTCAAAAGTCACCTTTAACCGGGTGGTGATAAAGGCTACAATCGGGCTTAATGGTTTTCATGTAGAGGAATGTGAATGGTCAAGATGGAATTTGTCCCTTACATTAGTGAGAGATATTACTGGGCCCCTCGATGAGTAAGTCTGAGAAATGTATGGCCATACTACGATGGAAAAGAGTTTCTACTTCTATAGTCAGACTACTCAGGGATCGAGAAAGTAATGGTCAGGAATAGGAGGATGAAATTCTCCATGCCTCATCCTTGACCGAAATATCGTGTGACAAAAGGGACATGATATGGTTATACGACAGGTTATATCGTATTGTCGATCCTCATATGAATTGGGTAGTCGTAATGTCTTGCTAGAGGCCGCTTACGACTTGTGGGTTAGTATAGTCATTGGCCCACTGCCAACTTCGTTTGGGCCTACAGGGTCGCACACAAGAATAGCCCAACACGAGCTATAATGTCCAGATTCATTGAATCTAAGATGCGTCTAAGATTCAATGAATACAATATTTAATCTAGGGTGAATGAATTTTAAATATATATTTATTATATACACATGTTGTGTGAATATTTATTTGATAAATATTTATATGTGTGTTATATATATATATTTATATTTGGAAAGGAATATTAATAATATTATATACACATATGTATTTTTGAAATACATAAATACATATATAATATATATTATTTGATAATATATATTATATATATATGATAGTATTATATTATATGATCATATGATAATATTATATTATATATATATAATATATATTATTTGATAATATATATTGAATATATGATAATATTATATTATATGATGATATTATTATATTGTGTATATATAAAGATATTATATGATAATATCTCATATTTAATTTGTGAAGATAAATTAAATTCCATTGGCTCTTTATTCTAGTTAAATAAATAGGTTAAATTAAAACTGTTGGACATATTTAATTAAACCAGGTTTATTTAATTAGCTTATTAAAACAATTAAATGTTAATTGATATGATAAGGATTTTAAAATTAATTAAGATTAATTTTAAAAATCCAATATCCATCATAAAATAGATAACCCTACTTATAAAATATGAGAGCTAGGGTTTTCTACTGATGATGAAAAACTAGAGAGCCACAAGAAAACCCTAGAAGGATATTAGAGGCGCTAGCACGCTGCCGGTGTTGGGGCCCTATTCGTGTGGATACCAGTAGAGGGAGCTGATATGAGTAGTTAGCTCCTCAAGATTGAAAAGGCAAAACTCCAAGAAGAACTAGTTGACATGTTGATGTTGGGGATGGTTAATCTCATACTCATAGAGATTGATGCTCTTTTAAGAAGAATTAGCGGACATGTAGATGCCGGGGAAATTATTTCAGGAGCAGCCAAACATGGAGATTTGTGAACTCGCAATACGTTTGATGATTGTGGGCATTCAAACAAACATGAATAAGGTACGACTCTTTCTAACTTGATTTAAATGCCGTTGATAGATCCGCAATTGGGATTGATAAACTTTTGTAATTTTAATTTTTTTTAATTCTTCCGCTGTGTGCCTACCAATCCCAACAGTGGTATCAGAGCCAGGTCAATTGTGCATTTAAATTGAGTTTTAGTGCTTTTTGTGTACTTATATATGTGATATATAAGTTGAACATGATTTTAGAAGGGTTGGATTGAAAACCTAAAGTTTGAAGTTATAGTAGTAGTGCTGCCAGATTTTCGTTTTTTTGAGGCAGTGTGATTGTGACAAATTTTCGAATGACCAAATCTTATCCAATAATCCTGAAACTTTCCAGAATGAAACTAGGCATCCTAAGCTTTAATTTGATATATAATATGTGTGATTTGGATCAGTACATTAGGAGATATCAATTTTATAAGTTAGGCTTTGAATCTGGAACGTTTTCTCTGGCAGCGATGAATAATTAGAGTTTCAGGAACAGTTGACATATACTTTTATGAAATTTATATTTTTCTTCAACAATAGACTTAATAATGGTAAAATAGAGCTTTGAAACACTACAATTGGATTTTTCTAGATTTAATTATGATTTTTCAAATTAAGATGAAAAATCTGACAGCTTAGTGTGACTGCCATAGCTAACTGTTCATAGCTCAATCACGACATCTTTTGCTTTGCATATTGTATGAATTGTTGATTTTGTGGTTTACTTCTCAAAATTGTAAAAATAAGCTCAGGATGAGTCAAAGAAGGTTTGTGAAGGGCACTTTGTGAGTAGACATCGATTTGGCAGTGTTTCGATGGATTGAAGTTTCAAAAATATTATTCACTTCTCTCTCTCTCTCCCATTCTCGTTCTCTCATCTAGCTCTCTCCCTCTCTTTTGTTTCTGATTTTTCATAAAAGAATTGAGAAGAGGAAGGATAAATGATGATAGTCAAATGAATTAACCAAGTGTCCATACCCCATTAGTCCAATTCTTTAACTTTCTTGCATGACAATTTATTTCACTTTTCATGCTTCTTCATCCTTTAAAAATAATGAGAAATGAGAGAGGAATATTACTCTCAAGTTATCCCATTATACCACCTTACAAGTGGTTAACCAAAGCTTTAAGCTTTTCCACTCATTAACTTCCCTTGATAATAATTTACCAAACCAGACTCATTAATTACCAAGTAGTCATTTTCCTCATTTTAATTACCACTCAACTGAAATTACAAGGAATATTAGGGATAAACAATTATTTCTTATCTTATGAAAAAACTACCATTTTGCCCTTACATTTTATTTCATTTTCGCACTTAATTCAAAACTAGGTAGAACTTTAATCAAATTTTGAAAATTCATATCTAACTGTACAAATGTCAAATTGGGGTAGTTCTAAAGGCTATGTGATTCGTATCAAGTCTAGTTTGAATGAAAAATATAACATTTAGCCAAATGGAACCTCATCATTCTTAGAATTCTTATTTTTGGAAGCTAACATTGAAAAACGTCAGTTTCACTAGGTTAACTTCAAAAATATATATCTCCTTATGTACAGCTCCAAATAACATATATGACCTATCAAATTCTTGATAAGTCTAATTTTATTCTGGAAAGTTTCAGAATCTTTAGACATCATTTTCCCCTTGAAAGATGTCATACAAACACGACTGCCACACCGAGAAATTCACCGGTAGCAACACTACTTTGTGTTCCAATTCACTATGTCGTGTGTGACTCCTCATTGCATTGTCTTGTCATTCCCCCCAAGCTACTCCAAAGGTATAAAGGAATTTGAGGGAATACAAGTATGCCTTACTAAGATATTTGCTAAATTGAGGTCTAGTAGTCCACTTAATCCAGGCTAATCCCAAGCCACTTGTTCCAACCGATCTTAGGGAATACTTAAAAGTCACTTTAAGACCGGTTTTGCTAACAACCGATCTTAAAGGTATGACTTTTAAGACCGGTTGTGGCCATAACCGGTCTTAAAAGTAACTTTTTTAATTTTATTCTTATTTCAACTTACCTAGGCTAGCAAGCCATTTTAATGACAATCCCCTTTTCACACAAGCAACAATACTTATATATTACACAAAATCAGAAGGAATGATAGCAGCATTACTACAACCCATATTTCACAAAACAACATCAATAAAAAGCATTGAAAATCAATACATTCAATTCCAATGAATATTTAAAACACATTCAATTCTCAGCAACAATATCAACCATTATCATCATCAAGCATTTTAAAACACAATTTGAATCTACTGATATAACAATGAACCATAATTTAACAATAACAGAAGCAAAATCTCAACTTTGTGCACTTTCAATCCCAAATTTCTAATGAAAAGCAAGGAGAAGACAAATTTCTCAGTATGTGCAAAAAATTCCTCAGTTTTACAAAAAAATGAAACAAAGGGAAGAAAAAGTATAGTGGTCAATCCTTCACATCCCATGCCTATATCAGCAACCAACCTGTATCACCTATATCCCATAAATTGTCTTACACAGAGATATAAACCAAGTTAGATATGAAAACCACAAGTAATATTAGAACAACATTGTATTAAGAAACTTACTATTCTTGTAAAAGCTCATAGATGAATTCAACACAACCGACCGTTGCGAATAAAATCAATATATTCTTTAGGAAGGGGATAAGTGTAACACCTCGTCTCATTATCGATATTGCTCAAAATAGCAATTGTGTAGCTTAGTGGGCACATAGAAATAGCATAAATATACGATATATTGAAGCTATAGTGCTTGATTGTATAGAGAATTTCCCATAGGGGTATACAATCTAGTTACATACCTTAGAAATAAATATAAGGTCTTCAAATAACCAATACCTCTTCTTGTACTAGCCCGCAACCTCTAGTTGTCGGAAATTACCGTCTTGCCCTTTGAGCAGCTACCTGCTGCTAGAAACTTTACATGTTTATGGAAAGGGTGATATTTGGGGGAATCTTAGTAGTAACATGCTTACAACATATAGAATGCGAAAATAGATATGCAACGTCAAGTCATGTAAGATGATCGAGACGATATGTGTGTCCACTTGCCCAAGGTCAAACTACATGTTTGCCCCTTGGTTGACTTAGCGCCCTTGTTCGGTCCCTAACCACAATATGGCATATTGGTGTGTCTAGGACACTAGCTCATGTTACATTGAATGACATTCATAATAGGCATCACATAGTATGTGTAAGAAAAAATTACTACCTGGAACGTGCATTTTCCTTACTTGTCCATCGGTCCAGCTCTGTCTTTGGCTTGGGCTATAAGTATATCCTAAAACTAAAAATTTAGGATAAATGAGTTATTATTTATTCATAACTCATTATAAACTCATTGTATTGGTTATCTTGACTCAAAGCTTCAAAATTACAAAAATACCCCTAGGGCCCGGCTTATGCCCATTTGTACCTGGTCTATTGTATTTCACTCAAAACTATGACTCGGGTTAATCCTACACAATTTTACGTGTAGAATTCAATTTTAATCTTAGATTGCTTAAATTTAGGCCTAAATGAAGAAAATACCCTTGACGTTCCTACTTAGAGCTTTAAGGGTAATTCGGTCATTTCACACTCTAGGCCTTTTCTCACTTCATCATCAACGTGAACCCTACCCAATTTATCCTTATGAACTCAATGGAACCATCCAATTGATGAAATTCCAACTCTTTCTTCATGCCATACATTTAGCAGAAATATTGAGTTCTTAGAAGAGTTGTATCGGTTTCTCATTTTCTGTTGCCTAAACACTTCCTTTTTACTTCTAATCACAAGATTAGCTATTTAGAAACTCATTGGACATGATTTAGAGGGAATTCAAGCATTTCTTCCCCATAGTCTATTTATTAGAAAACTTGAGAAACAAAATCATCATCCACCAATTTCAACAAGAATAACATCAATTAAGGTAGAAAAAGCAAGTCTTGAAGTTTACCTCTTAATTCTTCTACTTTCTCTCTCTAGGTTTCCAGCTCTCTTTCTCTCTCTTCTCCCTTGAAGTCTTGCCTTGAAAACCATAGGTTTGATGGTGAAGAAGAGATTAGAAGAGGTAGTAGAGAGTTTAGGAAGCTTTAACTTCAAGAATACAACTTCTTTACTTTGTTTTGTGAGAGCCCTTAGCTCTCTCTCTTGCTCCTCTATGTTCTCGTTCTTTCTCATCCTCCATCTCTCTCGTTCTGATCGAATGAATCTTGTGGAATGGATAAAGAGAGTGATTTAATGAGTTATTAAAAGTAGCTCTTATGTGGTCACACTTATTAGTCCACTTCTTTAGCTTTCTTGCATAATAATTTATTTCTTTTGTCATGCTTCTTCATCCACTAAAATAATGAGATATATAGAGACAAATATTATTCTCAAACGACCCCATTATACCACCTTACAAGTGTTTAACCATAGCCTTATGCTTTACGGCTCTTTGTCTTTTCTTGATAATAATTCACCAAGTAATCATTTCCCTCATTTTTAGTTCCCATCTAACTGAAATCATTATGAATATTAGGGAAAAATACTCATTTCTTGCTCTGTGGAAAAATTACTATTTTACCCTTACATTATATTCCTATTAAAAAATGTCACACAATCACGACTACCACACAGAGAAATTCAATGGTAGCAACACTACTTTGTGTTATAACATAATTATGTCGTGTGTGACCTCTAATTGCTTTGATTTTTCACTCCCAATGCTCTTTAATACCCCCAAGGTATAACATAATTTTAGGGAATAAAATCATGCCTTACTGGGATACTTGCTAAGCTGGGGCTTGGTAGTCTACTTGAATCAGGCTTATTCTCAATCCTCTTGTCTTAAAATTTGGGGTATTACAATTAACAAGATCAAACATCTGTATGTAACACCAAAGCCAGAAAAAACATTAACTTGCTAACTTAAAAACAATAAAATAGTACAAACATTTTGAAATATATATTTACCTCTCTGGTAAAATCAGTCATGCCTAGAGTGATAATATTGTAAATGTGCCTTAAAACATAGAAACCACATAAGTTGGACCCCGGTGGTTGCCTACAGCTCTGAAAAAGAACATGATATCATTAAAGCAAGCATAAAAGCATAGCTAGCTTGTAGAACACATCTTGAAAATAAAATATGTACTAACCTTTGGGATGATTCATGTAGGGTCTTTTAAGTCACGAACATGCTTACCACAAGCAGTGTGTAGGAATGTTTGCATAGCCCTATCATCAAAATCACAAAGATTACTTATTTTACACAAATTCCATAAATTTTGCACAGAAAAGTTATAATGCAAGAAAATTACGAGTTCACGGTCTTCTTCAAGTTATTCACTGGTTTCAAGTGGAGGGAGCATAAGAGGATGGTGGTGTAACTATTCTTGCATAGAAGAACTAATTGCCAATGATCCTTGAAAAAAAAAGATGAATATTAAGCAAATATAAAGCATTATATGTGTTTTGAAATATAAATTTGTTTCTTACCCATGCATATACGGAGCCAAGAAACACTCAGTTACGGTTTCACTAAGCCTCTCTGATAAGTATCTATGTCTGATGGCAGTAGTAGTCCCTTTCTCTTGGACTTAAACTGGGAATATGAATCCAAATTTATCTCTATTGTCATAGGAGACCAACCTACGACTCATGTACCTACAATAATGCAAGCACACAAATCAAAGTTAAATGGTGTAATTTTTAAAATATTTACTTCCAATTGAAGAAGATACTTACATTAAAAATAGTTGGACAATCATAATCGTAAGATGTTGTCTAGGAGCAACCAGGGGCATTAAATCATCCCTCTCAAGATAGCATGTGACCCCTAACTAGCTAACAGGTGAATCCGTAGACCACTCTCTTGTTTGGAAAGATGTATCATATGCCATCAGAATCACTTGTTGCATGACATTCAATGGAGGCTATCAAACTTCATAAGGGAAGGGAGATGGACTTGGGGCTCTTATCGACAATTCCTCAGCACGAACAAAAACAAGGTCTTTGGCCACAATATGAAAGTACCCAGCACATCACTCACTATCTTAAAATCATTAGAAGGGATAGGGAGAGGTACGTCTGCAATGATCACCTCTTCAACTGACACTCTTATTTGATCATCTTTTATTTGTTAGTGTTGAATAGTTGATACCAGATTTTGCACACTCCCCCATACAATTAACCGTCTCATATGATCCTCGACAAGAATGTCACAAGCCTCATCAATTTCTTTTCCAGGACCCTTTGATGGATGCCCGATATTGCAACAACTCCCTTTCTTGCTCTGCTTATTAGGAGCAAGCGATTGTACCTAGGGAGCACTACTATCTTGTCTTGTGCTCATAATGGCAATCATTTCCTCCATCATCTTGCTCAACTGGGCATCCAATAGTGCATCAAATGATACTTTTAACTCGGCCCTTTCTTCTGCCCTCGTAATGGCCAACATACACTCAAGTTCCTTCCTAGTCACCACACTTGAGGAATGGTGTAAGGGGGCTCCAAAGTAATCCTTTATGCCCACCTCTCCTCCAACTCCCCTGACACAGCCTGGATGCTTATGTTTTCCAGTAGCAGTCGTCAAGATATCATTCATCCCCTCTGACCTAAAGGATCCCTCTATTTGTTTTTTATTAAAGTTCCTCCTGCAAGATACAGATAACATATATAAATAATGAAACATGTTTAATAAGTAGTTAATAACAACAACGATACTTACAATTTTTTCACCAACTATACGAGATTGTTCACTCGTATAAGACCTACTACTCTTTTGGAAAGCATACAACCACATTTCTTTGTGATGTATCGGAGATGGTAGAGAAAGAAAAACAGAAGGATCAGATTAAGATGCTTCTTTCAATCTCTTCCATTTGGTCACCAATAAGTCTTTCTCAGCCTTTACATAACCCCCATGAGCATTGTATGGTAGCAATAATTCTTTCTACTACTCTCTTGTGCATTTTGCCTTTTTGCCTGCAAATAAGAAATTGTAAAAGAAAAGGTTACAATCAATAAAGATAACTGATAAGTAAATATAATGCAAAATAAGTTAACTCACAAAGTCTCTGGAGTAGTCTGAAGCCTCAAAAACTCTTGCCAGGTTGCTTCATCAATGTATAAATACTTGTTGCATAGAGTCGAATGAGGCTTACTATCTTCCACCTCGATATGCACGTAATTGTTGGCCAAATTCACATTGAACTTCCTCTAGCACTCACAACAATACATTATAGTCTTCTTGTACATCATTTCACTCTAAGGAACGTCGTAGGTAAGCTGTTATCCATACATTGAAGGAGTTAGTGAAAAATTTGATAATCATTACATGAAGAAGATAACTTTATACCTGAATAATAACCTAAATATGCTGCTTCACTTTTTCATCGATATTTCTCCACTCCTCTATCAATATGCTAGGCTTGTTGCATGCTAGGAGGCTGACAAAACTCCTATATTGGCTTGCATTAGGTCCGATTGGTTTCCAATATTTATCAAACTCAATCGGTATCTTTTGGCTGATACTCCGACTGAGGGCAACGTCTCTCAACTGTGTGGCCCTCCTACCCCTCCGATTGGTTTACTCAGCTCACTTTGATTATGGCTCTGATTAACACTCGCTGGCTGGCTTTGATGAGTACTAGGTGACTCCGGAGCCTCTACACTAGGAAACCTCAGATCCATCATTGTCCTGTTAAGACAAATCATTTAGTTAGTAAGCTAAAAAGACTATATCTATAAAATAACTATATATATAATCTGGATATAACTGACAATGGTAATTACTTTAGTTAGCTAACTTTCAAAGTAAATTCATAAAGGGATATTCTCCCACATCCCTTCACGATGATCATTTCTTGTGTCATGTTCATTATCTGCTTCATCTTCTTCGTTCAATTCTGGAAGACCTAGAAAAAGGAGCCTAAAAAAACAACTTTCCTCATCAATATCAATGACCATTTTTTCCTTGGAGAGCTGTAGACCATATTTTATTTGCCTGATCGGTAATATAAAACACTTGTTTTACCTGATTTGCCATAATGAAAGGTTCATCTCCAAAACTTTTACTATGCAGATATACTAATGTAAATCCTAATTGATCGATCTTCACACCATTATTGACATCAATCCATTTTCATTTGAAAATGGGAAATTTAATTTTAAGATAGTCAACCACCCAAATCTCGGCAATAACCACATAATAAGGTATGGTTTCCAATTTAGGGTTCTTATCTTTTGAACTAGAGAAGTACTAGATTCAGCTACCAACATAACACCACTGTTTTGAATGATGCTCTTATCATCTAAGGACTTCATGTAAAAGGTATAATCATTGATCACAAATGAAGTCCAACTTATGACATCAACCTCAAGACCATGTGCTAGCCATTTAATTGTATCAGAAACACATTCTTCTCCATCAACCTTATATTTAGACCAATGTGCAAAAAGTTTTGAAATGCTCCCTAATTAACCTTGTTCAGTCATTCGTCGATTTGCTTTCCATACAATTTTTTATAAGCATTCATGTAATCTTGAACTTTATCAATATTATTCAAGATATACAAGTGGACTTATTGTAATTCATTAGGATACACACTCTTTACTGTAGCCCCGCGTTTACCCCCTTCTTCATTATGGCATTTAGGAAGCCTAATATGTCCTATATTTGACAAATAATGTTGACAAAATTCCATGGCTTCTTCAAAAACATATTTCTAAACAATATATGCTTCAGGCCGGTTAGGGTTCTTCACATACCCTTTTAAGATTTTCATAGTTCTTTCAATTGGGTACATCCATCAGAAATAGATAGGCCTACAAAACTTTATCTCCCTTACTAGATGAACAATTAGATGTATCATGATGTCAAAAAAAGATTCTCAAGCTAGCACAAGATTAGGTATCCTTCATTTTCCAATTCATCCAATCTTTCCGTCTTAATGACTTTACTAAAAATAGCATTGAAGAAGAAACAAAGTCTAGTCAATATGTGTTGAAGATAGTATTCGGCAATGCTTCGAATAGCTACTGGGAGTAGTTGTTGCATTAAGACATGACAATCATGCGACTTCAACCCTACTTCATAAATCGGACATGTTTTGTGGCCTTTAATGCTATATCCTGACAAGTTTCCATATGCAGGGAAGTCGTTTATAGTACAAAAGATCATGGCTCGTATTTTAAGCATCTCCTTCTTATTTGCGTAAAAACTGTAAACACCTTCATACCACAACTCTTTCAAGTCTTCGATTAAGGGTTCTAGGTAAACATCTATATCATTTCCGGGTTGTTCTGGTCTCAAAATCAACATAGACAACATGATGTACTTTTGTTTCATGCATAACAAAGGAGATAAGTTGTAAATTACTAACAAAACAGGCCATGAGCTATATGTACTGCTTAGGCTACTATAAAGACTCATGCCATCTGTGCTAAGCCTAAGCCTAAGGTTCCTAGGTTTTTTGCCAAAGTTAGGAAATAATTGATCAATTTTCTTCCATTGAGAAGAATCAGCTGGATGATAAAGCTTTCTACTGAAAATCCTCTCATCCACATGCCATCTTAAATTTTTAGCATCAATTTCATTAGCAAACAATCGTTTGAACCTCAGTATGATTAGAAGATACCATAATACTTTTGTAGGGGCCTTATTTGATTTGTACCTCGAGGTTTCACAAATCAGACATTGCTACTTCTCTTTATGCTCTTTTCTGTATAATATGTAATCATTAGGGCATGCATGGATCTTTTTATACTTCATTCCTAGTGGACAAAGTATTTTCTTAGTATCATAGTATTAGTAAGGCAGCATATTATCATCTGGAAGCATGTCCTTAAAGGCCTCAAGCATTTCTAAAAAACTCTTATCACTCCATCCATGCCATGTTTTCAAGCTTACTAAATTCAATACTGCTTTCAAAAATTAGTATTTTGTACACCTCAGGTACAGTGGCTTCTCAACATCACTATAAATATTACCGTATGCATGTGATTACTCAAAAGCCTATCCTCCTTCATCACGAATAATATCCTTTATCCGATTATCCAGATCTATGTCATTACATCAAAGGTCACTCCCCCTATTGAGATGTACTTGGCATTTCTAATCCTTCACCGAGCCTTACCCATACTGTATAAATCTTACAAAGTCCTTCACAAATTAAATGTGTATATATATCTGCAACAGTTAGTCGCTTCTCATTCAAACATTCTACATAAGGGCAGTAGAACATCCCACTGTCATTATCAGCATTTCATCTAGTAAATTCTAAAAAACCCCTCACCCCATTATTATATTCAACACTCGTTCGTTTAGCATTTATCCAACTACCATCCATATATTTCAACACCTTTTCCTTTTCTATTTTTTTTCCTAGAAAAGGCAGGAGTATGATAAGAGCATGCAATCATTACACTCATCAACTACCTAGTTTAACTACTAAATAATAATGAACTAGTAAATAGCACTGCACTTAACAATATAATGGGTCTTTAGTATGAGGTTGTTGCATTTGTATATGAGGCATTTGATTCTCTAAAACTGATTAAAGGAAGAATACTTGATTAATAAACCATGAAATTAGTATCATAAGATTGAATTGATGCCTATGATAGTACTGCATGTTGATGTAAATATGGAAAGAGTTAACTCCAATCATGTTGAGTCTATTTTTGAATATGGAAATTTCATATTTTAATAGGAAGCCACAAAAACCTTAAAAAAAGGCTAAAGGATACTTGTATGATTATGAAAGTGTGATACGTGTGTATCAATATGTGTTGTAGTCCGCTTTGTCACATATTTCCTAAATGGAAAATGGTAAAGATAGTTAAAAATTATATTTGATATTGTATATGTGAAAGAGACTTGGCAACATGTTTATGTGGAACCAATTATTATTGTTTTGAACTTAAGTTCCCACTATATAGGATCCCCGTATATATTCCATAATCTGATATCAGAGTTGTGTAATACACATAATTGTGAAAGGCAACTACCTATTAGGAAACTTTTGAGGGGAAAAACGTTGGTTTCGTAAATGATTAGGCCTTTGAATAAAGAACTCAATGTTGGATAAAACTTAAAATGAAAATTCCTAACAAAAGCAAAGTAAAGAGCCATGGTTGGGCTAGTGTAGGTTGTAATGTTGAATTTAAAGAACCTGAGTGCGTTCACAATTCCATGATCATAAGGGATCGATAAAAGAACATAGTGGACCAACCATATGTATCACTTTATACATAGTGCCATTTAGTTAATGAGTCTTATATCCTGTTTGTGCTATGAGGGATATCAAAATTTAGTTGTTTCTAGAATATCTGCATCTCACTATTTTGCAGGAAGCTAATTCCAATTAGCCTAGTATCTTTTTGGGGGTGCCACTTAACCATAAAATATTGCATGTTCTGTTTTGCTTGTGGAAAATGGCTTCAAAATGTAAAAATATTTTCCAGGTTAGAAAGTGCTGCCACTTGAAATTTCTGGAAGATTAAGGAGAGGTTAAATGCTTCTTAAGTGGTGATAAAAGTGTTGTACATATGAGTATGGTGCTTGTTGGGAAGCCGTGGGGTTCAAATTATTGAATCAAAAGTGATAAAGACCCATTGTTTAACAACATGATCATACACATAATCATTAACGTTACAAGGGCTTATAGCAGTGGTTATTACATAATTATTCTTCAGAGATATTAAAGAACACACAAGCACTACTCAACAAAAAAAATGCTCAATTTTATGAAACAAATTCATATATTTCTTCTAAGGAGATCAAGCAATAGAAAAAGCCTTAGAGAAAGCAACAGAAAAAGCCAAATGTCTCTCAATTACCTGGAGTTCGAGAAGAACCGAACGGATAAGTAACAAAAAAATCCCAAACCGTTTGTTAAAAACGGAGAAGCGACGTAGCCTTACATGCAAGTCTACTATACCAATGTGTCTACCGGTGACATTGGTTAAAAATGGAGGAGAGTGGGAAGGAGATGCTTGAGGAAGAAACCGACCTTGAGGAAGAAACCTAAGGGAGGCAAGCAATAGCGGCGTAGGAAGGAACAATGGCGGCTTTAGTTAGTAATGGAGAAGCGATTGTGTAAAGCAATCACTGTACTGGCAATGGTTAAGGGTGGAGTAGTGACAAGGAAAGGAAGCGATGGCGGGAGGAATTTAGAAGAAGAAGAGAGTTTCAGAGTTAGAAATGAGCGTGAGAAAATAGATCTGAAAATTTGGGGAAAACTTTTAAGAATAGTTATTTTAAATAACCAATCTCAAAAGGTTATATTTAAGACCAGTTGTCAAACAACGGTCTTAAAATACAACATTTAAGACTGGTTGTTTAGCAAAACTAGTCTTAAAAGACTAGATTTTTTTAATATTTTGGGTTTCCTAAGCTTTTTAGACCGGTTATCTTATAGCCAGTCTTAAATTCCACTATTTAAGAGCTGTTGTTGGACACAACCGGTCTTAAAAGAGGGGATTTTTTTACTTTTTTTTGTTGATTCTTAGACTGGTTTCTTTTATCACCAGTCTTAAAATTCAACTATTTAAGACCAGTTGTTGGATACAACCGATCTTAAAAGAGGGGATTCTTTTACTTTTTTTTCTTGGATTTTTAGACCGGTTCCTTGTATCACCGGTCTTAAAATTCTAATATTTTAGACTTGTCATAAAGTTAACTGGTCTAAAAAGATTTAAAATAATTTTTTAATTTCATTTTAATTAAGAAAATATATTAGACCTATTATTATAGTTATATCATGTGTAGTAAGTGTATTTATTTTACCTTTTTAGATAAGTTCTTTAGAAAACTGGTCTAAATAATTTTTTTAAGACCTTATATTAATATAACCGGTCTCATAAGTAGCTTTTTAATTATGAAAGTGCTACCGCTCATATCTTTTAGACCTTATCCACTATAACTGGTCTCAATGTGGCAGTCTAAAACACATTTTTTTGTAATAGTAGATAAAGAGAGAAAAGCAAGATAATAGAGAGAAAAAAGGAGGAGAAATTCTCATTCATTTGTGTTTCTTGTGATAACAATGCTTTATACAAGACCTCTATTTATAAGCCTCTAAGAGTTACTATCAAGGGTCACAATTAATATACAATAAATGATACAATTAATACTATATAACCCTTTATTGTGACGCCCCTTTTTAACCATTCAAAAATCACTGATCTAAAGCATATAAAGACTCATAAAGCGTACAACACAGCGAAACATATTAATACATGGTACCAGTTTACATTATCGGAGGTTTGCCCATAGGGTTTGATAACACATATATATGCACATGTACAAAGAAAACAACTAAAAATATTAAGTACATGCGAAACAACTATGCCTGCAACGAAAAAGTTTTGGGACCCTAATCACTGGTACCTGCAGCTTTTTCTTTTTAGCTGCCTGCTTCAATTGAAATGGTTTTTTGTTTGTGGGGAAAGAATGAGATTCGAGTAAATCTCAGTAGCAATATGCTTACATACAAATAAAATGCAAAAATAGATATGCAATGTCATGGCATGTAAAATGATCGAACGTACGTGTGTACACTAGCCCAAGGCTAAACTATATGTCTGTACCTTGGTCGACTTGGTGCCCCTGTCTGGTCCTTGACCACAACATGAAAAATGGGTTTTTCTAGGACCCTAGCTCATGTTACAATGTATGACATTCATAATGTGCATCACATAGTGTATGTAAGAAGGATGTTACTACGTGATTGCTTTCCTCGTGTCCTTTTCTCATAGTTCGGAGCTCAGGCAAGCTTAGCCTTTAAATCGTCCCCAATTCCTATAATATTCAAAGGCCATAAATGAGTCATTACTCATTTGCTCATTACCCCAAACTCAGATTATTGGTTAACTTAGCTTAATAGCGCTAAATTACCAAAATGCCCCTGTAGACCCCGGTCTACTGGACCTTATCAAAATTTATGACTTGAGTTATTCCTATATAATTTCATGTCTAGAATCCATTTTTGACCTCGTAATGGTCAAATTCAGGGCCAAATGATGAAAATGCCCTTTGTAGCCTTTTCCTTTGAGTTTTAATAGGTAATTCGGTCATTTCTCATTCTAGGGCTATTCCCGCTTAGTCATCAACATATACCCTACACAATTTCATCATCTAAACCCAATGGAATTATCGGAATTATAAAATTCCAACTCCTTTACTAAATTCAAGATAGGGTATAGATTTTTGGTTCTCAGAAAAATTATGTTGGTTTCTCGTTCTGTCTTACTTAATCACCTCCTTTATACTTATAGTTAAACTATTATCTATTTAGATATTCATTGGATAAGGTTTGGAGAAACTTGATTATCAAGGTCCTTTACGTTTCTTCATTTATATTTCACAAGAACAACCAAACTAAACCAAGAATAGCACTAATAGTATTAACCAAAGCATAAGAATCATGTTTGGAGGTTTGCCTTTGGATTTCTTAACTTTCTCTCTCCTTAACATCTGAACTGTGTCTCTCTCTTCTCTTAGAAACTCTTGAAAACTATGGTTCCAAGGAAGAAGATGTAACGCCCCTTTTTAAAACATAAGTAAGGGCGGGCGATAAGAATATTACGTAACAAAAAGTGTATAAGATGGCGGAAACATAATAAATATATCTTATTATTTTACATTACTGGAGATTACCCTCAAAGGGTTTGATAACACATATAAATACATGTACAAAGAGTACCAAAATAATAATAGCTAGGTACATGTGGAAGCGCTATAATCGCAATGAAACTCCAGGACTCTAATCACCGGTAGCTACTGCTTTGTCTTTTGAGCTACTTGCTTCAACTGAAATGGTTTTGTTGTTTAGAAAGAATGAGATTCAAAAGAATCACAGTTGCAACATGCTTACATACAATAGAATGTGAAAATAGATATGCAATGTCATGAAATGTAAGATGATCGAACGTAAGCGTGTACACTAGCCCAAGCTCAAACTTCACTTCTGCCCCTGGTCGACTTGGTGCCCCTGATGGGTCTCTGACCACAATATGGCGAATGGGTGTGTCTAGGACACTAGCTCATGTTACATGTATGACATTCATAATGGCATCACATAGTATATGTAAGAAGGATGTTACTACCTTATTACTTTCCTAGTGTCCTTTTCTCGTGGTTCGGAGCTCAGGCAAGCTTAGTCTTTGGATTGTTCCCAATTCCTACAATACCCAATTATCATAGGTGAGTCATTACTCATTCACTCTACCCCAAACTTTAGATATTGGTTAACTTAGCTTGACGATGCTAAATTACCAAAATGCCCCTGAAGACCCCGGTCTACTAGAACTTATCAAAATTTATGACTTGGGCTATTCCAATATAATTTCACGTGTAGAATCCATTTTTGAACTCAAATTGGTCAAATTTAGGGTCAAATGATGAAAATACCCTTAGTGACTCTTTCTTTTGTGTTTCAAAGCACATTTTGTCATTTCTCATTCTGGGGCTTTTCTCACTTAGTCATCAACATAAACCCTATACAATTTCATCATCTAAACCCAATGGAATCATCAGAATTATCAAATTCCATCCCCTTAATCACATTATACACAGGGTTCAGATTTTAAGTTCTCAGAAAAATTGTGTCGGTTTCTCATTCTGTCTTGCTTAATCACCTCCTTTCTACTTATAGTTAAGCTATTAGTTATTTAAATGATCATTATATAAGGTTTGGAGAAACTTGAATTTTAGAGTTCTTTAAGTTTCTTCATCTATCTTTCACAAGAACAACCAAACCAATCCAAGAATAAGACTAATAGCATCCACTTAAGCAATAGAATCATGTTTGGAGAGTTACCTTTGAGTTTCTCAACTTTCTCTATCCTCAACGTCCAACCATTTCTCTTTCTCCTCTTGGAAGTTCTTGAAAAACCATTGATTCAAAGATGAAGAGATGAGCAAGAGAGATCATAGTGAGTTTAGGAAGCATGGAACACATGATCAATACTTCCTTACCTTGATTTTGAATGAAACCTAGCTTCTTCTTATTTCTCGTTCTGCACCGCCTCAGTTCTCTCTCTCGTTTATTCTTGCATTCTGATTATGTTTGCACGATGGAATAAAGAATTGGATGAAGGAAAAGAATAATAGAGGTTAAGTTAAATAGTTAACTTAAAATGGGTGGCACTATTCCATTGGTCCACAATTCTTTTCTTGTTTTAATATTTCACTTCCCTTCTTGCTTCTTCATTCAGGCGTATTTCCCTGAAAATTGAGGAAAATATATTGATCTCAACTATCCCATTGTCATATTGTAAGTTCTTGACTTTTGTCCTTTGACTTTGACTAGTTAACCATTCTTGATAATAAGTCATCAAAATAGGCTTATTAATTATCAAGTAGCCATTTTCCTCTTTTTGGTTCCCATATAATTGAGATTATGAGGAAGATTAGGGAAAAATAATCATTTCCCACTTTTTGGAAAAATTATAGTTTTGCCCCTACTTTTAATGATTTACCGAAATAAATCATTTATTGCTTCTTTCCTTGGGTTTAACCAAATTTTGACTTGTATAATAGGCCTTTATTCATATCATTTCACATTTTAAATTTAGGTTACCATAGCAGGCCTTTTAGTGGACATTTAATTGCTCCTTTGTGTCCTTTCTTAACTGAATTGTGTGTAATCCACAATTGAAATATTATAATAAATTCATATACACCATAATTCACCATTTTAATCCATTAATGCAATTAGTTACATAGGAGGAATATTGGTGATTGCAAATTAAGGTGTTACAGTTCTCCCCCACTTAATTAAATTTCATCCCAGAAATTTGTTACAAGTACTGATGCTCTCCCATTTCCATTCAGGAAATGAAGGATTCTGTAATAGTCCTGAAGGTCGTTGATGCCCGGCTTTGACTTTCTGGCACGTAAGGTGTAATACCCCATTTTTCACCAATACACTTATGTGTGTATTTGATGTATATTTAATGGAATAAAATGGTGAAAAATGATATGGATGAATTTATGTGAATTTATGGGAAATATTCCAATTGCCGGTTACGCGTAAATTAGCCGAATAAAGGTATAAGAAGGCAATAAATGTATCGGAAAAGGCCCAATGTGGTAACCAAAATTCACAAAATTTAATGATATGATTAATGGCCTCATTTAAGTGTCAAAATGGGGTTTGAGTGAAGAAATGGGCGGAAAATGATTTATTCTGGTAAATCATAAAATGTAAGGGCAAAATTACAAAAAGTGGAAAAAATTATTTTTCCTCCAATTCCCAATGATTTGAGCTAAATGGGAATTAAAAAGAGCAAATTGACTATGTGATCATTAAGAAAATAATTTTGGTAAATTATGGTCAAAAAGGGTTAAATAGTCAAAAAGTCAATGACTTGGTCAACAAGTTACATGTTGACATATGGGATAATTGAAGAATCATATTTTACCTATGTTTCCCATACATATTTTGGCTATTATATGGCATGGAGAAGGGAAATAGAATTAATTTGGAGTAATTGACATTTAGACCAATCATTTTTTTCCACATGTCCAAATGAATTAAAGCCTTTGATTATATTATTCCTTCCTCATTCTCCAGCTGATCATTCTCGATCACAACTGACCCAAAGAGTGTGAGAGAGCTGGAGAACAAGAACTAAACGAGAAGAACGACGGAGAGCTAGGGATCATCTAATCTTGAGGTATGAGACTTGTGTCTTGTGATCTAAGGCTCCAAATCTCTCCATAGCTTCTCCTTCTCATCTCTCTATCATTGGTTTGCTTGAATAGCAGCTGAATCAAATGCTTGAAGGAGGAGTGAGAAATCGACCTAGAGAGAGACAGTGAAGAAAATCAAGAGGTAACTTCCTAAACTTGTTCCTCTTGCTTGATTAAGGTTAGTAGAGTTGTTTTCGGCTTGATTATGGTTCATTTGGTACAAGATAATTCAAGAAAGCCAAAGAGACCTTAATATGTAAGTGTCTCCAAATCAAGTCCAATGAACGTCTAACTAGTTAATATATTGGTTATAAGTAGAAAGGAGGTGATTAGACCAAAGAAAATGAGAATCCGACACAACTTCTCTGGGAATTTATTTTCCCTTCCCTGTGTTGGACGTGATAAATAAATGAGAATTTGACCAATTCAATGCTTCCATTGGATTCAGGGGGCCAAATTATGTAGGGTGTATGTTGACCCCGAAGTGAGAAAAGGCCCAGAGAGCGAAATGACAAAATTGCCCCTTTTAAGCCTTATTTGAGAGCTATCAAGGGTATTTTCTGCATTTGGGATTGATTTTGGCCAATTCAAGGTCGGAAATGAATTCTACACACGAAAATGAGTAGGAATGGCCTAAATCATGATTTTGGAGAAAATATTGATAATAATGACCTAAAGGGTATTTTGGTAATTTGGCACCAATAGGCTAAATGTACCAATGATATGAGTTTGGAAGAATGTATAGATGAGTAATAACTTATTTGCGATATTTGGCGATTTCAGGACTTGACAACCGGTCTGACCTCAGTAGTTGCCCGAGCTTATATCCGGTGGGAAGTTGCGTAGAGTGGCAGCCAGGTAGTAACCGTCTTCATATAACATAGCATGCATATGTGTGATGTGTTATCATCAAACGTCTAACATGTTTAGATTATGTGGAGTAATCACACAGGGCCTATCTTTGCGCGGGTTGATATTCAGGTGATAATATTCATATTGAACGAGCGGTGCCCGGGGACTATCTTTGCACGGGTACCCTTCAGAGCCAAGTCCTCGTCTAGCGCTAGCATGGTTTGTGAATTGTATGAAAATGGAACTAAATAATGTTATGATGATTTGATTGATGATTGTATGATGAGCATGCTATATATGTGTTATCTTGTATGTTGTATGTGTTACTACTGAGATTCTCATGAATCTCATTCTTTTCCCAAAAACAAATCTCCAGTACAGGGAGGAAGCTCGTAGGGTAAAGAAAAGGTAAATGACGATGAATCGAGGCCGAGCAGTGGAAGGAATTAGCTTAGGTTGTCTGGTCTTTTGTTGTATATTTGAAGACTTATATGAGCGTTTTGGGTTTGTATATGAAGTAGTTGAAGTGTATGATATAAGTGTTGTAAAATGAATTGTGTATGTATGTGCAAGGATGTGAATATGTATATCCAGCAGAGGCATTGTATAAATTTCTAGCATTTTCCGCACTCTGATGTTTATATTCGGTGAGTATTGGCTATTGAGTACTCTACCATAGTGTTTGGAAATAAGGTATCACATTTTTGGTATCAAAGCAATGCTTCTGGTAATAGGCTAGTACTTGCTAGAAATCCTCTGCTTGGATTTAAGAGAATTGCACATTCATCATAATTATCATAATTAAGGAGTTATGATGATTAGGAAAATGGTTAAGAGGCGTAGTGAAAGTGGTGAAAAGGTAGAGGAAGTATTGAAGTTGATGTGGTAGTTGTGAGGAAGTTTTGGAAGATTTAGAAGTGGTTTTATATGGAGAAACGGCTAGTAAACTCAAGTTTAACAGGCTGTACTCGAGTACATTGTAGCCCAGAACTCGAGTTTGCCCATGTAAACTAGAGTGCAAGAGGGATTCTCCTACAAATCATGTGTTGTAAGGCAGAAACTCGGGAGAGTTCAAAAGTGAACTCAAGTATGATAGGCTTGAGAACTCGAGTTCTAAGTGGAGAACTCGAGTACATCATGGTTTCCGCTGGGGATGGAACTCTCGGGTGGAAACTCTCAAGCTGTAACTTGCGAGACTCAAGTGCAATGGATGTAGAGAACTCGAGTGCCATGTGAAGGACTCGAGTACATGATGAATTTCGCTGAACTTGGAGTTCTCGGGAGGAAACTTCCAGGCCATGACTTGCGTGACTCGAGTGTGCTTCAGGTGCAAAACTCGAGTGCACAATGGTGAACTTGAGTTCATGCCTCTGGTTTCGAGTGTTGAAGTTTCTTTGGAAGAAACTTGATCCTTCAAACTCATCGGACTCGAGTGTAACATTTCACCAGAACTTGAGTGCTGACCCATGGACTCAAGTGCATGTGAACTCGAGTGCACCGTGGTGAACTTGAGTGCAAGTTTTCATGTCATGTGGAAAAGTTGAAAAAAAATAAAAAACTAACTCCTGGTGGAGAAACCCGCATAACTCGAGTGTGTTGGGAAAACTCGAGTGCGAAGCCAAAAACTTGAGTTTTCGAAAATAAATTTGAGTGTCTAATTTGAAGGAGGTCTTAAGTTTTCTCAGCTGAACTCGAGTGTGATGGTAGAGAATCAGTTGGGTTTCAGCGATAAAACCAACTGAACTCGAGTGTAAGCTGCAGGACCCGAGTTACTGGCCAGAACTCAAGTCCATGCACCCCAAACTCGAGTGTAGTAATGCTTTCCCGCATTTTTGCATGAGCCTTTGTGTGATGTTTCTTTAGAAATTTTGACACATTGTGCCATGTTTAATGCAATTATTTCCTTACAGACCATGGATCCATATAGGGGAGCCGGTGTAATAAGAGTAAGGCGAACAGCTCGTAAGAGCATACCAGCTCATGTGATGATCAAGAAGGAAGATGAGTCAACCAGTAAGAGACAGAGAAGTAGATCACCCTCACTTCCTTCTTTCAATCAAATTACTCTGAAAGAATAAATCCCGGAAGGTAGAGTTGGCGTGATCCTCGATAGAGGAAGACGTGGGCCAAGGATGACACGAACTCATAGGAAGAACGTCAAGTGGCCAGTATATTTTGGTCTTATTGCTAAGGATGAAGCCACAATGGTGGACAAGGATGATGTAGATCCAGAGGATGGTTATCAACATCCAGACTTAGCTGTGGAGTCGGATGCACCAGTAGAAAAGTTGGCTTTTGATCCATATCCGAATGACGAACTATGGCAACAATTGAAGGATCTTTATGTATCAGCTTTCATAAAATTCTTCACTCCTACAATGTAGTATACAACATTCTTGGAGTCAGTGCAAAAGCTATATGAGTAAAGAGAGGAGTTAGAGCTAATGATGGATGACGATATTTAGATCAGAACCACATTAGCCTATCTTTCTGATTTCACTTCTTGGGTCAAGAAAAAGAACGAGATTGTGATGATGGGTTTCTTTGAGTTTTTACCTTTCATTGAGTATATGATTATGTATGTGGTGATTAATATGCATAAAGAGTAAAAGATGAGAGTATGCTCAATAAGGTAGAATAGGCTTGTTTTGATGTAAATAGTAAGCCACTTGTTGTACATATGACTAAGTATGTTAAAGAACATATTTCTTTTCTTTATGAATATCAAGTTGCCTAAGTGCTTGTAATTGATACATACTGGTATTTAAGCTTTGGAAAGTTGTATGTATATAGAAGTGTTGATATAGTATTGACATGGTGTTCCTCCTGATAGTGAAAAGGAACAATGGTACGAGGTAGACCAAGGAAGAATGTACCTTAAAATCCTGAACCAGAAAATAATCTAGAGCCAAATCTGACACAACAAGTTTTCATGATGCTGGCTCAACAATAGACTATGATTTAGGACGTGCGAGAAGAAGTCCGGGAGTTGAGAGAGAGGCAGAATACTGATGAGGAACCTCCTGAAGGGAATCAACCTGAGGGAAACAACTTTGAGGGAAATAATCCAGAAGGGAATCCCTCTGATGGAAATCAACCTGAAGGGAACCAATCAGAAGGGGATACAGATGAGGAACAGTTGTCTAGTGACCAGCTACTACAATCACATGAAGCGAACATGAATGTTCCTATTGGTCAAGAACCAGATGAGAATATGGTCTAATACTGGATGCCTAAATTCATCAAGTATCAGCCTATGGCATTCCAGGGCAGGTTCAACCTACAAGCTGCAGAGAATTGGATCAACCATCTTGAGAAGATTTTTGAGGTACTTGGATGCTCGATAGAGATGAAAGCCAGGATAGCTATTTACAAACTAGTGGGCGATACCAATGACTGGTGGAAGAGTACTGCATTACTGTTGCGTGCTCGAAATATCCCTTTGACATGGGAGCTATTCCAAGAAAATTTTTATGAGAAGTATTTTCTAAGGTCATTGAGGGTTGAGAAAGAAAAAGAATTTATGTCTATCTGTCAAGGTGATAACGAGACCTTTGATTCATACTTGTCTCGGTCTATCCGACTGTCTCGTTATTTTTCTTATTTGAATCTCAAGCATGATAAGAAGTGGAGCTTAGATATGCTCATTGGAGGATTAAAGACTGAGATGGAAGAGAAGTTGGTTTCCCAGCAATTCAGAAATTTCAATAAGGATGTGGAAGCATGCCGACTTACTGAAGGGAACTTGAGAAGGGTATAGGCTAACAAGAATATAAGCCAGAAAGGTGGATCTAGTCACGGAGAAACCTCACAGAAGCGAAGAGGTCAGGGTTTTCCACAAAGGGGAGGCAATAAAAGACCCTTTTGGTCTGGAAATCGTGGCGGCTGAAAGCCCCCCCAACATCACATATGTGTGCTCGGTATAGTAAATTTCATCCAAGATGATGGTGCAATACTCCTAGTAGCCAAGTGATTTGCTATGCCTGCCAGAAGCTAGGCCATTTAGCTATGAACTATCCTCAGTTAGTAGCACCATAACCTGCCAAGCCTAGACAGCAAAGTCAGGGACGAGTATTTGCCTTTACTCGAGAAGAAGCAAGAAAGTCCCCAGAGCTAGTTCAAGGTAAAGTTATTCTTAATGGTAGTGTATTACAAATATTATATGATTCAGGTGTTAGTCATTCTTTTATTGCTTATGACTGTGTTAAGCGCTTAGGAATGCATGTGCATCAACTACCATTCAATTTAATTGTATCTACACCGATGGGTGTTAAAACCTTGACTACTGATGTTTGTTTGAACTGTGTTGTAAATGCTGAGGGACATGAGTCTATAGTAGATTTGATCTATTTGCCACTTCAAAAACTCGAAGTCATATTGGGTTTCGACTGGCTGACAGCTAATAATGTGTTGGTAGATTGTGGAAACAAGAGGATTATATATCCTACTCCACGAGAGTCTTACCACAAAGATGTCAATCTGAATTTTCTCTCATTGGCAGAAGCTAAGAAGTGTTTGAGAAGAGGATGTCAGGGGTATGTCATATTCTTTTCCGTACAAGTGGATATGGAAATGGTATTTAAAGACATCCTTATTGTAGAAGAATTTCCTGAGGTGTTTCCAGATGATCTTAGCGGTATACCTCCGGAAAGAGAAGTGGAATTTGCAATTGAGAGTATGCCTGGAGCTGGGTCTATATCCAAAGCCCCATATCGAATGGCTCCAAATAAGATGGCTGAATTGAAGAAGAAAATTGAAGAATTGCTTGAGAAAGGGTTTATACGACCCAGTGTGTCACTGTGGGGAGCGCTAGTATTATTTGTTAAGAAGAAAGACGGAACTCTGTGGTTGTGTATTAACTACAGGGAATTGAACAAAGTAACCGTCAAGAATAAGTACCCACTTCCCCGAGTTGACGACCTTCTAGATCAATTGTCTGGAGCGAGTGTATTCTCGAAGATTGATCTGAGAGGTCAGGGTATCATCAGCTGCGAGTGAAGGTAGAGGACATACCGAAGACTGCTTTTCGAACTCGGTATGGACACTACGAGTTTTTAGTGATGCCTTTTGGGGTGACTAATGCACCAGCAGTATTTATGGACTACATGAACCGTATCTTTCATCAATACTTAGATCAGTTTGTGGTAGTCTTCATCGATGACATTTTGATATACTCTAAAAGTAGAGAAGAGCATGAGGAGCATCTGAGAATTATGCTCGGTATTTTACGTGAGAAGCAACTCTATGCGAAGTTGAGCAAATGTAAGTTTTGGCTGTCAGAAGTGAAATTTCTGGGCCACGTGATCTCATAAGAAGGGGTTTCAGTATATCCCAGCAAAGTGGAAGCAGTATTAGATTGGAAGAGATCAGAGACTGTTGCTGAGATACGCAGTTTTTTGGGTCTTACAGGCTATTACCAGAGATTTATTCAAGACTTCTCCCGAATTTCCTTGCCATTGACCAAGCTCACACAGAAAGATCAGTTGTTTGAGTAGGATGAATAATGTGAGAGGAGCTTCATGGAGCTGAAGGAGAGGTTGACATCTGCACCAGTGTTGATTATCCCTGATCCTGAAGAGACTTATGTAGGCTACAGTGATGCTAGTAAACAAGGACTAGGATGTGTCCTGATGCAACAGGGCAGAGTGGTGGCCTATGCCTCTCGACAGCTGAAGCCTCATGAATTAAATTACCCCACACATGATTTGGAGCTGGCGTCAATTGTGTTTGTGTTGAAAATTTGGCGGCACTACCTATATGGAGTGACTGTTAAACTATACAGTGACTACAAGAGTCTTAGATATTTGTATGATCAGAAAGAGCTCAACATGAGACAACGTCGATGGATGGAGTTGCTGAAAGATTATAACCTGGAGATTAAGTATCACCCAAGTAAAGCCAATGTTGTGGCTGATGCTCTTAGTCAAAAAATGATGCTGATGGCAGCTTTGATGATACAAGAAAGGAAATTAATAAAAGATTTCATAGATCTGAATCTCTCAAATCAGATCCTCTGTGCTGGCTATAGCATAAGACGAGTCGAGAATGAATTGAAAGCTGAAATTGCGAAAGCTCAGATGCAAGATGAGCAAGCAAAATCAATCAAAGCAATGATTGAATGAGGAGAGACTCGAGATTTTGATCTGTCACCTGGTGGGTTAATTTGGTATAAGAAGAGAACTTATGTTCCACCAAAGGGCAATTTGAGGAAGAAAATTCTTGATAATGTGGATAAAAGTCGCTATACTCTCCATCCAGGAATGGACGAATGGTAAAGATATACCATGATTTGAAAGCGGTATGCTGGTGGCCTGGAATGAAAAAAGACGTGACAAAATACGTAGCACGGTGTCTTACCTGTCAGAAGGTAAAGATAGAGCACCAGAGACCGCCGAGATTACTTTAAAGTCTCGAGATTCTAGAATGGAAATGGGAGAGTGTGACCATGGACTTGATAGTAGGATTGCCCAAAATTCAAAATCATGATGCAATTTGGGTGATCGTTGATCGTTTTATGAAGTCAGCGCACTTTATACCGATCAGTGCTAGCTATTCACCTGACAAGCTGGAAGAAATATATGTGAAGAAGATACTGAGACTCCATGGGACGCCCAAGAATATAATCTCTGACAGAGATCCTTGGTTTACATCCAAGTTCTAGAGATCTCTAAATGATGCTTTAGGTACTCAGTTGAGTTTCAGTACGGCCTATCATCCGCAAACGGATAAACAGTCAGAGAGAACCATACAGACGCTAGAAGATATGCTGAGAGCATGTGTAATGGATTTTAAAGAAAATTGGGATCAATTCCTTCCTCTTGCAGAGTTTTCCTATAACAATAACTATCATGCGATCATTCAAATGGCTCCGTATGAAGCATTGTATGGAAGGAAGTGTCAATCCCGTATCTGCTGGACAGAATTGTCAGAAAGAAGGTTCTATGGGTCGGATATAGTGATCAGACTACTGAGCATATCAAAATGATTAAGCAAAGATTGCTTGCAGCCCAAAGTAGGCAGAAGAGCTATGCCGACAAACGGAGAAGATCGTTGGAATTCCAGTTAGGTGATCATGTATTTCTGAAGATATCACTTGTGACTGGTGTCGGTAGAGTATTAAAAAGAAAGAAATTAAGTCCTCGCTACATTAGGCCGTTTAAAATATTGGCAAGAGTTGGGTTTGTAGCGTACAGGATTGCTCTACCCCCGAATTTGAGTAGATTGCATGATGTGTTTCATGTTTCCTAGTTGAAGAAGTATCAAACGGACCCTCAACATATTATAGAATATGAAGACCTGGATATGCAAGACGACCTCACCTATGAGGCTGAGCCAGAATGGATCATTGACAAATAAGAAAGGCGGCTCAGATATCGAATCATACAATTTGTGAAAGTGGTCTGAAAAGGGTTATCGCCAAGGGAGGCGACTCGGGAAGTAGAAGAGGACATGCAAAGACGTTACTTGGATTTTATGCCATAAGTAGTATAGCAAATTTCGGGGACGAAATTTATTAAATGGGGGGAGAACTGTAATACCCCATTTTTCACCAATACACTTATATGTGTATTTGATGTATATTTAATGGAATAAAATAGTGAAATATGATATGGATGAATTTATGGGAAATATTTCAATTGTCGGTTACGCGTAAATTGGCCGAATAAAAGTATAAGAAGGCAATAAATGTACTGGAAAAGGCCCAATGTGGTAACCAAAATTCACAAAATTTAATGATATGATTAATGGCCTCATTTAAGTGTCAAAATGGGGTTTAACTGAAAAAATAGGCGGAAAATTATTTATTCTAGTAAATCATAAAATGTAGGGATAAAACGATAATTTTGCCAAAAAGTGGGAAAAAAAATTATTTTTCCTCCAATTCCCAATGATTTGAGCTAAATGGGAATTAGAAAGAGTAAATTGACTACTTGATCATTAATAAACTAATTTTGGTGAATTATGGTCAAAAAGGGTCAAATAGTCAAAAAGTCAATGACTTGGTCAACAAGTTACATGTTGACATATGGGATAATTGAAGAATCATATTTTACCTATGTTTCCCATACATATTTTGGCTGTTATATGGCATGGAGAAGGGAAATAGAATTAATTTGGAGTAATTGACATTTAGACCAATCATTTTTTTCCACATGTCCAAATGAATTAAAGCCTTTGATTATATTATTCCTTCCTCATTCTCCAGCTGATCATTCTCGATCACAACTGACCCAAAGAGTGTGAGAGAGCTGGAGAACAAGAACTGAACGAGAAGAATGACAGAGAGCTAAGGATCATCCAATCTTGAGCTATGAGACTTGTGTCTTGTGATCTAAGGCTCCAAATCTCTCCAAAGCTTCTCCTTCTCATCTCTCTATCATTGGTTTGCTTGAATAGCAGCTGAATCAAACGCTTGAAGGAGGAGTGAGAAATTGACGTAGAGAGAGAAAGTGAAGAAAATCAAGAGGTAACTTCATAAACTTGTTCCTCTTGCTTGATTAAGGTTAGTATAGTTGTTTTCGGCTTGATTATGGCTCATTTGGTACAAGATAATTCAAGAAAGCCAAAGAGACCTTAATATGTAAGTGTCTCCAAATCAAGTCCAATAAATGTCTAACTAGTTAATATATTGGTTATGAGTAGAAAGGAGGTGATTAGGCCAAAGAAAATGAGAATCTGACACAGTTTTTCTGGGAATTTATTTTCCCTTCTCTGTGTTGGACGTGATGAATGAATGGGAATTTGACCAATTTGATGCTTCCATTAGATTCAGGGGGCCAAATTGTGTAGGGTGTATGTTGACCCCAAAGTGAGAAAAGGCCCGTAGAACGAAATGACAAAATTGCCCTTTCTAAGCCTTATTTGAGGGCTGTCAAGGGTATTTTCTTCATTTGGGATTGATTTTGGCCAATTCGAGGTAGGAAATGAATTCTACAAGCAAAAATGTGTAGGAATGGCCTAAATCATGATTTTGGAGAAAATACTGATAATAAGGACCTAAAGGGTATTTTGGTAATTTGGCACAAATAGGCTAAATTTACCAATGATATGAGTTTGGAAGAATGTATAGATGAGTAATAACTCATTTGCGATATTTAGCGATTTCAAGACTTGACAACCTGTCTGTCCTCAGTAGTTGCCCGAGCTTGTATCCGATGGGAAGTTGCGTAGAGTAACAACCAAGTAGTAACCGTCTTCATATAGCATAACATGCATATGTGTGATGTGTTATCATCAAACGTCTAACATGTTTAGATTATGTGGAGTAATCACCCGGGGCCTATCTTTGCGCGGGTTGATACTCAGGCGATAATATTCATATTGCACTAGCGGTGCCCGAGGCCTATCTTTGCATGGGTACCCCTCGAAGCCAAGTCCTCATCTAGCGCCAGTATGGTTTGTGAATTGCATGAAAATGGCACTAAATAGTATTATGATGTTTTGATTGATGATTGTATGATGAGCATGATATATATGTGTTATCTTGTATGTTGTTTATGTTAATACTGAGATTCCCATGAATCTCATTCTTTTCCCAAAAACAAATCTCCAGTACAGGGAGGAAGCTCACGGGGCAAAGAAAAGGTAAATGACGATGAATCGAGGCTAAGCAGCAGAAGGAATTAGCTTAGGTTGTCTGGTCTTTTGTTATATATTTTAAGACTCATATGAGCATTTTGGGTTTGTATATGAAGTAGTTGAAGTGTGTGATATAAGTGTTATAAAATGAATTGTGTATGTATGTGCAAGGATGTGAATATGTATATCCAGCAGAGGCATTGTATAAATTTCTAGCATTTTCCGCACTCTAATGTTTATATTCGGTGAGTATTGGCTATTGAGTACTCTACCATAGTGTTTGGAAATAAGGTATCACATAAGGCAACGAACAACAAACTTTGTCACGTCCCTTTTTATGTCTAGCCACAAATATATGGACTTCAAATTGTGGTACATTTTAGTCGCTCCTGGATGTAAGGTGTATCTACTCTTATGTGCTTCTTCCAAAATCTGTCGCTTCAATTCTGCTTATAGTGGTACGTATATTCTCTTGTTGTACCGGTCTAGCCCACTTGGTGACAAATCATACTCTTGAGTTTCTCCCTTTGTGATCATATTTCTGATAGATTGAGCACGTCTATCATGTTTCTGAGCTTCTTCTATTTTCTCTCTCAGATCACCCTCTATCTGACTAACATTGTGGTTGCTAACCAATATCTGATTTGAGAGGTTGAGATCTTGAAAGTTCTCAATTAACTTCTGTTCATGGATCATAAGGACTGCTACCTGCACTACTTTATGGCTCAATGTATCAGCCACGACACTGGCCTTGCCTGGATGATACTTGATCTCCATATGATAGTCTTTGAGTAACTCCATCCACCTTCGTTGCCGCATATTGAGTTCTTTTTGGTCATATAGGTATTTCAAACTCTTTTGTTTGCAATACAACTCTACGGTCGCTCCATAGAGATAGTGTCTCCAGATCTTTAGTGTGAATACAATTGCTGCCAACTTAAGATTGTTCGTGGGATATCATTGTTCATGAGTTTTCAATTGTCGAGATGCGTATACCACAACATGGCCTTGCTGCATTATGACACATCCCAATCATGCCCACTGGCATCTGTGTAAACCACGAAGGTTAATTCTGGATCTGGAATTGTCAAAATTGGTGTAGTTGTTAGCTTTCATTTCAACTCAATGAAGCACTCTTCGCAATCGTTTTCCTACACAAAATGCTGAGTCTTTTATGTCAACTTAGTTAATGGCAATGCTATTCTGGAGAAATTCGGTATAAACCATCGATAATACCCCCCAGAAAATTACGTATCTCAAATACTGTCTCTGGCCTCTTCCAATTTAGTATTTCTTCCACCTTGTTAGGATCCACTGAGACCCCTTGCTGTGAGACCACATGACCCAGAAATTTAACTTCTGAAAGCCAAAACTCACATTTGCTTAGCTTGGCATAGAGTTGCTTGCTCCTCAATGTGTCCAATATAGTTCTCAAGTGGTGTTCATGCTCTGCTTGGCTTTAGAAATATACCAGAATGTCATCTATGAAGATTACCATAAATTGGTCCAAGTACAGACGAAAAATTCAATTTATGTAATCCATGAATACTGCAGGTGCATTGGTCAGTCCAAATGGCATTACAAGAAATTCGTAGTGACCATATCGTGTCCTGAAAGCATTCTTCAAAACATCATCTGCCTTCACTTTGAGTTGATGGTAACCTGATCTCATGTCAATCTTTGAGAATACACAGGCTCTCGATAGTTGATCGAGTAAATCGTCCATTCTAGAAAGTGGATATTTGTTCTTAACCGTCACTTTGTTCAGTTCCCTATAATCAATACAGAGTCATAAACTTCCATCTTTCTTTTTCACGAATAGCACTGGAGCTCCCCATGATGAAACACTGGGTCTAATAAACCCTTTTTCTAGCAGTTCCTCAATCTGCTTTTTCAGTTCTGACATTTCACTTGGTGCCATTCTATATAGGGCTTTTGATATCAGCTGTGCTCCAGACTTAGTTTCAATTGTAAACTCCACTTCTCTATTCGGGGGTAGTCCACTGATATCCTCCATAAATACATTAGGGAATTCATTCACAACAGGGATATTCTCCAACTTTATGCTTGCTTCTGACTGCATAGAGAAAAACACAATATACCCCTGACAACCCCTGTGTAAACATCTCTTGGCTTCAGCTGTGGAAAGAAAGTTCAAATTGATTTCTACATTGGCTTTTGTTATTGGATTAGGGTAAACGACCCTTTTGTTTTCACAGTCTAACATCACATTGTTCATAGTTAGCTAATCGATTCCAAGAATTACTTTTGGCCTTTTCAATGGTGAACAAATGAGATTGACAATCGACTCATGTCCTTCGATGTTTACTATGCAATTCAAGGAAACCTCTGTGGTGACAAACCAGTTACCCGTAGGCATAGATGCTGTTAAATCATAAGGTAATCGATACATGCTCAGGCTTAGTCATCTTATGCAGTCATATGCAATGAATGAGTGACTAGCTCCTGAATCAAACAATGATTGCACTAGATTACCATTAAGAGAAATCATACCTCTTATCAGCTTTGATGACTTTTTAGCTTCCTCGTATGTCAAGGTGAATACTCTGCCCTGCACTTGTTGCCTTGGTTCTCTGGGTTCTTATCTCTGTCTACAATCCCTGGCAATATGTCCAAGTTTATTACAGTTATAGCAGACAATCTACCTAGTTGGTACCATTGCTTGCTTCGCTTGTGAGCACGTCTGACCCAAATGGAGAGGATTCTTACAATATCGACAGATTCAAGGTGGCCAATCAATTGTAAGCATTAAGAGCAATAATTAAAACTTAATCATGAAGGAAAAATTAAATCTAGATTTAATAAATTAGATTCAATCCGTCATTAGCAAGTTACGTCATCACCCTAGGAAAAGGAAAATTAGCTCATAATGAAAGTAAAAGAAAAATAAACATAAAATAAAAGCATCATAAACATTGCATAAAAATTAATTATAAAAACATAAAAATAGAAATACAAGATGCATGAAAATATAAAATCTAGCCTACCATGTAGGAGGTAAAACCTTCCATGTAGGAGGCATACAAAAAGTAATACAATGCAAGAAATGACTATCTAGCCTTCCATATAGGAGGTAAAACCATCCATGCAGGAGGCATACAAAAAGTAATACAATGCAAGAAATGACTATCTATCCTTCCATATAGGAGGTAAAACCTTCCATCCAGGAGGCATGCAAGAAGTAAGAAAATGCAAGAAATAAATTCTAAAATAACAACTCTCCTTAAAATAAAAGCTCTCTCTCTCTCTCTCTCTCTCTTCCTTCTTCTCTCCTCTTCATGCCAAGAAGCTCTATTTATAGGCTTCATTTCGGGTGCTACAGTAGCTGCTACTGTAAAAGTCAGTTGCTACAGTGAAATTCGGCTGCAACAGTGAAAGCCGGCTGCTACAGTGCCGCGTTTCACCAACCGCACGCTACAGTACGCCACAGTGATTCCAAACAGTACCAGACATGAACAATACACATTGAATAGTACGCATGAATAGTAACTTCCCCTTAACTGCCTTCTTTAATTCTTCTTAATGCAGTACTGTCTATGGCTGCAAGAAAATCATTATTTATTTATTAATTACACCCAAATTGATTACATTCAGCTCAAATATAGTCCACAAAATCATCATATAAGGGAAAATAAATATGAAAATATTTTACTTATCAAATTCCCCCACACTTAGCTCTTGGACGTCCTCGGACAAGAAAGAGTGACTAATAAATAAGTGTTTCCAACAAAATCAGAAGTGTTAAGTTATAAGCAAGGACACAATTGAAGAATAAAGAGATCATAGTATTCTTGAATCAACAAAAGTATAAACAAGTAACTTCATTTGAAAATGAATGAACCAAATTCATAATTGTGACTCATTGTCTCAATCTCTCAAGTGTTTAAGGGTAAGTGTTTTGCTCAAATTCACCTGAAAAAATTGCACTACCATAAGCTTGCAAAAAATATCAATCTCCACTACCTAATTCACATGCATAATTCAAATAAAAAGGACTTGTTAAGGGTTGTAATGGGGCTAAGATAAAAGGAATGTAAATAGTGATATGAAGGGCTACATTTAAGAAGTAAATATAGCAATTGAAAAATGGGTCATCTTATAAATAGACTTATTATCTCGTCACAATAACCCACAGTTTTTTTATTCAAATACTAAACATCCTTTTTTCTCTCTCTTTTTTTTCTCTTTTTTTTCTGCAATTTTACAGTTGATGATATATACACCCCCACACTTGTCAAAAGCCCATTTCATAAAGATTTCAAATGCTCTATTAATCTTTTAAATTAGGTAAAAGCACTTGATAAATCATTAAAACACATATTAATGGGTTGAGAATAAAGAAATAATCAATCAGGCTCAAATGGGCTTATCAATGGTATAATTGCAAGGTTGGCTATTTGGCTCTAGCTAAACAAAATGAATGCCTTTATCATTTTTAAATGTGCATGTGACATGTAATTTCAACTAGATTTAAAGCAAGTTCTAGAGTGACAACTTAATAGGTGACTATCACACACAAGAAAGATAATCATTATATATGCTCAAAAGCTCACGGTTAGGGACTTTCAAATTCAGCTCATTCAGTCTCAAAATTCATCTAAATTCAACAATCAATTGTTCAATCATGCTATAAAATCTCTAAACTCAATTGATCCATGCTTCAAACTTATATACTTCTTAAAATCATTGAAATTTTTTTTAGATGAAACAGAAAGAAAGAAAAAAAAATTGACACTAATAAGATGCGTCTCAAGAGTTAAGAATAACTCTTTACTCTGCCATCTTTTCACACCCCATGCATCTAATAGTTTTACTAACTAACTATTTAATGGAGAAACTATGCTTTTTTCCCCCCAACCTAAATCAAACATTGTCCTCAATGTCTTCTAAAGATTAGAGACTTTTTTTTTGAAAACATAAACAAACAATAAAGTAAACTAAAATGCTAAGAGTAAAACCATTAAGATTAAGGAAAGTTTACAACCGGAGAGTGGTATCTGGATTCTGCTTTCGACTGCTATCTGAGGACTGCCCACCTTTTTCTTTTACTAATAGATCTGATTAAGGTTCATAGGTTTGCAGTTTATCTAATAGTTGATCAGCAGTTGGTGCAGAAATTATGGAATGACGAGTCGCTTGGGGTATGAATCCTGTTTCCACAGCATGATCAAGAAAAGACAACAAGTTATCATAAAAACCATTAACATTTAGCAATCCTAATGGTTTTTTATAAAAGTTCAGTTTAGCCCAATATGCAATGCTAGAGATCCCATCCAACGTTTCAAAACTACCGGGTAGAGCGATAAAAGCATCAGCACGGTAAAACATACGTCCCATTCGTTCAGGCAGACTTGAAACCTCTAACTCTTGGCCTGAGAAGAAGAAGTGATGTTCTAACTCCTTTATCCTTACATACAAACCCTTGCTACCATTAATGGTTGCAGCAATAGCCATACTTAACTTCAGGCCCTCGAGACCTCTCCCGTAGACAAAGTTGATTTTCCTAGCGGCTAGTGCACGTCCCAATTCCTGTGCTGCAGGTATAAACTCTCCATCCTTTCCTGAGTCAGTTTCACCAAAAATGCATATAGATTTAAAACTACATTTTAGAGTGATACCACTCCTCTCTTTTTCTCTCTCAGACATTTTGTGTTTTTTTACAAATGGAAGATTACATATTTATATTACAAAAACAGCGACAACAAAATCATGCAAATCACATATTTTTCAAAAAAGGTTGAAAAAAAATTTCTGATACGAATGACTAGTGGGCCACTGTGCGAAGAAATTAAGTAAAGTGAGTAAAGAAAGTCAAAAGTTACTGAAAAAGATAAGATAGATTAGACAAAAGCAAGATTATGTACAGTAGTTGTGATTGTGGCTCACATCTTCCTCTGGTTTTACGTCCAATAACGGCTTAAACGCTTTCTATGAATCGAGGATTTGCTTCCCATCCAATTTTCTTATAAACTGGCAAACAGGGTCTTTTAACGTTAGATTCCTAAGACGGTAGCGCTCTTTTTCTTTGTTGAATATGTCAAATAAATCAAGAAGAACATGATGAACATCACCACTAGAATGTGTCTCAAGAGTCTGAATGATATCATCCAATGACTCCTTACTCAGTCCATCCTTTATAAATTGAACTTTTTCTTCTCGATTTATAGAAACCATACCTTTGCTCCTATAGCACTGATCACAGTTCCACCTTGCACATTTAGGACAAACCTTCATTCTCTTAGCTCTTCTCTTTTTGGAGTAAGAGCTTCTTCCCATACATGGCATATGTTTAATAAATGACTCATGAATCTCACCTATTAAACATACCTTAGCTTCAATGATCCAGCGAACATCCTCAGGAAGGCCCAAACGCTTGAATGTCTTCATTCTTTCAAGTCGATAGCTATAAATCTTCCTAAGCACATCTTTGGGAAGAGTAGGGAACCTGTTCTTAAGCTTTACAATAATTTCCTCCATGATGAGATTAGAATTTAAAAATACAGTGTTGTGTGCTTCAGTATGTAAGAAAGAAAAATGAAAGAGTAAGGAAAAGAAGTTTTGGGTTGCCTCCCAAATAGCCGCCATTCTTTAATGTCTTTAGCTAGACAAAGACCAAACCAATAAAATTTTTTTATTTTATTATTTTTTTAAAAAAAACTTAGGACTTACCTGTTGTTTCCTCTAAAGTGATAACAGTTTTCAAAGTGTTAAGTGCACCGTCATTATATTCTTTCAGCCTTTGTTCATTCACTTTGAATTTTCGATCACCATCTTGAATCTCCACTGCTCCATATGGCAATACTTGAACCACAGTAAAAGGTCCTGACCACCTTGATCTCAACTTTCCCGGAAAGAGCTTTAACCTTGAGTTGCATATCAGTACTTTTTGTCCCGGTGTGAACTCTCTCCTCAAAATTCTTTTATCCTGCCACGTTTTTGTTTCTCCTTGTATAACTTTGCATTCTCATAAGCTTGTTGTCTAAATTCTTCAAGCTCATTGAGTTGGAGAAGTCTCTTTTTACTAGCTGCGTTTAAGTCAAAATTGAAAGCTTTTATTCTCCAATATTCTTTGTGCACTTTAGGATTAGTAGATTTTGATACATCTACTATTCCTATTGTGAATGATTGATCTATGCAAATTTTATTCACTACGTCTTTTGTGCAGCTAGTCAATGTATCTACCCTGTAACAGGTGTCACCTTCATTTGGACATGACCAAGCCTTAAAAATGTTAAAAGATACTTGGTCATCTTGAGCTCATAAAGTTAACTTTCCCTATTGCACATCTATTAAAGTTCTCCCTGTTGTTAGGAATGGCCTCCCAAGAATGATTTCTTGGTCTTCTTCCATGTCTTGTATGATGAAATTAGCTGGGAATATGAGTTTGTCCACCTTCACCAAAACATCTTCTAAGACACCCCTTGGATGTTTTATTGATCGGTCAGCTAGAAGTATGGTAGGCTTCACCTCTCCTAGACCGAGTTTTCTGTAAACGGATAGAGGCATGAGATTTACACTTGCTCCTAGGTCACAAAGTGCTCTTTCAAAATTACATTGACCTATGGTGCAAGGTATGCAAAAGCTTCCTCGATCTTTTAGCTTTGGTGGTAGTTTCTTTTGCAGAATGGCACTGCACTCCTTAGTAAGTGCAACTGTCTCAAATTCCTCCAGCTTACGCTTATTTGAGAGAATATCCTTCATGAATTTTGCATAACTGGGCATTTGGGAAAGAGCATATGCAAAAGGGATGTTGATATGTAGCTTTTTGAAAACCTCAAAAAACTTTTTAAATTGCTTGTCTAGCTTTGCCTTCACAAGTCTCTGAGGGTATAGAACTGGTGATACATATAGATGAGGGTTATCTGGAAAGCTGATTCTTCCTAGTACCACATCATCTTCTTGAGTTTTCTGTGCTTCCTCCTTTTCTTGTTCACTTTCTTTCTTTTCTCCATCATTCTTATGTAGAATTACAAGATCTTTCAATTCTTTCCCACTCCTTAATGAAATAGCCTTCACATGCTCTGTTGGGTTTTTTCATTGTCACTTGGAAGAGTACCTGGTTTTCTGGAATTCAGCATATTTGCAATTTGGCCCATTTGGATCTCCAAGTTCTTTATTGAGGCTTCCTGGCTTCTGAGTGTTGTGTCAGTTCTAGCCATAAATTGAGATGTATTCATGGTTAGTTGAGCTAGTGCTTCTTCTATATTTACTTTCTATTGTGGTGGATTTGGTGGTTGAAGAGCTTGTTGCTGGTAGTTCCCTTATGGCTTGAACACATTTTGATTATTCCTCCAGCCAAAGTTTGGATGATTCCGCCAACCTGGATTGTAAGTATTTGAGAATGGATCATTTCTTTGATTTCCAATATAATGAGCTTGCTCCATCTGAGAAGACATGGATGGGTGTCCTTCCTAATTTTGTATGTTCATATGAGGTCCTCCATATCGATCACAGGTTTCATGAGGAGTACTGATTGCATTTGCTTGACTAGTCATTGAGCTCACTTGCTTGGATATAGATGCAACTTGAGAAGATAAAGTTGTAAGGATATCCAGCTCGTGCACTCCAAGTACCTTCTTTGAATTATGACGTTCAGAAGGTCATTGATATGCATTGGCCGCCATCTCCTCAAGTAAATTGTAGGCATCATCTAGATTTTTTCCCATTAAAGATCCTCCAGCTACAGCATCTACAAGAATTCTGGTGGTATGCGTCATCCCATTGTAGAATGTTTGCAGTATCTACCAATCTGGTAACCCATGATGAGGACATCTCCTTAGCAACTCCTTGTATCTTTCCCAGGCTTCATAAAGGCTTTCTAGTTTATGCTGGGAAAATGAGGTAATTTCATTCCTCAATTTAGTTGTTCTTCCTGAAGGAAAGTATTGTGCCAAAAATTTCTATGCTAAGGCATCCCATGTAGTTATGCTTCCCACTGGTAGAGAGTATAGCCATCTCTTAGTCTTATCCCTGAGTGAGAAAGGGAAAATTCTAAGCCTAATGGCATCATCAGTAACACCATTATGCTTGAATGTGTCACATATTTCTAGAAAGCTTGCTATATGTGTGTTGGGATCTTCTGTTGATAAACCACCGAACTGATTTGCTTGCACCATCTGGATAATTGTAGGCTTGATTTCAAAAGTATTGGCTACTACTAGTGGTTTTTTGATTCCAGAAGTTGTCTCCATGACTGTTGGTGTTGCATAATCACGGAGTGTTTTGGTATCTGCTGCTTCTCCTTCCAGATTTGCCATTGAATTGATTGAAGTAAACTGCTTTCGAACTCTCCGATTTCTTCGACAAGTTCTTTCGATCTCAGAATCATAAGGTTGTAATTCAGTCTTCTTCGATCTGGTCATATACTAAGCAAAAACCTAAAAAGAAACAAAAGACACAAAAAACAAAAAAAATGTAATATGAAGACCAAATTAGTATTAAAATTACTTGGTATTGATATTAATGACAACAATCCCCGGCAACGGCGCCAAAAATTTGTTACGAGTGTAGGATGATGTATTTAGAAGTGCAAGTATACACTGTCCTAATCAAGTAATATAGAAGTAAGTAGAGTATCGTTCCCACAAGGATTGCTCACTAAGTACCAAAATTGATAATTTTAATACTATTTAGCCGATCGATTAGTTAGTGATTGAGATTGCAAGATAAAAATGATTAAATAAAAATGCAATTGTTATAAAGACAAGTATAAAAAAAAGACCTAGGGATTAGATTTCACTTAACTAATTCCGGATTGAATCACTTATCTATTCTAGTCCAATTTATTCCACATGATTGATAGTCGAGTTTCCCTATTTTAATTACTAGCCTCTTCCAAGGTCAAGTAATTCTATAATTCATTGCTAACCCAATATATTCCTATATGAATTTAAGCAATTAATCATGCATTAAGATTTATGGAACTCAATTAAGACTATACAACCCATATGAATATATTCCTATTTCATATACAAATTATGGTTTTAATTATAGGATCCACACACATGTATCTCCTTCCAGTCTCAACATGCATATTGAAATCATCCAAAAGGTGGCCAATCAATTGTAAGCATTAAGAGCAATAATTAAAACTCAATCATGAAGGAAAAATTAAATCTAGATTTAATAAGTTAGATTCAATCCGTCATTAGCAAGTACCAGACATGAACAGTCACAGTGAATAGTACCGCGAATAGTAACTTCCCCTTAAATGCCTTCTTTAATTCTTCTTAATGTAGTACTGTCCATGGCTGCAAGAAAATTATTATTTATTTATTAATTACACCCAAATTGATTACATTCAGCTCAAATATAGTCCACAAAATCATCATATAAGGGAAAATAAATATGCAAATATTTTACTTATCAAACATCATCAAGGCATTCTAAGATTCTGAAGATTTTCTTTAAATGAGATATCCATTTCTCAGCATCTTTAGGATCAAAATTCCCTGTAAAAATAGATAGCTGATATTGATTCATTTGGGTTACCCAGGTCTGCATACTTTCAACTTCAACAATCAAAACCTCAGGCCCCACTGGCTCAGGCTCTGGAGACTGTAAGTGACCTTCATCCTGTCCCTCAGGATTATTATGAGCTTCTTTATCAGCATTTTAATTATGTTGCCCTTCTCTCATTTCATTTCGTAGATCATTTAAAGAATTTTGTTGTTCTAGCATCATACCCATCAATTATTGCATTTGATCAGGCCTAACATTAGGTTCCTCATTATTATTACCATGTCGGCCTCTGCCTCGCCCTCTACCTCGGCCTCTACCATCTCCCCGTGTATAGGCCATATCTCTAATTCACTCTACAAAAAAATAGATAAAAGGTAAACATCATATGGAAGCAAGGGCATTTTTTTGCTTTCATAAAAGTTTGGGTACATGAATTTGTCATACATAGTATTTGGCAAGATCATACATCTCACATAGCATGTATATTCGACCCATGTATAATAGTTACTCATCATATTAAAGCATTATACAAAATCACTTGTCATATGTTGTTTCATTACCTTTGAACTCGAGTTTAGAACAAGGAACTCAAGTTCAGACCCATGCACTCGAGTCCTCCAAACTTCACTTGAGTTTAGGTAGTTTCTCCCTCAAACTTAGTTGATTCTTCCACTTTGTATACACCGTGAAAGCTTGCACTCGAGCTCAACATATCACACTCGAGTTCTTCAACTTACACTCGAGTCCAGAGAGTGTGGAAGTAAGAGTTTATTCTAGAAAATTCTTGGATATCATCAGCTACACATCGCACTCGAGTTCACTGCTCCACACTCGAGTTTTAAAGGTCTTCAAACTCGAGTTTCGCGAGTTCAGGGAAGAAAGTTCCTTCCAAAAATGCTTCCAACTTGCAAAATTATTAGGTACACTTGAGTTCATATCTTTGTACTCAAGTTCTTGTCCCGTTACACTTAAGTTTCATCTTGCACTCTCACAAGTTCACAGCCAAAATACTCATTGTACTTGAGTTCTCTTGCCACAACTCGAGTTCACTAATTGCACTCAAGTTTTCATAGATACACTCGAGTTCTAGCCCATTATACTCGAGTCCAATTCTTGCACTCTCTCAAGTTCCTTCATGAAACTGCCTAGATTTCTCGTTGCACTCGAGTTCAACACCTCAAACTTGAGTTCTGGCCCCCAAAATCACCTATAAACTCGAGTTCTTTAGATCACACTCGAGTTCATCAGCCATGATTTGCTGATTACACTTTGGAAATCACTCCAAATTCTTCTCTAACTCATCCAACCTATTGTTTTCCCTTTGATTAACATCCTTTGGTAACTTCCACTACCATACCTCCCATCTCATGTAAACCATACCATGTCATTTCCACATTTTCCAAAACCACTTTATGTTTTTAGTATATGCTTATACTCTGATACCAAAAAAACATAACGCCCTTTTAAAAACATAAGTAATGGCGGGCGATAAGCATATTATGTCACATAAGGTGTATAACACGACGGAAACATAATAAATACATCGTATTAGTTTACATTACGGAAGATTACCCTCAAAGGGTTTGATAACATATATAAATATATGTACAAAGAGTACCAAAACAATAATAGCTAGGTACATGCGGAAGCGCTATAATTGAAATTAAACTCCGGGACTCTAATCACCGGTAGCCACCACTTTTCCTTTTGAGCTACCTGTTTCAACTGAAATAGTTTTATTGTTTAGAAAGAATGAGATTCAAAAGAATCTCAATAGCAACATGCTTACATATAATAGAATGCGAAAATAGATATGCAATGTCATGAAATGTAAGATGATCGAATGTAAGTGTGTACACTAGCCCAAGGTCAAACTTTATGTCTGCCCCTGGTCGACTTGGTGCCCCTATTGGGTCTCTGACCACAACATGGAGAATGGGTATATCTAGGAAACTAGCTCATGTTACATGTATGACATTCATAGTGGCATCACATAGTATATGTAAGAAGGATGTTACTACTTTATTGCTTTCCTGGTGTCCTTTTCTGGTGGTTCGAAGCTCAGGCAAGCTTAGTCTTCAGATCGTTCCCAATTCCTACAATACCCAATTATCATAGGTGAGTCATTACTCATTCACTCATTGCCCCAAACTCCAGATATTGGTTAACTTAGCTTGACTATGCTAAATTACCAAAATGCCCCTAAAGACCCCGGTCTACTGGAACTTATCAAAATTTATGACTTGGGCTATTCCTATACAATTTCAAGTGTAGAATCCATTTTTGAACTCAAATTGGTCAAATTCAAGGTCAAATGATGAAAATACCCTTGGTGACTCTTTCTTTTGTGTTTCAAAGCATATTTTGTCATTTCTCATTCTGGGGCTTTTCTCACTTAGTCGTCAACATAAACCCTATACAATTTCATCATTTAAACCCAATGGAATTGTCAGAATTATCAAATTCCATCCCCTTAATCACGTTCTGCACAGGGTTGAGATTTTAAGTTCTTAGAAAAATTGTGTCGGTTTCTCGTTCTGTCTTGCTTAATCACCTCCGTTCTACTTATAGTTAAGCTATTAGTTATTTAAATGATCATTGGATAAGGTTTGGAGAAACTTGAATTTCAGAGTTCTTTAAGTTTCTTTATCTATCTTTCACAAGAACAACCAAACCAATCCAAGAATAACACTAATAGATCCACTTAAGCAATAGAATCATGTTTGGAGAGTTAACTTTGAGTTTCTCAACTTTCTCTCTCCTCAACGTCCAACCGTTTCTCTTTCTCCTCTTGGAAGTTCTTGAAAAACCATTGATTTAAAGATGAAGAGATGAGCAAGAGAGATCATAGTGAGTTTAGGAAGCATGAAACATATGATCAATACTTCCTTACCTTGATTTTGAATGAAACCTAGCTTCTTCTTGTTTCTCATTCTGCACCGCCTCAGTTCTCTCTCTCATTTATTCTTGCATTCTGATTATGTTTGCATGATGGAATGAAGAAATGGATGAAAGAAAAGAATAATATAGGTTAAGTTAAATAATTAACTTAAAATGGGTAGCACTATTCCATTAGTCCACAATTATTTTCTTGTTTTAATATTTCATTTCCCTTCTTGCTTCTTCATTCAGGCGTATTTGCATGAGAATTGAGGGAAATATATTGATCTCAACTATCCCATTGTCATATTGTAAGTTATTGACTTTTATCCTTGACTTTGACTAGTTGACCATTCTTGATAATAAGTCATTGAAATAGGCTTATTAATTATCAAGTAGTCATTTCCCTCTTTTTAGTTCCCATATAATTGAGATTTTGAGGAAGATTATGGAAAAATAATTGTTTCTCACTTTTTGTAAAAATTACAGTTTTGCCCCTACGTTTAATGGTTTACCGAAATAAATCATTTCTTGCTTCTTTCCTTGGGTTTAACCAAATCATGACCTGTATAATAGGCCTTTATTCATATGATTTCACATTTTAAATTTGGGTTACCATAACAGGCCTTTTAGTGGACATTTAATTGCTCCTTTGTGTTCTTTTTTAGCTAAATTGTGTGTAATCGACAACTGAAATATTGTAATAAATTCATATACACCACAATTCACTATTTTGTCCTATTAATGGCATTAGTTACATAAGAGGAATATTGGTGATTGCAAATTGGGGTGTTACAGAAGAAGTGAGTAGAAGAGACCATAGTTGAACTAAGAAGCAAGAATCACATGTTCAAGACTTGCTTACCTTGGTTTTAAAGAATCCCTAGCTTCTTCTTGCTCCACTGACTCAACTCTTTCTCTCGTTTGTTCTGGTCTAATTGTACAGGAATGGAATGAAGAATGAATGAAGAGAATGATAATATAGGTTAAGTTAAATAATTAACTTAACATAGGTGGCACTATTCCATTGGTCCATAAATCTCATTTTATGTTTATTATTTCAATTCCCTTCTTGCTTCTTCATTCAGACGTATTGCATGAGAATTGAGGGAAATATATTGATCTCAACTATCTCATTGTCATCTTGCAATAAGTTGACTTTTGTCCTTTGACTTTGACTAGTTGGCCTTGCTTGATGGAATATGTATACATACTCGTGCACCCTTGCACGCATATATACATATATGTGTATATACATATACATACATACATATATAGATATATAATATATATATATATATATATATATATATATATATATCTATATATATATATATATATATATCTATATATATATATCTATATAAGGTATAGTAATCCAAGGGTTGACCAATAATGATCTGAGTCATGGAAGAATCTCTGTCGTCTTTCATACAGAGATAATGTTACAGAGTCTCCCCTCTTTGGAGTTTAGACCTTCCTCCTTCAGATCATCACAGCATGACCTTCCTTCATTTCCTACTAGAGGCGTAACTGAATTACTACCTTATAGACAAATATCCTAACTATATGAACATATAACTAGTAATGATAAACAATATGATTTAATAAGAGAAAGTAGATTTTAATATTTATCACTAGCAATGATAGTTATAAAACATAGTAAACAAAGGCGAGGAAAATCAAGAATAGTAATAAATTATAAAAAACCTACATGAAATGCAGTAACAAACATATATCATATTCCTAAAATGGATTTGTTATTTAATCTAGTAAGAGGAAAAATAATATTTGGTAAATTTGACTATAAATTAGGATTTTTTCAGATAAAATAAGAAGAAAAAAGTAAAAAATATATAGCATTTAGTACATCAGAAGGATTATATGAGTAGAATGTATTGTCTGTGGGATTTCATAATAGCCCTAGTATATTTCAAGAATATGTATCAAAATTATTATTGCCACTAAGAGATTTTGCAATAATATATATATTGATATTTTCCAAAAATAAAAAAGAATATGAAGCTCTTCTAAATCAATTTGTAACATTAATAGAAGAAAAATGATTAAACATATGACCTAAAAAGAATTTCTGGCAATCCATCAAGGTGATAACGAGACCTTCGATTCATATTTGTCTCGGTTTATTCAACTGTCTTGCTATTCCTCCTACTTGAATCTTAAGAATCATGAGAAGTAGAGCTCAGATATGCTCATTAGAGGACTAATGGAAGAGAAATTAGTTTCCCTGCAATTCAAAAAGTTTAACAAGGCTGTGGAAGCATGTCGACTTACAGAAGGAAATTTGAAAAGGGTACAAGTTAACAAGAGTATGAGCCAGAGAGGTAGATCCAGTCATGGTGAGACTTCACAAAAATGAAGAGGACAAGTTTTTTCGTAAAAGGGAGGTAATAAAAGGCCTTTTTGGTCAGGAAACTGTGGTGGACGAAAACCCTCAGCGTCTTAGATGTGTGCTCGGTGTGGTAAATCTCATCCAGGACAATGGTGCAATGTTCCTACAAGCCAAGTGATATGTTATGCCTGCCAGAAGCTAGGCCATTTGGCAATAAATTATCCTCAGCGAGCAGCACCACAACCTCCTATGCCTAGATAGCAAAGTTGTCGAATATTTACCTCGACTTGAGAAGAAGCGAAGGAATCCCTAGAGCTATTTCAAGGTAAAGTTCTTCTTAATGGTAGTGTATTGCAAGTATTATATGACTCAGGTGCTAGTCATTCTTTTATTGCTTATGACTATGCTAAGCGCCTAGGAATACATATGCATCAACTACCATTTGATTTAATTGTATCTACACCAATGGGTGTTAAAACCTTGACTACTGATGTTTGCTTGAACTGTGTTATAAATGTCGAGGGACATGAGTCTACAATGGACTTGATCTATTTGCCACTCCAAAGACTCAAAGTCATATTGGGATTCGACTGGCTTACGAAAAATAATGTGCTAGTAGATTGTGGAAACAAGAGGATTATATATCCTACTCCACAGGAGTTTAACCATGAAGGGGTCAGCTTGAATTTCCTCTCATTTGTAGAAACTACGAAATGTCTCAAAAGAGGATGTCAGGGGTATGTAGTATTTTTTCCGTGCAAGTAGATACGAGAATGGCTCTAAAGGATATCCCAATTGTAAGAGAGTTTCCTGAGGTGTTTCCAGATGACCTTATTGGTATACCTCCAGAAAGAGAAGTGGAATTTGCAATCAAGATTATGCTTGGAGTTGGGTCTATATCCAAAGCTCCATATCGAATGGCTCCAAATGAGATAGCTGAATTGAAGAAGCAAATTAAAGAATTGCTTGAGAAAGGGTTTATACGACCCAGTGTGTCACGTAGGGAGTGCCGGTATTATTTGTTAAGAAGAAAGATGGAACTCTACGGTTATGTATTGACTAGCTGGAGCGAGTGTATTCTCGAAGATTGATCTGAGGTCAGGGTATCATCAACTATAAGTAAAGGCAGATGACATACCAAAGAATGCTTTTCAAACTCGATATGGACACTATGAATTTTTAGTGAAACCTTTTAGGATGATCAATGCACCAACGGTATTTATGGACTACATGACCATATCTTTCGTCAATACTTAGATCAGTTCATAGTAGTCTTCATCGATGAAATTCTGATATACTCTAAGTGTAGAGAAGAGCATGAGGAGCATTTGAGAGTTGTGCTTGGTATTTTACATGAGAAGCAACTCTATGCAAAGTTGAACAAATGTGAGTTTTAGCTTTCGAAAGTTAAATTTTTGGGCCATGTGATCTCGTAAGAAGGGGTTTCAGTAGACCCTAGTAAAGTAAAAGCAGTGTTAGACTGGAAAAGGGCAGAGACTGTTACTGAGATACGCAGTTTTCTGGATCTTGCAGACTATTATCAGAAATTTATTCAAGATTTCTCCCGGATTGCCTTGCCGTTGACCAAGCTCACTCAAAAAGATCAGATGTTTGAGTGGGACGAACGTTATGAGAAGAGCTTCATGGAGCTAAAGGAAAGGTTGAAATCTACACCAGTATTGATAATCCCTGATCCTGAGATGACTTATGTAGTCTATAGTGATGCTAGCAAGCAGGGACTGGGATGTGTCTTGATGCAACAACAGCTGAAGCCTCATGAATTAAATTATTCCACACATAATCTGGAGCTAGCGGCAATTGTGTTTGCACTAAATATTTAGTGGCACTACCTATATAGGTGACCGTTGAACTATACTGTGACCACAAGAGTCTTAGATATCTGTATGATTAGAAAGAGCTTAACATGAGACAACGTCAGTGGATGGAATTGCTAAAAGACAATAACCTGGAGATTAAGTACCACCCAAGTAAAGCTAATGTTGTTGCTGATGCTCTTAGTCTTAAAACGGTGTTAATGGCAGCTATGATGATACAAGAGAGAAAACTGATAGAAGATTTTAGAGATCTGAATCTATCAAATCAGATCCTCTATGCAGGCTATAGTATTAGCCGAGTTAAGAATAATTTGAAAGATGAAATTGTGAAAGCTCAGATGCAAGACGAACAAGTAAAATCAATCAGAGTTATGATTGAATGACGAGACTCGAGATTTTGATTTGTCACCTGGTGGATTAATTTGGTACAAGTAAAGAACTTATATTCCACTGAAGGATAATCTGAGGAAGAGAGTTCTCAATGATACACACAAGACTCGCTATACTCTCCATCCAGGAATTGTAAAGATGTACCATGATTTGAAAGCGGTATGTTGGTGGCATGGAATGAAAAAGGTTGTGATAGAATATATGGCACGATGCCTTACCTATCAGAAGGTAAAGATTGAACACCAGAGACTGTCAGGATTGTTTGAAAGTCCCGCAATTCTAGAATGGAAATGGGAAAGTGTAACCATGGATCTGGTAGTCGAATTACCCAAAATTCAGAATCATGATGCAATTTGGGTAATCGTTGATCATTTTACGAAGTCAATGCACTTTATACCGATCAGTGCTAACTATTCTCCAGATAAACTGGTAGAAATTTATATGAAGGAATAGTGAGACTCCATAGGACACCGAAGAGTATAATCTTTGACAAAGATCCTCAGTTTACATCCAAGTTCTGGAGATCTCTGCATGATGCTTTAGGCACTCGGTTGAGTTTCAATACGGCCTATCATCCTCAAATGGATGGACAGTCAGAGAGAACCATACAGACGCTAGAGGATATGTTAAGAGCATGTGTAATGGATTTCAAAGGAAGTTGTGATCAATACCTTCCTCTTGCAGAGTTTGCTTATAACAACAGCTATTATGTGAACATTCAAATGGCTCTGTATAAAGCATTGTATGGGAGGAAGTGTCAATCCCCTCTCTGTTGGACAGAGTTGTCAGAAAGAAGGTTATATGGGCCAGACATAGTTGATCAAACAACTGTGCAGATTATATGATGTGTTCCATATTTCCCAGTTGAAGAAATACCAACTAGCCCCTCAACATATTATTGATTATGAAGATCTGGATATGCGTGATGATCTCACTTTTGAGGCTGAGCCAGAACGAATCATTGATAGACAAGAAAGGTGACACAGATGAAGTGGTATGGAAAGGATTATCACTAAGGAAGGCGACTTGGGAAGCAGATTAAGACATGCAAAGACGTTAATTGGGATATATGCCGCAAGTGGTGTAGCAAATTTCAGGGATGAAATTTATTGAACGGGGGGAGAACTGTAATACCCTATTTTTCACCAATATATTTATGTGTTTATTTGATGTATATTTAGTAGAATAAAATGGTGACAAATGATGTGGTTGAATTTATGAGAATTTATGGAAAATATGACAATCGCCGGTTATACGTAAATTGGCCGAATAAGGATGTAAGAAGGCAATAAATGTGCCATTAAAGGCCTATTATTGTAACTGAAATTCAAGAAATTAAGTGACATGAATAATGGCCTCATTTAAGTGTCAAAATGGGGTTAGGTCAAAGAAAGGGGCGGAAAATGATTTATTTCGGTAAATAATTAAATGTAGGGGCAAAATAGTAATTTTGTTGTAAAATGGAAAATAGTTATTTTTCCCTAATATTCCTACTAATATTAGTTAAACAGGAATTAAAAAGAGTAAAATGACTACTTGATCATAAATAAATCAATTTTGGTAAATTATTGTCAAGAATGGTCAAATAGTCAATAACTTCGTCAACAAGTTACGAGATGGCACAATGGGATATTGGAGATTAAGATTTCCCTTGTATTTCTCATGGGACTTTTTGCTATTATATGGCATGGAAAAGGAAATAAAGAATTTAATTATGAATAATTGCATTTTTGGTCCAATTAGAAGGTGACAAGTGTCATGATCAATTAAACCTTCTATTATATTATTATTCCCTCATCTCTTCAGCTCCATTATCCCGATCAAAATGATCCAAAAAGAGTGAGAGAGAGCTAGAGAATGAGAATTGAATGGAAGAAGAAGGGAAGCTAGGGATCATCTAATCTTAAGGTGTATGACTTGCGTCTTGTGATCTAAGGCTCCTAATCTCTCCATAGCCTCTCCTCCTCACCTCTCTATCATGGATTTCCTTGTTGGGTAGCTGAGTCAAATGCTGGAAGGAGAGAGAGAAAATGAGCAGGAGAGAGAAAATTGAAGAAATCAAGAGGTAACTTCTCAAACTTGTTCATCTTGCTTGAATAAGGTTAATAGAGTTGTTTTGGGCTTGATTATGGTTCATTTGGTATAAGATAATCCAAGAAAACTAAGAGACCATAATGTGTAAGTGTTTCCAAATCAAGTCCAATGAATTTCTAACTAGTTAATATATTGGTTATAAGTAGAAAGGAGGTGATTAGGCTAAAGAAAATAAGAATCCGATACAACTTTTCTGGGAATTTATTTTTACTTCCCTGTGTTGGATGTGGCAAATGGATATGAATTTGATAATTTGGATGCTTCCATTGGATTTAGAAGGCCAAATTGTGTAGGGTCTATGTTGACCCCGAAGTGAGAAAAACCACAGAAAGTGAAATTACAAAATTGCCCTTTCTAAGCCTTATTTGAGGGCTATCAAGGTTATTTTTGTCATTTGAGCTTGAATATAGCCAATTCAAGGCTAGAAATGAATTGTACACGTGAAGATATGTAGTAATGGTCTAAATCACGATTTTGAGAAAAATACTAATAATCAGGACCTAAGGGGTATTTTAGTAATATGGCATCAATAGGCTAAATTTACCAATATTATAAGTTTGGAAGGATGTATGGATAATTCATAACTCATTTGTGGTATTTGAAGATTTCTTGACTTGACAACCGGTCGGGCCTCAGTAGTTGCTTGAGCTTGAATCGAGTGGGAAAGTTGCATAGAGGAGCAACCAGGTAGTAATCGTTTTCATATGACATGGCATGCATATGTATTGCTTGACATCATCAAAATGTCTAACATGTTTAGATCACCCAGGGCTTATCTTTGCGCGGGTACCCCTCGGGGCCAAGTCCTTGTCTAGTGCTAGCATGGTTTTGTGAATTGCATGAAAGGTACTAAATGATGTTATGATGATTTGATTGATGATTGTGTGTAAAGCATGCTTTGTATGTGTTATCTTATATGTTGATTGTGTTACTACTGAGATTCCTGTGAATCTCATTCTTTTCCCAAAAAAAAATCTCCAGTACAGGGAGGAAGCTCACGGGGCAAAGAGAAGGTAAACAATGAAGAGCCGAGGCCGAGCCGCAGAAGAACTTAGTTTAGATTGTCAAATCCCTGTCATGTATTTTATGAGTTTTGAATTGTATATGAAGTGGAGTAGGAAGATGGTATATGTGTTGTAAAATGAATTATGTATGAATGTGCTTATATGTGAATATTTATATCTAGTAGGGGCATTGTATAAAGTTCTAGCATTGTGACACTCTGACGTTTGTATTCGGTGAGTATTAGCTAATTGGTACTCTACCATAGTGTTGGGAAATAAGGTATCACAAGTACGTTCAGAAGCCATTATGGGTGACAGACTTGGCGGTAGGAGTGGAGTGTGGAGCTTTGTAGGGGTAGGTGAGAGTGGGTCTTCATGGTGGCAATGAAGGGTTGGGTTATGTGATGGCGGCGAAGTCTTGCGACGGTGGTCCCTTTTGTCTTTCTCTTTTCCGTCTTCTTTTTTGGTAAGCATGGTGAAATTGGTTTCTTTTTTCCAATGATTGTAATTATTTGTGAATGTTACCATGATTTGTACTAAAATTTGTGTGGAGAAAAACTGTCCGGTGAAATTTTCCGATGATTGTAATTCTTTCACAAAATTTCAAAGGTTTATAGCAAATTCAGAGTGGTCTTGATATGTTGATTAGGGTAAGATATAAAAATTGAACTAAACAGAGGCTAATACGCGAGGGGGTAATATGCGAGATGATTTGTGAGTGATAATAGAAGTTATTAGAAAAAATGAAGAGAGCAGAGCTTATTTAATATTTCTGTGAATACTTACTCTGTTATTACAATATTGATTGAATAATTCCTATTCTGTCTCCTTGATATCAACTTCTGTCATGGAAATAGACGAGGAAATATGTTACAGCAACTTCCCTTAGAGCATATTAACTTTTGTATAATGCAATTAGTTCATACGTTTTTCATCATAATGGTTAGGATGTCTGGATCATAATTAATGCTATGAATGGGACCCTAGAAATTCATGTAATTGTTAGTTATGCTTATGGTCTTTTTTCCTACAAGGAACTATTTGATAGATGCTTCTCTTGCTTATCACCTTTTCCCTGTCTTGGATGTTAGATATGATTAGTTTTGATGATGTCAAATATAGATATAAGATATTAATATCAAAAAGTTTTCTTAATATATTTATTTCCTTATATTGACTAACTACTATGTTTAATGTTGTATATCTTATAGATTAGTCAAACAAAGCAAGAAAGAGATTGGAGAAAGAAGAGCTTGAAGGAATTAATGGGAATATCAAGATTCAAGCTCCTAGAAAAAGTACTGAATGTTTCTATGCTCAGAAGGGAATTCAAGTACTGTAGCAGTTGGTACTGTAGCAGTTCACTGTACCGGTCAGATACTGTAGCATGCAGGCACTGTAGCATCTGGAAGACTTTAGCACTCGAGTTTGAATAGTAGAACTCGAGTTCTGGGCATTGTAGCACTCGAGTTCAAGGAGTTTTGCATGCGAGTTTTGGGCAGAAATGATCTTCGGATGTATCCCAAGTTGTGCACTCAAGTTGGCCATGTAAAACTCAAGTTGATACTGTTCACAATTGCAAAAATGGGCTAGAACTCAAGTTTGGGGTTCAGAACTCAGGTTCGGTATGAATAAAAGTATACTCTGTTCATCCCTGTTCTACATTCAGCCTAGGCGAGCTTCAATAATTTAATCATATCTCTCAAACCATAACTCTGATTAAGATGAATCTAGTGGCATATAAAACTAGACTCCAAATGCATCATTTGGAAATCAGAAATAGCATTAAAGGATCTCAGATATATCATATATGAATGTTTGAAGTTAAACTTAAAATCATCATCATATTCCAGACATGGTTTAGTATTTTTGATATATCTCTTACATGACATGTCCAATTGAGCTAAAACTAGTGCCATATGAAAGTATACTCAGAGAGATTTCCATAAATATATAGTATGTCAAATTTGGAGTCATATTTAATGTGGTATAGCTTCTGGAAGTTAATATACGGAAATACATACACTGTCTACACTCATTGGATTATAACTTTGAGAATACAATGAGTTTAGAGCTGATTCCTTTTGCATTGGAATATAGATGATGAGAGCTCTCTAATGATCAATCATTTATCATACTTGGATTCAAAAATGAATGGGTCATGTTTTGAGTCAACTGTCCACTCTCTCGCAGGCTTTGCACAGAAGGTAAAGTTAAACACATGAACTCGAGTTCAAGATGAAGCACTCGAGTGTTGGGATGAGATACCCTCGAGTCCTGAGAGTTTCAGTATGAAATTTTATACCTGAGAGGTTTGAAGCACTGAAGTATATAAGGACCACTCGAGTTTACAGACATGTACTTGAGTCATGAAGTATGTTTGCACTCAAGTTCTGAGAGTGTGGCCATGAGAGTTTGTACCTGAGAGTCTTGTGATGAGAGGAACAAGCTATGCACTCGAGTCCTGTGGAGATTTACACTCAAGTTTAGTTTGAAACTTCCATGAGTCTTAACCAGAGAACGTTGTAGAAAGTTGAAAACACATGATGCACTCGAGTTCATAGTGCAACACTCGAGTTTTGAAGCAAAGTGCACTCTTGCTAGTTCATAGTTGAGACCACCTGAATGCAGTAAAACATCATCACTCACTCGAGTTTTATCGTGAGAACTCGAGTTCGCCAATAATTGAAGTTGAGTGAATTTCAAAGATCAATCTGGATATGGTTAAACATCATTTAATCATTATGGTTACACTTGTTACTATACTTAAACATCATTTGACATTTACTTCAAGTGTGAAACAGGAGATCGAATGTTTGGGTTGTATCTTCAAGTTCCAAGGTGACTCATGGCAAACATCATCACCCAAAGGGATGAATCCCAGAAAACAAAAAATCAGTCTCTAATCATTCCTTCAATGTATTCATGACTAATACTTCATTGTATCAGTGGTTAAAGTGTTCTATCAAAATAACAATGAAGAATTTATGCGAAGAGACAAAGGTTCATTTATGGAGCGTGAAGACGTAATGACTCTCTCTCTTAGTGCTTTACAATTGTTATGTATTATCAATGCACTATCTGTGAAATGGGAAATAACAGACCGATATTCAACAACAACAAATCATAGGAAGCAACAATATTGAACAAATGGTTCAATGAAAGCGTAGATAAAAAGGAAAACTAAAGCATCTATCAGAGCATGATAAACAGGGAAATATTCAAATACACTCAACGACCATACAAAGCAATAGGACTCCAACGGAAAATGAAGATGTGTCTGTCCGAGCATACGATGGGCTTACAATGGGAAAATATTCAAATAAGTTCAACGGTCAAATGAATCAAAAGACTCTAACGGATGGATGTTTTCAACGGCTCTCAACCATCTTCTATATAAACCAAAGCATTTAAGAAGAAGTATGAGATGATGCGACAGTGATCAAATACACGAGCGATGAGAACCCAACTGTTAATATGCTGATACTATAAGTTGTCCGCCTCACATACTCTCTATTCTTATCAGTTTACAATATCATGTACATTTGAGAGTGAATATTTGTATTGTACTTCAGTGAGCATTTATCTACTCTGTGAGAGAGTCTGTAAACACATCATCTATACTTCTGTATTGATCTCAAGGTAGAGGGACCTTGAGAGGGTTGGATTCCTTACGAGGAAAGCTGTAGAGAGAATTGCCGGTTAGAATTTCTGCTCGTAAGACTTACACGGGTAAGCAAGAGATAAAGGTCTTTGGGATTGCTCTGCTCGTAAGACTTGTCGTAAAGGGGAGTGAACCTTAGAGTGTGTGAGGGAGAGTAACTCCGTGTAGGCTACACAAATGCCCGGTCAAACTTGTGGGTTATAGCGGTTGTTCTTATGCCCGAATAAACAAGAAGACAGTGGATTGGAAATCTCATGAGGAGATTGAGGACTAGACGTAGGTCATCGTAGATTGGACTGAACTAGGATAAATCATAGTTTGCATATTCTCTTCCCTAAGCTTTTACATTTCCAGCATATATGATTTACATAACTACTTATGATTTTATAGTTCAATATGTATTGATTTGATAAGTTGTGAAAAGATTTTTAAAGATCATACTTTCTTATCGTACACCCAATTCACCCCCCTCTTGGGTGTCAGCTAGTTCTAACATTGGATAGTTTTAATGCTCCTTATCCTTCCATTTTGGACATTTTGGTATGAGGAATAATTTATGGTCCTATGGAAGTGCATTGCTGTCTTTTCCAAATTTACTATTTGTATGGTTAGATAATGAAGTTTTTCAGCTGATATTTATTCAATCACTACCCTTATGAATTAGGGGTTGTTTTCTTGGATTCCTATGATAGGCATAGATTCTTTGCTAAGCCTTTCCTTGTGGATTTGCTTAAGGACTGAAGAATTATATTGCATTAATTATATCAATTATTCCTCTTATTTTAGATTTTGGATTTGTTATTCTACTTCTATTTGTTTTTCACCTCCTCCATAATAGATTTCCTTTTGTAAAAGATATAAAAAAGGTTTTACTAATTCATTTCATTATTCGAAAGATTATTCAACAGACAAAGAAAAAAGAAAAAGATTAGTATTGGATATGAATTAGTATGCTTACATTTACCTATGCCTTTAGCTGTGAAGTAGGAATGTTTACATGTGATATCTGCTAACGTGTCATGCATATGGTTGATATGTAGATACATCTAATGGAATTACCTCTGCAAATAAAGTACTATACAAAACATTTCTTGGATTTTTGCTTGCCATACAGTATTGTTGCTTTTGAATATATGAAAAAAAGGTTCTCTAATTACTTGTGTCTCTTTCTGTTAACGAGGTAAATTAGATTCTTATATGATCATTTTTTTTTGTAAATGTATTACACCGAATCTTCTTTCCTTTGAAACATTTATGTGCCTGTTCTCATTTTAGGACTTATTTATAACATGTCCACAACTCTAGGTATCTTTATAAGAGATTTCATATAAATAAGGATTCATGAGTCATAAAACTATTAAGTTCGATGCACTTAAAAAAATCTCACCAAAAATATAGTTTGATATTTGTGATGTGATTTTTTTTGTTATGTTCCCTTTTAGTATTAATTTACATTATATCCATATGTTATATGCTGATTATTGACTGTGTGTGCATGTTAGAGACTTAGAGTAGAAACTAAAAGCCAACAATTCTGAGGGAAAGATAAGAATATTCATGTGATAAAGCTTTTCATGCTACGTTAGTCTTCCTCCTTAATATCAAGTTTAATGCTTCACATAGGCGGCATTGCTCTGTTATTTTCCCCTGTTCTATTCCTCATTTCGTTTGCAAATTTATTTCATTCAGCTTCTTGTTTTTTAGTTTATTCCTTGTAATTTGTAAATTTGAAAACTACACTAAATGCATATTCTACGTTGTGTAAATGCTATTGTTTTCATACATACTATAGTAATACCTATCATTATGGCCATTATTACCATGCGTTATGTATCAAGAGAAAACCTTAACAGGGAAAGCTTCAACTGTGCAACTTGTGCTTCTGGTTTAGTTGCTTTAATACTACCTGGTCATTCAAAATAATGTATGTGATTACCCATAGTTTGATATTTTGTACAGAGTTTAGTTGTTATGGTTTTATCCATTGGTTAATGAGCTTTTAGAGGATGAAGACCTTTTAATTTTATATCTATTAGCATGCATATGGAAGGAGATAAAAAAAGGGTTATCATTTGGTGTCCTTTTATGAAACCTTTTTGCTTTGTATAAAAAAACTATTTTCATGTTGACTCACTACCTTTACTATAATGTTAATACATTTTTTTCTAAAAAGTGCGAATGCAAGTTCCTTTAATTGTTATATATTTCTTTTATTGTTTCTAGGTCTTTCAACCCTGCTTGGAATCAAGTACAAAAGTTGTGATGAGATATCCCTTTCATGAAGAAAAAGTGAGTGACAGAAAAGGCATGTGTACTGTCATTTTATTCCTATTTTATGCTTGTGCTATGCATTAGACTTTCTACCTATTAGATATTGAAGAAAGTGGACTTTTAGTATGCATGAAATCCTAAAGATATGTATGTTGCTATATGTATCATTTACGTCCATTTCATGCTAACCTTAGATGCATGTGGTTTGAAAGTGAATTAGTGCTACTAAGTTTATATCATAGTTTTTGATTATTCTGTGATACCCTGAGTCACTGTAGGTGGTCTATTAATGCACATAGTTTGATGGTATATTAACTCATGGTAAATTAATGCTCTTAAGTTTATATCATACGTTATACCATTACACTTGGAATCAGAGAACTTATCCACCACAAATCTGTTGTGAAGTTTAGCATGCTACTATTTAAAAGGGTCAAATAAATACCCATAATAAATCGTATACTTCATTGTGAAACATATAAATTAAACATAAAACATCTCACGATACTTCAATTTGTGCATGTATTAGCCAGTAGGTTTTTTCATTTCCGTCACCAAGTATACTCTCACTCCAACTATTTCCTTTCTTAGTTCCTTATTCTAAACTTTGCTGCCAATTGGTTCCTCTACCATTCCCTTGACCAGCAACATTTTCACTGTAACCATTGCCTCCATTGTATTGCCCCTTTTTAAACCATAAATAATTATGGGCGATAAGCATATTATATAACATAAAGTGTATAACACAATGGAAACATATAAATACATCATATTAGTTTACATTACCAGTGATTACCCTCAAAGGATTTGATAACCCATGTAAATACATGTACAAGGAGTACCAAAAACTGATAATAGCAAAGTACATGCGGAAGTGCTATAATTACAACGAAACTCCAGGACTATAATCACCGGTAGTCGCCGCTTTTCCTTTTGAGCTACCTACTTCAGCTGAAATGGTGTTGTTGTTTGGAAAGAATGAGATTCAAGAGAATCTCAGTAGCAACATGCTTACATACAAATAAAATGTGAAAATAGATATGGAATGTAATGAAATGTAAGATGATCAAACGTATGTGTGTACACTAGCCCAAGGTCAGACTTTACGTCCGCCCTTGGTCGACTTGGTGCCCATGTTGGGTCCTTGACCACAACATGATGAACGGATGTGTCAAGGATACTAGCTCATGTTACATGTATGACATTCATAGTAGGTATCACATAGTAAATGTAAGAAGGACGTTACTACCTTATTGCTTTCCTGGTGTACTTTTCTCACAGATTCGGAGCTCAGGCAAGCTTAACCTTCGGATCGTTCCCCAAGTCCTACAATAACCAAATATCATAGGTAAGTTATCACTCATTTGTGTCTCATTTTGATCTCATGATATTGGTTAACTTAGCTTAATAATGTTAAATTACCAAAATGCCCCTATAGCCCCGGTCTATCTGGACCTTACCAGAAATCATGACATAGGCTATTCCTATACAAATTCAAGTGTAGAATCTATTTTTGACCTCAAATTGGCCAAATTCAGGGTCAAATGACAAAAATACCCTTGGTTGCCTTTTCATTTATGTTTCAAAGCATATTATGTCATTTCTCATTCTAGGGCTTTTCTCACTTAGTCGTCAACATAAACCTTACACAATTTCATCATCTAAACCAAATGGAATAGTCAAAATTATCAAATTTCATCTCCTTTATCACGTTCAGCACAGGGTCTAGATTTTAAGTTCTCAAAAAAATTGTATCAATTTCTCATTCTGACTTACTTAATCACCTCCCTTCTACTTATAGTCAAACTATTAGCTATTATTATGATCATTGGATAAGGTTTGGAGAAGCTTGAATTTTAGAGTTCTTCGAGTTTCTTCATCTTTCATTCACAATAACAACCCAACCAATCCAAAAATAACACTACCAGCATCCACTTAAGCAATAGAATCATGTTTGGAGAGTTACCTTTGAGTTTCTTCAATTTCTCTCTCCTCAACATCGGAATGTTTCTCTCTCTACTCTTGGAAACTCTTCAAAACCATGGTTCAAAGATGAAGAGATGGAATGAAACCTAGTTCCCTTTCCTTCTTGTTCTTCTGTACTGCCTCAGCTCTCTCTCTCATTCTTGCATTCTGATTCTGTTTTCAAGATAAAATGAAGAAATGGATGAATGAATGAAATTGTAATAGTATAGGTTAAGTTAATATAATAACTTAACATAGGTGGTATTTATCCATTTGTCCACAAATCCATTTCTTATTCTAATATTTCATTTCCCTTGTTGCTGCATCATTCCACCGTATTGCATGAGAAAAAGAGAGAAAAAATATTGATCTTACTATCCCATTGTCATATTGCAAGTTGTTGATTTTTGTTCTTTAACTTTGACTAGTTGGCCTTGTTTGATAATAATTCACCAAAATAGGCTTATTCATTATCAAATAGCCATTTACCCCTTTTTAATGCTCATATAATTGAGATCATTAGGAAAATTAGGGAAAAATAATCGATTCCCACATTTTGAAAAAATTACAATTTTGCCCCTATAATTAATGATTTATTCCAGTAAATCATTTCTTGCTTCTTTTCCTTTGGGTTTGGCCAATTTTTGAGCTACATAATAGGAAATTCACCATTTTATTCCATTAGGTGTTTCAATTACATAGGAGGAATATTGGTGATTGAAAATTGGGGTGTTACATCCATTACCTCTGATGCTTTAGTTCAGTACTCAATACTCAAACTAAATTTGACATCCAATAAATTTTTCGGGAACTAATTCTTCTATTATATTCATGAAAAGGTCTCATTATCCATTCTTTTTCCTTCTGTTTACATCCTTGGCTCATCAGAGCCTTCTTAAACATCCCTTCAATCATAAGTAATAGACCCTGGAACAAATATTTCGTCTCCTAACTTTAATGTCTTCCCAAGTACAAGTATGCTTTTCTCATACAATGACTGTGCATATTTTACATTGTTTTGATAGTTTATAAATATTTGTAGTGATATCGTCTATATATAACATATTATGGGAGTAAAAACATTTGTAAGCAAGCATGGTCAAAAGAAAAGGAGGGAAAGGAATGAAAGGAGTGAAAGGGGGGAAGCTAATGTTGAATGGAGCATAATTGTTCAAGCGAGAATACTGGTATGATAAAACAAGGAAAGACAAACACAACAAAATACAAGACGCAGACAAAGAAGTCAGGGAGGCGTGGAATAAACTGTCAAAGGAAGAAAAAAGTAAGTATTCACAAAAGGCTAAGGAGGATAGAGATCGTATAAGAAGTCCCTCTTCAGTCAAAGAAGGGGAGTTGCACATACGATCCTTACTAAAACAATTTGTGGAATTTGCTTGTTTTATGAGAAATGATGTAAGGTTGAAGGCCAAGGTTGAAAAATTGGCTTTGATAAATTATTACAAATCACTTGTACCAAGATACCTCATGCACTCTGTGGCCAATTGGTCAAAGTGATTGACCCTACAAGTTGTTCAATATGTGTCAGAAACTATAGGAGGGAAATAGTTGATAGGGATGTGAAAGATTTAATGGGCTTGCCTAATAAAGGGAGTGAGATCACAGAGGATCGTGATGTAAACTATGAGCAATTTATAAAGTTAAAGGAAAAGCTTAGCAATAAACAGTTCTTTGATATCAAGGGGATGATAGTTTCAAGGGAAGAAGAAGAAATGTTTGAGCCATTACTAGTTTTATACACCTTAGGGACATTATTATATCCTCCGAAAAATGGACGTGTTAGCCACCGATTATTGAAAATCATTTGTTGTGAGAAAACAAGTTTAGGTGATTTCAATTGGTGCAAGTTTGTGATCAATGAGGTGATGAAGGAGGTCACAGATTACAAGAATGCATTAAAAGGAGTAAGAAGCAAGTGTATTAGAGGTTGCATTTTTTTGTGATGGTAAGTAATGTAAGTACCAAGATTTTTCCTTTTGTGAATTGAATATATATGCTATGATTGTAAACTCAATACTTTCATTGTAGATAATATTTTTCAAAATGTTTCCCTTAGTCGGTAAAGAGGTCCCATCACCTAAATGTGCTTTACAGTATTAGAATGATGCAAAGATCAAAGGAGAAGTGAAGCTAGAGTATGAGAGTGATAAGGGAATTCTATTTTCGTGTGTGCTATCCATCCCGGATGATATAGGATCCAACTCAAATCGTCAGTATGACGAAACATGTGACACTAACTACACACTGAATCTTCCTCAACTCACAATATTCAAAGAACTGGTAAGCTATTAATTTCATTCCGTAGTTGTTCTATAATGTTTTTACAGCATAAAATTTGACATTGACTACATACTACTTGTGATTCATACAGAAAACTAGACAGATGTATTGTCGGATTGTGGAAAAGGTCACTCAAAGTATTGCAATTGAGTTGTTAAAGATGGAAGCAACAATAGAGCCAAATATTTGCAACGATGGTGAGGCTAAGGTTAATATTGTTGTGGATGACATAACAAGGGAAACAAATGTATAAGTTGAATCTATTCCTAAGGACAGAGGCAACAATTGGGGAAAAGGAAGGTTAATGACAACAACACAAGTATGAGCCATGTGCAAGTTCTTGTTGACAGTCATGAAGGAGGCAATAGTCAGGATAAAGAAAAAGGTGAAGACGACAACAACTATGACAAACATGAATCACATTCATCGTCAGTTGTGCTATGTGAGGTATATAAATGTGAAGGTAATGAGGAAGATGGTATAAATGTTGACTTTGACGATAAGGTGCCTTTAAGGAGGTCTCAGAGGATAATAGGACCTGTAATACATTCACCATTCCTCTCACAAATAGGGAAGGCAGAAAGGCCTAATGCAAAAAAGCAATTGTATGACTACTGCATATGGAGGACTAACCCTATAGTTGGTCAAGACATATATGTAGAAATTCGTGAATTCTTTCTATGAAAGATTGAACTAAGTTTCTTAAACCGAAGGGGATGGATAAGGGAATGTGTAAGTTGTGAGTTACACTAAAGTTCTATTCATATTTTCACAGGAGAGTGCTAACTAAATAACATTGCAGGTTGTAACACTCATTGCTAATATTTTGGTTGACGAATAAAAAGAGAGTGTTGCAGGACTCATAACACGTCATATCTTCCAACCAATTTTCATGGTGAGTCTAAGTTATTCATAGTTTCTTTTGCTACTTGTTTAAATGTCTAATTCATCGTATTGTCATTTACTTTGCATAAGGATCGCATGTTAGGAGATTTTGACAATTGGAAGGTTGAGAATCATCAAGATTCATTGACCCTGACAAACTAGGATACAATATCTCATACTCTAACTTCGTGTTTACGCCTGTAGTCCATAATTATCATTGGTTTTGTTATGTGTTTGTGAAAAAATATTTAACCCTTTATTTACTTGACTTATTGTTGCGCAACTACAACACTCTATGTGGGCAAACCGTACTTCATGCAAAGAAGGATACAGGACACAAAGTGATATGAATGGGGGAAATGGACCGGCTAGAAAACAAGTTTGAACACACGAACGGGACAGATGATCAAAGGTAGGACCTTAAGAGAACCTATCTCTTACAACCCTAGCCACAAAGACACCACAAGGATGATCAGGCCTTGATATAGTCGGAGTATTCACACGAGAATACAAGGATGCAAGCAAGGCTCACACAAGAGAAATAAAATTTTCAATTTATCATTCAAGTCTGAAGAAAAGAGTACAAAATGTAGCCTTTATATATAAGCAACAAAAGAACACTCTAGAACTCTAATCCTAGTCATAAATGTAATAAATGATGCCTTAATGATGATTGATTGCCTTGGTTGGCACCATTCAATCCTAAAAATATTAGGAAATTACTTATTCTTCAAGACTAAGTCAGCTACCTAAAACTAGGAAACTAAATCAAAGTTTTCAAGAATAATCTTTGACCCAAAAAAAAGGCCTTATTTAATGCAAATAAAATAGGAAGCTAATCAAATTAGATTTGATGCATAAGGATCCCTTCTAGATGCTCTTTGGACGTCACTTATGATCACCCTCCAAGGCACATGCTCAGCACATGGGATTTTAAGTGAATTCTTCAATCTGGACACCATATGGGCCTTGTACATCATCTTGTTGGGCTTCTAGCAATGTGATCACCATTCTTAGGCTTTTGTTGGACATATTCAAGGATGCCTCTTCCAAATAGATGGGCTCCAACTCTCTAAGCTCTCTTATCAAACAATTCAGGGCCTCCTTCATAGCTTTACTCCTAGCTCTTGTCATTGGACCCCCAATACTTTGTAATGGATCTTTTGGGACATTGGACTTCCATACTTGAGCTTGGGGTTCTATCTCCATGCCTTTCTCTTGCTTCAGAGTTCCATCTCTATATTGGCATGATCCCACATCATTCCCTCCTTGCTCAAAAGGATTCATCCTCGAATCTGCAACATCAAAGAGAGTTAAGTCAGCCACATTAAAAGTAGCACTAATATTGCCATAGGAGCTTGGGAGATCTATTTTATAAGCATTGTCATTTATGCGCTCTAAGACTTGGAAAGGGCCATCTCCTCTTGGTTGCAACTTAGATTTCCGTTGTTCTGGAAACCTCTCCTTTCGTAAGTGTACCCAAACCTAATCTCCAGGCTCAAAAACAACCTTTCTGCGCCCTTTGTTAGCTTGCTTGGCATATTGTTCATTCTTCCTCTCAATGTTGGCTCTCACTTTAGCATGTAATCCCTGTACAAATTCTGCTTTTTTCTTGCCATCAAGGTTAGCTCGTTCACTAGATGGCAGTGGTAAGATATCCAAAGGAGATAAAGGATTAAAGCCATAAACAATCTCAAATGGAGAGAAGGAAGTAGAGGAATGAACAGCTCTATTGTATGCAAATTCAATATGAGGCAAACAATTTACCTAATTTTTCAAGTTCTTCTGAATTATTGCATGCAACAAAGTAGTGAGTGTTCTATTTACTACCTTAGTTTGCCCATCTGTTTGGGGATGTGCCACATTAGAAAACAATAACTTTGTTCCTAGCTTACTCTATAGAGTCCTCCAGAAATGGCTAAGAAACTTGACATCCCTATCACTCAAAATTGTTTTAGGCAATCCATGCAATCTAACAATTTCCTTGAAGAACAAATCAGCAACATGCACAGCATCATTTGTTTTCGAACATGCAATGAAATAAGCCATTTTACTAAACCTATCAACCACAACAAAGATGCTATCCTTGCCGGATTGAGATCTAGGTAAACCCAACACAAAATCCATAGAAATATCTACCCAAGGTTGGGAAGGCACAGGTAAGGGGGAATACAATCCATGGGGTTGAACTTTAGACTTTGCATGCTTACATGTCACATATTTAGCACAAACAGAAACTACATCTTTCCTCATATGAGGCCAATAAAAGTGTTCATGCAAAAGAGCTAACGTCTTATCAACTCCAAAATGACCCATCAAACCACCACCATGAGTTTCTTTTACAAGCAGTTCACGCATAGAACAATTGGGAATGCACAATTTATCTTTCTTAAAAAGAAACCCATCACTTCTATAAAAGTCATGCAAACCATGCTTTTCACAAGAAGACCAGATCTTAGAAAAATCATAATCAGAGTCATACAATCCTTTCAACAATTCAAATCCAAGTAATCTAGCATGAAGATGTTGGGATTCAAACATGCAGCGGAAAAATTAACCGTTTAAAATCCTCGAATCCCAATCACGGATCTATCAAAGACGTCTAAATCGAGTAGTTAGAATAGTACCTTTATGTTTTTCATGCTTTCGATCTCTAGGAGTCAACACCTCTGGTCGCCTCCCTCTATCGGTATCCACACGAACAAGACCCAATGCGGCAGCGTGCTAGCGCCTCCAAGATGCCTCTCTAGGGTTTCTCGCGGCTCTCCAAGTTCTCCGTACAGCATAGGGTTCTCTAGCCCTTCGAATTTTATATCTGATATAGGCCGTATTGGAATCTCAAAATTAATCTTAATTAATTTGAAATTCAAATTAAATCAAATAAATCTGACTTGATTAAATCTGTCAAACATATTTAATTTATCATATTCACTTAATCTAATTAAAGAGCCAATAGATTTAATTTATCTTTATAAATTAAATCTAAGATATGATATCTGTATTAGTTTTAATTATTTAATTTATCAAATAAATTAAATATAAAACTAACATCTTATAATAATATTATAATCTATATATATATATATATATTTTTTAATTATATATATATATATATATATAATTCATCCACCCTAGGTCAAATATTGTATTCATTGAATCTTAGACACATCTTAGATTCAATGAATCTGGACATCATAGCTTGTGTTGGGCTATTCTTGTGTGCGACCCTGTAGGCCCACATGAAGTTGGCAGTGGGCCAAAACTATTCTAGCCCACAAGTTGCAAGCGGCCTCTAGCAAGACATTGCGACTACCCAATTCACATGAGGATCGATGATACGATGCAACCTTTTATACAACCATGTTACGTCCCTTTTTGTCACACGATATTTTGGTCAAGGATGAGGCATGGACAACGTCATCCTCCTGTTCCTGACCATCACTTTCCCGATTCCTGAGTAGCCTGAAATTAGAAATGGAAACTCCTTCCTATTACAGTATGGCCATACATTTCTCAGACTCACTCATCGAGGGGCCCAGTAATATCTCTCACTAATGTGAGGGAAAAATTCCATCTTGACTACTCACATTCCTCTTCATGAAAACTCCTAAGTCCGATTGTAGCCTTTATCATCACCCGGTCAAAGGTGACTTTTGACTAGGTCAAAACTTAGCAAGTTTCATGCAGGAATCTATGATGATCTCAGGTCAGAGGGCACTGTGACATGATTATATGTATGAGATAAGCTTATGACTTAATCCATACAACTTTCTCATAGCGGGTCGGTCCAGCACCTTATACTCCTACAAGTGCCTAAGACTTTGATTTGTATCTCTATACCTCATCAAAGTCATACTGGTCTTGTTTCATCTTTGCTCCCACATAGATAATTGACCAGGGACATTTAGGATAATCTTTATAGTTCATCCAAGGATACAATTATCATAATAAACATGCAAATGATATGATAACAATAAGGAGAAATTCTTAAATAACAATAATGTTTAAGGTACAATGATTGGCCCTTAGGGCACAATTTCCAACAGAAGAGAGGTAATAAGACAATACCTCCTAGAAAGAGCATCAGCAATAACATTCTCTTTACCTTGTTTATGCTTGATCACATATGGAAAGGTTTCAATGAACTCCAACCAGCGAGCATGCCTCTTGTTAAGCTTACCTTGAGACTTTAGAAACTTCAAACTTTCATGGTCAGAATGAATGATAAACTCTCGAGGCCATAAATAATGCTGCCAAGTTTCCAAAGTTCTTTTCAAAGCATAGATTTCCTTATCATAAGTAGAGTAATTCCAGGAAGCTCCATTCAACTTTTCACTAAAGTAGGCGATAGGCTTAGATTCTTGCATCAGAACAGCACCAATGCCAATTCCAGAAGCAACACATTCAACTTCAAAAACTTTGTTGAAATCAGGTAAACACAATAATGGTGCATTAGTTAATTTCACTTTCAAGGTGCGAAAAGCATTTTCTTGTGCTTCACCCCATTTTAAAGGTCACATGCTTTTTCACAAGCTCATTTAGAGGTGCAGCAATGGTGGAAAAATCTTTAACAAACCTCCTATAGAAGCTTGCTAATCCATGAAAGCTCCTGACTTCATTAGCATTTGTTGGAGTCGGCCAATCTCGAATAGCTTTCACCTTCTCTTCATCTATATGGATCCCTTGGGCACCTACAACAAAACCAAGAAACATAACAGAATCCATGCAAAAGGAACACTTTTGAAAATTAGCGTATAGGCTATTCTCCCTAAGAGTTTGGAAAACCTCACGCAAGTGCATAACATGGTCATCTAATGTTCTACTGTACACAAGAATATCATCAAAGTAGACAACCACAAACTTCCCAATAAATGAACGAAAAACATGATTCATTAAACTCATGAAAGTACTAGGTGCATTAGTCAACCCAAAGGGCATAACTAACCATTCATACAATCCAAACTTAGTTTTAAATGCAGTTTTTCATTCATCTCCCTCTTTCATGCGAATTTGATGATAACCACTCCTAAGATCAATTTTAGAAAATAATGCAGCACCATGCAACTCATCTAACATGTCATCTAACCTAGGAATGGGATAGCGATACTTAACTGTTATTTTTTTGATGGCTCTACAATCTACGCACATCCGCCATGAACCATCTTTCTTGGGCACTAGGAGCACTGGGACAGCACATGGGCTCAAACTTTCCCTTACAAAGCCTTTTCTCATAAGATCATCTACTTGACGTTGAATTTCTCTAGTTTCTTCAGGATTGGCTCTATAAGTAGGTCTATTAGGTAGGGAAGCTCCAGGAATGAAATCAATCCTATGCTCAATTCCTCTCAAGGGAGGAAGCCCATCAGGTATCTCATTGGGGAATAAATCACCAAATTCCTGCAATAAAGACAAAACACTAGAAGGCAAGGAGGGGTTAAGTTCATTAGTAGAAAAGTAAGCATCCTTACATACAAGCACTAAGACTTGCTCACTCAACAATGCTCTCTTAACCTCACTTTTCCCTGAAAATAAACTCTCTTTCTTTTCTTCACTTTTCTCTTTTTCTTTCTTTTTCTGTTCTTTCACTCTATTTTCCTTCTTTTGCACTCTCTCTTTTTTACTCAACTCATCTCTTTTTTTGCACTCCTGCTCAATCCTCACTTGATCTTCATAAGCTTCTCTAGGTCTAAGTGGTTTCAGTACAATGAGTTTCCCATTAAAGGGTATAGAATAGCAATTTTTGTAACAATCATGTTGCGCCCTACTATCAAATTGCCATGGTCTTCCAAGTAAAAGATGACCAGCAAGCATGGGGACAACAATCATGAAGATTCATATTGGCTCACTTGCTCCTCGCTGCTGGATGCTTTTGATGCCTTTAACTCCTCCATGTCCATCTTGAGTTTGAAGAACTCTTCCTGCATGGCCTTCATGAATAATTTGAAGTCTGTAGTGAATTCTTCACTTTTGGATTCCTGGTCACTCATCTTTAATTTTGGATGTTAGTTTGATAATGATAGGGGAATATAGTAATATGGAACCTTACCACTCTACTCACGTGTTTCACTCAAAATTTATATATTCACTTGTGTTTTCACACAAATATGGCTTTTAACTTGACGTATCACTCTTGCCTTTTACCACTCAAGCTTGCCTCCTATGGTATTCTTGATTGAAACTCAACAAAATCAAGAGACAAAGTTAGTAGTGGTAATCTTCATAACCAGAATTGTAAGAACCATAGAAAGAAGGAGAGAATTATGGGATGAAAGAAGATGGAAAAGAAAGGGAAAAAATGTGATAATGATGGAAATGAAGAAGGGAAATAATAAGGGAAAGGAATCAGGGGAAAAAAGAAAAGGAAATCAAAATAGGAGAAAAGAAAGAATTAGGAACGTTTTGTGATTTGCAATAGAAGTACTCAATAAGAAAACTTGCCTTTGATATTCAGAATTCTAAAAACCTGCAACTCTTTCCTTTCTCTTACTTTTTTTTAATTTTCAAAATTTTTTTTCAGCTTTTCTTTGCTGCTCAAATTTTTTTTTCAGCACTAGACTTTTTTTTTGTTTTGTTTTTTTTGCACGAATTTTTTTTTGGTAATTGAAGAGTTAACAAAGTCACAAAACAAACACAAAGAATAGATGGAAGAGGAGAAAAGAGAATGGGAAAACACACAGAAGATGGAAGCAAGGAAAGAACAAAAAAACTGGAAGCAAGAAGGAAAACAAAAAGGATAGAACTTGAAATCTAGCAAACCTTAAGCTTTGATACCACTTGATATGAATGGGGGAAATGGACCGGCTAGAAAACAAGTTTGAACACATGAACGGGACGAATGATCAAAGGTAGGACCTTAAGAGAACCTATCTCTTACAACCCTAGCCACAAAGACACCACAAGGATGATCAGTCCTTGATACAGTCGGAGTATTCGCATAAGAATACAAGGATGCAAGCAAGGCTCACACAAGAGAAATAAAATTCTCAATTTATCATCTAAGTCTGAAGAAAATAGTACAAAACGTAGCCTTTATATATATGCAACAAAAGAACACTCTAGAACTCTAATCCTAGTCATAAATGCAATAAATGATGCCTTAATGATGATTGATTGCCTTGGTTGGCACCATTCAAGCCTAAAAATATTAGGAAATTACTTATTCTTCAAGACTAAGTCAGCTACCTAAAACTAGGAAACTAAATCAAAGTTTTCAAGAACAATCTTTGACCCAAAAAAAGGCCTTATTTAATGCAAATAAAATAGGAAGCTAATCAAATCAGATTTGATGCATAAGGATCCCTTCTAGATGCTCTTTGGACGTCACTTATGATCACCCTCCAAGGTACATGCTCAGCACATGGGATTTTAAGTGAATTCTTCAATCTGGACACCACATGGGCCTTGTACATCATCTTGTTGGGCTTCTAGCAATGTGATCACCGGTCTTAAATATAACTTTAAGACCGGTTTTCAGAGAAACGGGTCTTAAAAGTATATTTTAAACCTGAAATTTCTTTTTAACGGTTTTGTTAGTCAGACTTTAAGACCGGATGTGATACAACCGGTCTTAAAAGTTTATATTTTAGACTAGTTTTTTAATCGGTCTAAAAAGTTAGATACTTTTTAGACCGGCTGTATCAAGACCTGATCCAGAACCGATCTAAAATGTCTTTTTTAACTGGTCTAAAAAGTGATTTTTGCAATAGTGACATAAACTCTTCCCTATGTGCATGATTTCTTCCCTGTGTGCAAACATCTTCTTTGCGTGCATGGTATCTTCCATATGTGCGAGTATCTTCCCTTACTTGCAAAATGTCCTTCCTAGGTGTAAAACTTGACTCATTTGGGTTGAACAAGTCTTTCATAGTGTAACATAACGATGTGCGAAAGATCTTCCCCCACGTGCATAAACTCTTCCCAATGTGCATGGTTTCTTTCTTGTGTGCAAGCATCTTCCCTGCATGCATGGTCTCTTCCATGTATGCGAGTATCTTTCCCTACGTGCAAAACATCCTCACTAGGCGCAACACTTGACTTATTTGGGTTGAACACGCCTTTCATAGTGCAATATAACAATGTGCGAAAGATCTTCCCACACGTGCATAAACTCTTCCCTACATGCATGGTTTCTTCCCTGTATGCAAGGTCTCTTCCATCTGTGCGAATATATCTTCATATACAATCAAAACATTTTCCCTAGGATAAAAATTTCCACCATTGGGGGTGAACAAGTCTTCCACAGTGTAACATAATGATGTGCGAAAGATCTTCCCTTATGTGCACAATTTCTTTCCTATGTGCATGGTTTCTTCCCTGTGTGCAAGGTCTCTTCCATGTGTAAATATACCTTCGTATACATTTAAAACTCCTCCCTAGGTTTAAAATTTCCACCAATGGGGTGAACAAGTCTTCCATAGTGCAACATAATGATGTGCGAAAGATCTTCCCCTACGTGCATAATTTCTTCCATACGTGCATGGTTTCTTCCCTGTGTGCAAGCATCTTCCCTATGTGCAAGGTCTCTTCCATATGTAAGAATATATCTTCATATATATTCAAAATATCTTCCCTAGGTGCAAAATTTCTACTATTGGGGTCAACAAGTATTCCATAGTGCAACATAATGAAGTGCGAAAGATTTTCCCCTCCGTTCATAATTTCTTCCTTATGTGCAAAATATCTTCCCTACGTGAAGGAAGTCTTCCTAGATGAAAAACATCTTTCCTAGGTGCAAAAATCTTCCCTGTGTGCAAATAATCTACCCTATGTGCACAATATCATCCATGAGGTTGCATGATTTACTTACACCCTACACAAATGGACATTGTAAAAGTTGAAAGCATAAATGATACAATACACATTGAGCATTAAAAGATTGACGATATCAAACTTTAACATTTACAATTACAACAATATTTAACCATCATTTTCCTAACATATATTGCTAATGTATAAAATTTTATATTTACAGTGCCAAGGGAAAATAAAGCAGTTGTAACCCAATTACAACACAAAATAAATTGAGTTCCTGTACCTTCACACAATGCATTAACAATTGCATTTTGCCCCTAATTCCAAAAGCACGAGGCCAACAAAAGGCTATATACAAAATCAAAAGTTAGTCACTCACTAACTAACTGGTTAATTATGAAACCCTTCTCTAAATGACTAGTGAAATCGATTGTGGAATCAGGATTTAACTCCAGACTGCCCAACATTACAAAACATTCATAAATCCCTACTCTTAACTCATGATTTAAACATAAGGCTGAGAGGGTTTTCCAAATGGTAGAATACTTTAAACACATTTTCACAATATTCACTACATCACTAATACATCACCGGCTCTTAGTTTCATTACAATCAGAGTATGCGAGCGTTTTACTTTAAATAAACTAAGAGCTATTCTCTGCTAAACTTTGAAAATTCATATCTAATTGTTTAGAATCCAATTGGGGTGGTTCTAAAGGCTATAGGACCCTCATTGAGTCTAGTTTAAAGTAAAAATATAAAAGTTGGCCAATTGGAAGTTCACTCTTCCCAAAATTTTAATCTTTAGATGCTACCCCAGAAAATAGTTAATTTCACTGGGCTAACTTCAAAAATTCATTTCTCTTTTTGTACAAATCCAAATGACTTATATGACCTATCAAATTAAATCTTGATAAGTCTACTTTTATTCTAGAAAGTTTTATAATTTTTTACTATCATTTACTCATCGATACGTGTCACACAATCATTACTGTCATACCAGGAATTTCACCGGTAGCAAAATTACTTTGTGTTCCACTTCACTATGTTGTGTGTGACTTTCAATCACTTAATTTTATTATTCCTTGAGCTCTTTAGCTCACCAATATAATTCCTTTTAATATCAAGCATATAAAGGAATTTTTTAGGGAATTTAAACATGCCTCTTAGGGACATTTGCTAAACCGGGGCTTAGCAGTCCACTTGATCCAGGCTTAATCTCAAGCTTTATGTCCCAAAATTTAGGATATTACAGTTCTCCCCCCGTTCAATAAATTTCGTCCTCGAAATTTCAAACATCATACAATATAATTTGTACCTTGGAGAACTATCTCTAGACATTTAGTCTATCTTTCTCCCATTCTAATTCTTTCATTATGTACTCACTATGTAGGACTTTTATTCATTTTGTACTCAGTATGTAGCACTCACAAAGGACTCGCTAGTTCGACCTCAGAGTGCTTGGTTTCTCAAGCCTCAATGCCTATTCGGGACTCTTCCCAAAGCATACTGTATACACTTCAAGCCTTACAACTCTTTCAATTTCCAAGACGCTGGATATTCTGGCTTCAAAGCCTGGGATTCATCCCTTATGCCATAGGAATCTTAGGCTTACTGCCTCTGCTACAATCTGGTACAACCTACATATTCTACCATCTTCAGGGCATATTTTGGATGCACTGGTCCATGTCACCGTGCTAGGTAACAACCACAGCACTTAGACATATAGGTCTTATAGCCCAAGGGCACTGCCCTATACAAACTTTCACCTTAGGTCTTATTGCCTCGAGCCTCTACTCGACTCTATTCTTAACACATCTCACACTTTGCCAGCCTAAGGGTTTACTAACCCATTAGGTCTTATGACCTTAGGACATTTAGTCCGTTACATTTGCTGAATAACAGCCCTTTCACTAGGCCCACTGCAAAGCTACCCTCATTGGGCGCCCTCTATATCGGCATAGGAGTTCGGCTCACACCCCCTGCCTCACCAAGACTGAGTGTGGATAACTTATATAATAATCCTCCCACTAGGTCTACTGCAGCCACACGGGAATTTCTCCTACTAGGCCTGTTGCAGTTGCACGGGAGTCTAACCCAAACTTCTCATTTTGGGCTCAATCTCTTACTACTCATCTCATTCTCATTCTTATGTAATGTTTACGAAACACGCTAAACAAACCATCATCACTAGATCATTCGGCATATTAGCATATAACATAACGGAAACTATTGGACCCAAGTATTCACCCATACAATAGGCCCCGGGATTCCACTTGTGCATCACATGAGTTCCATGGCCCCAAGTGTCCACCCGCGTAATGCGTCTACTCATGCAATAGGCCCCGGGCGATTGCTCATGCAAAATAGGAATCTCTATGGCCTGGGCGTCCACTCACGTAATGCTCTCACTAGCACAATAGGCCCCGAGCGACTACCCCACAATCACTGAATGCTCACTAGGTCTTATTGCCTAGGGAATCACCCCTATGCCATAGGCATTATGGGACTTACAGCCTCAGGCCTCCACCCGTCAAGTCTGACTGCCTAAGGACACGCTGGCCCAAAAAGTCTTACTGCCAACCGTATATTCATAACACGAATACACGTGATGGTAAACACATATATGCAGAACCATTACATAAGATAGGAGAGCAATAGTAGCTTTCCTTAATCTCTGTCATCATTCGGCACTATAGCACCCCACAACAATTTATTGGGTTACCTGTCTCTTCTACTCAAGGAAACTTATGTGATAGAAGACTCATTATAAGATACCACTATTGAAAGTCAACGTCCCTGTAGCTCTAGTCTATAGTTTCAATGTCACGGTGGCTTCACTCCACAGTTTATCGTCACGGCGGCTACACACTATAGTTTGATATCACGGTGGCTTCACACTACAGTACTGCACTCAATGCTTCATGCAGGCGCCCATATACCTGGTCAGCCCCTCTGGTCAGAACCCTCCGTAGGTAGCCCTTTCTGATCAAATCTCCCCACAGGTAGCCTGTTCCGATCAAAACTCCCCGCAGGTAGCCCTCTCCAATCAGAATCCTCTGTAGGTAGTTCTGTCTAGTTGGTCGTTTCTGAATAGGAGTATCATTATAACGGGATCCAAACCTCGAAAGGTCCTTCTTCTTTAGCAGTTCTATAATCTACTCTCTCATTTGGGATCAATTCATTGGACTTTCGATTTTGGTCCCACTCCAGGCAATCACTACTCTAAGGGAATATTCTATAATTAAGATATTTCCCTATGTTAGATTAGCATCTAGCAACCTTTAGAAACCTCATAAACATCTCTGGACTATATTTTAGTACCTCAAGCCAATCAGGCTATTTCAAATTCCTAGAGAATCAATTTAACTATTGGATTCGATTCTCAGGTTATGGTTCAACTCTTAGAACCTCAACATCACGTAAATCAGAAAATCACTTTCCTCAATCATACGCAATTGGCACGTTAAGAATCAAAATCAATAGCGCCTATTCTAACCTCTACAATTCCAGGTAATATCCTCAAACAATTACTGAAGGTTCAATATCATCCACAAGGTTCACAAGGTTCAAACTTCTATCATGAAATCAGATCCTCTAAGATAGATATAAAGCATAATCACCACTCATCATGCATCCTCGCATATCATTAACCCCACGGGTTTCTAAGTATTATTACTTAGCACGGAGCGATCTTAAAACAATCACTATGCCTCAAGTTTTCCATAGTTCCATCCAATGAACTTTTCTAAGCAGTACCCACTGCAACAAAAATGGTTCGGATTAAATATCAATACTTACTTTATCATCTCCATGCCTAAAATCATTCTTTAGGTCATTTAAGAACCTCTAATCATGATTTCAAACCTCTAATCAAAAGATTTGAAATTTTCAAGGTACTTCCCAGGGGGTTACCCATCCTAGGATTTTTCTGGCCTGAGCACGCTTAACCATGGAGTCTTGAGGGTATCCGGGACATTAGTTCTTATATCGACTCGCATATTTCTAGGAATTGGCATCCTATATATACCTCGATCCCAGTATACCATGTTATCATGCCCCGAAATGCTAGATACTGTCCCTGTAGGGAAACATAAGCAGTACCAACTTCTTGGTATAATCCTCTATGTGTTTTCATAATATAGGGGAAAATCTGGGTCATACTCCAACTCAAATCAAGATCCTTAGATTTAGTAACATAATCTAAATCATATGCTTCCTCTTCTATCATTAGGGTCTCATTGTCACTATTACCAATAAAGGTATCCCCACTGGGACCAGGCACTGCTGGCACCCTTGTCATGCGAAATCACTTCCTCTACATAGACCGTTACCCCTTCCTTTAATAGGCTAATTTCACAAATAGGGGTGGTCTAACTCCTTAGGTTCCTTTGCTATTTGTAACTTCCTATTACAATAGCACTAATAGGAGACCACTATCCTGTTTACTTAAGCAGAGAATGCAACTTATAGTCAGAACCCCTTGCTCTGACTAGACCTTTATCTCTCAGCAGATAATTATATTGCCAGAATCACTGCTCTGATACCATTAAATGTGACACCCTTCTCTAAATGACTAGTGAAATCGATTGTGGAATCAAGATTTAACTTCAGACTACCCAATATTACAAAACATTCATAAATCCCCACTTTCAACTCAGGATTTGAACATAAGGCTGAAGGGGTTTTCCAAATGGTAGAATAATTTAAACACATTTCCATAATATTCACTACGTTACTAATACATCACCGGCTCTTAGTTTCATTACAATCAGAGTATGCGAGCGTTTTACTTTAAATAAACTAAGAGCTATTCTCTGCTAAACTTTGAAAATTCATATCTAATTGTGTAGATATCCAATTGGGGTGGTTCAAAAGGCTATAGGACCCTCATTTAGTCTAGTTTAAAGTAAAAATATAAAATTTAGCCAATTGGAAGCTTACTCTTCCCAGAATTTAAATCTTTAGATGTTGTCCCAGAAAATAGTTAATTTCATTGGGCTAACTTCAAAAATTCATTTCTCTTTATGTACAAATCCAAATGACTTATATGACCTATCAAATTAAATCTTGATAAGTATACTTTTATTCTGGAAAGTTTCATAATTTTTCACCATCATTTACTCATTGAAACATGTCACACAATCATTAGTGTCATACCGAGAATTTCACCGGTAGCAAAATTACTTTGTCTTCCACTTCACTATCTTGTGTGTCACTTTCAATCACTTCGTTTTGTTATTCCTTGAGCTCTTTAGCTAACCAATATAATTCCTTTTAATATCAAGGATATAAAGAAATTTTTTGGGGAATTTAAACATGCCTCTTAGGGACATTTGCTAAACCGGGGCTTAGCAGTCCACTTGATCCAGGCTCAATCTCAAGCTTTTTGTCCCAAAATTTGGGATATTACATTAATGATGCATTGGATTGGTATACTTGAAGAATGTGAGGTTAATAAGGATTTGGGTTCCTATACCTTCGTCGAGTATGCCCTTCCTGATGGCATCTTGAACATTTATACACATTCTTGTCCTGGAATTGAGATTCCCGTCTAATTGTGTGTGGTCTCCCAGGCCGACGGCTTATTGTTGGGGGCCATAAGAAGATCTCATTCTAGTAATCACTGAATTGTAACTCATTCAACTTTGGCATGTCATGTTTATTAATTGGCATTATTGTCTTGGTGTATTTCTTCTCAGACCTCTATAAACCTTTAACTAATGTGAGCTAAAGTTCTCTTTTACATGCCTATAGCAATAGGCATGCCTCTCGCTCTCGAAAATGTTAGATATGATTAGTTTTGATAAACTATATTCCCTATAAACATCACGCCTTATCTCATGAGGTGGTTTATCTAAACAACCCCTCAATCCATCTTTTATTATAGAAGCAGTAAGGTTAGAGGTTAATTTGTGATATATAATCAGATTGTCCTGTGCTGACTGATTGTGGTTTTCCACAAAGGTATGCACCCGTAAGAAGCTTGACCCTTTTCCCCTACCTGATATGTAGTAATTTTCCATAGACAACCATCTACTTTACCCCTCACTATCATCTTACTTGCAAAATTCCTCACAAATTTGTATGCAAATTTGTGTTCCAAACTATACTTGTACAGTGATTCTTTGAATTCAACAGCATTCTTAAAGCTTTTATGAGGACCTGAAAGCAATTCCTTCCACTTCTCACCGCCATGCTCAGGGATAGGTGCAAGTGCACTTTGAATTACATATGGCCTATCTTGTGATATCCTACTTGATGATGAATCAACAATACATAACCCGTATGAACCTTCTAAGGTCTCTAACCTGCATCAAAATTTATTGTTAATTAATCACTCATTCTTCCTTACCATTTCAACATACTTATAAAGTACATGTAACTTACCTTTGTGAAATTACCACAGGTTATTCTTCATCTATCAATACACTAACATCTTCAACTATGTACAAATGTGCATATTTGTCATTAAATTATACTATTTGATTCACTCCTTCATCATCCTCTTTGTCCACAATTTTATTTTCATCTAATGATGATAATGTACACTTCAGCTAAAATGTTTTTCCTTGAATACCAAGACATGAACATATTGTTCTTCTAAGCTCATTAAGTAACATACCTTCTTTTACTATTCTTCCATTTGCTCTCCCACCAACATATTGAGTCCTCCCTTAATCAGTGACAATCTTCCCATCTATGTACAAGAAGCAATAGATTTGTTTTTGTGCTCTCTTCATCATACTAAATATAGACCTGCAATAATATACCTTTAATATCATAAACTGAATTTTACAATGTCTTTGACCTATTATAATAACTTAATCAATATCTCCCCTTAAAAAGCACTAAGGATAGGTTCAATTAGGTTCCAGCATATATATATATAAACAGACATGTATATACATGTGTATGTGTGTGGCATGTGTAACCGAAGGCTAAAGCCTCCACCTGGGCTGAGAATTTTTGACTAGAAGCCGATACTTCTATCTGTAGCTTCACAATAGAGGTTGTTGTATATATACCATAGAGAAACATTGCAAGGATATTATAGAAGAAATGACACATGCCATGCTGTATTTTCTTTAGAACTTTATTTCTTAATTTAGGGAGCTCAAGAACTCCTAATTGAAAGCATACTGGCATTTTTAGCATAATCAATATCTCATATAGTTACACTAGTTAGACTGTGAGTTCAATTAGGTTCTTTAACATAACCATCGCATATGCTACCCTGTAACCAAATCATTGTTGGATCAAAATGTATCTGCTTCAAATCAATGCCAGAGCAACTCCTTACGTAATTTTCAAATGCAAGACTAGGAAAGGATTAGCAACTCAAAGCATCAAACAATTTTTGGAAAGCATGAATGATCACATTTCCTAAAAAAACAACAAAAAACAAATCCTATATTGAATTTTAAATGCAGAAAAAGAAAAATCATAGAAATTGAAAAATTAAAAAAAACAGAGTAAAGAAAAGATACTACATAGCAGCACGAACTGTGAAGCACCGAAATGAGTAACAGTTGGTAGCAAAACAGTGTGATCAAAGTGATAGAATGAATGCCGAAATTTCTGAACAAAGAATTTCTACTGCTTTTCTTATTTTCTCTCTCTCTCTCTCTATGCCTTGACCATCCACACTTCACCACGCCCAAAAACCACTGCCGCTGACATCTGAACCACCTCCTCCCTTCACTGTTCAAGATGTTGTGACAAGTTGACGCACAGGATGATGGAGCTGATTCCAAATTTCTACTTTCCTTTATTCATTAATTCAAGAAGGGCATTTTAGTCTTTTTGTCTTAACAAGATAATGCCATTTTAGGTTAGGTCCCTCTAAGTAAATATGTTGTTAGTAAGGTCTTTTGTAGCAATTTTCCCATAAAATTATTACTAGGAGCAAGAATAATAAGTATAACAGCCATAGTAGGATTAATATTTACAAATGAACATAAAATGTATAATAAATCACAAGGAAAGATAACTATAGATAAACATTTTATATCAGTATTATAAGAAATTCATATAGATATGATAAGCATAACTATTCCAAGACAATTACAATTAGAATTAGACAATATAATATATTATTATGAAAATACACCAAGAAGAATACAAGCTAATAATAACATAGGAGAAAGATTATTATGAATAAATATGCCTTCAAGATCAACATTAAATATAAATATAAAATCAAGAAGACATAGTATAGATTATCCTAGGCCAATAACTAGAAGAGGATTAACTAAAAGCTTAAGTTCAAGAAGTGATATAGATGATATTTATCAAAGAAAATTATTAGCAGAAATATCAATAAATTCTAATTTAGCACATATAAGAGCTAAAATAGAACAAGTATATTTAACTAAATCTAGCATTTATATAAAATTAGAAGTTAAAAAAGAAGCATATAGATAGAAGTAATAACACTAGTAGATGAAGAAAAAGAAAAAAAGTTCTATTGATTTAAAGTATACTGAGAGAAATATAGAAATAACACAAGAATGTAATAGATATAAAATTATGGGTAGAAGAAAATACAAACAATGAATATAAAATAGTATTAGCAAAAGACTTTTTATAGCAAGTAAAACCTCATAGAATATAAGAAGATAAAAAAATAATTAACATAAATTATCAAACAATTGTAATTCCAAAGATAAAATGAATAATAGAAATAGGATGATTATAAATAATTATTATGTAGTAAAAAACCAAAAATAATTATACCAAATGCAAAAAGAAGTCATATAAAATTATTGATAAAAAGAATAGATAAACTATGTCAAAAAGATAAGGATAGACTAAAAGAAATTATACAATATAATATAGAACAATTACTTGTAGTTTATAACCAAACCATTAAAAACATACATAATAGAAGAATTCTTAAAAAGTATTTCAAGACTAAACTAGAACCATTATCAAGAATATGATTAAAACACAATGAGACCATTGTATTACGTACATATTAGTTAAATATAATTATAAAAAATATAGATCTAAAAAATATCATACTCTTGTAGATATAAGTGCAAATCTAACTGTAGCAAAATATAATGTATTATCACTAGAATTATTGAAAAAGGAAAATAGAATATTAAGAATGGAAAGTTCAGAAAAAGAAATACATATGATAGAATTAGAAGCAAGAAATATAAATATACAGATAGAAGAATATGAATTATTAATTTAGGAATTAAACCAATATAATTAATGAATCATCTTGTGATGTAATATTAGGACTAGATTTCTTAGAATAATATTACCCAATACATATGGTTCAGAAAGCATTAATATTAACAACTCCCTGCAAATAGGGTTAGAAACAGGCCAGGCCAGACCAGGCTTGTGCCTTAACAGGCCTGGCCTGTTAAGGCACTGGTTGGCTTGAGCCTGGCCTGTGGCCTATAACAGGCCTTTTTTTCAGCCTAGGCCTGTAGCCTATTAAGGAGGCCTGTAATTAAAAAAAAGTTAAACAAGCTAACAGGCCACATACTTCACAACAGACCTGCTTTAAACAGGCAGAAAATAGGCCTATTTCTATCAGGCCAAAAACAGGCCTATTTCAAACAGGCCTAATTACATAAATTAATGATCCATTTGAGATATGATTTGGGAATGAGAATTATGAGATTTAGGGTTAGGATGTGAGGTGTGTGAGAATTTTTTTTAAATACTTTACAGGCTCATGTTAGAACTAGCTGACACCCAAGAAGGGGTGAATTGGGTGTACGATAATAAAGTATAATCTTTTAAAGTCTTTTCGTAGCTTATCAAATTAATATATATGGAAGTTTAAAATCATAAGCAGCTATATAAATCTTATATGCTGGAAATGTAAAAGCTTAGGGAAGAGAATATGCAAACTGTGATTTATCCTGGTTTGGTCCAATCCACGATGACCTACGTCCAGTCCCCAGGCTCCTCCTGAGATTTTCAATCTACTATCTTCTTGTTTAACTGGGCACAAGAAAAGCTGCTACAACCCACAAGTTTAACTGTGCACTTGTGTAGCTACTACGAAGTTACTCTCCCTCACTCATTGTAAGGTTCACTCCCCCTTACGACAAGTCTTATGAGCAGAGCAATCCCGGAGACCTTTCTCTCCTACTTACCCTTGTAAGTCTTATGAGCAGAAAGTCTAACCGAAAATTCTCCCTACAGCTTCCCTCGTAAGGAATTCAACCCTCTCAAGGTCCCTCTACCTTAAGATCAATACTGAAGTATAGATGAAGTATTTACAGACTCTTTCACAGAGTAGATATGATACTCACTGAAGTATAATACACATATTCTCACTCTCACATATACATAATACAGAAAACTGAGAAGGGCAGAGAGTGGTTGGAGGCGGAAGACTTATGATATCAGCATGTTAGTGTTGGGTTCTCGTCGCTCGTGTGTTTTTATCGCTATCACCTCTATGTTGTTGAATGCTTTAGTTTATATAGAAGATGCGTTGAGAGCTGTTGGAGTATTCAAACATTTTCCCATTGTAATCAAATTGTGCTCTGACATATAATTCAAATATTCTTCCCATTGGAGATGTTTCGTCAAATAATCCGGCAGTTACTTACTGTTGCCCATGATTTATTGTCAGATAAGTCTTTGAACATTGATTCCTTGATATCATCTCAACCTACCCGTTAGAGTCGCACTTGCTTATTCTGACCATTTTCCACATTTGAAAAACTAGCCATTATTAGTAGGCACTTTGCTCTCGTGAAACAAATTTTCACCTCTTCCCATGATTTCTTCATTGTTAATCTGGAGACAATCATAGATACAATGAAGTGTAAGACATGAATACATTGAATGAACGATTAGAGAATGATCTTCTGTTTTCTGGGATTCATCCGTTCGGGTAACGATGTTTGTCGTGAGTCACCTCGGAACTTAAAGATTCAACCCAAATGTTTGATCTCCTGTTTTACACTTGAAATAAATTTTAGTTGTTGTTTAAGATTGATAACAAGTGTAAACATAATGATTAGATAACCTTAAAGCACATTCAGATTGAACTCTGAAATTTTCCTCTACTTTTGCGTCTGCCAAAATCATGAACTCGAGTGTATAATTCCAAACTCGAGTGCATAGCATATTTTCACGTTCTCCATATGGTTTCTATCATAAACTTCCAGAGTTAACTTCCATAACTAAAGTGAAAAATCTATAAGAACTTGAGTGCAATCATGAGGACTCGAGTGCACCATGTTTTCTTCATTGTTGCAAAACTCTTTGGTTCAAACTCTTTCCACGGAACTTGCAGGACTCAAGTGTAAATGCTGCATAGGACTCGAGTGCTTCATGTCCAACTCGAGTGCAACATTTTTTTCCTAGCAGCATGACTCTCGGGTATAAACTCTTAAGTCAAAACTTTCATTACTCGAGTGCAATACCGTACAGAACTCGAGTGTGTTGCTAAAAACTTGAGTGCTACTCATCTGCTTATAGCTTCAATCCTCTCGGGTATAAAATTTCATCTCAACACTCTTAGAACTCAAGTGCTAGATGAGTAAGAAACTCGAGTGTAGAATTCCATACTTGAGTGTAGCACTAGTATCTCAGCAAGAAGACTCTCTAGAATGAACTCTTTCGTCAAAACTCTCATGACTCGAGTGATTCTTGTGATGTGTGAACAGTGGACTCAAACTATGATCCATTAATTTTTAACTACAAATATGGTAAATTATTGATCATTAGAAAGCTCTTATTTTGTATATTCCAATGCAAAAAGAATTAGCTCCAAACTCAACGTATTTTCCAAGTTGTGATCTGAAGAGTGTAGATAGCGTATTAGTTTTCCAGCTTCCACTTCCAAAAGGCATACCGCATTAAATATAACTCTAAATTTGATATTTTATATATTCATAGAAATATATTTGAGTCTACTTTCATATGGAACTGGTTTGAACTCATTTGGACCTGTAGTTTGAGAGATATGTCCAAAATATAAAAGTTGTTCTTGAATATGACGGTGATTTGAAGTTCCAATTAAAACATTCATATCTAATTCATCTGAGCTCCTTTGATGTTGGTTCTACTTTACACATGACGCATTGGGAGTCTATTTTCTTATGGCACTAGTTTTGTCTCAATCGGAGTTTTGGTTTGGGAGATATAATTGAATAATTGAAGCTCGCTCAGGATAAACATAGAACAAGGATGAACAGAGTGCATTTTTCCATCACGAACTCGAGTTCTGGCCCATTTTTGCAGTTCTAAACAGTACCAACTTGAGTTTTATAAGGCCAACTCGAGTTCTTAACTTGGGCAACTCTAATAGCTTCGTTTCTGTCAAAAACTTGCATGGAGAACTCTTTAAACTCAAGTGCTACAGTGTCCAAACTCGAGTTCTACCATTCAAACTTAAGTGCTACAATACCTGGTTGCTACAGTGTCTGACCCTACAGTGCCAAACAGTGCATCTGCTACAGTACCAACTCAAATTCCCTTCTGAACTTAGAAACGTGCGATATTTCTCCTAGGAGCTTGAATCTTGATATTCCCATTAATTCCTTCAAGTTCTTGTTTCTCCGATCTCTTTCTTCCTTTTCTTGACTAATCTACAAGATATGCAACATTGAATAAAGTAGTTAGTCAATATGCTAGATAAGTATATTATGCAAACTTTTTGCTCTTAATATTTGATATCTATATTTGACATCATCAAAATTAATCATATCTAACAGCTCAGGCTGGCTTAACAGGCCTGTCAGTAAGCTTGAGCTTGGCCTTTTTAAAAAAATAGGCCTCGAAGCAAACATGGGCCTGGTCTTTTAGCCTGACAGGAAAGGTCTGATCAGGCCAGAAACAGGCTAGGCCACAGGCCCTTGACAGGATGCCTAATCTGTTTCCATCCCTACCTGCAAATATGAAGCATAGGGTACAAGGATAACTAAACCATATAGAAGAAAAGATGAAAAATTTCAAAAGAAAATAAATAATAATGAAGAAATTTTTTTACAAAATAACCAACCAATAGAAATTCAGCATATGTTAGCGAAATTAGCTATAATAGAAGTAAAAGCAATAGAGCAAAGATTATTAGATAATTATAGTGATAATCCATTAATTCATTGAAATAAATCTAAACCTTTAGCAAAAATATAATTAAAAGACTATAGTAAAGAAATAAATTGCAAACCATATCTATGGACATAACAACATAAAAAAGAATTCATAATGCATATTAATGAAATGAAACGATATGATTTAATAAAAGAAAATAGATCTGAATATTCATCATCAGTAATAATAGTTAAAAAACACAATAAAGAAAAAAAAGGAAAATCAAGAATGGTAATAAATTATAAAAAACTAAATGATTTAGTAGTAAGAATCATATATCACAATCCTAAAATGGCTTTGTTATTTAATCTAGAAATAATATCTAGTAAATTTGATTATAAATCAGGATTTTTTCAGATAAAATTAGAAGAAGAAAGTAAAAAATATACAACATTTAGTATATAACAAGGATTACATGAGTGGAATGCATTGCCAATGAGATTTCATAATAGCACTAGTATATTTCAAGAATATGTATCAAAATTATTATTACCACTAAGAGATTTTGTAGTAATATATATTGATGACATATTGATATTATCCAAAATTCAAAAGAACATGAAGATCATTTAAATCAATTTGTAACATTAATAGAACAAAAAAGATTAAATATATGACCTAAAAAAAGCTAAATTAAGAAAAAAAATACCTTTTTTAGGACAAATATTATTACTAGACAGAATATAATTGAAAGAACATATGAGTACAAAAGTTTTAGAATTCCCAGAAATCAAAAATAAAAGAGAATTACAATATTTTTTAGAATTAGTATATATAGATGCATTAGAAAATTATTAGGGAGTAGCCTTATATCACGAGGATAGAGAAAAAAGAAAAGAAAAAATAACTAGATATACAAGTGGAAAATTGAATGGTACTCAAAGTAAATGTCACTCTAATTGAAAAGAATTTTGAGAAGTAGTAAAAGCAATAGAAAAATTTGAATTATTTATAGTAAATACAAGATTTATAATAAGAATGGATAATACTATACCCAAGTAAAGATATGGTTAAATAAATGAATAAGAAATAATAAATTAAGTATTAAAATGTTAATAAAATGGAAAAGTGATTTGTCTTATTATGATAATAATGTAGAGTATATTAAAGGGCTAAATAATCTTATACCTGATTATTTGAGCAAATGGAATCAAGACGAACAATGACAATTCTTCTAAAGAACTACCAACTATGGAACAAACTAACAATGAAGGTGAATATTCTAGAAATGAGTTTCAACATTTTGGTTAGCCAAATAACTATGAGTATGTAGAATGTATCAAGTTCTATATTACACTTATATTCTCAAATTGAGAGATTGAACAATAAGGTGGAGTCGACTAAAAGACCCACAACAAAGAATATATTTGTAGATGATGCTACAATCTAGATGAATATGTTAACTATATCTGAAGCATATGCTTCAACTAAGTACTATATCTGAACCACTAAGCTCGAGCAAACTAAATAGAAGAATTACCCCTTTATTTGAGATAATTAAAACCTAAGTCCAAGAAAAAGAAAAAACCCAAGTCTAAATCAATAAAGCTCAACAAGAAAAAGAAAAGCCTTTATCCTCTAGAACTACAGCCTATAATGCCTCTTTTCAGACCCCCCCCAAACAATATAAATTCTTTAAGCTTCTTATCTAAAGATTAAATCATTTATATTTTAATACTCCCACTATCAAATATGTCTCTCTTTATGCCTTTAATAAAGCCATCATATATCCAGGAATAGCTCATCATATTGTGAAAACTCTTTATAGCTGTGGATTAATCCAAACTATATATCCTTCATCATCCATGGAGAAAATATCAGCTACCAAGATTCTTAAAAGAAGCTATTAAGCATTATTTTGGCATTATAACTCAATGTAAAGTTTTTATAAGGTATTACTCCATGATAGCTGAAGTAACTTCAAATAGATTTTATTCACAAAAAAATCTTATAAGACTTGGAACTACAAAGAAGCCCATCGAGTATGATCGTATAAAATAGAATAAGATGGACAACCTAGAAGACACCAAGAAGAAGATTTGTTAGATATTATTAGACTATGTACAACATAAATGTGATTATTGTGATGTAGAAAAAATGAAGAAATACTTTGAAGAACTAAGCATTGATATGAGTATCTTCCAATAAGAGATTGCTGACATCAATAAAGTAAAAAGAAAGGATAAAAAGATAGAAGAAGGTAGTGGAAATCATGAGAAGAAGACAAAGAAGGAAGCTGCAAGCAAAGACAAAGGAAGGTGGAAGAGGGAAAGAAAAGTAACTAGGGTAAATTGTAAAGTAACTAGAGTAAAGTGTAAAGTAACCAAGATTGGGAATGTTTGACTCTATATAAAGCCATGTAAGTTCTCTTAAAGGGCGTTGGTTGAACACTTAATCGAAACCACTCTCTATAATAACATTTTCTTAATAAAATCTCTATTCCCTTATATCCTCTCAAATTATTCTCTCAAATTTTTTGTGATCTCTGTAACACCTTACATTTACACTCATCTGATGAGTTTTACGCAGCAAACTTGAACTACTAAATGTTATTCTTTTATAACACTAATAGGATTCAAACCTATAGTGGAGTGGGGTTTTTTTCTGAACTTTTCAAAATCTTGATGAAGCGTATTCTAGTGGTTTGCAACTTTGTTATTACTCATCGGTTCTTGTCTTTTCCTTTAATTTAACTAGGGCTATTCTCTGCTCAAACTTAAAATGTGTAGCCACATAAGGCTACCAAAGTGTCTAAATCAAATAGAAATTAGTGTATTGCACTTCAATCTTCAATTCTCCTTCGTATTTCCCCTTTGCATATCTCCATGCATTCTTTACCTGTACTCAACATACCTATATGGTTGGGTGAGGAAGAGTGAGATTCGAGAGAATCTCAGTAGTAAACAGTGCTGACAAATGCATACAAGAAATGCTTTATGCATTACATGCTTGCCTACATAACGTTATGCCAACATAATGACATATATGCATGCTCAATGTTTAATATGTTACACCCATGGCCATAATATAAATAAAATAGAGCTTTACTCATTCAAATATGCTTCATACAATTCATCAAAGCAATCAACACATTAATACACAAGCACACATATCAAGTTATTCAAGTTAGGAAAGTTTACTACCTTGTGGACCAATATCCATCCTTTATTTCCTCTTCTTCCCACCATCGGGTTTACTTGAAGCATCTTCCATTCTTCTTCTTGACTTCTCCATGGCCCTAGATACCCAAACACATTATTAGAGCCATGATCGTAAGTCATTAGAAGCGTATATTAAACTCCAAGAAGTTAAGAAGGGCTAAATAGGTCAATTTCTTTCAAAAATATGAAATGCTAGAATTTAGGGTCTTGGTCGAGGCCAAGAACTTGGCCATCCATATTTCCCTTTCCTGATTCTTGGCTGAAATTGTAAGAATCATAACTAAATCCACAAAAATCCAAATGGAGTGGTTCAAAGTTATATTTGACCCTCTTTAGGTATACTTTAAGGAAAAATGTCTCATTCTAATAATCACATGCCCAGAATTCTCTAGAATTCTCAATTAAGCATGGGAAAAAGGTCTCATTCTAGCAATCACATACCTAGAATTCCAGAATTCTCAATTAAGCCTCACTACCATAGAATTGATTCCAGAATCAATGCCTAACTTCAAAAATTCATAACTCACAATCTACTAACACAAATGTCATATATTATATATCAAATTAAAGCTTAGGATGTCTAATTTAATTTTGAAAAGTTTCATGATCATTGGAAAACATTTTTCCACTCAAAAAGAACTTGCCTCCAGAAAACAAAATCTAGCAGCTTTGTTCCTTTAACTTAAATTCTTGGGTTTTCAATCCAACCCTTCTAAAATCAAAACCATACTTTAACCCCATACAATTTTGCACAAGGAATCTATTGAAAATGTCAAATTTTGCAAATTCCCATTCCTTCTTCATCCCCTATTCTGTCCAAAACAGAACCTCTCAAGACAACAATTCACCAAAACAGAATTTTGTCCAACCACATCTAACCATAAAACCATGATTAAACCCTAAAAATTCCCCTTGGATAAAAATAAACAGTACCACACCCCCACAAAAAATCATCCGAACAACAAACCAATCAATTCAAAAGGAAGTTTACACTTACCTCTACGCATTTCCACAGTCGATCCAAAAATTTGGCAATATTCTGGCTGGCAAGATGGCTCCAAACACATCCAAATGAAAATCTAAAATTGTAGAAATGAAGCTTGGGATGAGTAGAAGAAGGTTTGTGAAGGGTACTTTGAGAGAAAACACTGATTTGGTAGTGTTTCAACAGATTGAAAATGTGAAAATTTACTATTCACTATTCATCTTTCCTCTAACATTTTTGTAGCATTTTTCCTGATTTTTATGGCTGTTTAGATGAAATTATAGGCCAAGAGAGAGTCTTGAAAAAGTGTCACTACGTTTCGCACTTCTATGGTGCCATTTGTCTAGTGTTCCACTGGTTCTATGACATGTGTCACTTGCTTTTTAGTCTTCCCTTTTTCTCTCTCTTAGGTGGCGCCATAATTGCCAAGAGAAGGGAGAGGCTTGACAATTTGCCAAGACTTTTGAGTTTGGTGTTCGGGAAGTCAAGTATGTGACCGAGTCAGAGACCAGTGGATTCTCCGGATTCTGGTACTAGGTGGCACGCTCTCAACATGCCAACATAAAAGCATAAAGGTGAGTGTAATGATGAGGGACACTTGTCATTCTCTTGCATAGCCAACACAAAAGCTAGTAATCATGAGTCATCATTACTTACTAAAGCTACTTTAATAAAGTTACTTTATCAGTATCTCCTTGATATTCTACTCGGGTTTTGCTCAGGACTGTAACATACATATCAAAGTCGGTCAAATGACACCAGGTCGGAGTATGCGTGTGACCCCACATACTGGCCTCTACTAAAAAAATACAGGGTATACATGTACGCCCCGAAAATGGAAAGTGCACACCTTCACCAGCCTATTTTGCCCGACTAATCGGTCCCTTACCTTATGACATAGTTAGGTGGTGTTTTTCTACCAACCTAATAGCACCATATATATGTCTTCTGCACATCTGCACTGTCACCTTAATCATACTTCTCACAAATATCGAGCCTTCTACCTGATAAGGCTAGATCACATAGTCCCTAAGAGTCTTTCTGTGTCTCATCATTCTTGGGATTCTTCCCAAACTAGGCTTAGTCGTTTGCCTGATATAGGCATTTCTTTAAGTCTCTAGGCCTAAAATTTGGGGTATTACAATCTCACTTTCGATTATATCAATCAAAGTAGGAGAAATATAAGGTATAAATAACTAAACTCTTTATAGGGATTAAGGAGGTAGTTTTATCTGAATCCAAAAAGTTATGATCCTGTAAGGATGTTACTGGTTATATGTTCATATAGTTAAGATATTTGTCTATAAGGTAGGAATCTAGTTACACCTCTAGTAGAAAACAAAGGAAGGTTGTTTTGTGATGATATAATGGAGGAAGGTTTAGCTCCAAATATGGGAGACTTGTTAAGATTGGGATGCACGCAGTGGAAGAATTTAAATTTCAAAATTACAAAAGTATTCTCAATCATATTTATGGAGCTATCAATGCCGTTTAAATCAAGTTAAAAGGAATTGTACTTTTACATTTTGAAACTTTTCAATCTCTAGGAGACAACTGCATGAACTAGCTCCCTCTACTAGCATCCACATGAATAAGACCCAACACTGGTAGTATGCTAGCACCTTTAATGTCTCTCTAGGGGTTTCTCTTATGGCTCTCTAATAAGCTTTACCTAGGGTTCTCTAGCCCTTCATCATTTATAAAATTGAGGGTCGTATTAGATCTTCAAAATTAATCTTAATTAATTTTGAAATTTGAATTGGATTAAATGAATTTGATTTAATTAAATCTTTCCAATAGATTTAATCTAATCTATTCATTTAATCCGAATAAAGAGCCAACTGATTTAATTTATCTTTATAAATTAAATCTGAGATACGATATTTCTATTAGCTTTGTTATTTAATTTATCAAATAAATCAAATATAAAACTAATACTATATAATAATATTATTATCTGTGTATAATATTATTATTATTTTCAAATATATTTTATATATATATATATATATATATGTATATATATATAAAATTCATCCACCCTAGATTAAACATTGTATTCATTAAATCTTAGACACATCTTAGATTCAATAAATCTAGACATTATAGCTCGCGTTGGGCTATTCTTGTATGCGACCTAGTAGGCCCATATGAAGTTGGCAATGGGCCAATAACTCTACTAGCCCATAAGTCGCAAGCGGCCTCTAGCAAGACATTATGACTACCTAATTCATATAAGGATCGTTGATATGATGCAACCTATCATACAACCATGTCACGTCTCTTTTGTCACACGATATTTTGGTCAAGGATGAGGCATGGATAGTGTCATCCTCCTGTTCCTGACCATCACTTTCCCGATTCCTGAGTAGTTTGACTATAGAAATGGAAACTCCTTTCCATCATAGTATGGCTATACATTTCTCAGACTCACTCATCGAGAGGCCCAGTAATATCTCTCTACTAATGTGAGGGACAAATCTCATCTTAACCATTCACATTCCTCTGCATGAAAATCACTAAGCCCGATCGAAGCCTTTATCATTACCCGATCAAAGGTGACTTTTGACTAGGTCCAATATTAGCAACTCTAATATAAGAATCCATGATGATCTCAGGTCAAAGGGCATTATGACGTGGTTATACATGAGATAAGCTTATGACTTAATACATGCAGCTTTCTCATAGTAGGTCGGTCTAGCACATTGTACTGTTACAAGTGCCTAAGACTTTGATTTGTATCTCCATACCTTATCAAAGTCATACTGGTCTTATTTCATCTTTGCTCCCGCATGGATAACCGACCAGGGACATTTATGACAATCTTTATGATTTATCCAAGGATACAATTATCATAATAAACATGTAAATGATATGATAACAAAAAAGAGAAATTATTTAAATAAAAATAATGTTTAAATTACAATGATTGGCCCCTTGAGCACAATTTCCAACAAGACTCTGTAACAGTATCTCTGTATGAAAAATGATAGAGATCCTTCCATGACCGGGATCATTATTGGTCAACCCCTGGATTACTATACCTTATAGTTATATGGTTTGACTATATATATATATATATATATATATATATATATATATATATATATATATATATATGAATTTGTAAGATAATTTTTAGCTATTTAAAAGATTACATTACAAATGAGTTTAAATAAAGGGAAAATTAATCTTTTGGTCCCTATAGTTTTGACTTAGTAATAACTTAGTCCACTCACTACAACTCAGTCCCTATAGTTTTAACCATTTTATAATATAGCCCCTACCTTTATTTTAGAACATAAAGATTAAATTACAACCAAGTTAAAACTATAAAGACTGAATTGCACCGAGTCAAAGCGTAGAGATTACAAGCCAGTCAAAACTATAGGGACCAAAATATTAACTTTTCCTGAACTAAATAATTAAAATAATAAAATTTATTAACTTTATAATATGATCCAAATTTATCAATTTAATAAAATAATAAAAACTTAAAAATTTTAGACAAAGATGAGGGATGGAAGGAATGTTAAGTAATATTTACACATGTTAATGAGGAGTGTTTCAGTGAAAAAAATGTAAAAAATGTGATTTATTGGCTAATCATTTTTTTTCCTGATGAATTACAAGAATTGGGCACTAAGTGCCTAAATCAAAATGAAGAGCATCCACAATAAAAATAGGTGGTACATCAAACAAGACCATTCCCTATCTTATATCTAAGGCTTCTTTAGCTAATAAATCTACCACGCAATTAGCATCTCTCCCGCACCATTCATATAGGCACTCTAAACTTTCTCCAACCATGCTTGAATCTTAGAAAGTAAGTCACTGTCTAAGTGTTCACTATTCCAGCCATCAAAGACAAGTTGGACTAACTACCAATAGTTAGTCTTGACAATAATTTCCTCCAATGCAAATCCCAAGCCCTCTTAAGACACTATAAATCTCCTCATACCTCTGTATGGAAGCTCAAACCATGCCCAATGTGGAACATAAAACTATCGAGGAACTCACCATCATGATTTCAAGCCACTCCACTATAAGCAGCCACATGAGAGCTCCCTATGCATGCCCCATCAACATTAATCTTCACATATCCAATGAAAGGTAGTCTCTAAGGTAAAACCAAACTAGTTTTGTCTCTAGAGATAACAGAGTTCATACTTCCCAATAACACCACACTCCTTGCTTAAGAGAGAATTTGTCTTTATCCTATAGCCTTTTGTTAGAACACCCCCATGTTATGATTTAGCTAGAGATGCCAACATATAGTTGCAAACCATACATTCCAACGTATCCCTTACATATCCCACTTTTGACGAATATTCCAATCTATCCATCTCCTTACATAATTAACGTAGAAAATTAACTTTTCATATGCCTCGGCAATAAGTTGCTCTAATACTCTAATGCCACTTTGCAATCTATAAGAACATAAATGATGTTTTCAACTAAACCCAAGCTGCACCCTCTAGATTAGGCTGCATTCTCTAAGTAACTCAATTCTCATTCATAAGTAATGTAATACCTTACATTTTACACTTTTTCTGATGAGTTTTACAAACTGAACTCGAACAATTAAATGATATTTCTTTTATAAATCTTTTTCAAATATCCATCTTAAAATAGGATTTGAACCTATAGTTGAGTGAATTTTTCTAAAAATTTAAAATTATTGCGGAAGCGTATTCTAGTGGTTCATAACTTTGTTATTACTCATCTTTTCCTTAATTTGATTAGGGTGATTCTCTGCTCAAAATTAGTTATTTCATATACAAATATACACTAAATCTTTTAAGTCTAATACATAACCCAAAACAAGCAACCAAAAGAGAAAATAAATCCTGCAACTTCATCATTTAGCTATCCAGGTTTACCTTCTTACCCTTTAAGCTACCAACCTGTACTATAAATTTGTTTATAGAAAAAGGGTGAGATTCAAAAGAATCTTAGTAGTAATAGGTAGTCAATCATATAGATACAAAAAATCACAGAGCATGTTGCACAGTTATCATATAACAGAAATATCACAACAGTATTCAACATATCACTATAGTGCTAGGCATCACAAATTACAAGGCCCTAAGTATTACCTGTGCAATAGGCTCGGGGGATTCCACTCGTGCATCACAGATTAATTTAATGGCTTAAGTGTTCACCTGTGTAATAGGCCCCACACAACCACCTCACATAATCAAAATGTGTCAGACAATTCATGATGAAACCATAAACATATAATATATCTTTTAACATATAAAAGACAAAGTTACTACCTGGTCGCTTCCCCTGAGAAATATCCAATTGTCTCTCTGAGTTCGGCCAAGTTTTAGATTTCAGACAGTTTTTAGGTCTTATAATTAGAATTACAGACAAAAAATTATTATTTAGTCTAATTCTCTTACTGAAATACCCTGAATTTTGGGATTAAAGGCTTGAGATTTAGCTTGGGTTAAGTGAACTACTTGATCCCTTGTTTAGTAAATGTCATAGTGAGGTATGGTATTATTTCCTAAAATTTCTTGATATCCTTCGATATTAAAAGGAATTATATTGGTGAGCTAAAGAGCTTGGGGAATAAAAAAATGAAGTGATTGGAAGTCACACACAACATACTGAAATGGAATACAAAGTATTGTTGCTATTGGTGAAATTCTCGATATGGCAGTCGTGTTTGTGTAGCAAATTTCAAGGGGCAAATGATGTCCAAAAATTATAAACATTTCCAGAATGAAATTAGACATATCAAGATTTAATTTGATAGGTAATATAACTCATTTAGATTTGTACACAAAGAGAAATGAATTTTTGAAGTTAGCCCAGTGAAATTAATTATTTTTTGTGACAACATTCAAAGATTAAAATTCTGGGAAGAGTAAACTTCCAATTGGCAAAATGTTATATGTTTTTTAAAACTAGATTCAATGAGGGTCTTATAGCCTTTATAACCACCCCAAGTGGATATTTATACAATTAGATATGAATTTTCAAAATTTAATGGAAATTCTGTCAAATCAAGCATTTTATGCGAAAATTGGAATTTTGGGCCAATCAGAAGCTGACACATGGAAAGCTATTTAAACACCTCATTTAACCATTAAGCCATCATCCTATTCCTTCATTTTTACTCAAAAAACATAAAGAAGAGAGAGAAAGAAGTTGAACAAAAATGGAGGGAGAAAAAAGATAAACTTCCAGCAGCCAAAACATTGCCGAACCGACGTCTTCTCTCAAAGTGCCATTCACAAACCTTCTTCTACTCATCACAAGCTTCATTTCTACGGTTTTGGATTTTCATTTGGAGGTGTTTGGTGACATCTCACTGGCTAGAGTATTGCCAAAATTCTGAACCGTTTGAGGAAACAGGTAGAGGTAAGCGTAAGCTTAGTTTTTAATCGATTGGTTTGTTGTTTGGTTGAGTTATGAGAAGGTTAGGTATTGTTCATGGCTAGTTTTAAAGGATTTTCTTAATGTCTAAATGATGTCTAACGGATGTCTGAATATCTAATCATTTAATTAGAAGTAGAAAGGAAGAGATTAAGCCAAAGAAAACAGGAAACCGACAAACTCTTCCCGAGAACTTTGATTTTTTTATGCTGTGTTGTCATGAAAGAGGAGTTTGAATTTGATGATTTTGATGCTTGCATTGGCTTTAGGAGGAAAAAATTTTTAGGTATACAAGTGTTCATGATTTTTGGATGCTTGTATATGAATTTGGGAATTTATGAAGCATATGTGTTCATAGTGTTAATCTGCCTGTCTAGAGCCTTATTACTCTATGTGATAATTCAAGGGGTAAACCATGTTTGAAAATTATGAAATTTTCCAGTTGAAAAGTAGACACAAAGACCTTTAATTTGATAGGTCATAATCGTCAATTAGACTTGTGTGCTGGAAGTTCTGCATTTTTGAAGTCAGGTCATGCAAAACCAGAACTTCTGGAATAATGTGTAGAAAGTTGAAATACTATATTAATGTGTGTGTATATAGCTAATGGATATATTTTTTATTGAAATTAAACTTAATAAGGGTCATGTATGACTTGGAACCACCTTAATTATATTTTTTTGGATTTAGAAATGAATTTGTGAACTTGTACCCTGTTTCTGGAATGTAATCTAGACAGGTTGAGTTTGGAGAAATTATGGGAATGTTGTGGCTGTGATAGCTGGAATTTGTAATTTTTATGTGAAACTATAATAAAATAGTTTTACCTAGAATTTGGATCCACTTAATTTTGGGACAATGGAATGTAATCATGAAATCTGCACTTGTGGGCATTATTACTGCAAGAGTAATGATTTTTAGTGTAAAATGGACTTGATAGGGGTCACATAGGCCTTTAAACCACCTCAATTGGAGTTTCATAGAATTAATTGTGATTTTTCAAAGTTTGGTGAAAAATCTGTCAACTTTATGTCTTATGCAAATTTAAGACTTAATGACATAAATGTAATTGGTATGAACTCCAAGGGTGAAAGTAAGTCTTAGGGCTAATGTGGGCCATTGGGAATTTACTTTTCATGGCTCTAATGATGTTATCACTTGCCTAGGGCTATGAAGTGACAAAGAAGAAGCAATGGTTGGTGGATCAAGGGACAAGAAGAGAAGGACATAAAGTCCAAGAGGTAGTAAACTTACATTTTCTGCATGTATGTGATATGTATGTCTTGCATTGATTATGTGACTGCTTTGCCTATTTGTGTAGAACAAGTATGATTGGTTGAAACTCTGTTATATTTGTGCAATGGCCATATGTATGTCATAACATCGAGCATGCAGCATGTTATTATGTTGGCATGAAATGATGTAGGCAAGCATGTCATGCATTCATATATATCTGGCATGCATAGTGGTAATGTTTGCTACTGAGATTCCTTCAAATCTCACTCTCCCTAAACCAACTATTTAAACAGGTGGAGAATGCCTGGAGATATGAAATGAGGAACTCTGGAGGTGAAGGGTGAATCGTAGTGCAAAGCACTACCTTTTGTATTTGGTGTAAACATTTGATATTTTGTTATTATATATTAGATATGTATGTATATAGATGTATGAATGAAGTTTAACTGAGAACAGCTTTAAGAGAACCAATCTAATTAAATTAAAGGTAAAACACTCGCATATACTCTGATACAGTGAAATTAACAGCCGTTGAGGGTTAGTGACGTAGTGAAATCTCATGGGAATAATTGAAATGTTTTTTTTATCCTTTGAAAAACCCTCTCAACCCTAGGTTCAACTCCTGAGTTGAGATTGAGGATTTGTAAACATTTTCAAGAGTTGAGTAATCCGGGTTCGAATCCTGGTCTCACGAAAGATTTCACTACTCATTTACACTCTCATCTAGGGCTATGAGACTAAGGTATTACACTTACAATCCAAGAACTTATGTTGGTTTTCATTAAGGTTAACTCACAAGTCAAAAACAAAGTCAAAGTGGTTTAACTATCCCAAGTTGGTTAGCTTCACCCTTAAAGTTCAATATAATTACATTATGCCATTACATTTTCTTATTTTCGCACCTTTATTCAAATCTGTCAGAATTTTTTAACTATTTGAAAATTCATAACTAAATGTACAAATGTTTAATTGTGATGATTCTAAAGGCTATGTGACTCCTAATTAGTCTAGTTTTAGGAAACAATATAGCCATTACACTTCTAGATGCATATTAATACAGTATGTCACTTTATTGATCACTACCCCAAAATTCGCCAGTTTTTCTAGACCAAATTTTAAAAACACAGAACTTCTAGTATACACATACAAATGACACAAATGATATATCAAATTAAATTTTGGCATGTTTAATTTTAGATTGGTAAGTTTCACAATTTTTGAATATCATTTACCCATTTAAAAATATCATATAAACCGACTGCCTTGCACAGAACACACACTAGCAACATTATTCGAACTTTTGAAATTCAAATCCATTCTTTCTAAAATCATACCAACAACCTATTCCTACACAATTTTTTCCCAGTAATCCATTAGAGACCTCAAAATTGGCAAAAACATTCTCTTCCTACTTGCCCTATTCAGACCAAAAATTAGGGTTCTAAGCAAAACTTCACCAATTCACATTTTAACCATTAAACTAGGTTTATATGCTTCCCAAACATCATATAACCACTTGTATATGAACAAATCATCATGAAATACCAAGAACCCTAAATGACCAAAAATAGGGCAACAAGAGAAAAGCCACAAAAGTCTACCAACCAACACAATACTTATATCAATAGGAAGCTTAAGCTCACCTCTTTCACTTTCTAGGGCTTGTTCTTGATTTCTCCAACTTTGGCATTTTGTAGAAAGAAAATAAAAAGTCTTTTAAAAGAAATAAAACCATAGAAATGAAGCTCTTGGTGAAAGGAACAACTTTCATGAAGATCTCAAGAGCTTGAAAGGTGATTTAGAAGGTGAATATGAGACATGAAGGCTTACCTTACTTCTTGTCATTCCAAATTCTCCATTCTCTTTTCTTTTTCTCTATGGAAGAATTTCTTATGGTGAGAGGGAGTGAATACATGGTTTTAATATTCATTCATTGCTTCTTGACATGCTTGGCCGAAATTTGCCTAAGGAAAGAAGAAAAAATCCAAGTGGTAATTAATTATAGCTTCTTGCAAAAGTTGTATGGTTATTTAACCATATTAACTAGGTTAATTTAACCTTACTTCTTCTCTCTCTTCTCTTATTCTTGACATAAATTCTCAATTAAAAAGGAAGAGGATTTGTTGACCAATTTGTTAGAGCAAGCTTTTCACCCAAGAGGGGGGTGAATTGGGTGATAACAAATTAATCAGATATTTAAATGAAATTTATAAAACTTTAATGCACAGTAATAGAAAGGAAGAGATATTACCAAAGTTCACACAGGGGTTTATACTGGTTCGGTCTCAACCACTTGACCTACGTCCAGTCCTCAGAAAACCTTCTGAGCCTTTCACTATATCTTCCAAGATTCAGTGGGTTCTTGGCACCACAGTACAATCAGCAAGTTCCTATGGACACTCGCTCCCCCTTACACAAGGTAATCTTAAATACCAACTTAAGGTTCCTCAACCTTAAGTTATCACTATTGGAAATAAATGCGTATGACTAACACATCTCTCTCACAGAGTGTATAGATAAAAACTGAAATACGAATGAAGATTTGAAGCACTTGTAAAAGTATTGTTTGCAATGTATTCAAGTGTTTTTCTTCGTACTTTTATTTTTTGAATTGCTGGACATATATATTAGAGGCTTTGAAGACCGTTGTAAATTTGTCCGTTGATTCAAAGATGCTTCTTACAAATGTAACAGCATTTGTCCTCCATTACTTTGAATTTTGCTGCCGCCCATAAATAGTTGTCGTTTGAATGGAGAGTTCAGTTACTTGTCATGTGCATGATGGTGGAGTACAGCTGTAATACACTTTGAGAATATTACCGTTAGAAAATATTTGAATATCATCAGAGTAATATGATTCACTGGAACTGTTTTCTGAAAATCAAGAAAACCATCGGGAGTGATCTTGCTTTCACTATAGATGGATTTCAGCAACTGAGTATCGAAATAATATGTCATATGATTTTGACAGTAATCTGAAGTAACAAGTAATAATTATCAATAACAAAGATTAACTAACAAAATCTGTTGATTTCCATGAGAGTAGTCTGCAAGAGGATCACAGTGATTGTTTGAGAGTGTTACTAACAATAGGAAACATTATTGGAGTGAATATGATGTCACTGGAAGTGATTTAGAAAATATTAAAATCTTCTGTCAGTGATTACAGACTCACTGGAAGTGAACATGAAATTTTCATATTCCACTCGAGTGAATTTGGAATCACTGAAAGTGATTTTGTAAATAGTGATTTCTTTTTGCAGTGATTTTCAATCCACTGGAAGTGATTCAGCGAAAATACTATATCACTCAAGTGATTCAAGATCACTGGAAGTGATTTTGCAAACAGTAAAATATTCTTGCAGTGATTTTTATTCCACTGGAAGTGATTTGGAAATTTTCAGGTATCACTCGAGTGATCTGGCATTCACTGGAAGTGATTTTCAAAACAGTGAATTTTTCTTCCAGTGTTTTCAGATTCACTGGAAGTGATTTGGCAAATATAACAAACATATCACTCGAGTGATTCAGGATCACTAGAAGTGAAATCTGTAACAGTGATATTTTCTTGCAGTGATTTTTCAATCACTGGGAGTGATCTGGCGCATCACTCGAGTGATTACACATATCACTCGAGTGATCTGGTTATTTACCATATCACTAGAGTGATTTTAAAGATCACTCGAGTGATCTTGCTCAGATCACTTTTATCACTTCCTTTGCTGATATAAAATCCATGGACTTTCAAAATATGATTTGTTATCATCAAAACATGAAATCTAACATTCTCCCCCTTTTTGATGATGACAAAACATATTATATGATCATGTTCAAGATTTTGATTTTCTAACAAACTTCACTTGATCTTTTTCAAAAATTTTGCAACAACTTAACTCTGCAAGGACTAAAAAGAGTTGTTTTAAAGATTAAGAGTTTTTGACCTCATATAGAAAATAAAAGATGTTAGTTCAAGGTTCAAAAACCATTATAAACAGAATTTAACCATGCACATGTGAAGCATAACTTCTTGCTTTTCATGAGATCATATTGGCAGCTGCAAACATAAACACAATTGCATTAAGACTATATTCTCATTAGATTAGAATCTTTGAACAAGTACATGTCAGTTCAGAAAGCATATTAAAACTACACAAACTGCACTACTACATGACAATAAACAATAAAAAGTACATATGATCATATAAGTTCTTCTCCCCCTTTTTGGCATCATCTAAAGGAATGCAGAAGGCGTAGATGCCTGAGTAGATGAAGAAGCAAAGAAGGAGACGGTGGAACATATGGAATGAGGGAGAGTTGGGTAGGAGGCTGGAAGGAAAAGGTGGTAGAAGAGGGCTCAAGAGGATTGGTCGAAGTGGATTGAGTAGGTCCTATAACCTCTATAGTAGCATCCTCAACAACAATCTCCTCAGTATGACAACTGGAAGAGGTATGATGTGATGTGGATGATGGAGTCTGGAAGATGGGATCATCCTGTGGAATATCACCAGCAGGAATAGGGTCAGAGATAAAGGATGTGGGAGGTGCAAGAGGAGGAGTGTCTAAAGGAATGATAGGAGGGTCAGAAAGAGAAGGATCTGGAAGTGGAGAGTCTGATGTAGGAGATATATGTGAGATGGTTGGTGGTAAGTCAGGGAAAGGAATGTGAAGGTGAGACCTGAGTGCATCCTCAATCCTCTGGATCCTCTGTGTCTGATCTGTCTGGCGCTCAAAAATTATATTGAAGTTGTGATTCACTGCCTCTACTAACACTTTAACTTGGTAGTTGACTTGATCAATCAGTTTAGTGTTAGACTTCCTCAACTGAGTGACAGCAGACTGGATGGCATCCTGAATATGTGTCTGAAGAGCAACCTGAGTAAATGAAGGACCATGAGATACTGCTCTGGAAGACTGAGCCTCATCCATCTTGTAAGGTGAAGGATCCATCTTCTTTGTATGATAATCTGTCTGGCTTGCCTCAGGAGGTGGTGAATGATGTCTCTGAGGCTGTGAAGAAGCTCCAGCTGGAATAGTGATTCCCATCCGAGTGAGGTGAATCTTCCCAAACTTAGGAATCCTTACTATGTCTCCCTCAAGTGTCAACTTCCAAATATTGTGCATGGAGAGAATATAGGACACAAGCTGAGGATAGGGAATTGTAGTAGACCTGGAGGAGTGAAACCTGAACCTCTTCATTTCTTGAAAAATGAGCTCACCCACATTTCTTCTTTCTCTTGTCATAAGAGATGCTATCATTTGAAGATCCTTCCTAGTGATATGAGTGAAGTTCTTTGCCTTGTTAACTATACTACGAGAATAAATATAGAACAAGGCTCTCTGGTCATTGGTTAGAGCTGCTGGGGAAGAGGATAGAGGCACACCAGGCTGTCCTGGTCTAAAAATATCTACCAGCTCATGAATACTAAAGACTCGGGGAGGCTTCATAGGTACATCCTCTATGCCTAGGGAGGTGTTTATAAGATCTCCAGACAGTAGGACTTTTTGATCTCTCACATTTGTTTCAATCCTTTCAACAATAGTGTTTCCATGGCTATCTTTCACATCCGCAATCTTCATGTTACAGTAAAAATACTTAACAACCAAGGGATTATAAGATATTCTCAGTTTCAACCATGGTTCATATTGTTTCAAATAGAGAGTCAAGTCAATATGAAATTTCTTTTTAAGCTCTTCCAAGTCTACCCAGACAACAGGACAGAAATCTCTCTTGGCAAAATGTGAGGCAAACACAATGGAATTCAAAATTCTTAGGTTACCTGTGTTAAACCCATGAGGAGGTTCAAGGATTTCAGGGGATTCTTCAATCAAGGACTCAGACTGGTACCGACTACCAGAAGCTTGAGATGCATACCGTGATTTTTGGGGAACTGAAGCAACTAAAATTTGATAGCCCGTGTAATTTCCTTCTGCAATATAGATTCTTGAATGTCTGCTTCTCGTTGTTTCTCTTTCCCTTTTCCTTTCAAGCTTGTATGAGATCGGGTAGTCATCCCAGTTGGTTCTTCAATGCGAATGCCTTTGGGTTTGAGAATAGTCGGATTGGGTTCTTGTACAGATGGTGCTTTCGGCTTCTTAGACTGTGGAGAGGATGGAGGAGATTAAGCGGGTCTTTTGGTTCTCGCCATTGGTACTGTCGTTAGGGTACTGTCGGGAACTTGCGAGATGAGCGTTAGGGTACTGTCGGGAATTGAGGGGAATAAGTGCAACTAGGAGGAACTTGCGAGATGGAATTTATCGGTGAAGTAGAGCTATGAGGATTTGGGTTTCTGGGTTCAAGATATTTCAGAGATTTTGAGAGAATTTGTGCGAGTGAGAGTGCACGGACGAAGTAAAGTGAACAGTCGCGTGAGGGAAAAACTGATATAACCAGGTTTTTAACATTCACTTGAGTGATTTTTTACATTCACTCGAGTGATTTTGGTTTTCACTCGAGTGAAGTCCAAAATTACTTCACAGAATCTAAAAACACACTGTAACTGCATGATTATTAATTAAAACACTCATGTGACTTACCTATAACAATATTATCAATCTAATTACTTGATTTACCTGTGGTTGTAGTATTTCACTGTTTACTCACTCGAGTTAGTCTTTTATCATCACCCGAGTATTTCCTCTCTGTTTATCTCTGTTATTTGAAGATATTACAGAGCATCCTGCAAAACAACTTTATAGATACTCTGATGCTTAAGTTAGTTATGGGATCATCAAAACATTATGAAATCAATATTTATAAAGATTAAACAACTTACAATTCATTGGGATTTACCATTCCCAATTCCCTTCGTATATATATGAATTGTTCTCGGGCAAGAGGTTTGGTGAAAATATCAGCTAATTGCAAATGTGTAGGTATGAATAACACCTTGACATCCTTTTTCTGAATATGATCTCTAATAAAATGATGTCTCACATCAATATGCTTGGTCCTTGAATGCTGTACAGGATTTTTTGCCAAACTTATTGTACTGGTGTTGTCACAGTAAATAGGAATTTCTTGAAGATATATGCCAAGATCCTGAAGTTGTTGTTTTAGTCATAGTACTTGTGCACAACAGCTTGAGGCTGCTATATATTCTGCTTCCGTTGAAGATAATGATACTGTAGTTTGTTTCTTACTGAACCAATAAACAACAGCACCTCCAAGGAATTGACATTGCCCACTTGTGCTCTTCCTATCTGTTTTATAACCACCATGATCAGAATCAGAATCAGAATAGGCAATTAGATATTCGTTACCTCTTTTGGGATACCATATACCTAATTATTTTGTGTCTGCCAGATATCTGAAAATTCTTTTCACTAATTCAGCGTGTGATACTTTAGGGCATGACTGAAATCTTGCACATAAACCAACACTGAACTGAATATCAGGTCTGCTGGCTGTGAGGTAGAGTAATGATCCAATCATTCCTCGATATTGAGTTATATTGAAATCAACTCCTTTTTCATCAGCATCCATAAGTACCGTTGAACTCATAGGTGTATCTGCACCATTAGCTTCATCCAATCCAAACTTCTTGAGCAATTCTTTTAGGTATTTAGTCTGTGATATGAATATTCCATTCTTTCTTTGTTTAATTTGTAAACCGAGAAAGAATGTCAGTTCTCCCATTAAAGACATTTCAAATTATCCCTGCATTATCTCAGAGAATTCTTTACACAGAGAATCATTAGTAGCACCGAATATAATATCATCAACATAAATTTGGACTACCAAAATATTATTTAGTTTTCGTTTTATAAATAAAGTTGTATCGATTTTTCCTCTTGTAAAACCAATTTTGATGAGAAATTTGCTTAACCTTTCATACCAAGCTCTAGGAGCTTGCTTCAAACCATATAAGGCCTTTTTTAATTTGAAAACATGATTTGGTTTGGATACGTCTTCAAAACCTGGAGGTTGTTCTACATAAACTTCCTCCTTGATGTACCCATTTAAGAAAGCACTTTTCACATCCATTTGATATAATTTGAATCTTTTGATGCACGCAAAGGCTAAGAGTACTCGTATAGCTTCCAATCTTGCTACTGGAGCATATGTTTTCTCATAATCAATACTTTCTTCCTGATTATAGCCCTTGGTGACCAATCTTGCCTTATTTCTGATAATAGATGCGGATTCATCAAGTTTGTTCTTGAATACCCATTTAGTGTCAATAACCGAGTGGTCTCTAGGCCGGGGTACCAAATCCCAAACTTGATTTCTATTAAATTGATTTAATTCTTCTTGCATTGCTAACACCCAATCATTATCTGATAAGGCTTCGTCAATGTTAGAAGGTTCCAATTGAGAAATGAATGCAGAAAAGCTAACTTCGTTTAAAACTTTGTTTCTAGTTTTAACTCCTTCATTAACTTCACCTATCACTTGATCTAGATGATGACTCTTGATGTATTTCCAGGATCTAGGTTGATCTGGTTGACTTAGTTCAACTTCTTTTTCAATATTATCAACCTCAAGATTGGGAGAGTTAACAGAGGATTGGTTACTAGTTATCTCATCATCAAAGTTTTTACTAGAGGACACATGTTCATCGAATACAACATGAATAGATTCTTCTACAACATATGTTTGTTTATTAAAAACTCTATATACTTTACTTTGATTTGAATAACCTAGGAAAAGTCTCTCATCAGCCTTAGAATCAAACTTTCCAAGATTATCTTTACCGTTGTTATGAATAAAACACTTACAACCAAATATGTGTAGATGAGTAAGGTTTGGTTTCCGTCCCTTGTAGAGTTCATATGGTGTCTTGCCAAGTTTGGTTCTGACATATGCTCTATTTGAGATGTAGCATGCAGTGCTCATAGCGTCTGCCCAGAAGACTTGAGACACATTCTTTTCGTTGAGCATTGCTCTAGCCATATCTGTAAGAACTCTATTCTTTCTTTCCATGACTCCATTTTGTTGTGGAGTTCTTGGTGCTGAAAAATTGTGATCGATGCCATTATTATCACAATATTCTGTAAATGCTTGATTATCAAATTCTCCACCATGATCTGTCCGGATACCTGCAATTAACATACCTTTCTCATTTTACACTTTCTTGGCAAAAGTAATAAATTTACTAAAAGTTTCATCTTTGGATGACAAAAATACATTCCAGGTAAATCTAGAGAAATCATCAACAATAACAAATGTGTACAAATTTCCACCGAGACTCAGACCAATCAGATCCATATGCAATAATTGAAGTGGTCTGTTAGTGGTAATTTCAGTTTTTGATTTAAAAGATGATTTAGTTTGCTTACCTCTTTGACAAGCATCACAAATTAAATCATTCTTGAAATTTACATTAGGTAAACCAATTACCAAATCCTTTTTGAGTAATTTACCTAATTGATGCATATTAACATGGGCAAGTCGCTTATGTCATAACCAACTCTCATCAGTGTTACTTAAAAGACAATTTTCAGAAATATTTTCATTCATATCAAGAGTATAACAGTTACCTTCTCTTTTTGCCTTGAGTTTTGACTTCAAGTTCTTCTTTTCAATTTGCAGATCCTTCTTGCTAACTATCAGACATTCTTCTGAGTCAAATATTACCCAATTGTCTTTATCTGTGCTTTGGCTTACACTTAGTAGATTGTGACATAAGCCTTCAACATAATATACATCTTTGATTTTATCCTTGACTTCCCCAAGCCCTGCTATCCTTCCGGTTTGATTTCCTCCAAATTTTACCTTGCCTCCTTCCTTGGGTACTAATGTGGTGAAATTCTCAGGATCACCAGTCATATGTCTTGAGCATCCACTATCTATATACCATTTGTTTGATTTGGATGCTCTGAAGCAAACCTGCAGTTAAGGATAATTAAGTTTTAGGTATCCATATCTTTTTGGGTCATTTTGGGTTAGTACATATAACTTCCTATTCATGAACCTTCTTAGGTATCCATTTATAGGTTCCTATAATTCCTTTCTTTTTATGAAAACACGAAGAAGTGTAGTGTCCTTTTCTATTGCAGTAATTACAATAAGCAAAAGGATTAGATGTGTGCACAGAACGTGTGAAATAACTTAAATATGGTTTACCTCCTGTCTTCTTCTTACCCTTTCTTTTGTCTAAGTCTGGATCATATCCTATACCAGACTTATCATTCACAAGACGTTGTGCTTTTAAAATAACATTTAACATCTCACTTCCTTTTGTAAACTTTTCAAGAGTTTTAGTAAGATCAATATTTTTCTTCTCAAGAGACAAACACTTTTCGCAACTTTTATCCAATGGATCTTTAATTCTTTCTTCAAGAAATTTGTTTCTCTTTTTACATGCAATCAAATTTTTAACAATTTTGACAAATTCAGAATGTAAAGCATCATATTCATTTTGTAATTCATCATAAGTAGGATCAGAATCATTTACCTCCTCGTCTGTTTCCTCTTGAGCAACCAGGCATATATTGGCTATCTCTTCATTATCGCTTTCTTCATCTGAGGAACTATCTCCCCATATTGCATAAACAAATGCCTTCTTTCTGTTGAAGGATTTGATGTTTCTCTTTTCTTTATTTTTCTGTAATAACTCCAGAAATTCTGATTTGATATGTCCAGGTTTACCACATTCGTAGCAAATGATCTCCTTGGCGTCTCTTCTGCCACTAGTTCCACCTCTTTGTGAATTCCTAAACCCTTGGCCTTTATAAAATTTCTTGAATCTTCTGATCATCAGGCCTATTTCGTCATCATCGACCTCCTCTTCTTCTTCTTGGCTTTCTGCCTTTGTTTTTGTCACACTTAGTGCAAGACTTTTCTTTCTCCTGTCACCAACTTCTTCTAGCTCTTGTTTGAATTTTAGTTTGCTTTCATATTCAGAAAGACTACCAAACAAAGAAGCTACAGATTGCATTGATTCTCCTTTGGCCTCCTCTATTGCTATGACTTTGGCCTCCCATTCTTTGGAAAGTATGTTTAATATTTTTCATACTTGGACATTCTGATCATAGATTTTTCCAAGTGCTGTAAGTTGATTAACAAGGTGAGTATATCTAAGTTCAAATTCAGCTATTGACTCACCTTCCTTCATACGAAGTAGATCAAACTCTATAGTTAGAGTATTGACTCGATTTTCTTTTATTCCTGATGTTCCTTCATGAGCTACCTCCAAAGCTTGCCACATCTCTTTAGCAGTCTGAAGAGTACAGATTCTAAAGTATTCTTTTTGACTCAGTGCACTCTGAATCATCAGAATTGCTTTACTGTTGAGAGTCACAAGCCTTTTGTCATTGTCATCAAATTCTGCTGGTGATTTAGGAACTTTGCGAGATTCTTCAGTCTTTGTAGGCACATAGTTTCTAGTTTCAATCATATCCCATAGCCCGTATTCTGTAGCCATTACGAATACACGAAACTTAGCTTTCCAAAAGGAAAAATGCTCACCACTGAAAACTGGTGGTCTAGTGATAGAGGCACCGTCAGGAAGAATTCCTTCAGCCATGCTTGCCATCGGATCCTTCTAAGGTTGTTAAACCTAAATAAGAAGACCTGAGCTTTGATACCAAATGTTAGAGCAAGCTTTTCACCCAAGAGGGGGTGAATTGGGTGATAACAAATTAATCAGATATTTAAATGAAATTTATAAAACTTTAATGCACAGTAATAGAAAGGAAGAGATATCACCAAAGTTCACACAGGGGTTTATACTGGTTCGGTCTCAACCACTTGACCTACGTCCAGTCCTCAGAAATCCTTCTGAGCCTTTCACTATATCTTCCAAGATTCAGTGGGTTCTTGGCACCACAGTACAATCAGCAAGTTCCTCTGGACACTCGCTCCCCCTTACACAAGGTAATCTTAAATCCCAACTTAAGGTTCCTCAACCTTAAGTTATCACTATTGGAAATAAATGCGTATGACTAACACATCTCTCTCACAGAGTGTATAGATAAAAACTGAAATACGAATGAAGATTTGAAGCACTTGTAAAAGTATTGTTTGCAATGTATTCAAGCGTTTTTCTTCGTACTTTTATTTTTTGAATGGTTGTACATATATATTAGAGGCTTTGAAGACCATTGTAAATTTGTCCGTTGATTCAAAGATGCTTCTGACAAATGTAACAGCATTTGTCTTCCGTTACTTATGAATTTTGTTGCGCCCATGAATAGTTGTCGTTTGAATGGAGAGTTCAGTTACTTGTCATGTGCATGATGGTGGAGTACAGTTGTAATACACTTTGAGAATATTATCGTTAGAAAATATTTGAATATCATCAGAGTAATATGATTCACTGGAACTGTTTTCTGAAAATCAAGAAAACCATCGGGAGTGATCTTGCTTTCACTATAGATGGATTTTAGCATTTGAGTATCGAAATAATATGTCATATGATTTTGACAGTAATCTGAAGTAATAAGTAATAATTATCAATAACAAAGATTAACTAACAAAATCTGTTGATTTCCATTAGAGTAGTTTGCAAGAGGATCACAGTGATTGTTTGAGAGTATTACTAACAATAGGAAACATTATTGGAGTGAATATGATGTCACTGGAAGTGATTTGGAAAACATTAAAATCTTCTGTCAGTGATTACAGACTCACTGGAAGTGAACATGAGATTTTCATATTCCACTCGAGTGAATTTGGAATCACTGAAAGTGATTTTATAAATAGTGATTTCTTCTTGCAGTGATTTTCAATCCACTGGAAGTGATTCAGCGAAAATACTATATCACTCGAGTGATTCAAGATCACTGGAAGTGATTTGGAAATTTTCAGGTATCACTCGAGTGATCTGGCATTCACTGGAAGTGATTTTCAAAACAGTGAATTTTTCTTCCAGTGTTTTCAGATTCACTGGAAGTGATTTGGCAAATATAACATATTACTCGAGTGATTCAGGATCACTAGAAGTGAAATCTGTAACAGTGATATTTTCTTGCAGTGATTTTTCAATCATTGGGAGTGATCTGGCGCATCACTCGAGTGATTACACATATCACTCGAGTGATCTGGTTATTTACCATATCACTCAAGTTATTTTAAAGATCACTCGAGTGATCTTGATTATCACTTGAGTGATTATCCAAATCACTCGAGTGATCTTGCTCAGATCACTTTTATCACTTCCTTTGCTGATATAAAGTCCATGGACTTCCAAAACATGATTTGTTATCATCAAAACATGAAATCTAACAGTATTATTACTGCATTTTAACTACAGTTTGCTAGTTATCTATCACAGTTATAATAGTTTCTGCATGGTACAACTCTATACAGTGCAGTTTCACTATTTCCAGTAATTGGAAGATTTTTCAATCAAATTTGGAAATTCATAATTAATTATAAAAAAATAAAATATGACTAATTCCAAAGCATAATTAAAGCTATTTAAATTTACATTTAAGGAAAAATAATTAGGTTTGATCACTATAACCATTTCATTCCCAATAATTCTCCAAACTCCACTATTCTAGATTGCATTCCAAAAACATTGCACAATTTCAAAAATCCATATCTTCCAATGTATTTTTTCAAAAATTTCAAACTACCTATAAAATTAAATCTCTATATCTCTACTTTAATCCTACCAAGTTTCATAATTTTTGGACTAAATTTGTCTTACAAAATACATTACACAACATTACTGCCTCACAGGAGACAATCAAATAGCATGCACCTTCAAGTTCATAAATTTCCATATTTGCATACAACATTCAAAAATCATGAAAACATGTAGACCGAAACAATTTTCCCTTATAAACCCAATAAAAGCATCAAAATTTCAAAATTCTCACTCCTCCCTATGGTTCCGCTGCTCGTCGAAACTGGGGTTCTTAGGAGAGAGAATGTGTTTTCTTGATTTCTCTTGCTTAATCACTTCCTTTTCACTTCTAATCACATGATTAACTACTTAAACACTAAATGAACATGATTTTAGGAAATTTTGGTAGTATTTCCCCTTAGGGTTTAGTCATCCATTTACACAAAACAATACAAAACCAAGGCAAATTCCACAACAACATTGTATAAGGCAAGAAGATCAAGTTTTGGTGATTACCCCTTGGATTCCCAACTTTCTCTCTCCTCAATGCCTCTGTCCTCTCTCTCTCTCTCTACACTCTTGATTTAACTTGTTATCCATGGATTTCAAGAAGGAGAAGAGATTAGAGGAAATTCCAAGTGATTAGGAGGCAAAATACTAAAATTACAAGCTCTTACCTTTGATTTTTGCTCTTGGAACCCTAGAACCCTCTTGCTTCTCTAAGCTTGTCTTGAACTCACTCTCTTTCTATTTTGGTTCAGCTGACCAAAATGAAGACGAATGGAAAAAGAAGATGAAGGCTTACGTAAATATCCCTCCTTGCTTTACATATGCTTGCATGCGATTGGCTCTTGAGTTTCTTTTTTTTTCTCTCTCTTCTTGCTAAATTAATATAACCAATGAATATATGCCTCTTGCTTCCCTCTTTGTTGACCGAAATATGTGAGGAGAGGAGTTAATAGTTCCATGAAATGTTACAACTTGCTTTTTGTAATAATATTATCTCATAGTAAATTAATATGGGAATTTACTTGGCTCTTTTTTTTCCTTCCTCTTGAATTATTATGGCCACACAATATTTCATTTGCTTGCCTCTTATTTAACCGAACAATAGAGAGGAATGGGAAGATAAATAGCCTCTTGAATTGCCATTAATTCCCTTCTTACATATATTTAATTGATCATACTGCTTTTTAACTCTTGCAACTTAATTTTTCCTTGGTAACAATATTCCAAAATGTTATTATTAATTACCAAGTAACCATTTTCTCTTTTATTTTCTCCCTTTGGCTGAAATTATTGGGAAAATTGGGGGAAAATATTTGCTTCTTGTTTTATAGAAAATTACCATTTTGCCATTACATTTTATGATTTATTGAAATAAATCATTTTCTTTCCCTTTCCTTTGGTTTGGCTGAATTTAAGACTCATATTAGGCTATTATTTGTGTCATTTTATGCTCCAATTTAGGTTACAATGTTATGCCTTTAAGTAGACATTTGTTGCTTCTTTGTGTCCTAACTTAGTCAAGTTGTGTGTAACTGACAATTGAAATGTTTTCACAGTTGATGTACACCATAATGAACCATTTTATTCCATTAAATGTATTAATTACATACAAGGAATATTGGTGACTGAAAATGGGATGTTACACTATCTCTTTTTCTTTTTGGATCCAAGTTAGGCTTTAAATCTTATTTGACTCTAGATAAAGGAATCGATGTTTCCTTTGACTATTCGGCACTAAATCCTATACTTTAGTTCCAAGTTAGCCTCTAAAAGTCATTATGGCTCTCGGATATTCTTGGAACTCTTCCAGAATTAGGTTTGGTAGTCTTCTTTACTTAGGTTTATTCTCTAGCCTGTAGTCCCAAAATTCAGAATATTACAAGTAACTGCTAATTTCAAGCTAGCCACATGAATATATGATAACGCTATAGTACTGGGATTTTCCATAAGTTCCTCCATGTCCTATTTGCGTCGTATCTCTCATTTCTGCATAATATAGAGTACGTTGATTTAACTAAGAATTCTCTATTAGCTATAGGTCTCTGTATTGGAATGTCCTACCCATCACCTACAACTTGAGGATAGGCCTTCCTAATAATAGCCAGTATATGTTCTGGAGTAAACTATTGAAACCAGTTCTATAACCATCCACCAGAAACCAATAAATACTCAAATACTTTCTTTTCTAACATACTACTCGAAACCTGCTATGCAATAAAAGACAAAAGTGGATTATAATGAGGGACCCATACCTCTTTCCAGAATTTGACAGAGTTTCCATTGCCTAGCTTCCTCCCCACACTCTTTATAAATGACTCCTTTGCATACTTAACCTCTTCTAAGCCTAAGAACATCAACCAGTGGGATGAGAGATGCACCACACTTATATTTTCCTCTCATAAAATTCATCCATAATGCATCCTGACATTTAAACAAACCCCATCCCAACTTTATCATAAACGTAGTATTATGTTTCCTGGCACACTTAATTCCCAATCCTCCTTCTTTCTTCTACTTCCACGCCTCGTCTTATGCTACAAGATGAGCCTCCCTAGCTGAAGTAGTATTACCCTATAAAAAACTTTGACACTTCTTATCAATTGTATCATAGGTATCAACCAAAACTAGAGTGGACTGCATGGTATACAATAGAATTGCCAAGACTACCAAAGTTACTATGGTATGTCTAGCTACCAAAAACAAACAGTTAACCTTCCAATTTGATAATCTAGCATCCATTTTGGCTAACACATCTTTGTATGTTCCCTTAGACACCCTTGTATAATGCAAAGGTATACCCAGATATTTACTAAGGTCTAGTGTGGGGGTGAAACCCAAGAAAGAACTAATCTCCTATCTATGGGTGTGATTAACATTATTACTGACACTACTACAGAAGGGACTTTTAACATCCGTTTTTAAGCCCTTTAGACAACCATTTTCAGGAGGACGTGTATGTGAGTGTCATTGAAAGTTTTAAAATAGACGACCGTTTCAAAACAGCTGTTGTAACAGACTTACAACAACTATTTTTGCAAAAACAATCATTGTAACCTTTTTTAAGAAAAATTTGTTCAGAACTCGAATTTTGGGATAGAACTTGAGTTTTGGGATAAAATTTGCGTTTTGGGATAAAACTCGAGTTTTGGCTTAAGATAAACTCGAGTTGTCATTTACACTCCTACGAGTTTTATCCAGAGACTTGTTCAGAATCTTGCAATACTTGGAGAACTCAAGTTTTAGTAAGAAAGGAACTCAAGCTGGCATTTTAACTTCTGCAAGTTTTATCCAGAGGAGTTGATCAGAAACTTGAACTACCTGGAAAACTCGAGTTTGGAAGAAAAACTCGAGTTGGCAAGTTAAACTCCCATAAGTTTTAATCAGTAACTTAGTCAAAAACTTGAAGTACCAGGAGAACTCAAGTTTAGTAGCAGAACTTGAGTTCTGGTTAGGAGGGAACTCGAGTTTGAGAAATGAACTCTCGCGAGTTCTTGGCAGAGACAAAGTAAAGAGAAGCTGACAACACTGAAGCTTGAGTTTATGTGAAGAACTCGAGTCAGGACTTTGAAAAACAAACAAGGAACTCGAGTTTGGATTAAGAACTCGAGTCTGGAGAAAAATTCTTCACACAATCTCCAAAAACTGCTTGAAATTTAACACTGCTCAAACATGCATAATTGGTGGGAACTCGAGTTTACAACAAGAACTCGAGTTCATAAGTCACTAAAGCAGAACAAGTTACAGAGAACAATTCGAATATGGTTAAATGTTATTTATCCATTATGTTTTCACTTGATACTATACTTAAACATCAACTAACATATATTTCAAGTATGAAACTAGAAATTAAACATTCGGATTACATCTTCAAATACAAAGGTCACTCGTGGAAAACATTATCACTTGAAGTTCTATAATGAATAACTATCAACTATAATTATAATTCTATATTTCTTTTAAGCATTAGAAATCTACAATAGTTGACACTCACATACAATATAAATCTTAACTTTAAATCCTTTCCAACAAATTGGCAAAAAAAAATCCTTTCCAACAAGCAACATTCAAACAAAATTTTAAACTGTTCATTTCAGGTAGTAAACCACAAATATAATTGCCATTCAACTTCCAAAAATGATAACCAAACAAAATTAAATATAAAAAGGTAAGGAGAAAAACCACAAGTGCTTTGCAAACACTCTCAAACTCAGGGAAATGCTTAATCTTCTAGGTTGTCATTACAACCTCAATAACACCCAAGCAAATGTTGCTACTTTGCTCAAAGACTGGAAGTGCTAAAGATCTACGCATGTCATACTCTTGAGCATGGACAGTGTATATTCCTGATTATCAAAGTGGGGCCGAGGAGGAGAGGGGTCACGATAACACTACCAGAGAGGAGGGTGAAGGTCATGATTGGGGTCGGAGAATAGGCCGGAGGTCGTGTCTGGGGTTAAAGAGGGGGCCAAATGATGTGATTGGAGGTTGGACTAGGGCTCAAAGGTGGATCTGAGAGGGAGAGGTGTGACTAGGACAGGAGATACAATTGGGATTAAAGCATATTTCGGTTGAGAATATTAGTATATAATTTTCAACAATTATTTTTCAAAAAAGTCGTGGAAAGTCACATTCCACAACTGTTTTTCAAAAACAGTGGTTGAATGTGACTTTCAATGACTGTTTTGAAAAACAGTCGTTAAAAGACAAGCCAAAATTTAAAAAATGTCACGACCTCCTTTTTAACTTCTATTTTTTAAAAATAGACGTTAATTAGTAATGGTAAAAGTACTTTTTGTAGTAGTGTGAAAAAAAAAACCTCAACTTACTTACATTAACTTTTTGTCCTGAAGCAAGACAAAAGTCATCAAGACATGCTTTCAACATCCTTGTCTGATCCATATTAGCTTCTACAAATAGTATTAAATCATCTGTAAAGAAAAAGTGAGAAATCAGTGTTTCACTTTGTGATAATCTGAACAAGAGCCATTTTCTTGAAGCCACTTTACTTTGAATTAAATGAGCAAACTTCTCCATCACTAAGACAAACAAATAAGGAGATATCGGGTCACCCTATCTAATACCCTGAGATGGAATAAACTGGGCTCCTTTTACTCTATTCCATAAAACCTGCATCTAAACTATTTTCAAACACTAAGAAATCATATCCACAAATTTCCAAGGAGCATTCATGCAAGCAATCAAGAACAAAATCCCAATGAACTCTATCATATGCCTTTTCAAAATCGATTTGTAAAGCCATATACCCCTTCTTCATTGTTTTCATTGAGTGAATAATTACGTAAACAAGAATAATATTATCGGAGCTCTATCTATCAGGCACAAAATTACATTGGTTTGGAGAAACCAAGAAGGGCATTAATTGTTTCAAACAATTAGGCAGTATCTTCGTAACTATTTTATAAACAACATTACACAAATTGATAGGACGAAAGTCCTTAAAAGTTTGTGGGACATCAACCATAGTTATTGACACAATAATTGTATCATTAATCGACTTTACCTCGTTCAAGTTATGAAAAACATGTTTCACTAAACGAGTTATGGAAGGGCCTACCACGCTCCACTAGGATTGATAAAATAAAAGATTGAGACCATCCGGACCTGGTGCTGTCAAAGCCCCCATACTGAAAATTGCCCTCTTAATCTCCTCCAAAGTCTCCATACTACCAAGCTGTTCTAATTGACCTCCTTGCATCTCTGGATACATCCCTCCCAATACAACAGTATCACTCCACTCTCGGTCGACCAAATATAATTTTTGAAAGAAATGAGTGCCTTCGGGCATCAATTGCTCTTGGTTATAACACCACTCATTATTCTCGCCTTTTAGAACTTCCATTGTCTTCCTTCTCCACCAGCAATTGGTGACTCTACGGAAATAGTGAGTGTTACGATCATCCTTCACATACCAATTACATCTTGGCCTTTGAAGCCACATAAGTTCCTCATGAGCTAGTATCTTCTCTAACTCCATCCACAATTCTTACTATCTTTTAAGACAAAAGGAATTTGCTGGGCATCTGATATTAATTCTCTCACAACTAACTACCACCATAATTATTTCCTTTTGATACAATTCGGATGTCCATACACAATAGAGAGGTTCCACTCATCCACCCTACCCATATTAAACTTCCCATGCAGCCCTTGCGAAAGTTTGTGCGTTATTGTAAAGCTCACACTATCATCCCAAAAAGCCCATATACCACTACTAAACCTTCAGTCTCTACCACTTCAACAATCTTAAAACCCCACCGACGAGCTAAAGACAAAGCTTTACGATGTTGTTGCCGCGGCTCCAGTAGAGCAAGGAAAGTAAAACCATGTCTTTGACGCATTTGTTTAATCAAATCAGGAAACACCTTACCACCAACCCCAATACAATTCCAAATTAATATATCTAAACCCATAAAAAAAACTATTTAAAAAATTAACAGTAAATCAAAATCAGTTCGCCAAATTGGCGCAACCCATATCAGTGGAATCTCTATCATGAGGTATCTAAGACAACGGATTCAAATCAATAGTAAAACTTGAACTTGATGGATCACCAGGGTCGGGTGTCTTGTTATGTAACCTTGAAACGAACACTATCAGGTTCTGACGTGGTTTTGCCTTCCTCAACCATGTCCGTGTCAATCTCCAGCGTCGTAACTCGTCCATCTCGCCCCTGCACGAGATCTATTTCCATGCTATGTTTTTCTGAATCGTGGACCTGTCCAATCTGAGAATTTTCCTCAATTTAAGCTTTCACTGATAAGTAATGGCTTATCATACTTTGCTGACTAACTTTTACCTTTACCTATTTTCCAATCCCTGACCCAATAGCACTCACTTTCAAAGGCCTAATAGATAAAGTCCTCTTTACCAGCCCCAATAGGTTTACTAACACCATCAGAAGTAATTCTATTTTTAGGCACCACACGTTTTTCTTTCCCATTATATGACATGTCATTTAAGCAAGTCATTTTCTCAAATTGATTCAGAGTCTCGTGTCCAATCTCATCATCCTCTGAAGTAAGATGGAAGATCATGATCCTTTCCCTTGCCATTTGGTTGGAGCCCAGGAAACACGTCTTCCATAACTTCCCTTTCCTTCCATACTAACTGCTCGTCGGGTCGGTGGTTACGTTGAACCACCATCCAGGAGTCATAGAGTGCGACGGAGCCACTCGCCTGAATACTTTTCTAAGTATCCTTACCATAAATCTTCATTCCCTGGCCACCCACTTGCGCGACTTCTTTCTGTATTCCACACTCACCCTGGGATCTGCTGGCCACCCAATTGCCTGTCTCATTTGTAAGGACAATGATCCTCGTCGTGGCCATAACGGCCACAATTGAAGCAGATAAAATGAATTCCCTTATATTGTACTCTCCGCTCCCTCTTATTAACGGTAATCACAGATGTCAACGAAGATGTGAGATCAAGTTATCCACTGACACGCGCAAACCTCCCCTACTAATGCTTCATAATCGTCATATCTAGTTTGATCACCTTCCCCACTTGGGAACCCAAAACGTACAACATACCCTTGTCGTAGTAATCAAGTGGCAAGTCTGCTATACGTACCCATACATCAATTTTTGTAACTTTCTCTTCCCTGGCTTCAAAGTCTTCCCAGCAAGGTTGAACAACAAGATAATGGTCGAACAACAACTATGGACCCCCAGTCAAATGCAAGTCATAATATGCCCTGCTGGTAAAATTAGCCACGACAATGCCTGACCCAACATCGATAGTGTCAACCTCCCCTTCTCGTGCCCATAACTGACGTATCTTAGTCTCCAACTATGCCGAGTCCACTATCCTTCCCAACAGTTTGACTATGACAGCATTCCCCCAACACTTTGCTAAATGCTCTTTCTCCTTACGAGGAATGGTGACATGACGACCTCGTGTTGTCATCTCCACCCTAATTCTATCCTTCCAAAACCCTCACTCTACCAATCATCCTCTTCCTCTTCTTCAACCGAACATTGGTTAAAAGCTTCCTTAAAAGATCCCCATTTTTCATACCAAACCCCTTCGTTACAGCCATGTTTCCTTTTACCTCACTCCTTTCCTCCAAGTCTGAAGCCATCCAAGGTTCCTTTTTGGGAACCATGCTCAGGTCATGACAGAACTCGCCGTCATCCGCTCTCACTTTTTTACGAGTACGCTTCATCGCATCTCTCCTCCGGTGTCAATGTTGGAGGGTCTCTCTATCTCGCTTACTTTCGCTCGCCATCAGTCAAATTTTAATGGCCAATCTGCGCTAACTAATTTATCTTGAATCGGCAATTTCAAAGCATTCCCATGTTCGGTGATGGATAATCACACTACTAGGTCTCTAGGACACAATTTACTTCACATTTTATTTATAAAAATATAAATTTAAAATTTTTTGATAAAATTCAATAAAAAATCATTTTGAAAAAAATCATTACATTACTTTAAAAAAAATAAATTTCTATATTTATATTTTGTGATCATGTTTTTTCATTGTTTGTGTGGATTATATTTTTAATTGAAATATTATAAACGTATTACTTTTAACATACTTATGATAAATGCATATTATTTTAACTATAACATTTGGCATAAAAGTATTATTGAAATCTAGCCGAAATTTAGTGTATTTCTTTTGTTCATATTTGATTCAACCACACAAGTGGTGAGCTTAGTAAGAGTTGAGACATCCCTTATAATGACATGTATTTAATGTTATGAGTTTTTGACGTTTGATAATCGAATTGGATCACGCCGATTCCGTTAGTTGAATCAGAAAACAGTCTAATCATGAAAGGAAATCGACGAGACAGAGAATCAGTCAAGAACTAGTATAATGGACCTCAAATTGGTCGGAACTCATATGGAGGTGGTTAAATCAATTGAAAGGATGTTTGAATAAGTTTAAAATTATTTTATAAGCATTTTTTACATAAATTGAGATAAAATACTATTACATACTTATCTCGTATAGCGTAAATCACGATTGAAAAACACTTTTGAAGGTTTCAATTGTTATTTCAAACACCCAATAAATCAGCGAATGTTCGACTTAGTGTCAAAGAGGTACATTTACATAAATCGAGATAAAACTCCTTTTACAAACTTACCTCGCATCCTGTAAATCATCACGTTACAAAAACAGCTTCTATCGCTAATCCAAATAAACACTTAATCACATATTTTTTATTTTCTAAAGTTGAAGTAATATTTCTAGACTACAATATGTACATATCTATCCTTAATATGTATTGGGAAAAGAAGAAAATGGTCAAATATACAAGAAATATGTATGCATGCATTGTGAAGTTAATTATAAATTATGAAATAAGTATATACATTCTGAAGACAAGGATAGATTTTGATGGATATTGTCTTTCTATAGATAGTTATTTATTTTTATGTTTATTATGTAAAATAATCAAAAAGCCAAATATATTTTAGACCAGTTATATGGTGCTATTTAATTTAAAATTTCATATATTATGGTGTTATTATATTGGTACAATTATTCAATTAGCCTTTTATGGATTTATTTAATTATTGCATCAATGGTCCACCTGAACAGTTTGATTGATTTAACTGTTTGAACCGTGACTCACTTACCTTTCCAGCTTAATATCTGGTTCGACTTTAAGAAATATTGATTATATAGGACCAATGTATTAAACAAAATAAAATTTGAGAGACCAAAATCAAAATGGGGATAAATTAAACTTAAGGAAACAAAGATTATATTACCCTTTTATATTCCTTACAAACTTGTTAATTGATTCTAATGAAGTACGGCCTGAGCCTTGTGATTTATAGCTTTGATGATAACAAAATTATAGGATTAATTATTGGGAGAATTCCACTTAAATATAACTTGAACTTCAAAATTTTAAATCAGTGATATTCCAAGAACTTGAGCTATTAATTTCTATACTCTTTTTATCAATCTTATTACTCTTATTATCAACAGAACCAATTTAAAATTTTAAATTTCAAATGATATTTACGTTTCTTTTTCTCTTAATTATTTCCTAACATATATTATCTGTCTTTAATTATTTCCTTATATATATTACATTAATTATAGGATTAAAGTAATATTTATCTCAATACAGGAAAGGAAAGATTTCTGATAAAAAAATTAAGTTGAACATGATGAAGAAACTGTTGGGCAATTGTGTTTCATTATAATCCTATTTAGCGAGTTTAGTGAGCTATGCATGTATAGGCAATATCTATTTAGATAGTTAAGTTTATGATCATGCTTACATCAAGTTCCTTATATCATTACACCAGGTTCTTCAATCACACACGACCATATGTCATATTTTTTCTATATGGGTTTATACTTAAATGATAATAATTTAAAAATAGGATACATGGTTTCATGTGATTGGAAAACTTAATGAAATAGATATAAGGAACTTAACCTAAGTATTTTTCTTAAGTTTATTCAATTTCCTAAAGTTTATGACATGATCAAGAAAGAAACACATACTAGAAATATTATTTTAAATGTTTTAAGGTGACCATAAATCTATGCGGTGGAAGTGAATTAGGATAAATTTACTTGGGTATTGCTTTTCACTTTTATTCTTGCTTTACTAATTGTTTTTTTTTTACTTGACTAAACACAATTTGACTTGGTAAATTGATTTCAATAATGTTTATGTAACGACCCTTTCTCACAAACAACAATTATCCACATTTATATAAAACCAGTGATAATTTTATTTTCCAATACATATCATAGTTCAGGACACAAACTCGCCCACAAACTCTTCCACAACATATCGGAGTTTAGGGCACAAACTCGCCCACAAACTCACTGCAGATAAATTTATTATTCTGATATCACATCACAATTAACCCATGGGTCGCAAAATGATTTCCAACATAGATATCCAAACAGTAAATATAGAATTTTAAAAACATGTGGGCCCTATAATGGCAATATAGAGATTAATACAACACCAATACCAAAAGAGGCCTACAAGATTCTCAACGTCTATGCCTCTGGTTGCTTCCCTTGGCCTCTAACCAAATTAGAGGTATCGCCTGAAAAATTATTTATAATGACGGGGTGAGACATAAAGTCTCAGTAACCAAAATCAATTTACAAAATATGCAGGAAAAGATTGTAAGTCAGAGAAGCAGGTTTAACTGACATAATAATAATATAATAATATTATCATAATTTAATATTTAACATGATATAATCAATAAATAAAACCATCCCCACTCATCCATCCTGCTCCTCCTTATCTCCTCTGGACTGGTACATCCTATCAGTGCTAGTATACCCGGCCAAAGGTTAGCTAGTCACATCAAGAATACTGCCCCCTCCCATGCCACCACCGATATACCGTAACAGGGAGGTGTCCGCCCAAACACTCAGCTCCAAAATCCGGGCCAGGATTGAGAGAGCCGATGGGCACACAATTCACCATATCTCTTCCACACAACCCAACATATCCCGTAATATAAAAATAATAAATTAATACAGCTTTCAAAAACAATTACAATAAATTCTAAATTCTTATACAACATTTATCTCAAACAACATATCCACCATAACAGTAACAATTCAATAATAATTTGAAAAATACACTGCTTCACTGAAATAAATTCATATTCAAACATAAATATAATCTTACGAAACACATACAAGTAATATAGATAAAAGTAAGGTTTATAAAATACCTTACATTCCAAAACAAGCATATAAAATAAATTAACCCCAGTTACCTCGATTCCAAGCTTAATCTTAATTTGGATAGTAAAACCCGTGCAATCACCGATCACAAGAAAAATCTACATTATTAATGTAGATACCAATTAACCAAAAATAACAATAAAATAATTAATTTACATAATTTAACTCCTACAACCCAATTTTATCTACAACTATTATCCTCATTTATTCCAATTTCCTTAAAAAATCCTTAAATAACCTTTAATATACCAATAATTACAAAATCTCTAATACCAACTTCCTCAATAATTAAATCTCTTTTTCATAATTTATATGGATATAATATAATTATTAGACAATTCCTCAAATATCCACATAATTAAAATCATATCAAATTATAATTCAATTATTAAGTCCTAATTTATATTTTTCACATAACTCAGATCCAACAAAAATAAACCGATTAAAACCTCAATAATACCTCCAATAATCCAAATAAAATAATTAAACTAATTTTTATCGGTAAAAACACCCTATAGGGATTAATTTAAACCCTATTTATAAAAGAAATTAGTTATAAAATCACATGACCACTAAATAATAAATCTAAACCGATTAAAATAAACTATTAATTATTCTCTACATTTCTACAGTCTTATATTGATAAAACTCAAAACTTGCCTAAAATCATATCCCCAAAATATTCTCTAACTAGCATAAAATTACCATCATATGAAAGAGAAAATTATTTAGAACATTTTTCATAAAAGAAACTTTATGATTAGAAGAGAGTTTGTGTACCTTATTAATCCCCGAAGAACTGAAAATACCCTTATCAGAACCTCACTCTCTTTTCTTTTCCTGAAACACTTCACTTGCGTGAAGTGTTTAGCTGAGGGGGTATTTATAATACCCCCTCTGCTTCTGAATTCGTTGCTTTGGCGCCTGATGGCGCCAAAGCAACACATATACATATATACATATTTGACAAAAGGGGTTTTCCCCTTTTGTCAATGGTAGGCGCCGATTTCGGCGCCTACCTTTATATATATATATATTATATATATATATATATATATATATATTATATTATATTATATAATATTATTATATTATATTATTTTTAATAAATTATTATTTTATTAATTACAATTTAATTTTTTTAATTTTTTTTAAAGAATGTCACAATTCTCCCCACCTAAATAGAATTTTGTCCCCAAAATTCCTAACACACATAAATGTCAAAACAAAAATTTTCACAATACAATTTAGCTAACCTCTCCAAGCTATATCCAATATGGATCAGTAAGAAATGGGCCGATTTCGTTAATCTGTCCACAATGACCCATATGGCGTTATGATGTGCTGCAGTCTCAGGCAATCCCACGATGAAATCCATAGAAATGTTGTCCCACTTCCATTGAGGAATCTTTAAAGGTTGAAGTAGCCCTGGAGGTTTTTGATGCTCAATCTTCACCTTTTGACAAGTCAAACACTTCAGCACGAAGGTTGTCACGTCACGTTTCATCTTAGGCCACCAATATACTTGCTTTAAATCTCGATACATCTTAGTGATTCCTGGATGAATGGTATATTTACTCTGATGAGCCTCCTCTAGAATCTTCTTCTTAATTTCCTCATTGTCTGGAACACAAATCTACTTCTTGTACCTCAATATACCTGTATCTCCAATATCATAGTCAGGTACTTCACCATTTTCCAACTCCTTTTGGATCCGTAGCAATCGATTATCTTCTATTTGGGCCTTCTTCAAATCACTATAAAAATCAAAATTTCCAACTACTGTACTCAAAATCACTTCTGACCTTGGTTCCAGATAAACTTATGATAATCTTTCCAGGAGGTTATGCTCAGTCACACACATATGAAACATGTGTATTAACTTCCGGCTTAAAGCGTCTGCAACTACATTCGCCTTCCCTGGATGATACTTTAACTCGTAGTCATAATCTTTCAAGAATTCCATCCATCTCCTCTGTCGGTTGTTCAACTCTTTTTGATCCACGAGATACTTCAATGTCTTATGGTCACTGAAGATCTCGAATTGGGACCCATACAGATAATTCCTCCAGATCTTTAAAGCAAAAACAACAGCTGCAAGCTCTAAATCATGCGTCGGGTATTTTTCTTCATGGGGTCTTAACTGACGAGATGCATAAGCCACCACTTTACCATCTTGCATAAGCACACATCCCAAACCTTTAAATGATGCATCTGTGTACACCGTGTATGGTCTGTGTGGGTCAGGGATAGTGAGAACAGGTGCAGTTGTTAACTGAGTTTTTAGCTCCTGAAAAGCTGCCTCGCACTTCTCATCCCAAATAAATGGTTGTTCTTTCTTAGTCAATCTGGTGAGTGGCGTGGCAATCCGAGAAAATCCCTCTATAAAACGACGATAATAGCCAGCTAATCCCATAAAACTGCGCACCTCTGTCACGGTCTTAGGTGGTTCTCACTTCAACACAGCATCTACCTTGCTGGGGTCAACTGCTACTCCCTTTTCTGAAACTACATGACCCAAAAACTTAACCTCTTTTAGCCAGAATTCACATTTACTCAGCTTCGCATACAACTTATGCTCTCTCAAAATTTGTAGTACTATTCGAAGATGTTTCTGATGCTCCTCTTCACTCTTTGAATAGATAAGAATATCATCAATGAACACCACCACAAATTGATCCAAATATGGTCTGAAGATCCGATTCATGTAATCCATAAACACCGCTGGTACATTTGTTACCCCAAAAGGCATAACAAGGAACTCATAATGACCATATCTAGTACGGAAAGCAGTCTTTGGAATATCTTCTGCTCGTACCCTCAACTGATGATATCCCGACCTCAGATCGATTTTTGAAAATACCGATGAACCTACGAGTTGATCTAACAAGTCATCTATCCTCGGCAATGGATACTTATTCTTAATAGTGACTTTATTTAGCTGCCGATAATCAATGCAAAGCCTTAAGCTGCCATCTTTCTTCTTTACGAACAAAACTGGTGCACCCCAGGGAGATACACTTGGACGGATAAAACCCTTTTCTAACAAATCTTCAATCTGCTTCTTCAATTCAGCCAACTCTGAAGGTGACATACGATAAGGAGCTTTAGAGATCGGCTCTGTCCCTGGTGCTAACTCAATGGCAAACTCGACTTCTCGTTCTGAAGGTAATCCGATCAACTCTTCAGGGAGCACATCAGGAAACTCTTTTACCACTTCGATCTGGTCAATATTTTCCTGAGATTCTACCTGAACTGAGAAAAACACCACGAAAGCTTCACACCCCTTCCTTACACTTTTCTCCACCTGGGCCGCTGACAACATAATCGAGCCTTGAGGTATTTCTCTAATTACTGTGCAAGTATTAAATTGCACAGTTTTATTCTTACATTGTAAGGTTACATCATTAGATGATAACCAATCCATACACACAATCACATCTATACCCCGCAAAGGTAGACAAATCAAATCAATGGTCGTTTCACGACCCTCACATACAAACAACAATTGTTTACACACCATAACAGTTTTCACACATACACCAGCAGGGGTAGACACAAACAGATCATAAGGTAGATCACTCATAACAAGCTTTAATTTTTCCACACAATCATAGGAAATGAAAGAATGGGTAGCACCAGAATCATATATAACAGATAAAGGATGTCCTTGAAAAAGAACATTACCTCGGATCAAATTTTGGGCGACCCTCGCCTTCTCAGCAGTCAAAGCAAACACTCTCCCGAGCATCGATGGTCTAGATGCCTGATCCTCTTTCCTTCCTTTAAAGCAATATCTCGCAATATGACCCTTCTCCCCACAATTAAAACAAGCCAAACACTCGCCATAATGTATTCTTCCACAACGAGTACAAGGAAGACGGTGAGTCACGCTAGGACTTGATGCTGTTGATCTTTGCTGGAAGCCTTGATTCACCCTGGTATTGTTGCTCCTGCTCTGATTTGTAAAAGGACGATTCCTCTGCTGGAAGCTTCCCTACTGAAAACTCCTTCTGTTTCCAGATGCACCAGAACTTGAAGGATAATTCCTCTTATTAATTCCCCCAGATATTCCCATATGACTGTTAAATCGGCCTTGAAAATCCCTTCTCATAGATCTCTCGGCATCTCTATATCTTCTACAGACTTCTCAAATTTTGGCAATCAGCTCTTCGAGGGTAGTAATGTCATAAGTGCCCATCCTCGCTTTGACACTATCATTACATTTCTCGAACATCTGTCGGGCCAACCAATTGTTGTGAGCCTTGTTGGTTCTATCTAACTGTGATACATATTTGGCTAACCCCATAAATTTAGATATATAAGTGTTTTCATCCATCTCCCCCTGCCGAAGAATGAAGAACTCAGCTTCTTTTTGGTGCCTCATTGCAATGGGGAAATAATAATCGAATAACATTCTTTTAAACTCATCCCACTTAAGTTCATGCCCATCAGCAGGCTTTACAGTGTTCCACCAATTCAACGCATCACCCTTTAATAGAGTTTTCGCAGCAATCACCTTTTGATATTTATCGCATCTAATTGACTCAAATAGCATTTCCAGCCTATCAATCCAACTCTCAGCGTCTGTTGGCGATCCTCCCGAGAATGTCTCAGGATGAAAACGATCTAAATGCTTCCATACAGTAAACATATCTGGAGCTCTCAATTGTTCTGCTGACCCATCCGTCTCAGAGTATGGTGGATGCAGAACTAGCTTTTCAGAATGGACACTATTTTGTTCCTCTGTTTCAACATTCACCTCTTGAGTCTTATCCTTGCTTGGTCCTTCATTATCTCTGCCCTCCTCGGGCCTTTTCAATCGTTCCTCTGTTGCAAGGGTCCATCCATACAGATGTCGCAACATTTCAGCCTCAGTTAAATTCTCATGGGGCCTATTAGGTCTCTGTTGGCCCTGTTGACTATTGTCACCAATGTCTGTACGTCTAGTATTCACCATCTCTCCCCACCTATGGGTAAAAACCACCCAAAGATGGAAAATAAAAATGAGAAACAGAACACAACATAAAAGGGAAGCAGGTGTGTAAAATCCTATATTGCCATAACCTAAATGTAATGCATGATAGGGCCAGGAAAATCATAAACACATTGCTTTGATACCAAAAATGAAACGACCCTTTCTCACAAACAACAATTATCCACATTTATACAAAACCAATGATAATTTTTTTTTCCAATACATATCATAGTTCAGGACACAAACTCGCCCACAAACTCTTCCACAACATATCGGAGTTTAGGGCACAAACTCGCCCACAAACTCACTGCAGATAAATTTATTATTCTGATATCACATCACAATTAACCCATGGGTCGCAAAATGATTTCCAACATAGATATCCAAACAGTAAATATAGAATTTTAAAAACATGTGGGCCCTATAATGGCAATATAGAGATTAATACAACACCAATACCAAAAGAGGCCTACAAGATTCTCAACGTCTATGCCTCTGGTTGCTTCCCTTGGCCTCTAACCAAATTAGAGGTATCGCCTGAAAAATTATTTATAATGACGGGGTGAGACATAAAGTCTCAGTAACCAAAATCAATTTACAAAATATGCAGGAAAAGATTGTAAGTCAGAGAAGCAGGTTTAACTGACATAATAATAATATAATAATATTATCATAATTTAATATTTAACATGATATAATCAATAAATAAAACCATCCCCACTCATCCATCCTGCTCCTCCTTATCTCCTCTGGACTGGTACATCCTATCAGTGCTAGTATACCCGGCCAAAGGTTAGCTAGTCACATCAAGAATACTGCCCCCTCCCATGCCACCACCGATATACCGTAACAGGGAGGTGTCCGCCCAAACACTCAGCTCCAAAATCCGGGCCAGGATTGAGAGAGCCGATGGGCACACAATTCACCATATCTCTTCCACACAACCCAACATATCCCGTAATATAAAAATAATAAATTAATACAGCTTTCAAAAACAATTACAATAAATTCTAAATTCTTATACAACATTTATCTCAAACAACATATCCACCATAACAGTAACAATTCAATAATAATTTGAAAAATACACTGCTTCACTGAAATAAATTCATATTCAAACATAAATATAATCTTACGAAACACATACAAGTAATATAGATAAAAGTAAGGTTTATAAAATACCTTACATTCCAAAACAAGCATATAAAATAAATTAACCCCAGTTACCTCGATTCCAAGCTTAATCTTAATTTGGATAGTAAAACCCGTGCAATCACCGATCACAAGAAAAATCTACATTATTAATGTAGATACCAATTAACCAAAAATAACAATAAAATAATTAATTTACATAATTTAACTCCTACAACCCAATTTTATCTACAACTATTATCCTCATTTATTCCAATTTCCTTAAAAAATCCTTAAATAACCTTTAATATACCAATAATTACAAAATCTCTAATACCAACTTCCTCAATAATTAAATCTCTTTTTCATAATTTATATGGATATAATATAATTATTAGACAATTCCTCAAATATCCACATAATTAAAATCATATCAAATTATAATTCAATTATTAAGTCCTAATTTATATTTTTCACATAACTCAGATCCAACAAAAATAAACCGATTAAAACCTCAATAATACCTCCAATAATCCAAATAAAATAATTAAACTAATTTTTATCGGTAAAAACACCCTATAGGGATTAATTTAAACCCTATTTATAAAAGAAATTAGTTATAAAATCACATGACCACTAAATAATAAATCTAAACCGATTAAAATAAACTATTAATTATTCTCTACATTTCTACAGTCTTATATTGATAAAACTCAAAACTTGCCTAAAATCATATCCCCAAAATATTCTCTAACTAGCATAAAATTACCATCATATGAAAGAGAAAATTATTTAGAACATTTTTCATAAAAGAAACTTTATGATTAGAAGAGAGTTTGTGTACCTTATTAATCCCCGAAGAACTGAAAATACCCTTATCAGAACCTCACTCTCTTTTCTTTTCCTGAAACACTTCACTTGCGTGAAGTGTTTAGCTGAGGGGGTATTTATAATACCCCCTCTGCTTCTGAATTCGTTGCTTTGGCGCCTGATGGCGCCAAAGCAACACATATACATATATACATATTTGACAAAAGGGGTTTTCCCCTTTTGTCAATGGTAGGCGCCGATTTCGGCGCCTACCTTTATATATATATATATTATATATATATATATATATATTATATTATATTATATAATATTATTATATTATATTATTTTTAATAAATTATTATTTTATTAATTACAATTTAATTTTTTTAATTTTTTTTTAAAGAATGTCACAGTTTACTTGTCAACAATGTCTAGTATGCACAAGGTATCTTTATAATTTAAAGCGTATTTGTCATTTTAAGTATAGTTTATTAGTCAATTTAGTAAGATGAACTTGTGAACAAGATTTAGTGCGTGTTTGGATTAGCGGTGTAAAAGTGAATTTTTTTTTCAAATGGGCTTTTATAGAAGTAAGATTAAAAAAAAGTCAGATTGTAAATGTGATTTGTGTTTGGATTGGCGGTAGTAGAAGTAACTTTTTTTAGCCTTGAACCTGTTTGGATTAGTGTTTGAAAAATACGTTTAGATGGAAAATGATTGAAAATTGCATTAACTTTATTGAATACTACATATATATATATATATTATTTGTATATGTATTGTTATAATTAATGTTAAAAAATATAAAAAAAAATTAAAATAAAAAAGGTTCAATAATTATTGAAAAAGAAGAACCGCAGCAAAAGAAGGAGCACAGCTGAGCCAACGACGGGGATCAACAGTTTTGGGAGGAAGGAGACAACTAAGATGAAATGAGAGAGCTTAAAGATTTCAATTAAATGGTTAAACATTAATTAATGACATTGGTCGCCAGACGCTGCGGCACAGAAGCTACAATAAAGAGTTTTTCACAAAAACTCCTTTTTTCAAAAAGAGCTAATTAAGTTGTGATAGGTTGCCAAATGGATTCAATAACTCACAAATGGGCTTCTACTTTCAACTGGGCTTTTCTTGCCTTTCAATGGGTTGCCAAACAGACCTTCAATAGGCATAAGTTAAGTCTTTTTAGACTAAAGTGTATGTACACATCAAAAATAACTTGTCAACAAGATTCAATACCCCAAATCAGTCTTTTACAAGTTGAAATAAACTTGTCAGAATCTTAAATAAATTTGTCGTTAAGTTTAGTTGTAATTTTACCAAAGTGAACTAGTTAATAAGGTTCAAATGGCTATTTTATCTACATACGTTAAATAGTTAAACAAAAAAAATCCAAACGCTAGAAAGTGTGTTTGGAATAGCAATGATAAGAGTAATTTTTTTTTCTAATATGACTTTCACAAATTTAAAATAAAGTAAAATTTATATCGCATAATGTAATTTATTTTGGATTAATGATAATGAAAAGTGGTTTTTCTTAAAATGAAATTTGTTTGGATAATTAGTTTAAAAAATAAATTTAAATAAAAAATGACTGAAAATGATGTGAATATATTAAATGATATGTATATACATACCTATGTACGTACATACATACATTATGTGTATATATTGTGATAATTTTAAGAGAAATATTAAAATTCTAATTATAAAAACAAAAAGAGATAATGTATTAATATTATTTTATTTTTTTAGATATTTTGAGTTTGGTTAAAGATTAATAACAGATCAATTGAACTTGCAGTAGTGGACTCTTATCATTAATTTTTTTAGTTAATTTTTTTATTCTTATAAGTTGTTGTAAGGTTATTGGGAGTAATTTTGTCTTTTTTATTAAATGAATGTGAGACCTTCTCTTTTTCAATTTCATGACCTTCTCTCTCTATATCTCTTCTTATATGGGATCACCTTTTGTTCATTATTCTTTAACTTTTTCCTTCTCTCTCAATGGCACCAACCGTGGTTTTTATTAAGCAACTTCAAGCTATCTGCAATCGCACGATGCAGATGATAAGTGAGGTTAGGAAATCGTGATTCTTTTACGTTATCCGTGTCATTTGAACCCGTGACATGTGGAAGGAAACGATTCCTATAAATCAACCAATATGACACTCAAAAATTAACGAAAATTGTGATTCCAAACACACATAAAAATGGTACAATCGTGCTGCACTATGCTTTTCCTATACAAAAGTATTTTTTATGGCTAAACATGATCCCAAATCAATATTTTAAAAATTGGATCAGATGTTAAACTGGAAAGATCAATAGGTCATGATTCAAATGGTTAGATCGGTTAGGCCATCTAATTGGCTGGTAACGTAATAATTAAATTAAAATAATATTATATAAATATATAATGATTAAAATAAGTAATCCATAATCCAATTTAATTTTTTTTAAATAACAGGGAAAAATTATATTAATTACAAAATAAAAACATTACAAAGTGCTAGTTATAGTAGACCAGAAATAAAAATTAACCATATCATTAAGCAGATAGGGAGCCATAATCCAATTTAATAAAAAATTTAGTAAAGTTAAAAAATATATCCGACAAGATGAAATAAAAAATATTTTTTAATTGTATATCACTTATTAAGAATAAAATTTAAATACCAAAAATACATTTTGAATTATATTAGTTCACACTATTGAAATTAAAAAAAATTAAAATTGTTAAAATTATAATTCTATTATGACATATGTATTATAAAAAATGAGTGTTGGAAAAAAATATAAAAAATGAGTATTGTTAAAATATTTTGCATTTCAAAACATGTGGTGGGAGATTAAATTATTTATAATAAAATTACAAGGGTGAATATTGAGTAAAAAAACAAAGTTAAAACATTTTATTCATGTTTTTTTAATATTTTAAATCCCAGTTTAAGAAATAAAATATGTTGAAAGTAACATAAAATTGGGAGGAGCACCAGTAGTATATTGATGGAGGTTGGAGGTATATGATAATAAAAGTTTAGACTTTTATTTGCAAGCAAAAAGTCAGGAAAAAAGTATCAGAAACCCCATTCTCGTCTCTCTTTCTCTCTCATTCATTATCCTCCCGCCAATAAAAACCATTCGCATGTTGAGAAGAGTACAAAAGTGAAAAAGCGAAGAATGATTTTGTTTACCAATTAAAAAAACTAATGCCTCATCATGAATCTTGATCTTGATGAGAACGATTTTTGTGTAAATTTGAACTCATTCCACCCTTGAACGATTTCAAATGCAGTATTTTCATAAATATTTTGTAAAGTGTAGCTTTTAAGTATTTTTTATTGTTTGATGTATAGGTAAAAATGCCAATTCAGATTGTAGATTGTGAATCTCTATAGCCTAAAGTAATATTTTAAAAGTCGAACTCAATGATAAATAGAAAAGGTCAGCAAATCTTGATCCAAATAGTTAGATTGGTTGGGTCATCCGATCAAGCCGATAATGTAATTATTAAATTTAAATTAATATTATATACATATATAATTATATAAACATAATTAATCTGATTAAAAATAATATTACTTACATATATAATCATATCAACATTTCTCACCCCTTCATATTCATTTCTCACCCTCTTAATATTATTTAAATATTACTTAGTAAAAAAGAGATAAGAATATACCGTGTAAAATAACTATATGAAAAGTAATTTTAAAAGTATAAAGAACTTTAAAAAAAATATTTATAATTTAAAAATAATAATAATAAAACGATTGCTTATATTTATAATGGAACAAAAATATGTACCCACCATCAATTTTAATTATTTTTAATACTAAATATATTTTTTTATAGATTTTTGTTTATAAATCTTAATTAATATAATCACAATCAAAATTCCCACGATTTTAGCATCCATAATTTATGTTCTTTAAAACAAACTTTTTCTATTTTGGTAGATTTTTATCCATAAATCTTAATTAATATAATCGCAATCAAAATCAAAATTTCCACAATTTTAGCAACCATGATTCATGTTCTCCAAAACAAACTTTTTCTATTTTCCTTACTTTCATCGTTCTTGAAAAGCTCTGAGACGTTACTCTATGCTCTTTTCCGTCCACATCCACCATCGAAGTTTCAAAAACTCAAATAAATCTTGTTTCAAGTCTATATCTGAAGCTAATAAGTGGATATTTACGGTTCCTAGTTTGTATTGATTTTCATCTTTTTCTTCTTCGGTCGTCTTTTTGTTCTTCTTCATATTTCAATTTGTAATTTTTCATCCAACCTAAAAACCTGGCCAGTTTTCTTCAATTTTTTCCAATTTCCGGCTTTTAAGTAATTTCTGACTTGAAAACTAGTTGGTAGTGTTCCTGCTTAGTTGCGCCGAAAGTAAGAAAATAGACTATCCTTTCCTCTGGTCGACAGTCGGACCGGTTCCACTGTCTAGTCCGGTTCTAAAAACATTGGCCTCAAGCCTACTTGCCAAAAGTTTAAGTTGTACTTGATGTAACACCCTGTTCAAATACGTATTTACTTTATAAAAACTTCATAAGAATATAGAACGGTTGTTGAAACGAAATCTTGGATCCCCATAATATATAGAATAAGCCTAGGGCATTTGAAGCCCAAAATATAGATCACAAGCCCACACAAACACTACATAATCCATTAGCCCAAACCCATTCTTAAAGAAATAGCCATAACTTTAAGATGGGCCCAACCCAACAACACCTCACAACAAGATAATGTACTAAACATATTCACTCGTTCATCTTCTTCAAAACACGAGTGTTTCCAATTGAGCTCTCCAACAAAAAAAAGAAATAATACTCCAAACTCTCTTGAAATTTCTATTTTTCTGTGGGACCTTGTGGTAATATAATTAGATTGTGAAAAGACACATAGGCCCTTAATAAAACACCAAAATTCACCAAATTCACCAGATTCAACCTTCCACATGAACCTTAAACCCCTTTCAACCTTTAGGCCCAATTTGATACGTGGTACTGAATTTTGATGGATTGGGATTGAGATTGAGACTGGGACTAGGATTAAGATTGATGCTTTAAAAATATGTTTGGTACAAAGTAATAGTTGGAGGGAATAATTTTATTAATCTTATTTAATAAATAGTCACTAATTATGTCATTAGCGAGAAAAAAAAACAGAGAGAGTGATTATACTAGGTTTTGTAACTCGAACCAGTCATTGAATTGGTCAGGGTACTGGATTAAGGTCAGTGGGTCAGATCGGAGTCAAATTGGAGCTAAATCGGGGCCAAACCAGTGAAAAATTGAATATTTTAGGCTTATTAATATGAAATTCTAAAGGAAAATTAAAAAAAATGAATTTTTTAAAAAAATAGTGGATTGGACTTGTTTCTGGACTTGACCGATTTACCGGTAATTGGTTGGTTCCTGGTCCGGACCAGATCGGCCAGTCTGGTCCGGACCAGATCGGCCAGTCTGGTCCGGGTTTCAAAACCTTGTAATTATGTGAGATGGATGGACTCTTGGTTAAAATCAAGGGGTTATTTTTATCCAAAAAATATTTTAATTAAGGATATTTTTGTCTCTACAATTTTGTAGTCCAGGGATTGAAAACACAATACTAAGGGGGAGGTGGCTTTGCAGCAATCCCAATTTTGTGGTACTCACAATCCCTAGTTATCTATAGTTCCTCATATCAAACGATATATTTTGAATCAATCCCTGATCCAATCCCAGTCCCTACCCCACAATACCTCATGTCAAACAGGGCCTTAGTGTCTCTCCTCCAATTAGCTGAAGCTCTTTACGGTCCCTATTATCATTAGATAAAGAGCAATCATTGATGCTTGTCTGTTGCCGTGGCCTGGTCTATCGCCATCGCTTGAAGCTCTTCGTTGTCGGCTCATCGAAGCTTTTCTTCATCATTGGTTTGAACGTTGCTTGGGGTCGGGTGTTTAGGTGTTCATCATATCCTTCTTTTTATTTGCAAACTATTAAGGCTAGCCTAGTTAAATACAAAGAATCGGTTATGGTTGTGGTTTCATTGTGTTTGGGTAGGGTTTAGAATTTCTTTTCTTTTTTTGAGTATAGTGTGCTTTGTTTCTGCATTATAAGGGATAATCAATTAGCATGGAGTGAAAGTTTTATGGTTGGAACACCTGGTGTGCGAAGATAAAATATATTGTTAAGAGGTGTAACAATAGTTGTTAATATCGGGGGTGAACTTATAAATAACAACTGTATTGTGCACTTAGGTCATATCACTACTACAAAATGAGCTTTTACTATATGTTTTATGCATTTTAGACGACCGTTTTTAGAAAAACATGTATGTGAGTGTCGTTGAAAGTTTTAGTGTGTGTTTGTGGGGCTTCCAAACTATGGTTTGCGTAAATCGAGATAAAACTCATCTCACATACATACCTCGTAAATTGTAAAAGCTATTCTCAAAAACTAATTTCAAACACATACTAAAATAGATGAATGTTTTCTTAAAACAATCGTTTGAAGTGACATACATCGATTGTTTTAAGAAAACAATCATTGTAAGCCTAGAGCATACAACAACTGTTTTTCTAAAAAACGGTTGTTGTAAGTGACTTACGACTATTTCAAGAAAACAGTCATCGTAAGCCTAGAGTATACAATGACTATTTTTCTAAAAAAACAATCTTAAGAAAACAATCATTGTAAGTGACTTACAACAGTTGTTTTTCTAAAAAATGGTTGTTGTAAGTGACTTACAACTACTATTTCAATAAAACAGTCGTTGTAATCCCAGAGCATACAACGACTATTTTTCTTAAAAAACAAGACAATTGTTTTTTAAAAAAAAACAATCATTTTAAGGAAGATTGTTTTTTTAGAAAAATAGTCGTTGTATGCTCTAGGCTTACAACAATTGTTTTCTTGAAATAGTCGTAAGTCACTTACATAGGTAAAAATCACCTTATTAAATTTTGAATCTTTAAAGTTCAATAATCAAATATTGCACAAAAGAACTTAAATTTAGACATATATAATTATAACATCGTTTTAATGTTCAAACTTCAACTTTCAAACTCAATCATGACAATTATATGCCTAAAGATTTATGAGATGACATGTTTCCATCAAATCTTTATGCTTCATCATCATTTTCTAAAGTCTTCTCTATAAATCATAATACCTCTAATAAAAGTAATCCATAAAGCTAATAGAAAATTATCTTGAAACTCTGGTCCTTATTAATTCATTATGCAATCAACAATAATGAATTCCTTCCTTTGCTAATTTTTTCTTCTACAAAATTGCACATGAAAATCTACCTGTAAATAACAATAAGAAAAATGCTAAAGACAAAAAAATACTTAAGACAAATTAAAGGCCATGGTCTTAATCATAATCCCACTTTGAAATCCATTTATCATAATAAAACCAAGAAACAGACAGGATCAAGTTCCAAAACCAAATATCAAACAATTCATAGTACTCATACAAACAAGAGAGTAAGAAACTAACATGAGGCTGTTGGGATTCGTACATGCAGCGGAAGAAATTAAATGTTTAAAATTCTCGAATCCCGAACACGGATCTATCAGTGGCGTTTAAACAGAGTAGTTAGGATCGTACCTTTTTTCGCTTTGCGTGTAATATCCCAAATTTTAAGACAAAAAGCTTGAGATTAAACCTGGATCAAGTGGACTGCTAAGCTCGGTTTAGCAAATATCCCTATGAGGCAGTTTAAATTCCCTAAAATTCCTTTATATTCTTGGATATTAAAATGAATTATATTGGTGAGCTAAAGAGCTCGGGGAATAACAAAACAAAGTGATTAGAAGTTACACACAACATAGTGAAGTGGAACACAAAGTAATTTTGCTACTGGTGAAATTTCTGGTATGACAGTAATGATTGTGTTACACATTTCGATGAGTAAATGATGGTGAACAATTATAAAACTTTCCAGAATAAAAGTAGACTTATTAAGATTTAATTTGATAGGTCATATAATTTATTTGGAGTTGTACATAAAGAGAAATGAATTTTTGAAGTTAGCCCAGTGAAATTGACTATTTACTCGTTCAACATCCAAAGATTGAAATTATGGGAAGAGTGAGATTCCAATTGGCCAAATTTTATATTTTTCCTTAAAACTAGACTTAATAAGAGTCGAATTTCCTTTAGAACCACTCCAATTGGATATCTATATAATTAGATATGAATTTTCAAAGTTTAATAAAAATTCTATCAGTTTTGCAATTAAGTGCGAAAATTCAATTTCTGGGCCAATGAGATTGTGATACGTGGCAAACCAATTTGACCACCCATTTAGTGAATAAATCATCTTATTCTCTAGCCAATTTTCACATAGAAAGAACCATAAGAGAGAGAGAGAAGTTGCAGAAAGAAAATGGAGAAAGGGAAGAGAGAGAAACTTTAAGCCACCAAAACAGTACCGAAACAGCGTCCTCTCTTGAAGTGCCCCTCATGAACGTTCCTCTACTCATCGAGAGCTTCATTCTTATAATTTTTTATTTTTATTTAGAGGTGTTTGGCACCGTCTCACCGATCGGAATGTTGCTAGAATTCTGAACCGTCTGCGGATTCGGGAAGAGGTAAGCGTAAGCTTCCTTTTTAACCGATTGATTTGTTGTTTGAATGAGTATAGAGGAAGTTGGGTACTGTTTATGACTGATTTAAAATGGTGTTTTCAATGGCTAAATCATGTCTAATGAGTGTTTAAATAGCTAATCATTTGATTAGAAGTAGAAAAGAAGTGATTAAGCCAAAGAAAACAAGAAAATGACAGCTTTTTTGAGAACCCTAAATTGAGGTTCTGTGTGTTATATGGTGATGCACTTAGAATTTGATGATCTTGATGCTTCCATTGGATTTAGGAGGAAAACTTTTATAGGTATGGAACTGTTCATGAATTTTTGATACTTGCATATGAAATTGGAAGAATTGGAAGTGTGTTGTTCATGGTGGTAATCTGCCCTGTCTGGAGGCAGTGTCATTGTAACGTGTTTTGAGTAGTCAAATATTATCCAATGACCATGAAATTTTCCAAAATAAAAGTAGACACAATGAGTTTTACAATGATAGGTAATATGAAGGATTTGGACAAGTATGCTAGGAGTTATGATTTTCCAAAGTTTGAGCATGAAAAACTGGAAATTTCTGAAGCAAGGTCTAATGAAATGCAATACTGTATTTATTTGAGTTTATGACCATATTTTTTCCTTAAATTAGACTTAAATAGGGTTAAATAGAGATTTAAACCACTCAATTTTGATTTTTTTACATTTAGTTATGATTTTTACAAGTTTGGCCAAGAATCAGGAAGTTTGAATTCTGGAACAGAGGGGTTCTAGGCGGCGGCCAAAATGTTTCTGACTTATTTTTGGCAGCGGCCAACACCCCCAAATTCTAGTATTTCATATTTTTGAAGTAAATTGACATATTTAGGCCTTCATAGCCTCTTGAGCCTTAATATACACTCCCAATAACCCACAATCATGATTCTAATGATCTGATTGGGTATCTAGGGCTATGGAGAAGTCAAGAAAGAAGATGCATTGAATAATTTCTATGAAGGAAGAGGCATGGATGGATTTTCAAGAAGCTCCAAAGGTAGGAGGAAGAGGAAACCAAGAAAGGACTATGGTCCCCCAGGTAGTGAACTTACCTTACCTGCATGTATTTGATATATATGTTTTGCATTATTTTATGTGACTGCTTTGCTTGTTGTGTTGAACATGCTTGATTGATTGAAATGTTGTTATGTTTACATGATGGCCATGAGTACATTGAATCATTGAGCATGTAGATGTCATCCTATTGGCATGATTTTAGAAATGCACGCTTATTATGCATTCATATATATCTTGCATGCATAGTGGTATAGTTTGCTACTGAGATTCTCTCGAATCTCACTCCTCCCAACTAAACATTTAGACAGGTGAAGGATGCATGAAGATGCATGGAGGAGATATGAAGTTGAAGTGAAGCTTGAAGAGCAAGGCGCTAGCTTGTATTTGGTTGTATTTATTGGGTGATTGTATTTATAAGTGATACATATTTATGTGGATGTATCTATATAAATGAATGTGTTTAGTAGAGAACGACTCTAATGGATAGCTCTTAGTTTATTTTATGTAATTGTTGCACACTCTGATATTGTGAAACTAAGAGCTGATGATGTATTGGTGATGTAGTGAATATTGTGGGAATGATTGTAAAGTTGTTACCCTTTTGAAAAACCCTCTCAACCTTAGGTTCAAATCCTGAGTTGAGAGTGGAATATTGTGAAAGATTTTAGATGTTGGGTAGTCCAGGTTCAAATCCTGGTTCCACGAATGATTTCACTACTTTTTTATACTCATTTATGAGTATTGGAAATAAGGTGTCACATTGCGTCTTGTTCGATCTCTAGGAGCCAACCGTACGAACCAGCTCCCTCTACCGGTATCCACACGAATAGGATCCCAACACCGGCAGCGTGTTAGCACTTGCAAAAATTCCTCTCTAGGGTTTTTTCTTGCGGCTCTCTAATATGTCTCACTCTATTGACGGCTAGGGTTCTCTAACCCTATGTCTATAACTTATGTAGGCTGTATTAGATTTTTAAAATTAATCTTAATTAATTTTGAAATTTGAATTAAATAAAATAAAATTGATTTAATTAAATCTGTCCAACATATTTAATCTTAACTATTTATTTAATTCAAATAAAGAGCCAACTGATTTAATTTATCTTTATAAATTAAATCTGGGATATGATATTTGTATTTGCTTTATTTAATTTATCAAATAAATTAAATATAAAACTAACACCTCATAAAAATATTATTATCTGTTATATATAATATTATTATTACTTTTTTTGAATTTTTATTTTATATATATATATATATATATATATATATATATATATATATATATATATATATATATAATTCGTCCATCCTAGATTAAATATTGTGTTCATTAAATATTAGACACATCTTAGATTCAATGAATCTAGATATTATAGCTCGTGTTGGGTTATTCTTGTGTGCGACTCTGTAGGCCAACATGAAGTTGGCAGTGGGCCAATAACTGCTCTAGCCCACAAGTCGCAAGCGGCCTCTAGCAAGACATTACGACTACCCAATTGACATGAGGATCAATGATACGATACAACCTATTATACAACCATGTCACATCCCTTTTGTCACACAATATTTTGGTCAAGGATGAGGCATGGATAGTGTCATCCTCTTGTTCTTGACTATTACTTTCCCTATTCCTGAGTAGTCTGACTATAGAAATGACAACTCCTTTCCATTATAGTATGACCATACATTTCTCAGACTCACTCATCAATGGGCCCAGTAATATCTCTCTACTAATGTGATGGACAAATCTCATCTTGACCATTCACATTCCTCTGCATGAAAACCACTAAGCCCGATCAAAGCCTTTATCATTACCTGGTCAAAGGTGACTTTTGACTCGGTCAAAGATAAGTGACTCTCATGTAGGAAACCGTGATGATCTCATGTCAAAGGGTATTGTGACGCGGTTATACATGAGATAAGATATTGACTTAATCCATGCAGCTTTCTCATAGCGGGTTGGTCCAGCACCTTGTACTCCTACAACTGCCTAAGACTTTGATTTGTATCTCCATACCTCATCAAAGTAATACTGGTCTAATTTCATCTTTGTTTCCACATAGATAACCGACCAGGGACATTTAGGATAATCCTTACGGTTCATCCAATGATATAGTTATCATAATAAACAAGCGAATGATATGATAATAAAGTGGAGGAATTCATTAAATAACAATAATGTCTAAAGTACAATGATTGGCCCCTAGGGCACAATTTCCAACAAAGGAAAAGTATTCAAGTATGCAAACATAATATACCACTGTACTATGTAAAATAAACCTTTACACATAATCCTCTATGTGTTGTAGAAGATATCCTGACAAAAGGTCTCAGATCAAATTAATGTCTTCAATTGTGTAGGCATCCTAATTATAAAAAATCTGTGTACAAATTGGAGAATAAGTTAACATAAATCAATCAATTGAATTAAATAACTAACAATTCAATTACAAGAACAAAAATGAAATTCAGTTGAGAATCAAGAAATGATCACCTGTTCTAAACCAGCAGTAAGCCAACTAAAAATAATGTTATACATATATATTAAAGCATAGTAGCCACACTTAGTTTTCCCTCGTTGTTGAGGGTACTATACATAAAAAGAAAACGGTAAAAAAGAATAAAGGCATATATAAAGTAATTATCAATTAAAGAACTTGAATTTAAACAACTTACTTTCGGCTGGAACCACTTCGTTGAAACACTTTTACCTTTGTGTTTCCCACCCATTATATAATATGTCTTCAATACATTATAATTAAAATGAAAAATAGAAGACATTAAAACAATTTAGTTAAGTCAAAAACCAATGATTTACAAACAAATTAACTTATGTGTCGAAAATGGTTTTTATCTCTTCGTCTGGCTTACGACCAAAGGAATCAAACTAAAAGATGACGTTGATAAAAGGGGCAAGCAACACACACAGGTGATAAGCTCCTATTTAGAAGGTTGCAACTTCCTTAATTGTTGTAATCTCTACCCCTGCTAATAGTTTAGCACACTCTTTGTTGCTACTATGGGGTCCTGAAGCACAAAAATATTTTACCTGTTGGTGTCAATTAGGAGGTCTATGGACTTTTGTTGCTCTACATGGTGCTTTTACTATAATGATAACTATAATAATATATATAAATTAAAATGAGGTTAGATAACATGATACTTCTTAGCAAACTAAATATGGATAAATAGATAAAATTAAGTTACTTGAAGAAAATCGGGTTCATGTTGTTTTGGTCTTGTAAATGGTAAAATATGGTGCTAACTCATGATTCTAAAGAAATTAAGTGGTAAAACTTGAAACTTGTTGCTTTTGGCTAGGGGCAGAAGAGTAGAGGGAGTGTGTTTTTGTTAAATATGAGGTCACTAATGGCTTTTACATAAAAAATTGTGTGGGAGTAGCCTTTTGTGGTGATTTTAGATGAGTTGGAATTTTGTTATAGTGCTGCTAGTTTGAGTTTCTGGGAGGCAGTCCATTTTTGATATGTTTTGTCTAACCAAATGATATCCAATGGCTATGAAACTTTCTATATTTAAAGTATACATTATAAGCTTTAAAATGATATATAATATGTGTCATTTGGATTAGTATATTAGGAGGTATGAATTTTTGAAGTTAGGCCATTAAAATTGGAATGATTCTGTGGCAGTAAGGGTAAAATGGGAATTCTGAAATTGTACGTTTCCAGGTGGCAGTGGGAGCCATTTTTACCATAAAATAAACTTAATAAGTGACACATAAAACTTTGAACCACCTAATTTGAATATTTGTAGAAAAATATATGAATTTTTAAAGTTTGTTGAAAATTCTGCCAACTTTTGGAAATTGTGCGAAAATAAGAAAGTAATGGCATTTAAGGTAATTTAGGACAAGTATAGGCCCAAAGATATGTGACATGTCCCATAGGCTAATGTAGCTATCAACACCCATCTGAAATACCCCTTAATATTGATATTAATCAGAGTAGCAATTGCGCAGTTCAATGGGCACACATGAATAATATAAATATACTGACAATATTGGTACAATATGCCTGATTATAATACAGGAATTCCCCACAGGGATGTACATAGTGCTTATAGACCTTAAAATAATAAAAGGTCTTCAAATAACCAACAATATTGATTGATCTTGTCTGAAACCTGCAATTGTCGGTAAATTACCACTTTACCTTTTCAGTTGCTACCTGCTGCTGAAAACTTTATAATTTATGGAAAGGGTGAGATTCGGGGGAATCATAATGGTAACATGCAATAAAACATATAAAATGTGTTAATAAATATGCTATTCACCATTTTATGTAAGATGAAAATGTTTGTGTGCACACTGTACAAGGTCAAACGATTGTTTGCAACCCTGGCTTATCTCTGCACCTCAGTTGGGTCCTGACCACAACTATGTCATGTGCCTCAGGCACTATGTTTGTGTCCCAGACACTATGCTCATGTCATAGAAGATGGCAACATACAACATATATACAACCACATAGTGTATGAAAGATAATGTTACTACCTAGACTGATCCTATATCCAACTTGGGTAATCGGTATATCCTAAAATTCCAAATTTATAATAAATGAGTTATTATTTATTCATAACTCATTCTAAACTCAACGTGTTGGTTCTCTTAACTCAAAAAAAACAGTTTGACCATATTGCCCTTAGGAACCCGGTCTAAGCCCTTTTATACCCAGTCTAACTGTATAATACCAAAAATTATGACCCGAGCTAATCCTACACAATTTCACATGTAGAATCTATTTTTGACCTCTGATTTATCAAAATCATGCTCAAATTATGAAAATACCTCTGGCAGCAATTATGTTAGGGTTTTAGGGGTAAAATTGTCATTTCACATCCTAAAGCCTTTATACTCCATATTATACATGTTCCCTACACAATTTTCCATTCTAAACACAATGAAATTATAAAATTCATGAAATTACATCTCTAGCACCATGAACAGTAGCTAGCCAAAATTTATGGAATATTTAGGAAAAATGTGTTTTCTTGATTTTAATCCACCAATCACCTTCTTTTCATTTTTAATCCAATGTTTAATCACTTAAACACCTTTGAAACATGATTAGTGTGAATTTGGGCAGCACCTCCCTTTAGGATTTGGCATTCCCAAATCACAAACCAGGCCAAAACAAAGCCAATAACCGACCATAACAACAACAACAAGCTTGAATCAACCAAGATAACAAGGTTTTATAGCTTACCTCTTGTTCCTCCTCTTTCTCTCTCTTAAACATGTTCTTTCTCTCTCCTTTCCCTCTTAGAGAGAGTTATCATGAAGAAGAAGGTAAGAACAAGTGGAAATTACTTGTAACTTACCTTGATTTGACTTCTTGATCACTTACTCTTTCTCTCTTGTTTTTGTGTTTTTGAAGACTCTCCCTCTTTCAATTTCCTTTGTGTTGGCCGAAATATGGCCAAGAGAAAGAAATAATGGTCTTATAAAAATATCATCATCCACCTCCTCAAAATATTATATTTAATTGCTAATAAACATATGCGAATTTAATTAAATCGTCATCTTATTAAACTTGGTCAAGAATGCCTCCACATGTCACCAATTATAGCCAAATGAATATTTTCCCTATTGTGCCCCTTTTTGGGCAAAAAGTTGACCATTTAAAAGGAAAAATAAATCCATCTTGCTTTATTGGTCAAATGACCATTTTGCCCATACATTTTTTCCCATTTTCGCACTTTACAGGAAAACTGGTAGAATTTTTATCAAACTTTTAAAATTTATATCTTTATTTATATATGTCTAATTTGGGTGATTCCAAAGGCTATGTGACCCTTATTAAGTCTATTTTTAATGAAAAATATATCCTTTATCCAAATAGAAGCTCAGAATTCCTAGAATATCATTTGTTGAACGTTGTCACAGAAACTTACCAGTTTTTCTGGGCTAACTTCAAAAATATATAACTCTTAGTGTACAGCTCCAAACGACCTATATAACCTATCAAATTAAAGCTTTATAAGTCTAATTTTATTAAATTTCATAGGCATTGGACATCATTTGCCTATTTAAAAATGTCACATAACAATACTGCCAAGCAGGAAAATACATTGGCAGCAAATGTCAATTCTTACAATTTATGTTCCAAACATAATCATGTTGTGTGTAAGACACCGTTTTATTATTGATATTAATCAAAATAGCAATTGCGCAATTCAGTGGGCACATAAGAATAGCATAAATACTGATATTATTAAAACAATATGCTTGTTTATATACAGAAATTCAACATAGGGGTTTGTACATATTAATTACAGACCTTAAAAAAAATAAAAGGTCTTCAAATAACCAACTACTGCACCTCTCATTCTAGTCCAGAACCTTTAGTCGTCGGAAATTTGCAGTTCTGCCCTTTGAGCAGCTGCCTGCTACTGGAAACTTTATACATTTATGGAAAGGGTGAGATTCAAAGAATCTCAGTAGTAACATACAATCAGACATATACGATATGAAAATAAATATGTCATGCACCATATTGTGTAAGATGATAATGTTGTGTGCACACTATCCGAGGCCAAACTATTATTTGCAACCCCAGCTTAACTTTGCGCCTCCGTTAGGTTCTAGACTACAACTAATCTAATGTTCCCCTAGCATTGTGCTCATGTCATAGAAGATGGAATACACAAAGTATACAGGTAATCACATAGTGCATGAAAGAAAGTGTTACTACTTGGACGTGCCTTTTCTATACCTGTCAATCGGTCCAGCTCCGTCTCCAGCTTGGGCTTTCGATATATCCTAAAATTTCAAATTTATGATAAATGAGTTATTATTTATTCATAACTCCTTCTAAACTCATTATGTTGGTTATCTTGACTCAAAAACACTAAATGATCAAAATGCTCCTGGAGACCCGGTATAAGTCCCTTTGTACCCGGTCAAACTATACTTTTTCAAAAATTATAACTCAGGCTAATCCTGCACAATTTCACATGTAAAATCTATTTTTAACCTCATATTAGTCAAATTCTAGCCCAAATTGTAGATTTACCCTTGACAGCCCCTAACTTAGGGTTTTAAGGGTTGTTTTCTCATTTCACATTATAGGGCTTTTATACTTCATATTATACATGTTCCCTACACAATTTTCCCTTCTAAAGCCAATGGAACCATTAAATTAATGAAATTCCAACTCTTTCCCATAGTTTCAGGTCTGGCCAAAACAACCAAGGAGAAAGGGAAAATTGAGTTTCTTGATTCCAATCCATATAACTCCTTCTTTCACTTCTAATCACATGTTTAACCACTTAAACACCCTTTTAAACATGTTTAGTGTGAATTTGGGCATCACCTCCCCTTAGGTTTTTTGCATCCCAATCATTAAAATAAAGCTTAAACAACCACAATAATAACAACAATCACCAAGAACCATCAAGAATCAACAAGAGAAACTAGGTTCTTGAGTTTACCTTGGATTCCTCTTCTTTTCCTCTCTAGCCGTGGTCCTTCTCTCTCTCTCTTCGCTCTTGATTTTTCTTGCTACATGTGTGTTTAGGAAGGAGTAGAGATTAGAGGAGATTTTCCATGAATTTCAAGGCAAGAACAAGTGGAAATTACTTGCAGCTTACCTTGATTGTGCCTCTTGATCACTTGTGCTTCTCTCTTGCTCTTACTTCTTCAAAACACTCCCTATCTCTCCTTATTCTTATGTTGGCCAAAAATGGCCCAAGAGAAAGAGGTAAATATCTTAAGAAATATCACCATCTACCACCATAGTTTATATTATTTTAATTGGAATTAACATGTGTTATTTGACTTTTCCCTTCATCTTTTTATACTAAGCCATTAATCCTTCCATGTGGCACAATTTGTGCCCAAGTAAATATTTCTCTTGCTTTTTCCCATGTTGGCCAAAAATATTGTCCATTTAAACAAAAAAATAAAGACATCTTGCTTTATTGGTTAAACGACCATTTTGCCCTTACATTTATTTTCATTTTCTCACTTGCCAAAAAACTAGATAGAATTTTCATCAAACTTTGAAAATTTATATCTAATTGTATAGATATTTAATTGGGGTGGTTCTTAAGGCTATGTGACCCTTATTAAGTCTATTTTCAATGAAAAACATATCCTTTAGCCAAATGAAAGCTCAACATTCCCAGAATTACCATTTTTGGACACTAACACTGAAAATCACCAGTTTCACTAGGTTAATTTCAAAAATACATAACTCCTTGTGTACAGCTTCAAATGACTTATATAATCTATCAAATTAAATATTGGTAAGTATAATTTCATTCTAGAAAGTTTCATAGGCATTGGGCATCATTTGCCTATTTAAAAGTGTCACACAATTAGACTGCCACGTGAAGAAACACATTGGCAGCAAATCTCAATTTGTTACAATTTGTGTTCCAACATAATTATGTTGTGTGTGACCTCTAATTGCCTTTTTTTGTCACTTAATGTGCTCTTCAATTCACTATTTTATTCCCCTTATATGCCATCAAGGTTTAAGGAATTTTTCGGGAATAAGCTTATGCCTTACTGGGACACTTACTAAACTAGGGTTTAATAGTCCACTTGATTCAGGCTTATTCTCAAGCCTCTAGTCCTAAAATTTGGGATGTTACATTGTGTATGACCACTAATTGTCTTGTTTTTCAATTTTCTGTGCTCTTTAATTCACCATTCTATTCCCTTTAATACCCCAAAGGTGTAAAGGAATTTTGGTGACTGAAATTTGGGATGTTACAATAGTCACATATGATATTCAATTATCATGACTATAATAGTGTAATCATATGCCTAGGGTCATAAGTTGACAAGGAAGAAGGAATTAAAGGGTCCAGAGCAATTTTAGTGGTTGGAAGAAAATGTACAAGAGGAGGACACAAAGACTAAAGGTAGTCAACTTATCTATCCTGCATGTACTAGATATTTTTTCTTGTGCATTGATATGTCTAATTGGTTTGCTTGATTATGTGAAACATGTATGATCGATTGAAGCTCTATTTCTATCTTTGCTATGCCATATGTATATATGTGAAACATTAAGCATGTAAGTATGTTATTATGTTAGCATGAGCCTATGTAAGGTAATCATGTCATGCATTAAACAATTATCTTACATTCTTATCTGGTACTATTTGTGTAACACCCGTCCCTAGACCCCCTTTATATTGCAATGTGGAAGCATCATCGGCCATTTTATCTCAATTCGTGGGGTTACTATTCATTTGGTAAAGATGTATTTACCAGCTTAACTTATTTTTTTGAGTGAAAAGGTATTTCATTAACTTAATATAGATTGTACAAGTGTTGTATCCTCAACTGGTTTACAATATTAATAAAACAGAAACTTTGACTCTACGATTTAAACTGAATAGTAAATTCCAGAAAAGCTATGTAAAGTATGTCTAACTATAGGTCTAATCTGTGCCAGTATGATATCTGCAGTATATTCACAGTGTTAGAACAGTCGATGATTCCTAACCTCCCAGAGCTTACAACATGTAATGAAGAAACCAATTCTCCAGGAGTTGTCCATTACAAGAGCCATTAATATAGCAGTAAGCCATGAGTCTACATACCAGCTTAACTTATTAACAGGGTTACTTTTCACTTTAACTTATCAATGATTATCAGAGTTATTTCTTTGCGTATTAATTCCTCTACTTAACTAATAGGCTCATACTGTGTGATTACCCACTACTAGTTTATTTAACGTGCTTAGATAATTAATCCCTCTGACATGTGAGTTATACAGTTAACCACATCAAATATTAATGCATCAGGAAACAGCGCGTAATAATTCCTTAAGTCTTCATCCGCAACTTCTTCTTCTGGTGCATCGTCCTGCACTCCTTTCTTATGCTCACCTGCCTAGATGGTTGGTTGGGGGAGGGTGAGATTTGGGGAATCTCAGTAGTAAACAATACCAACAATGCATGTAAGATAAATGCTAGTGTATGATATATTTGCCTTACGTAGGCTTATGTTAACATAATGACATATCTGTATGCTCAATGCTTCACATTTCTTACATATGGCCATAACATCAATGGAAACAGAGCTTCAATCATTCAACTATGTTACACATAGACAAGTAAAGTAATCATGCACATCAACACAAGCATACATATCAATATATGCAAGTAGGGTAAGTTTACTACCTTTTATCTTTGAGTCCCCTTTTGTACTTTTTCTTCTAACCACTGAAGTTGCTTGGGATCCCTTCCATTTTCCTCTTCCTTGTCATCTCATAGCCCTAGGTACATAACCATACATTAGAGCCATGATAAAAGAATGACCAATGTGGCTACATGGGTCTTCAACCACTTTAAGGGCCTAATCCTAACCTTTAGAGTTCCTAATTATTACATTTTACACACAAGTGCAGAAAAGACTTTTTACATGTGACGAAAACGACTTTTTACACTTGACGCACGTCAGGTGTAGAAACAACAGGTGTAGAAAGTGGGACTTTCTACACCTGATATGAGACAACATGTATAGAAAGTCTGGACTTTCTACATGTGTTCTCTTACATCAGGTGTAGAAAGTGTGACTTTCTACACGTGTTCTCTCATGTCAGATGTAGAAAGTCCACTTTCTACACCTTTTGTCTCACAACATGTGTAGAAAGTAGACTTTCTGCACCTCTCCTTATTCATCAAGTATAGAAACTCAATTTTTTTAAAAAAATTGTTCGTTTATTATGCTACAAACCCAAAAACATGAAAATAAACAACCAAACACCGAACAAATAAAAACAATTACAACAAAACTAATATGAAATATCAAATTTATTGTAAATTCCAATCCAAAATATTAACAAAGCCATATCTGTATAAACAAACTTGTCCTCACTTTTACAATGAAATTTGTACAATCAAAGTCAAATCCAAAACAATGACAATGAAATTCAACATGTCCAATACCAAATAGTTATTAACATTACATATTTGACATTATACTCACAAGTTTGTGGTCTCTAAAAAAAGTTGCCCACCGTGTGCGAACGTCATCAATGTTATCTTCAGAAAATGCATCCGTAATGTCAAACATCTAGAGATTTTAAAATAAAAAACCACATCAACTTAATAACTACAAAATGAACTTAATAAAACAAATATAATTAAATACAATTACCTCTGCGGTAAATTCTGTACTACCCAAGAGGATGATGTTTAACAAGTGCCTCATCACATAATATCCATGAGCCTTATTCCCCGTTTGACGACGGCACTATAGAGGAACATACATTATATGAATTATCTAAACATGTACAGTAAAACCACTTGTGTGTTTGTGTCCAACCAGCAAGCAAGTCATCAAACTGAACCAAATTCAACCTCTACTCACACTCAAGGAAAATAGAAGTCTGGAAAATTGAAGAAGGAAAAATGATTTAATCTAGAGTGTACCTTGTGGATTTTTTTATGGTTGCTAGCCTCTCGAACTAAACCAATAGGTAATGCAAGTGGCGGCAAGAAGTGTTGATAGCAAATGTGTTTCCAAAATTAAGAGCTTTTTAGTTGCCAAGATAACACCAAATTCCATAAAGTCACACATCTAATTTAAGAAAAAACAAAAAGAAAACAAGGAACTTGAAAACAGGAAAGTCATAATTTACTTGAAAAGAGGAAAGCAATGGGAGATGAAAGAAATGGCAGCTTTCATTTATAACTTGCACTGACCATCTTGACTTGGTTTTAATGACCACAAAAAAATAAAATAAAATAAAAGGACATGTAGCAGTATAATTTATAATATAAACAAAAACCCCAATTCTCCCAAAACCCATAGGATACAGTAAATTCATAAAGAACCAATTAAATCCTATTGGCCATTATTAAGAGAGCTCGAGTTGATAATGCATTTGGTTTTAGATTTTGACTATTGTTATGTTGATTTCTTCTGTGTGGGTACTACATTACTATTATTACTAGTATGAAAATCTTGGATTATTGGGGAACAACATTTAACCACTAAAACATGTACAATTTACAATTTTCCATGAAAAATAGCAAGAATGTTAAGCATAGAACATCCAGCAATACCATGCCTAAGGAAATAATTTCTTCCTATTAAAAGGGGAAAATAAAAGTAGTAACCTCCAACTAGTCAATGAATGACATACTTTTATCGTATCTCCAACTGTAAATGGCTTCGAAAATTGCATAGACAACCCACTGAATACATTTCCAAGTATGTCTCTAGCAGCAAAAGTAGTGGCAACTCCTGCATAAAGATAGAAGAGGTCAAATCATCCATTTAATTATTGGTTGAGAAAATCCTATCATTAGAATTTGAGCACAAAATAGTAGAGTAATAACCATATTGATAAACTTTTCCCAACATAATAGTAGCTCATGAAGAGTAAAGGGAAAAATATAAAAGGTTTTGGTGAATTAAAAAAAGAAAAAATGAAAAATATATACATCAGGCATGAGGCTCATATTTAAAAGGTTTTTCTCTTTTACGGAGCATAAAATAGAACCGAAGGCTAGCTAGCCTAACTATTTATTCAGCCCAAAAGTCCTATTCTCGAAGAAACAAAATAATGAGAGATAAAAAATAACAAGGAGAAGCTAGGAGGGATTCCAAGAGATCAGTTTCAAAAGAAAAAAAACTAATTTCTTCTCTAATGTATATCTTTCATGATGTTTAATCAATAAATTGATCCCCTAATGTTTCTGTCATTCCTTCTCACTAATAGAGAGTGATGACACCCTTCAAACCCAAAACTATTAAATGCTTCTCAACAATGCAAAGGAGAAACTAAATTAGTATGAAAAAGAGAGCTGCAGTATATACTTCTTAGCTTGCTACTTCTTATTTCTTCTATTCAAAAAACAGAAGATAACAGTGACGATTTTTTATTTCATTAAAGGCATATCAATTTTACCAGCAAACTAACAGAGTTTAACAAGACCAGCACAAATAGAGTTACCCTAAAACGCTATAGAAAAAAAGTGATTCCATGTTCTTTATCAGTTTCAATAAAAAATGATCCTTACCCTATAACGCTTAACTTGATAAATGCACCTGCTCACCCGTAATGAACTTTAATATCCTAAAACCTAGCCTCTTGTTTAACATTCTTAGGTAGTTTCCAACTACCATATCTCCTATCTTATGTAAACCATACCATGTCATTTCCGCATTTTCCAAAAACCACTTTATGTCTAAGTATATGCTTATGCTTTGATACCAAAACTGTAATGCCCCTTTTCAAATCATAAATAATTACGGGCGATAAGCATATTATGTAACATAAAGTGTATAACACAGTGAAAACATATAAATACATCGTATTAGTTTACATTACCGGAGATTACCCTCAAAGGGTTTGATAACACATATAGATACAAGTTCAAAGAATACCAAAACAATAATAGCTAAGTATATGCGAAAGCACTATAATCGCAACGAAACTCTGGGACTCTAATCACCTGTAGCCGCCGCTTTTCCTTTTGAGCTACCTGCTTCAGCTAAAATGGTGTTGTTGTTTGGAAAGAATGAGATTCGAGAGAATCTCAATAGCAATAAGCTTACATATAAATAAAATGCGAAAATAGATATGCAATGTCATGAAATGTAAGATGATCGAACGTATGTGTGTACATTAGCCCAAGGTCAAACTTTACGTCCGCCCTTGGTCGCCTTGGTGCCCCTGTTGGGTCCTTGACCACAACACGTCGAATGGATGTGTCTAGGACACTAGCTCATGTTACATGTATGACATTCATAGTAGGCATCACATAGTAAATGTAAGAAGGACATTACTACCTGAATGCTTTCCTTTTGTTCTTTCCTTGCAATTTAGAGCTCAGACAAGCTTAAACTTCGGACCGTCTTCAAGTCCTACAATATCTAACCACCATAGATGAGTTACCACTCATTTGTTCCTTACTTTGATCTCATGATATTGGTTAGCTTAGCTTAATGACGCTAAATTACCAAAATGCCCCTGTAGCCCCGGTCTACCTGGATCTTACCAAAAATCATGACACAGGCTATTCCTACACAAATTCACGTGTAGAATCCATTTTTGACCTCAAATTGGTCAAATTCAGGGTCAAATGATGAAAATACCCTTGGTTACCCTTTTTATTTGTGTTTCAAAGTATATTTTGTCATTTCTCATTCTGGGGCTTTTCTCACTTAGTCGTCAACATATACCTTACACAATTTCATCATCTAACCCCCGATGGAATTGTCGGAATTATCAAATTCCATCTCCTTTATCACATTCAGCACAGGGTCTAGATTTTAAATTCTTAGAAAAAATGTGTTAGTTTCTCGTTCTGACTTGCTTAATCACCTCTTTTCTACTTATAATCAAACTATTAGCTATTATCACGATCATTGGATAAGGTTTGGAGAAACTTGAATTTCAGAGTTCTTGGAGTTTCTTCATCTTTCATTCACAATAACAACCAAACCAATCCAAAAATATCATTAATAGCATCCACTTAAGCTATAGAATCATGTTTGGAGAGTTACCTTTGAGTTTCTTCACTTTCTCTCTCCTCAACGTCCGTATTCTCTCTCTCTCCCCTCTTGGAAATGCTTGAAAACTATGGATTTAGAGATGGAGAGATGATCAAGAGAGATTGTAGTAGGTTTAGGAAGCATGAAACACATGATCAAGACTTCCTTACCTTGATTTTGAATGAAACCCAGCTTCTTCTTGCTCCACCGCCTCAGCTCTTTCTCTCGTTCGTTCTGGTGTTCTGTTTCTTGCGTGAAATGGAATGAAGAAATGGATGGATGAGTGAAGGGAATAATAATAATATAGGTTAAGTTAATATAATAACTTAACATAGGTGGCATTTATCCATTAGTCCATAAATTTCATTTCCCTTCCTTGCTTCTTCATTCAGCCGTGTTTGCATGGGAATTGAGGGAAAATATTAAGCTCAACTATCCCATTGTCATATTGCAAGTTGTTAACTTTTGCTCTTTAACTTTGACTAGTTGGCCTTATTTGCTAATAATTCACCAAAATAGGCTTATTCATTATCAAGTAGCCATTTCCCTCTTTTTAGTACTCATATAATTAATATTATTAGGAAGATTAGGGAAATATCATCGTTTCCAAGATTTTCATACTAGTAGTAATAGTAATGTAGTACCCACACAGAAGAAATCGCAGAGATCAACAGGCACCTTCTGGGAAGTTGACGGAGACAGAAGAAAACGAAGAGATCTTAACAGGAGCCTTCAGCCAAGTTCTTCATTTTCCTCAGCAAAGCCGATTCGAGCGGCGAAGGAGAGATAGTTGCAGTTCCAAACGCTGATGAAGTTGTCATTGGGGGTGTTGAGGGATACTAGGGCGTCGGCAACGACAACAGACAATAGAAGCGGCTTCAGGAAAGCAAAATCATGTGAACCGAGAGAGCAAAATCAGAAGGAAATGGCGAGTTCTAAGGAAAGCAGAGCAAATGCAGGAGTTTATTAATTTTTTTTAAAATCTACATTGGTTGGCACTGAACCGGTATGGAAAGTCAGTTTTCTACACCGGTTGAGTCCCAACCGGTGTAGAAAGTGGGCATTATTAATAAAAAAATTTAAAACTAAATTTTTTACACGGGTTAGACTTCCAACCTGTGTAGAAAACTAAGACTGTTTACACCGGTTGATTCCAACTAGTGTAGAAAGTGGGAATTATTATAAAAAAATTAAAAACTAAAGTTTCTACACGTGTTGGACTTCCAACACGTGTAGAAAGTTTTCTACACGGGTTGGAAGTACAACACGTGTAGAAACCTAAGACTTTCAATACTAGTTGTGCTCCAACCGGTGTAGAAAGTTATCATATATTTTTTAAAAAAAATAAAAAATTTGAAAGTAAAACTAAAGGCATTAATATTAAAGAAAAACTATTTTAAATTTACTTTCTACACGTGTTATCTTTTCAACACGTGTAGAAGGTTCATTCAGCTTTTTATATTTATGAAAATGTCACCGGTCATACTTTCTACACATGTTGTATTTTTTCAAGTGTAAAAAATAGGTATAAAATCTATATTTTGTACTAGTGACACTTTTTGCTTTAAATTCGCATGGAATTAAAAAGCTAGCAGATTTTTCACTTATCTTTGAAAAATCATAACTTTGTCTAAGAAACTCCAATTGGGGTGGTTCAAAGTCATATGTTACCCTCTTTAAGTATAATTTAAGGGAAAAATATCCATTACATCCAATTTCATGTACACAATCCCAGAATTCACAATTATTCCCTTCTGCCATAAAAGTCTTCAAAGAATTAATGTCCAACTTCAATAAATCATAACTTTTAGTGTACTTATCCAAATGAGATGGTTCTAGTAGCTACTTAAATTTTTTTAAGTAATTTATCAAGGAAAAATATGATCCATTGAAAATTTGAACCACAGAAGTCCAAAATTTTACACCCAACCTATCACTGGACAAGTTCCAGAGTCATTACTAGATTTTAAAAATTCATATCTTTCAATCTACTTGTCTAAATGACACATTTCATATATCAAAATAAAAATATTTAAGTATATTTTCATGGACAAATATCACTATCTATCAATTACAGCCATAAAATTCCTAGAAACTCGTCAAACCCTATTTGTTCAAGAATTCATTCTAGAAATAGGGCTTAACTTTGAAAAATCGTAACTTTAAATCTACTGGTCTAAAAATTACATTCTACCTATGAAAATGAAGCACAAGATGTCTAATTTCATTATAGAAATTTTCATAACATTTGGACTAGGTTTGATTGATGAAAAACATGCCAAAACTTCGCCGCCTTCCATAAAACAAAATCTGGTAACACTACTCTTAAGTTCCAAATTTTTGATTTATCATTTCTAAACCTTATGTACCACCATTTAAAAGAACAAACCACCATGGACTCTAGGAATAATGATATAACTAAAAATTAGGGCAAAAATACCCATTACACAAAGCTCTACCAAACCACACAATATATGGTTTAAAAGGAAACTCTAACTCACCTTTGCTTCTTCTAAGCTTTGTTTCTTGATTCCATAACTTTGGACCTTGATAAATGCCTTAAAACACATCCTCTTGAAAAAAGCTAAAACCATTGAAATGAAGCTTAGACCAAGATAAAAAATGTTTATGAAGATATTTTTGGATAGAAAGCTAAGTAGGAGGGTGAAAATCTAAAGAGAAGATCCTTGCCTTTCTTGAGTTCTTGAAAATTCCAGCCTCTCTTCCTTCTTGTCTTGGACGACCAAATTTGCAAAAATGAGGATTAATGAAGTTTTTTAATTCACTTATTGGCCTTTTAATGGTACTGGCCGAATGGGAGAGAGGAAAGAGAAAAAATAATGATGATGTCTCCTTTTCTTTTGTTACTCCATCTAATTTGGTTTAGTTAAACCAACTAAATGTGCTTTGCTTGGATAAGAGAGATTATTTCCTCTTCCCTTTGGCTTGCTTGACCAAAAATTAAAGGGAGAGAGAAGAGGAAATGCTTTACCTAATGGTTCATGGCTTCTTGTACTCAAAGAAGCTTTTTATCTATTGGTTACTTGGTTGAATTTCTTGTCTTCTATGTTTCTTCTCTTTTGGCCGAAATTTTTGGCTATTTGAAGGGAATTAATTTTGCTTCTTGAGCATCATAATTACTCCTCTTTTCAAGAGCAAATCCTAGCCCTTAATCTTAGGTTCCAATTTTAACCTCAAAATCAAAAGACAATTGCCTCTTTTGCCCTTGACCATGACAATATTATTTAAATTGGTATTATCTTTTCTTTCTTTCTTCCAAGATGCCTTTATTCTTCTTTTTGGATCCAAATTAGGCTTTAAATCATTTTTTCCTTCAGATAAAGGAATTGGGTATTTTCCAATAGCTATTTGGAGCCAAATCCCATACTTTATTCTTCCCAAATTAGTTCTTAAAAGACATTTTGTCTCTTAGACATTCTTAGGACTTTTGCAAACTGAGGCTTAGCAGTCGGCTTGAGTTGGTCTTAATTTCAAGCTACTAGTCTCAAAATTTAGGATATTACAGTTTTCTACTAAGATTCTCCCTAATCTCACCTTCCGCCACCAACCATTTAGGCAGGTGAGCACAGGAAAGGAGTGCATGATGATGTTCCATGAGAAGAAGTTGCTGATGAAGAGTTGAGGAATTATTACAGGTTGTTCCATTATGTATTAACATTTTATGTGGTTAGCTGTATAACCCATATGATGAAAAGATTAATTATCCAAGCATGTTAATTGAACTAGGAATATGTAATCGCACAGTACGAGCCCATTAGTTAAGAAATATTATGTGAGTTTAATAAGTAAAGCAGAGCTCTGATAGAAATGAATAAAAGTATAGTAAGAACTCTAATAGTAATAAATGGAGTAAAGATAGTAACCCTGTATAAAAAAATAAACAATATGGTAAATACGTTCTTTACCAAATGAATAATGCCCCAAGGATAATTATGAAAGTTTTTGGCTGGGAGCTTATTTACTGATTATCCTGAGCTGTAATAATAATGATATCACTTTTGATGTATAATAAAGGGGCATAAGGAATGGGTGTTACACGTTTACCCCAAAGTATGGCATATTGGCATAGATAGGATTCTTATCTTTTGTACTTGATACATATATAGTGTTAGTAATAACATTTACCCCTCTATTTTGTATTTTTCTTTTAGCATCCTGCACTTTAGTGTATAAGGTGTATCTATTGATGATGTAGCTTGAGAAAGAAACCACATTTTGTTCGTAGTTCGTAGCACGTGCCACGAACATTACTTTATTCACAATTGAATTATGATCGGAATTGTACTTATCATCCACGTGATGCTTCAACCATGCTGTGAATTGTTTATTATATTTATTGGCATACCAACTCTGTGCTCTATTGGGGTTTTCCTTCCTAAGATCATCCATATGAATACCTATATCTCGTTAATTTCTTCGGAGTTATGAAGTATGTATAGCTATGCTTGCTTCTACTATTGGTTTGAGATAGCGATAAATTTCTTTCCCATCAACCCTTATCTAGATGTCCTTCCTTTATGCCAAGACACCAAAAGGACAATATCACATGATTAGTATATACTTTAGTTGCCTCTTCACAAATGTATTGTTTAACAATGCAACCCTATGGCTGGCTCTAGTTTTTCACATACCCTTTCAGGTCCTTCATCTTACGCTCAACTGGGTACATCTATCTCATATAGACTGGGCCACACAGTTATACCTCTCTAACCAAGTAAACAGTTAGGTGCACCATTATGTCAAAGAAAGTTGGAGGGAAAAACATCTCCAGCTCACACAACATAGCCACGATTCGGGTTTGTGACATCGGCAATTTATTGGGGTTAATCACCCTACTGCACAATGACTTAAAGAAGAAACATAACTTCATAATTGTAGCTTGCACCTTATCAAGTATTATACCTTGTATTGCTTCTAGAGTAAAGTTTTCTATCAACATATGACAATCGTATGGTTTAAGACCCTTCAGCTTTAAGTTCTTCACTAACAAAAGGTTGCTAATGTTTGACTAGTAAACCTCTAGTGCTTTTACTAAAGTAATAAACTCACAAAAACTTCTTTTTTCTTGTTTAGATAGTGTGAAAGTTACTGGTTGAAGTGTGAGATCCCCCTCCTCTAGTGCCAATTTCTCCCTTATTCCCATATCAACCATATCTAATCTTGTATTTATGACATCCTTTGTCTTCCGAGGAATATGGAGTAACTCCAAAAAGACTCTTGCACACATTTTTCTCAATATACATGACATCAAGAAAATTTTTAACATTAAGGGAACTCCAATATGGCAGATCAAACAAAATAGATCTCTTCTTCCACTCTCTTGTCCAAACAGATTCCCAAATGGCTTCCTAAATTTATAGTCCATATGTTTCATTTTTTCAAAACCTCCTCACCAGTTAAAGGTTCAAGTGCCATCCTTCTATCTGATTCTTTATTGAAGTATTTTCTTATAAGAAGATACGGATGGCCCTTTTGCAACCATCTATAATGTCCCATATAAGAATTCTTTATACCATACTTCAAACTAATTGACTATGTACCTTCTTCACAAATCGAGCATCCAAGTTGGCCTTTAATGTTGTACCCTGACAAATTACCATATGTGGGAAAGTCATTGATTGCACCGAACAACATGTCCTTCATATTGAATGTTTCTTTCTTGTGAGCATCATACATACCCCCTATATCCCACAACTTCTTCAAGTCTTCAATTAATAGTGCAAGGTATACATTTATGTCATTCCCTGGTTGCCTTGACCTTGAGATTAGAATTGACAGCATCCTATACTTCAATTTCATTAAGAGCTATGAAGAGGTTATAGATAAACAACATAACTGGCTATGTATTATAGGTACTACTCTACATCCTAAATGGGTTCATCCTATTAGTATCTAATGCTAGGCATAGGTTTCTTGGTTCTTTAGAAAATTTGGGATACTTAAAGTCAAAATTACTCTATTCTGCAGAGTCTGCAGGATGTCGAAGTGTGTCGTCTTAAATCCTTTCATCCGCATGCTACCTTAAATTTTTTGAATCAATTGTATTGTTATACAAGCATCTAAATCTAGGAACACCTTCTTTAGACTCTTCCTATTCACTTAGTAACATGAGGCAAAACACAAAGGACCCTCAATTAATGATTCATATTCTTTTTTGAACAAAATACAATTGTTAGGGAAAATATGTATCATTTTAGAACTCATGCTAGTTATATGCAACACTTGTTTTGCATCATAAGTCTTTGTTGGCATATTGATTCCTAGTAGTAGCATTTTTCTCAAAAGTGCAAGCAATTTTGTGAAGCCTGAGTCACTCAACCCATATTTTGCTTTCCAGTTGTACAAGTTCAAAACTACAGATAATAATGTGAACTTAGTACAATTCTCATATAAAGGCTTCTCTACATTGCTCTTCATCATCTCAAATTTTTATGGGCTTCAATTGAATTCCGTTTCAATTGCATCGGCCATATCTTGAAGACAATCGACTTCAAATGTACTTGTATTGAAGTTAGGTGATTCACAACTTTCCAAATTTAGCCAACTAGCACTACTACCTATATCCTTCTCCCCATTTCCAACAAGCATAAGTCTAATAAATTTCATATATCACTAAGTACAACTCACAATTGTCGGATCAACACGCTTTACAACGCCACACTTGACATAAGGACAAATAATCAAACCATGATCGTTAGCATTATTACAAATCACAAACCTTATGAAATCCCACACCCCATCCCAATACTCCTTGATAGATGATTGGCAGACACCTTTTTTATTTGCGCTATCCATCTAGAGCATATATAAAAAAACAATCTTTACATATTTTCTACCTAAATCAATACTAACAAATAACAACTTTAGTAACAACACTTAAAATCATTAGCTAAACCCTATAAACATATAAAATCACTCAAAAAACAATCTTTACGCACAAGTACAAAATAGGTTTTTTAGCCTGCCATATTTAGACTGGTTATAGAGAATAAGGTCTAAAAAGTGTGACCAATGGTAGTTTTGTAATTATAAAGAACTTCTGAGACAGGTTCTTTAAGATAAGGTCTAAAAGATATTATTTAGACCAGATTTCTGAACAACCGATCTAAAAAGATAAAAATAATAAAAAATCATATATAATATATTTTTTAGGCCAGTTCTCTATATAACATACCTCAATATATTTTATATTTTTTGCATTAAAAACAATTAAAAAATAAAATATTTTTTACTTTTTAAACTTGATGTCTCTAATAACCAGTCTAAAAGATGAAACTTTTATACCTGTTGTTTTTAATAACCAGTCTGAAATATGCGTAATTAAAAAATAATATATTCATTACTTTTAAGACCAGATGTTTCAAATAACCAGTCTAAAAGATGAACTTTTTAGACCTAATTTTAAACATAAGCAGTTTAAAAGATGAGGCCCCAAATTGAATCTCCCTCTCTGAATCCTTTATCCATGGTGCCTAAATTGAATCTCGCTCTCTGAATTCTCTCTTCTTTGTGCAATTACTTTGTAAGCTTAGTCCCTTCTTTTAAACTCCTCCGTTGTACCCCGCTCCTCTTTCACATGTCGCTTCTTCATCATTACCACCGCCACTAATGTGTGTGCCCTCGTCAATCTTCTCTCGTCGGTGTTGACTTGGCTAGCGGTGAGAGAAGAAAATGGTACTATTCTAGTTTATTTTCTTCAACTCTTCCACTATCTCCAAGTTTGTGGTTTGAGTTTATGACCAAGAAAGCTAAATTTGTGGTTTACAAGGCTCCTTTGCCTTTCTCTCTTGACAAGCTAGTTCTGGTAAGCTCACTTTTCGGCTAAGTTTTTTTTTCAATTTTTGGTGCAATTATGCCCTTTCACACTCCTCGCACGCCATTTTCCTATCTGTGAACTCAATTTAGTTAAATTTTATTTTCATTCTCATCCTTTTTTGTCAGATACATTTATGGCTTCAATAATGCTCAATGGAGCTGAAAATCTTGCTCTCTTAAGTAACTGAAACCCAAATAAATTAGGTTTTATAGGGTCATATTTGCAAGCGAAAAACTTCTCAAGAGTGGGTTTTGTTAGTTATGCTAGAATTCCCAATTATAGGACCAAAGCACCTAAGTGTAGTGCTTTGAGAACAAGCTCAAGGTTCATACAACACAAGAAAGAGGGTTTTTGGTTCTATAGGTTTCTATCTATCGTATATGACCATATTATAAATCCTGGGCATTGGATTGAGGAAATGAGGGATGATGCACTTGAACCAGCTTTTCTCAGTGATAGAAATATGATGGTTATAAATGTTGGTGGTGGCATGGGTTTTACCACATTGGGTATAATGAAACATGTTGATGCAAACTAACTAATGAATATGGTCTTTGATTAATATTATTCTCTTCTTGAGTTATTGCATTTTCTGTTTCCTGAGTTATTACTCAATTTTGAATTTTCTGTTTGCTTTATTCCCTACCTTCTAATTTGGCCATGTTGTTAGCATCTAATATGTAAGAATAATGCAAACTTTAGCATCTTACAAGGTTTAATTTTTTATGCTTTAGGATACATCTTATATGTTAGGATAATGTATATTAACTCTTTTCATCTATGGAATTAAAATATGGATCACAGTTGGATAAAAGTTAAACGACTGAGTGTTAAATATGATACTAGGGTGAGGGAATTTTTAGATTTTGCTAAAAGAAATGACGATGATGATAGTGGGATGCTTTATTGCCCTTGTGTAGAATGTTTGAATAAGAAGTGACTAAGTGCTGCAATTATATACATACATTTAATTTTGTGAATGATTTTGTAAGAGTTATAGAGTATGTACATACTCTTTACCAAAATCAATACTAACAAATAACAGCTTCAGTAACAACATACAGTTAAAATCAACGGAAAAACCCTACACATATACAAAATCAATAAAAAAAATCTTTACATACTCTTTACTTAAATCAATATCCAAAAAAATGAGATAAATAATCACTAGTATGAGAAACTGAACTGAACTCACTTTTAGCAAGAAGAGACGAGTTTAAAGCCCCTACCCACAAACCCCAGAAGAAGAAATCATAAACCCATGAACCCATAAATGGGACGATGGATGAAGGAGAGCTATGGAGGAGAAAAGCGGAAGAAAAGGAATAAAACCACCAAGGGAGTGATGAAAGAAAGAGAAATGGTGGTGAATGAGCTCGAATGGAGTAGTCGGAGGTGTTATAAGTGAGCTCTCTGTAACTTGTAAGTTTCAAATGTCAAATGAAAATGGTTCTGGGAGGGGTTTTAAAAAATTACACTTAAAGGTTGTTATAAAATAAGGGCTTAAGATTTAAGGTTTAGGGTTTTTTAAACAACTGTTAAATATATATATCATCTATATATGATTGTTTTTCACAAACAACCATCAAATAATAGATACCATTTTTTCCCAAAAAAAACCAAACTAATATATAACAGTTGGAGTATAAAATAATTACATATTTTCTCATATACATAATGGTTGTTTTGAAAAACTATTACGCATGTCATTTCCAAAACTCCGCCTTTGCTTATTTCTTGGTTTCATCAAAACCATTAAGTATGGATTATCCAATATAGACAAATTTGCAATAGTGTAAATTCCTCAGAATCTAGATCCCTCTCTCAAGTTTGTTGATTCTTTCAAGCTTCTTATCCCATTCGCCTCCTTATATTTGAAATTTTTTAGAATCTCACCTTCTTATATATGACGTTTATAATATTTAACTCATAAATATACTTTAAGAATACATAAGAGTTCTTGGTGAAGAATTATCAAGTATTGTTAAATAACTTTTTTAGAATCCCACTTTCTTATATATGACTACTATCATTTTTAACTATTAAGTATTGTTAAGGAATACATAATGGTTCTTTGTAAAAAAACCATCAAGGATTGTCAAATAAATTTTTTCAAAATCTCAACTTTTTATATATGACGATTACCATTTTAAACCGTTAAATATTCTTACAGAATATATAACGGTTCTTTGTGAAGAACCGTCAAGTATTGTCAAATAAAATTTTTTTAGAATCATGCCTTTTTACTTTTAACCTTCAAGATTTTTTAAAGAATACATAAGGGTTCTTTGCGAAGAACTGTCATGTATTATCAAATAAATTTTTTTTACAGAATCTTGCCTCCTTATACTTGACAATTATCATTTTTAACCCTTAAATATTTAGGAATCATACTTTATGGTTAATTATTATAAATGTTATGTATTTGTTAATGTTGATATAAAGTTGGAAAAAAAAATTGTTTGAAAGTGTTACACAACAGTTATTTTTTAAGAATCATCATATTTGTCAATCATACTTTACGATTAATAATCATAACTACTATGTTTTTGTTTTCACAAATTCTGCCACTCAATACATGACAGTTCATGTGTTTAACCAATATAGTATTAGCATTATATATTCTTACATGAACTTCGCCTTGACATACAAGATGCTTCTTCACTATAGCTGTTTAGTACTTAGCATTATATATTCACAGATTCTGTAGTAGTGTAGGGTAGTTAATATTAGCTTATTTCAAATCAAGATGTTTTGAGTACGAAGTTACTTACCAAAAAAATAACAATAAAATATTAGTTAGGTAATTTATTGTTAAAATCAAAAGAGATTATTAATAAAACAACCTGCTTTTAATTATAAATTAAAATGTGTGAGGGGATAGGTTGGCTAGATCCAAAATAAGAAAAAAAAATTGAAAGTCAAATTAGGCTGCATGGAATTAAAAAGGGTTAATATCATTATTGATCTTTACAGTTTGGTCGAATTTTAGCTTTGATCCCCATAATTTCAAATAATTGGTTTTGATCTCTATAGCATTATAAAGATGTAGCCTAAGTTTAGCGACTAGTCCCTATAATTTTAGCTAGTTTTAATTTTAGTTTCTATACTTAAACTCAAACTAAGTTTTATAAAACTTTAGGGACCAAAAACTAACTCTTTGAAACTACACAAATTAAAACCAAAATTCAGTCATGACGTGATTTACAAAGGAACGAAGCAATGGAAATATTTTACCTCTAAAATATTAGTGTGACAACCGGGAACTGTTCTAACCCCACTTCTTATTAATCCATGCTAATAAGTTAGTTTCTATCAAGTATCAATATGAAACCATTAAGAAGCCATGAACATAATTGTTAATCTATAATGCTCAATATTTTACAGTTTTAGGGGAAATCGTGGAATATCAAGAGGCAGAGATTGTGTAAAGTAGTACTTCACGATTGTTAAGATAACTTGTGAAGTATTTTGCAAAATAGTTTACGACTTTACTAAACAACCATGAAATACATCTTTAAAATTTTAATTTATTAACATATTCTCATATACTTCACAATTTATTTTGAAAAACCGTGAAGTGAATGATATCAATATTTCACAATCAAATTTAAACAACTGTGAAACTTATATATTTCATGGTTGTTCAAAATTGAACTATAAAGTATTAGACTTTAAAAACCCTTTATGCCCTTCAAGTTTACGTCATTTAATCAATTTTTTCTATTTATTTTGTAATTTTATTTTTTTAATAAGGTTATAAGCCAAAAGTTATTAATTAGTGTTTTAGGTGCCATTTGATCATTAATGCCATATTATTATTTATTTATTATTAGGTTATTAATATTTTAATTTAAAAAGCCCATAACATTATCTGCATGAGTCAAATTGTCTTCCATGATTTGATTCTAGATTCCTATAATTAGATTGTCATCCATGATCTAATTTACCCATTTTAAAATATTTATTTTTATCTATTGAGCCTTATCCATTTATAAATTATATTTTTTAAATAATCTAATATTATTTCACATCCTTAAATAAATAATATTTCCTAATATCATTCATTAATTAATCCATTATTTGTTAAATCCTTTCACACCAATTAGATTATTCAAATATTCTAATTGAAACATCCCCCAATATATTTATTTTTCCTTAATTATATCCATAATTATCTTTCATTATCCTTTTAGGTTGTTTAGATTAAAATATTATTTTTAGAAGAATCCTAGTGAGTTAAGAGTTCTAGTTTGAGTCAATTTATTGGATTATAAATATCCTTCCTATGTATGCTATTTCTAGAAGATCAGTTATGGAGTTATGAATAATTTTATTTAACAAGTATTTATATTTATTGGTTATGTATTCTTGATGGAATACTAAATGGCATAAGATAGTGATATTCTCTTGTGCTTGATGTACTTGGAGTTTCTTGAGTTTCCTTTAAGTGCTGAGTTTCGTATACTCAATATTTTCTGGAACGTGTGTCCATTGGATTTCAAGCTTTATGACCACTATCTGTAATTTCTGGGTTTTCTAGGAAATATTCCTATTGGGTCTATATCAGAAGTTCATTGTTGGGTCACATGAAACAACACTTTAAAGATGCTAATATGATTCTAAACTTCTTGTTGAATGAGCATCAGGTGTAGCCATTTTTGCCTATAAAGCAAACACAAATTCAAGTGCTTTTATACACATAACAAATCATTAATTTCCTTATATTTTTGTTATTTTGATTTTGAATATTCTCATAGTAATTTAGAAATTTAGTTTGTTAGTAGATAAACTATTGAAAAAACTATGTGACAATGAATAGTAGTGCTCTTTGATCTTGTTGACAATTCCTTTGGTGAAAAATGCTTTTACCAAATTCATGACTAGGTTTGATTAATAGTAATACTCTTTAAAATGTGCTTTTGCTAAATTTAAATATTTAAGTAGTGCTCTTTAAAGTGATAGAGCCATTAAGTAGTGTGAGAAGACTACACTAAATAAGTCTTTTTTGAGCCAGATGTCTAGGGGAAAGTGCACATGATTTTGTCTACTAGTAGCTAGTCAAAGATGTCCTCATGATTGATATGGCAAGGACAACTACATGTAACTTTTATATCAAGTATTTCTTTAACTACAAATGAATACCTAGCTACTCAAAACAATTGTATATATTAATTTGTTTGTTTCTGTATTAAAGGTACCTTTATAAGGAGTATGTAACCCCTAGTGCCTATTTGATAAGTTCTTGTTCCTCAACCCACCTCTATGTAGACTTGTTAGAAAGCTTAAAGGCATATGCTTTTGAGATAAAAGTGAGAAAAGTTGTAGATATAGTAATTAGAAGGGCACTAAAGAAGAAGAACAATTTCTTCTTATCATCCTACTGTCAAGGGTGAGTATACTGCTTAACTAAATTATTTGTTAACACCTAGTATTTTTCTCATTATGTTTATCGCACTTGGGGGTCATTGGCTTCTTTTTGTGTTAAATCCCTTCAAACAAAAGATTTGGTATTTTGATTCACTTTATGGGGATGTGAACAATTTACCACAGATGGTTGAGCTTTTCAAAAAGTAAGTCGATGAATATGTTTATTTACATATTTACTATGATGTATGAAAAACCGTCTCTTATAAAACATTTGATGAGATCTAGCCATGTAATACTTGCAAACTTGATACACTATCAAGCCATAGGTTATTAAAGTCCCAACTTCAATACAAGGTTTGATCCTATAATTAAGTAGGTTGTTCAAAAAATTTTAAAAATAATTATATGCGGTCTCATACCAGTTTGCAAATTCATTACTCTAATCGGTTTCAAAATCATTTATTAAAAATGCAAAGCATTTTCTCGCAATAGCTTGTGTAGTGGTGGTTAACTTATGGGCTTTTGACGTTTGGTTGCCTGATTCTAGTTCAATTATCGCTTCCAATTATCACTTTTGGATATTAACGTGTTACCAAAAGTTTAGCATACGGATTACAACTATTACGGTTAGTGTCGCGGTTACTAGTACTATTACTACTACTTCTACTTAATTGTATACATATTTTACAGTTATCCAAAATAAAATGATAACCAGCAGTCCATAATTACTCTGCCTTTTCTCCGTTCGCCCGTATTACCTTCTTGCTCTTGAAGTTGGACACCTTTGCTGTGTGTCATTTGTTGAAAAATGGTAAGATTCCAAAGAATCTCAGTAGTACATCAATCACAAATATGATATGCAGGATGCTAAATATGTAAAACAAAGCATCATAAAGCACTTACAAATTATGCAGCAAACAAAAGGCTTAATTGGTCCGTTATCATAGAATCACAACGCTTCATAGTTACAACCTAGCTGCCCAGGGCCTTTGCCCCATACAAGGTGCAGTCACAGGCTTTCTGCCTCAAGCCTTCTTGGCTTAAGAAGCCCTTGGTAACTCTTGGTGCAACTTGTACTTATAGATCTTACTGCCTAAGGACTAACTGTCCCGTACATACACAGATGACAGAGAATACATACAGAGCAGGACATATGATATAAGGAATAGGGTGCTAACTAGCAATCCTCCCAATTTAATTTCTTGTTCCCCGTCTCTTGGACGTCTCGGGAAAATGTTGAATACTATAATTTATAATTCACGAATGGCGAGTTATTACTTGGCCCAATTTTTAGTAACTCAAGAAACTTTGGTAGGTTATCATCATAGTTAATACATTAGGCCCAATGGGCATTAAATAGGCCCACACCAACCCTAAGTGTTTAACTTGACTCTTAGAGGTTCAATTTATTACAAAAGTACCCTTTTTATTTTCGCATAGTTACCCAAATCTAGCAGAATTTTTCAATAATATTTGAAAATTCATATCTTGACCTAGGAATGTGATACCCTATTTCCAATACTCCCAAATGAGTACAAATGAGTAGTGAAATTGATTGTGGAACTAGGATTTAGACCCGGACTACCCAACATTACAAAACGTTCATAAATCCTCGCTCTCAACTCAGGATGAACCTAGGGCTGAGAGGGTTTTCAAATGGTAGAATACTTTAAACATTTTTCCATAAACCTCACTACATCACTAATGACTCATTGGCTCTTAATTCTATTAAATCAGAGTATACAAGCGTTTTACTTTAAATCAAAATAAAAGTCATTCTCTACTTAAACTAGAGCTATTATATGCTTATTCAACATTCATACATGCATTTATATACATTAATGTATAAATACACATAAACTATTCAACCTTTATATTAAATACAAATAGTAGTACCTTACACTACGCTCTTCACTTCACCTCCATATCTCCTCCGTGCAAATCCTCATGCATCCTTCACATGTCTAAATGGTTGGTTGGGAGGAGTGAGATTCGAGAGAATATCAGTAGTAAACAATACCACTATGCATAAAAGATATATATGAATGCATGACATGCTTGCCTACCAAATCTTATGCCAACATAATGACATGTTGCATGCTTAATTTTATGACATACATATGGCCATTGCACAAATATAACAGAGCTTCAATCAATCAAGCAAGTTCAACACAAACAGGAAAAGCAGTCACATACTTAATGCAAAACATACATATCATATACATGCAAACAAGGTAAGTTCACTACCTCTCAGACTTCGCGTCCATCCTCAAATCATTGTCCTTGCTCCGATTCAGGCACCATTCGTTGAGTCCTAAATTCCAAGTATACAGTAAATGAGTCACTACTCATCTATGTATCATTCTAGACTCATTTTAGTAGATAACTTAACCCAATTATGCTAAATTACCAAAATGCCCCTGAAGCCCGGCCTAATTGTACTTTCTTAGAAATTATGACCTGAGCCAATCCTATATAATTTCATGTGTAGAATCCATTTATGACTTCATATTAGTCAAATTCAGGCCTGAATGATGGAAATACCCTTGACAACCCTTACTTAGAGCTATAAGGGGTAATTTGGTCATTTCACCCTCTAGGCCTTTTCTCACTTCATCGTCAACATGAACCCTACACAATTTTCCGTTCTGAACTCATTAGGATCATCCAATCGATGAAATTCCAAATCATGCCTCATGCCACACACAAGGCAGCCAATTTCGAGTTCTCAGAAGAGTTGTGTCAGTTTCTCCCTTTCTTTGGCTTAATACCCTCCTTTCTACTTCTAATTACATGATTAGCCGTTTAGACATTCATTAGACATCATTTCGGTCTCCAAAACACTAATTGAATAAAGAGTAAATAGTACCCAACTCCCACCATACTCATCCAAACAACAAACCAAAAGGTTCAGAAGGAAGCTTACGCTTACCTCTAACGCTTCTGAATTCAGTTTGGAATTCCGGTGACACTATGGCTAGCGAGATAGTACCAACCACCTCCAAACGAGAATCTGAAATCACATAAATAAAGCTTGGGATGAGTAGAGGAATGTTTGTACAGGGCACTTTGAGAGAAGACACAATTTCCATAGAGTTTCGGCCATCAAAAGATTTCTTTCTCTTCTCTCTCTCCACCGCCCTTCTCATTCTCATTTCTGTTCTTATTCACATGCAAGAAATGAGAAGGAAAGATGATGAATAATGACTTTTAATGAGTCATTTAAAAATGGCTCCATCCACTTGGCCCAACTATCTCATTACTTGTATAACAAGTTTCATTTCTCTTTTCCTTCATCATTCTACTAATATTAATGAGAAATAAGAGAGTATCATTTACTGTCAAACTATCCCATTATACCACCTTAAGTGGTCGACCAAAGCCTTAAGCTTTTGACTCTTTGACTTTTCTTGATAATAATTTACTAACATAGGCTTATTATGTAGCAAGTAGTCATTTTCCCTCCTTTTAATTCCCATTCCACTCAAATTATTAGGAAATATTAGGGAAAAACCCTCATTTCTCGTTTTATAAAAAAATTACCATTTTGCCCTCACCTTTTATGATTTATCGTAATAAATCATTTCTTGCTTCTTTTCATCATTTCCCCGAGCTCTTTAGCTCACCATAATATTTCCTTTCAATATCCAAGGATATAAAGGAATTTTGGAAAATAATACCATGCCTTGTCAGGACATTCTCTAAATTAGGGTCTAGCAGTCCCCTTAGTCCAAGCTTAGTCTCAAGCCTCTTGTCCCAAAATTCAGGATATTACAAGGAATAGCCAATTAAGGTGGTTCCAAATTCTATGTGTTTCTTATTAAGTCTATTTTAAGGAATAAAATACTTCCCATTGCCACGTGTCTACGTATCATTCCCAGTTTCAAGTTTTATCCATATTGCCAGAAAATTTGTCCAGCTTTGATGGTCTAACTTCAAACACTCATAACTCCTAGTATACTACTCCAAATCCTTCATATTATTTATCATTTTAAATATCATTATGTCTATTTTAAATCTGAAAATTATCACCATCAACAAATGAAGTTTGAATAGTGAAATTTTCACCACAAAAAATCTTCTAGTCAAAACACAATACCGGTAGCACCTTTTAATAAAGTTTCAATTTTTTGATTTTTCATTCTAAACCATTCATGATTATAACTAGGAGCTATTCGTATATAGTTTTTTGTATAGAATCCAATGGTGAACTCAAAAATACCAAAATCACATCCCCTCTACCAGTTTTTGCCTCTGACCAAAATTTGTCCCCAACACAAGAAAAATCAAGTTTGTGTTTTTGACTACCAATAAGTCTAATAACATCATTAATCATCATATATCACCTTATATATGATTAAAAAAATCATTTTTATTTAAAAGTACCTTCTGCCCAAAATGTTAGAGGGATCTAAGAGCCAAGAGAAAACTCAACAAAATCACAAAGTAATCAGTTCAAAAGGAAGCCGAGGTTTACCTTTTTGTGTTTCTAAAACTGGTTTGGTATTCCAGCGATACTCTGGCTAACTAAATTACACAAAACACCTCAGATGAGAAATCTGAGACCATATAATTGAAGTTCACAGTGAGTAGAAGAAGTTTCCTGAAGGGCTTAACGGACGATAGCGCGATTCAAGGTTGGAATCGGCTCCGAAACTCAGGAAATTTTACTATTCACACTTCCTCTTTCCTCTTCCAATTTTCTATTTTCTTTCACACTTTATCTTTCCCTCTTAGGTCTGGCTGAAATGGCCTCTTAAAAAAGAATGTAGGGTAGGGATTTAATCTTGAAATTTACTAGTCTTTTGGTATGCCAAGTGTCACAAGTTGTAAGCTCAAACTTGCAATATGTCATTAAGCTATTCATCTTCCTTTTTCTCTCTCTTAGGTGTTTCCACTTTTGTTAGGGGAAGGGAGAGGCCTAACAATTTCCCTAGACTCCTGGGTTCTGTGTTCGGGAAGTCAAGTACGTGACCGGGCTGGAGACCGGTGGATTCCCCGGACTTAGGTACTAGGTGGTACACTCCAAAAATGCCAACATAAAAGGCATAAAGGTGAGTGTCATCATAAGGGACTCTTGTCACCTCCTCACTCATCCAACACAAAAGTGTTATTGTCCTTTGTAATGATTAGAGGACACTTGTTATCCTCTTGTGAAGCCAACACAAAAGGTAGATCATGATTGCTTAATTTATTAAAGCTAATTTAATAAAGTTACTTTATCAACACTTACTTGGAACTCTACTTGAGACTGTGACATGCATATTGAGGCCCACCACATGGCATCCTGCTCCCCTAACTCTAAAAAATGGCGCCATATGTACTTTGGTCACCGATAGGTTTTCGTTCGACTACTTATCCTCAGAATTTGTAACCCTGACTTCTTAGTTTTCGTGGATAACACTATGCTATATGGGAATCCAAAAAATAGCCTTATATTTTTCTCTAAACACCGATAATCATTTATTCCACTGGTAAAATATTTACAAATTTCCCCTGATTACAGAATTTGGTATATTACAATGTATTCCTTTATAACTTATCGCTGTCATTAATTTTTTATTTTCCTATATTTGTCAAAGTGATTTATTTGTGTTTCATTTACACAAATGAAATGAGGTATTGATACATGTCATTTGTTTCTTTATAGTGTACACGTCAACCATATAAGAGCTTTGATTGTGGGTACCATGTCATTAAGTTCATAAGGACATATATAGTTACCTACAATCCTACCTCAATTACTACTAATGGGTGTGTGAGCACGCGCACGCGTGCATGTATGTGTTTAAGTTAAATTAAAAGTCAAATGATATATATTTTAACATATTTAGCTTATTTTTGCTTGCAGTACTTTAAAGACATTTTCTGTGAGAAATTCTTGCCCCGTCAAATTAAAGAAGTCATAGAAGAGTTGTCTATAACTATTTTTTGTCAATGGATTGTGGTTAGCTAGAGTATCCTTTTTTTTTTTTTGCTTCAATATATATAGACAAGTTATGGTTTTTGTTTCAGATTTGGACATGGTTACATTGTTTTAATTTGTTGATGGATATATTAGGTTCTTAATTAGCTGTATGTGTATATATAATTTGCTATAGAGTAGCTAGGAAAATTGGATCTATGTCTTGGTTTCTTCTTTATAGGTATTTGTATGTATATGCATGGGGGCTTATCTAAAATGAGTCCTTATTTTTTAATTAATAAAGATTAGGTTACAAATACTTTGCGGTTATTTGCTAAGAACTGTGATATATTGAGAGATATTTTACAACTATTAAAAGCATCCATGAAGTATATCAACATATTTTGTGGTTTTGAAATAAGGACCGTGAAATATGCTTCTTGAAAATGACCAACTGAAAAAAATAATTTATGGTTAAACATTACAACTGTAAATTTTTTTTCTATATAGTCCACATTGTTTATGTACAACTGTGAAATGTAGGTCATAACATTTGATAGTGATTTATATACAATCATGAAGTAAATCAAAATAATTCATGGTTTCTTTATTACAACTGTAAAGTATTAGCTCAATTATTTTACGGTTGGTAACCATTAAATATTAATATTTAGAGGGAATGACATAAAAGAACTTTGAAATTACAAAATCTTAAATAAGGTATTTCCCATAAAATGGGTTGTAAATTTCTTATCAAGTCTCATCATTACTTTATCAATTCTTGGTAACAAATTTGATTTGGGATTTTGTAATTTCAAAGTTTTTTTTCCTAATTTTAACTCATTTTTTACAGTTCAAAATCATAACATATTGTAAAAATAACTGTAAAATATAGACAATTATGTAGTAGTGGGATGGTGGAATGTGGTGGAAAGAGTGTTTTACATCCAATTAAGGATTAATCCTTTTGCAATAATAATCATCAAAGAGTGTAATAAGTGATTTGAGGATTGAGATTTGATTGAGTAGAATGGAAGATGATTTCTCTAGTCATGTATAAATACGTTATATGCATAAATAGGTAACAAGTAACACACAACAGAGCCTTTATGAACGTGTGAGAAAGGCCTCACGATTATAAAAAGTGATATATTTGATAAACATATAATGTCAATGTGCAATAAAAATAAATGAGCAATTATACGAATGATAAAATCCCTACAACTTAAGAGTACAACTATATGGTATGGTTACTGGTATAAAAATCAATGTGAGGAGGAGTTGTTCTATCTAACTTCTAAGCCTACTTCCTATAAATCAAATTAATTAAAATTTTTCTTTACCATATTTGAAACATAACTAGTAAGAAGTCATGATTAGAATCAAGAGACCAATTATTGATAACTTTACAGCGGAAGTAAAGAGAACCAATAAATTTGTAGTCATCACATAGTTGATTAATACCCAACCTATAAAGGATATAAAGATCATGATCAAGTGAAGCCGACCGTGGAATGTCATGGAAAGAGAGTTTTACACCTAAGTGAGGTTGAATCCTTCTGTAATAATTATCATGAGGGAGTAAAAGTGATTTGAGGATTCACTATTACAAAAAGCATATTTAACGATGCTAATTAATGTCCTTCTTTTGAAAAAAGAGATTAAAAAGGTGGCGGTGACATTTTTGAAATTTTATCTTAACATTCAACGACTGTTTTTAATAACAGTTGTTGAAAGTCTAACTTTCAACAATTGTTCTTAAAAACACTCATTAAAAGTAATTTTCAACGACTGTTCCTAACAATAGTCATTGAAAGTTAAGAATTTTTTTTTTTAAAAAATTAATACATAAGGGCTTCAACGACTGTTTTTATCAAAACGGTAGTTAAAGCATGCAGTGGTGGTTCACTTGGCTAGTGGGTTTGTGTAATTATGCTGAGGCATGAGGTCCTGAGTTTGAGCCTCTATCACCCCCTTTAATTTTTGTTTGATTTTCAGTAACAATGATTGTTTTTATTAAAACAATCGTTGAATCCTACAACAGCACTGGTGGTGGCTTACTTGGCTAGTAAGTTTGTGCAATTATGTTGAGGTCCTAAGTTTGAGCCTTTGTCACCCCCATTTAATTTTTTTTTAAGTAACAATAACTGTTTTTATTAAAACAGTCATTGAAACAACGTTGGTGGTGCCTCACTTGGCTATTGGGTGTGTTTAATTATGCTAAGGTTTAGGGATCGAGCCTTTTTCACCACCATATAATTTTTTATTATTTTTAGTAACAACAACTATTTTTATTAAATAGTCATTAAATATTTCAATATCCTCTGGTAGCTTAGTTGGTTTGAACCTTTGTTCATTCATTCTTTCTGAGGTCATGTGTTCAAGCCTTCATAAGTGCCTTTTTTTTTAAAAAAATTTTGAGGTTTCAACGACTGCTTTCAAAAACCAATCGTTGAAAGGTCTCTATAAATCTCCACTTCGCCACTGTTTCCTTATCCCGTGAGCTCTCCTATCAGTCTTTTGTGTACCGCGAGCTCTATTTTTTCTCCATCTTTCTTGGCCTTTGTCTTTCTCCTACATTGTGCCTTTAGTCCCTCTCCAATGACGGAGCTCCGACAGCTTCTCAGTCCCTCCATTCCCTCTAGCTAGAAGCTCCCTGTTTTCCCTCTTCTCAATCCTGAGCAAGTAAGGTAAGGCATCTAATTCCACTCCCTGTTTTCTTCCTCTGCTTTACTTTTTGCTTTATCTGCTAAGTACCCCTATTTTCTCTCCTTCAGTTCATACGGGACTCTCTTCATATGGTTTGTGAAGAACATAATGAGGGTTCTTGGTCTATTGGGGCTTTTTTTTTGTAAAGAAGATAATACAGATAGCTGATTATTTTCAGTGTAATTTCCCTTTTTCTATTTCTTGTTAATTTATTTGTTTAGATGTGCATGTCAATTTCTTCTCTTGTGAGACAAATTTTGGCATTTTCCACTTATTTTTGTTATTTTTCTTTCTTTTTGGTTATGTGCATAGTTTTTTGTGGTTTATTTTTTCGGGTTCGAAGCTTTGATGTGTTGGATTTTTTAGTGTATTTTCCAATGATTAAGGATTTAAAGTTTGTTTTAGTAAGCATTCGTTCATCAAAAGATGCCTTATTGGTGTTTCTTGATAGGATGTTGTATTTTGGATGATATGGTATAAGATGGAGCCTTAAAACATGATATTCTTGATAGGATAGGGCCAGTAAGCATGATATCTATAATCGCTATGTGTCTCTTTAGTGTTCTTGAAGTTTTGAAATTGTTTCTATGAGAGCTTTTCCTTGTCAATTATCAGTTTGGGAAACATAAAGGGTAAAGTTTTGATTAGTAGAAAATTGATGTTATATAGCAGGCAAAGTTTGCAAAAGTTGTAGGTTAATCTTTCATGCCTTAATGTATAAAATTTTTTTACATATAGTTCCCCGGCTGTTGTTATTTTTCCACCTTCATGCGTACTGGATCTAAGTCCTTGTTTGAATTAATTACAAGGTTGTTTTACCAGTCATATACTTCTATTCTTCTTTTTTTGGCTAACTGTTGCTAATAAAGATACACATTAGCAAGAAGGCCCTGTAATATAGAAGAGCAAGTCTTTTGACAATTGACAGTGGAAGCACATGTGGTTCATTCGTCTGTAATACCATATTTAAAAGTAGTGTCTCAGTGATGTTCCTTACAGAAAGTGTCTAACTAAAAATTGTTTGACTTTAGCTAGCTCAGTGTTTAGGATAAAAATGACATTGTTTTGGGGTTTTAAGATGCTTACACTTCTTTTCTTGTCACTTCTTTTAACACTTTCCAAATTGTAGTCTTAACATTTATGAAATGTGCTATCAATTTGTCATCATCTTGGCTGAATTCAACTAGATTGTGGTTACTATTCTGTAGAGACTAGTACTCTTTTGGTGGTCTTAAAAGTTCGTTATAGAGACAAAATCACAATTCTTAGAGGAAATCATGATAGCCGTCAAATTACCCAAGTGTAAGAATGTTTCTTTCCATACTATGATTCTCAAATGAATGCCATGAAAACATGAAAGGAAAACAGTTATTAATGAAAAGTATGATGCTAATTAGTGACTTCACAATTTAATTTTTACCTTTGGCTTTCTGTTTTCAGGTATGGTTTTTATGATGAATGCTTAAGAAAATATGGAAATGCCAATGTCTGGAAATTCTTCATGGACTTATTTGATTATTTACCTCTGACTGCTCTTATTGAGAGTTAGGTTTGAGTTAAAATGTTGCTCAAAATTTTGTCTTGATATTATTACACAATTGTCTAACTTCCATAATTATTTCAGATTTTTTGTTTGCATGAAGGCCTTTCTCCTTCTTTGGATACTCCTTCTTTGGATACACTAGATAATATTCGGGCCCTGGATCGCATTATGGAGGTATGTGAGTTGCCAAATAGCTAGTATGAATGCTCTACATAGTCTTATGATATGCTTGGAATTGAGATCATTTATAAGTCAATATGTAGAACTTGGGCTAGTGCCATATAAATATATACATAGTCTAGATTGCGCACGTAGAAACGTATCATTAAACTTCCATGTGATAATTTTTTTGTTACCATATACCACTTAACCATCCTGTGATTTTTGTTTTTCATGTTTTGATTTTAACGAAAATATCATATGAATGTTAAAATGATGAACCATAGAAGTGTGTTTTAGTTGTGAGTTGAAGGATTATATGATCTTTAGGTCTACTATTGATTTTGAAATTGAAGCATTCCATATAACTCAAGATTTAAGAAAGAAAATGTTATTCATTATGGGGAGAAAAATGTATAAATTTTTTTTTAAAAAAATTACAATGACTGTTTTTGAACTCGTATGTCCTACATACAAGGACTGTTTTTACAAAAACCGTTGTTGTATCTCAATACATACAACAACTATTTTTAAAAAACAGTCATTGTATATCTCTTACTACGAATATTTTAAAATGGTCGTTTATTTTGAAACTTTCAACGACACTCACATTTTACGGCAAAATTACTGTTTTACCCTCACATTTCATGATTTATCGAAATAAATCATTTTTCACTCTTTTCTTCGGCTTAACCCCATTTTGACATTCAAATGAGGCCATAATTTATGTTACTTAATTTTCCTTAATTTTGGTTACCATAATAGGCCCTTAATTTGTGCAATTCATTATTTTATTAGGTCCTTCTTCGGCCAAATTACGCGTAACCAACGATTGAAATATTTTCCATAAATTCACATATATTCATACACATCACATTTTGTTACGACCGTCCTTACGAGCTTCTTAGCATTACTCCTCATTGGGTTAAGTCTTTAGCAAAGCATAGCACTAGATCACATTTCCTTGTTCAGCAGAATCCCTTTACACTCAAGTTTATCTTCAAAAACTCAAGTTCTGGCTTCGCACTCGAGTTTTCCCAACACACTCGAGTTGTGCTAGTTTCTTCACTAAGACTTAGTGAATTTTTCAACTTTGTACCTTTCATGAAGGCTTGCACTCGAGTTTGTCCTTAAGAACTCGAGTTCTATTATTTCTTCACTGAGACTTAGCTGATTCTTCAATATTGCACTTGCCACATAGGGATAGCACTCGAGTTCATCGCATTACACTCGAGTTCTCTCACACTCGAGCATTGAGAGTGTGGGTGCGGGAGTTTGTTCCAAAGAGTTCTTCTTTTCCATCAAACATACATTGCACTCGAGTTTCATGTTCCACACTCGAGTTCTGTCTAGACTTTGTACTTGAGTCCTCATTTCTGCACTCGAGTTTGCATGGCATCACCACTCGAGTCTTGGAAGTGTGGTCGTTGGAGTTTGTTCCAGAAGCTCTTGAATATCATCAGATTATCATTGTACTCGAGTTCATCTTCATCGCACTCGAGTTCTTAGCTTGCTCACACTCGAGTCTTGCGAGTTCTGGTAATAGAGTTCCTTCCAAAGACATTCCCAACTTGCCAAATTATAAGGTGTACTCGAGTTCATATCTTCGCACTCGAGTTCTCGTCCCATTGCACTCGAATTTCGTCTTGCACTCTCGCAAGTTCACATCCAAAATACTCATTGCACTAGAGTTCCCTTGCCAAAACTCGAGTTCTCCACTAATTGCACTCGAGTTCCATTGCTTAAACTCAAGTTCTCGCCACTAAATACACTGGAAATTGCCTCATGAACTCGAGTTCTTCAGCTCTCACTCGAGTTCATCGCTACCCAAAGCTGATTTCACTTCAGAAATCCATCTGAATCCATCTGTAGGTTATCTAACTTCTTGCTTCTCCCTTCATAATCATTCATAGTCATCCAAAACTCATTGTTTGACTGGGTACAACTATGGACTAAGAGATAGCCGAAGTAACTCACTTCGATATTCTCGTCGTTATGAAATCAAGCATATATACCAGTATACTACGCTATTGCCCAAATCGCTCTTTTGGTGGCCAGATCCACTATCTCTTATACCAAAAGTGTTACGACCGTCCTTACGAGCATAAATCCATCTTATGTTCTTATTTCTTAGAGTAGCATATGCGAAAGATTTGTAGGGACTCTCATCCCATCAATTACATTACTTAGAGTCACGATTACACAGCATAGGGGCACATAACAATAGAATAACTGTACTGATGTTATTACAACAACAATAATGATAATAATGCTTGATAATGCTACATAGTTTTCATAAGGGTATACAAAATAGCTACAACCTTAAAATCATACACAACCTTCAGATAACCAACGTCCTCTTCTCGTACTAGTCCGCCACCTCCAGTTGACGGAAACCACTTTCATGCTCCTCGAGTCGTTGCCTGCTACTGTAAACTTACATTTTTATGGAAAGGGTGAGATTTGGAGGAATCTCAGTAGTAGCATGCTTACATACAAATAGAATGCGAAAATAGATATGCAATGTCATGGCATGTAAGATGATCGACTTTTGTGTGTACACTAGCCCAAGGCCAAACTTACGTCTGCACCTTGGTCGACTTGGTACCCCTGTTAGGTCCACGACCACAACATGGCAGAATTGTATGTCTAGGACACTAGCTCATGTTACAATGTATGACATTCATGATTAGTATCACATAGTATAAGTATGAAGGATATACTACCTGGAATATGACCTTTCCTTGCTCGTCCTTAGTCCAGCTCTGATTCGGCTCGTCTGTTGGTATATCCTAAAATTAAAAATTTAGGATAAATGTGTTATTGATTACTCGTAACTTTATCTAGACTCATAGTGTTGGTTATCTAGACTCATTGTTGTACAATTACCAAATTACCTCTAAGACTTAGCTTATGCCCATTTGTACCCAATTACTTGCACTTTACCCAAAATTCTGACTTGAGGTGATCCAACACAATTTTGCGTGTAGAATCCATTGGTGACTTTAGTTTACTAAAATTCAGGCCCTAAATGACGAAAATACCCCTTGGCAGCCATTACTTAGTACTTTAAGGGCAATTCAGTCATTTCTCACACTAGGCCTTTTCTCACTTCGACATCAACATGAACCTGACTCATTTTGCTCTCCTGAACTTAATAGAATCATCCAATTGATGAAATTCCTACTCATTCTTTGTGCCATACAACGAGTAGCAATTATTAAGTTTTCAGAAGAGTTGTGTTGGTTTCTCATTTTATCTTGCCTAAACATATCCTTTTTACTTCTAATCACATGATTAACTAGTTAGGCAAGCATTAAACATCATTTAAACCGTTAAAACACATAATTGAATGAGATATGAATAGTATCCAACTTCTCCTATACTCATCCAATTAGCAAACCGAAATGGTAGAAAGGAAGCATACGCTTACCTTAACTTGTTTATGAACTCAGTTCGGAATTCCGGTGACACTTTGACTAGCGAGATGGCACTAACGGCCTCCAATCAAGAATCCGAAACCATATAATTGTAGCTTGTGATGAGTAGAACAATGTTTGTGAAGGGTACTTGGAGAGAAGACACCGTTTAGATAGCGTTTCGGCCTTCTGAAGATTTCTCTCTCTTCTCTCTCTCCTCCGTTCTTGTCTTCATTCTCTTTCTTCATTTCTCATTCTGCTTTCTTATCTGATTCGTTTTTTATCCAAATGGCACGCAGGGAATTAATGAGAAAGGATGATGAGTCATTAAAATATGGCTCTTATGTGGTCATACTCATTAGTCTACTTCTTTAGCTTTCTTGCATGATAATTCATTTCCTTTGTCATGCTTCTTCATCTAATAAATTAGTGAGATATATAGAGAGAATTATTATTCTCAAACTATCTCATTGTACTACCTTCATGGGGTTAATCGTAGCCTTTTACTTCATGGCTCTTTTTCCTTTCTTGGGTATTAATTCTCTTAGTATTCGTTTCCCTCATTTTTAGTTCCCATATCATTACAATCATTGGGAAAATACCCATTTCTTGCTTTATTGGAAAAATTACCATTTTGCCCTTGCGTTATAGGTGAGAATTACTCGTGCCTATTTAGGTCACTGGCCAAAACAGGGCCTAGAAGTCCTCTTGAATTAGACTTATTCTCAGTTCTCTTGTCTTAAAATTTGGGGTGTTACACATTTCACCTTTTATTCCACTAAATATATGTCACATATACACATAAAGAGTGTTGGTGAAAATGGGGTATTACACTCAATCCCCTGGTAAAAGAAAATCAAGGGAAAACAATTATCATTACCTAAAAATAACCAAAAGTATTATAGAACAATTAAATATATATACTTTTAGAAATATCCAAATGAATAACAATACTTTGCATTTTATTCAAGAATTTTGCAATCCACATTTTCTTGATAATGCATGAATCTCTAAAACATCATAAACATATAAACTCACTCATATTAATAAATTTTAGTAATTAATTCCCTTTAAGTGGCTTATATTAAGAATCACGGATTTCTTTAGAAGGCGTCCTATAATAAAGATTGTATAAATATAAAAGCATATATATATACCTAACTGTACTTGGCATACATATATTTTTAATTAAAGAAAAAGCATGAACTAAAGTCAAACAAATATCACTTTTGACAATTGAGATGATAAAGAAAAATAAGATAAAATAATAATACATAGAATAAATCATTAGCTTGTCACAAATAAAAAAAATCATAAATGTCATCATGTCTTCATAGTCGAATAAGGATTGTAGGACTAAAAAATAATTGTTTCCTAGCAATTTGAAGGCCCATTTTTCTCACAAGATATGCACCTCAATCCTATCATTTTCAGAAATTGAAAGGAGTGATCTCTCTCTAAGAATTCTCATCTCAATATGTGCAATAGAGTAGCATAATTGTCTTATTAGATCCAAAGACACATAATAAACTCTTTCCTTGATGAAAAATGCTAGGTCAAGAAATAGATTCTTCTGTTTATCATCAAGTTCATCAAAACTTAATTTCAAAACATTAACAATGTCCTTGGGTGGAGCATGATTTAGTTTTTCCAAAGTAGTTTACCACTCTTCTTTATCTCTCACATGAAGAAAGCAACCCAACACTACTAGGGTTAATGGGTTTCCATGATAATAGCCCACTATTAATTTTGACAACTCCTTATAACCTTTGGATGGATCATATTTCTTGAATGCTTTCAAATTGAAGAGTTGAAAGGCATCATGGAAGTCAAAATTTGGAACATGATATCTTGCAGAAGCATAAGCATTCTTAAGCACTTGCTCATTTCTTGATGTGATGATAATTCTACTTCCTTCCCCAAACCAATCACACATTGCAATTAAATCTTTAGCTATTAATGAATTGCCCAAATCTTCAAGTATAAGAAGAATTTTTTTTCTTTGAAGCCTACTTTTCATAAAATTGGATTTCATGTTATAGATGTTAATGTCCTCATCTTTTAATAACTCCTTGAGGCAATTTTTTTATAACTCATCCAAACTAATTCTTGCTAATTTCTCTTTGACATTTTCAATAAAGGAGAAAGCATCAAGTTGAGCTTTTAGCTCTTTGAAATATAGCTTTAGCAATAGTGGTCTATCAACACCACCCATACCCTATATTCCCACAATACGAAACTCTCTTAGAAGTTTTTTAATATTTTCAATATGATGAGTAATGCCAACAAATCTTTCAAGATGAGATGATGACTTATAGTACAATTTGCTCAAAATGTCTTTGACAATCTCTTCAAAAAGTTTGAATTTAGGTCTAGCATAAATGTTAATAAAAGGAAAAGGCATATTTAATAGGAGAAAATAAAAAATAACTACAATAATTTATCAGAATGCTAGAGATTAATTAAATAAATTCTCAAATCCCAACAACAAAGGGAACATTTTTTAAGGTACCTGATTCCATAAGAATCCCATCCAGAGAGACTTACTTATTGGATTAAGGCATTTCTCCACTTCTACAACTTTTCCTGGTTGTCTGTAAATCTTTGCTTCAATACATCAAATCTAATTCCAAAACTCCTATTTTTGTTTGCGTATGTTTAAAGGATCGATATTATAGAAAACATGTATCACAACCCTTTCAAACTTTTTCTTGCATTCCAATATATGAACAAGTTCATCCATACACCATGTTGAAGAACCATAATTCTCAGAGAAAATAATCACATATATTTTTGATTCCTCTATTGTTCTTAAAAGAACTAGTGAGATATGTTCTCCTTTGCATAGTTTATGGTCCATAAAAGTGTTAATTCCTGCATTACGAAGACCTTTACAAAGATGACTTGCAAATGTATGGTGAGTATCTTGTCCTTCAAAGCTTAGGAACACATATATTTGGTAGCAAAAGGAGAAAATGTTTGAGTTAACATCACATCATCTTTAAAACTACACATAGAAACAAATCATAAGTAAATATTGGGTTACAGGAGTAAATCAAACAAGAAAACAAAGAGTGTGAGGCTATTTAGAAGAAGCTAGCTACCTGTCATCAAGTACTACAAGTTGGTTACCATAGAGTAAAGGAGAGATGAATCTGATTGCTCTGGAAATTGATAAAGCCAATAGGATCAATAAAGCTTCTATGAGCATTAAAGCAATGGTTCCATCCATATGATAGTGGTTTCTTGTTTTAACCTTCAGTAACTTGAAACTAATGCGATACAAAAATCAAGTGAAATAGTAAATCAATAGGAAGTGGGAGAGAAAAAGAAAAAGAATTTTGTTGGAGTTATAACATTGATTGTGAGAGTGTCAAATGGAATAAAGTCACACATTGCTTAGGAATGAGAAAATCCAATTGTATATATTACGACTTGTGAGTTTAGGCTAGTAAATAGGCTAAGAGGAAAAGTAGGCTCACTCCAACAATGGGCCACCAGGAGGCAAACACAGTGGAAATTCAGCAATTGCCCTCTATATTAGTTAAATATAGACTATGCACTTTTTATCAAAATATTTATTGAAAAGCTTGAGTACTCTCTTCCTCCTTTGAGCTTTTGGCATTTTTCTTCGTCTCCAGATCTTTTTGTGTAACACCATGGTTTGTAAAGCACTTAGAAGGGTTTAGACAGAAAATAAGTTCAAACCAGAGACTAAATCAATTATAAACAATAGCAATCCCAACTCCAAGTCAGGGTTTGAACCTGCACTTATGTGGGTTTTCAAAATCTTTTCAAAACATTCTCATTTTGGTCTCTACTAGTTTGAGTTTTCATTACATCTCATCCGATTTTAGCTTCATTTATCAATATTAGAGTATTTACCTTAAAGGTTCTATGCGGAAACCCACGTTCTCGTGCTTAATACTAATGGACCCTACACAATCGATTGCTCGATTTCAATTTGTTTATCTCATATAATTACCAAAGTTCGGGCTATGTCTACCATATCTACTACTATGGATAATACTGTTTTTGTCATGTATTAATTTACATCATATACAATCCTAAAACAGATAACCAATAGAATATAAACTCCTTCAGACTTGATCTACCCATCCGTGATTACCTTCTTCACCTTTGAGCTGCTTGCTCATGCTGTAAGCTTAGTTATTTGAAAAAAGGGTGAGATTCAAATGAATCTTAATAGTAATAATTATCACTCATACAGAATGCATACAATGAACATGCTAGTCAACCATCAAACATACATACAAACATTCAACATTCAGAGATAATTATGATATGCAGCATCAACTACAATCATAAGACCCACCGGTCTATTTCCATAGCACTGGGTATTCAACTAGGGCTCTGCCCTTCTCATCTAAAGGCTTAATGAGGTTTACGACCCAAGGACCTATTGATCCAATAGGCCCTACTGCCTATCTCGTGTTCACAACACATACAACACAATGGTTCAAACATGCATGTAAAGGTATATATAGTATGTGAGAGAAGAGTTACTACCTTGTGGTCTTTCCAATCCTTGAACTAGTTCCCAATCCTTTGGTCATTCTGGGCAGATATCGAATCCTATAATTACATATTCACGGACGGACGAGTTATTACTTATCCAAATTCTTCATTATCTCAATATACTAGGATTGGTTATCTTTAATGTTATTATACTAAGCCAAATGAATAGTCAATGTGGTCAAACTAACCTAGAGTGCTTATCACTACCCTTAGAGTTCAAGGTAATTACATCTTGCCATTACCTTTTATTTTCATACATTAACTGAAATCTGCAAGAATTTTTATCAAACTTTGAAAATTCATATATTTATGTAAAAATGTCTAATTGCAATGATTCCAAAAGCTATGTACCCCTTATTAAGTCTATTTTGAAGAAAAAATACTTCCTTTAGTCAATTATATGTACATATTTCCTGTATCACAATTTATTGCACACTACCATAAAACCATTCCAGTTTGACAGAGCTAACTTCAAAAAATTCATATCTCTTAGTGTACTAGTCCAAATGGCACAAATGACCTATAAAATTAAAGCTTAGCATGTCTAAACAGCATTCAATTACCCAAAAACATAGTACAAACAGACTGCCAAGCAGAAACCCTAACTCGTAAAAAATTCCAGTTTTAAGAATTTAGTTCCAATGATCCAAAATTCATAACCAAGGGCTATTCCCACAGAGTTTTTCATTTATAACACAATGGTAACATCAAATTTACCAAATTTCCATCCCTGGTCTATGACCTGCTTAAACCAAAATTAGGGTTTCAACACAACAATTCACCAATTTACAAACTTTCTACCAAACTAGTCTTATATGCTTTCCAATCATCATATAACCACATATGACCAAAAACATCATGAAACTCTAAGAACCCTATATGACCAAAATTAGGGCAGCAAGAACAGATCCACAAAAATCTACTAATCACCATAAAACATAGATCAAAATAAAGCTCTTGCTTACCTCTTTCACTTTCCTTGGCTCTTTCTTAGATTCTTTAACTTTGGCTCTTACTAGAAGGACCAAAACACCTCCCCTTTAAAATCTAAAATCATAGAATTGTAGCTCTCATCAAGGGGAACAATGTTTTTGAAGAGTGTTTGAGCATAGAAGTGATTTACAAGGTCAAATCAAAGGAGAAGCTCTTACCTTAACTCTGTTCTTTTTTTTCTCTTTCCTTGACTTTGAGACAAGTGAGAGAGTGGTGAAATGTTTTTGATTTTTCTCTTCCCTTATCTCATTATACTTGTCCAAAAATTGGCCAAAAGAATTAGGGAAAAATGAGTAGTCAATAATTGTTCTTTCTTAGTAAAAGTTGGTGATAAATTAACTAAGTGTGGTTAGGTTAGGTTAAGTTCGATTTTCTCTTTCTTTCTACTTCTTACTTGGTCGAATTTAATGCTTAAAAAGGAGGAAGAAATGTTGACCAAGTTGCTACCTTTGTCTTGCCCTTGGTCAAATTTTTTCCCAAGTTGGAAAATTTGATGAAACTTTGACTTGTTGACTTTTCTCCTTTCTTACATTATCTATCTCCTAATTGGTGTCTTGACCAAAATAAATGATGTCTGCTTCTGTCGCTAAAGTAATCAATTAATAACTTGGATAACCTACTAATGTAATATAGTGGCAACATAGGTTATTCTCCTAAGGAGCAATCTATGAGTTTTCTCTAGAATTGAATTTAGGTGATGAAAAATGCAACGGAATAGACCTAAACTAAAATGTAAAACTCTACTATCTAAATGCAATTAAACTAACTGAATATAAGATACAAGTGACTCTGAAACCTATATGAGAATGAAACTAACCTAATTGAATGCTAATGCAATTTTTAGGGGGTATCTTTATAATATGGGAGTTAAAACCCTAAGCAAAGAAATTAACTAATATCTAAGAAAATCATCTAAGAAAAGGTAAGGAAGGTTTACTTCAACTATGATGAAGGGAACAACTTATGACTTACATGGAGTTAGCTTTCTTAACCCCAAATTAATTAATTAGACAAAAGGGAGATTGATAAAAGAGAGGGATTAATAAATTTAATCATCTAATTGAAACATGGGAAACCTTCAAGTTCAATAACACTTACTCCACTAGAAAACTCATAGTGAAATAAGCAGTGGCTAATTAAACTCAATAAAAACCAATCACAATTAACTTCAAAATAATTTTGGAAATCGTGTTTACAATTTTCTAATTAAACAACTAGAAAATTAACCAACTCAATCAAACAATCAAGTGGATAAACCCAAATTAACAATTAAATTAATAATGAAAAATCAATTAATAATTCAATTGACAATCCAAAGGTTTGCAAACAAAAATTCCAGCAAATGTTTTAAGTACAAAATGTTATATAATATCAATCCAATCCCGAAGAGATATGTCTACAATCTAAAACTAGATTGTTCTCAAGAAATAAAACTCAAAATTATTTAAAACTAAATAATTTCAGGCCTTGAATTAAAAAGATAAAAGGAAAGTCACTCCCTTGTGGTCAATAAATGCAAGTCCTAGGCTCTAGCTTCCTTCATGTTCCTTCCAAGTTGTCTCCCAAGCAAGCTCAAGCTTCCATGAAAATTTTCCTCCCCCTAAACTCCTTGTTAAGAGACACAGTCATGATGGAATAAGAGTGGAAAATGGTGGAAGGAGAATAATATAGTAATTGATGGGGGAGATTCTTGGTAAATTGAAAGGATAGAAATCATATAGTACATGCAGGCAAGGAGGATGAGAGCATATGTTTGATTAATATATGAATTAGGGAAGCTTCCTTCACTGCCTCTGAATCTGCACGAAGGAGCACGAAGGGAGATGATTGTGGCCTCCCGGTGGCTAACGCTAAAAAGAGAGGATAATAATTCTACTAGTGGCTAGGTTTATTCATAGGGAGAGTGAGAGAGTTTTGGGTATTAAACTTGAGCACATTCAAATTTAAGAAGCCCGATAAAATTCCACCATTAGATTTTCTTTTAGCTTCTAAGAAAAATTATGCACCGTAGGGTCTTCTAATATGCTTTTCCTTGTCCTGCAAGAATTAAATAAAATCGTGATCTATCATATATTTAGAAATATTATTCAATCATAAGATAGCAATTAGAATATTAACAATTTAAGATAAATAATCTCATAATCAATTCACATTTATATAATTTCCTAAAATTGGCTTACAATCCAAATATTATCTAATAAATCCAAATTAGCCTAAAATAATCCCCAAAATAAATGAATAATGTGGGATAAAATATATAAAATTTGTGATTTATCAATAACATTCTCAATAAGGAGGTGGACTTATTAACCAAAGCTTATATGTGTACATGTTCAAGCTTTGACCAAAAGTCCTCTTGTGACACTTGTTGACTTCTTGACCGACCATTTTTCTTCCAATTTTAACCTCTTGACCAAAATTTAACCATGTGTGAGGAGGGTTAAATTGCTTTTTGGAACTCATGATTACTCTTGCTTTTTGAGATCCAATCTTGACCCTTCATTTTAGATTTTCAATTTTAACCTCAAGACCAAGTGGCAATTGTCTCTTTTGCCCTTGATTATAGCAATATTATTTAAGTTGCCATTTATTGTTTTTCTTCATTCTTCTTATCCCATTTTCACACCATTTCCCTCTCTTTTTATGTCCAAGTTAAGCCTTTGGTCATTTCTAACTTTAGGTAAAGGAACTAGGTAGCTTTCTCAAGCTAACCGAGACTAAGTTCATTGCAAAATTTCTCGAAGCCATTCTATCATTGATTTCACTGTCTATTAAGTACATCTAGCCCTTGAATACAATTTTGGGATATTACACTATGTCTGCTAGTTGCTAAATAAATTTTTCCTTTCAACTCACCATATTCTTGCAAGAAGAATTCATTTTATCCTAGGGATTGCCGCTTCCTAATAGCTGGTGGCTGCAAAAATGCTCTTAAAGATAATTTGTCCTTGGATGTGACTCAAATTACACACTTTATTTGTAAGAACTATGCCAACAATCTTAAGAGCTAATAAGGTTTTGTTTCTTCTACTGGTTCCAGAGCTAAAAAAATTGAAGCTTCAAGCTAAGAAGATCAACCTGTTAAATGAGTTTGTCGTTGGTGTATTGATCGAGAAACTACCAGATTCATAGAATGACTACAAATAATAGCTAAAACAAAAAAATAAACATCTGTCTCTGACTGACTTGATCACTCATCATTATTAAAGATACTAACTCAAAGGTGATACAAGCTACAAAGGTAAAAGAAATGGCTATTAAAGCAAACCTAGTTAAAGTGAAGTCGCACAACAAGAGGTACAACTCTAAAAAAAAGGAATAACAATAAAAGGCCTTACTACAAGCCTAAAGATGTTAACCCCAAAAACAAGGTCGGCAGTTGTTATGTTTATGGAAAATTAGGTTATTACGCAACGCAAGGCAGAAGAAAGGCTAAGGGAGATAACTCTCAAAGGAGTGAAAATCCTCCTAAGACAAATGTGAACTTGGTTGAAGGAGATGGTAATAGTGATGACGAAATCATTGTTGTAGTAGTATCATAAGCCCTTCTTATCTCTAAAGTGAAGAAATGGGTGTAGACTTAAGAGCTACTAGGCACATGTACGCAAATAGAGAGATGTTTACCTCCGTTGAAGAAGGAGAAGACCACATTTATCCAACTAAGTCTCGAACCTTAAAGGAATAGGGAAAAGGGAAAGTCTTACTGAAGCTCACATCTAGAAAGATCTTGGTGTTGAACAATGTGCTATGTACCTGAAGTCAAAGCTAACTTAGTCTCTGTTGCACTGCTCGGGAAAGCTAGGGCTAGGGTGTGTTTTGAGTTTGACAAGATTGTTATGACCAAGAATAATGTTTTTATTGGGAAGGGCTATTGCAATAAGGGTTTTTTTTAAGTGTTGCTAAATGAATGAAAAGGATCTTCTTATGCTTACTTGGTTAATTCTTTTGACGTATGGCATGCTAGATTAGGACTTGTTCATAAATCATATATGAAAGATCTACAAAATCTTGGGCTGATTTTTGAAATTAAAAATAATTTTCAAAATAAATGCAAGGTTTGTGCCAAAACTAATCAACTAAAAGGATACATTTTTCTACACAAAGGGAAACTAAATTGTTGTCCTTTATTCATATTGATTTAAGTGATTTGAAACAAACTAAAACTAGAAGAGGTAAAAGATATTATATTAACTTTATTGATGAATTTTCAAGATATACTAAAGTATATGCATTTGAAAAATAAAGATGAAGCTTTTGAAAAGTTTCTTTTATACAAGGCATATGTAAAAAATCAATTCAACAAAACAATTCAATGAGTTAGATCGAATAGAGGAGGGGAATATATATTATTAAATGATTTTTATGAAAAAGAAGGTATAATACATGAAGTAACTCCTTCTTATTCATCTGAGTCTAACGATGTTATTTGTAATACCCCACTTAACACCAATATTTCTTGTATGAGAATTTGTGATATTTAGTAGAATAAAAGGTGAAATGCAGTGTGTATGAATTTCTATGGGTTTATGGAAAAATATTCCAAACGTCGATTACACGTAATTTGGCCGAACAAGAACCTAAAGAGGTGATAATGCACAAATTAAGAGCCTATCATGGTAACCAAAAATTGAGGAAAATTAAGTAACATAAATGATGGCCTTATTTGAATGTCAAAATTAGGGTAAGCCAAAGAAATGAGTGAAAATTAATTTATTTCAGTGAATCGTAAACATAGGGGTAAAACGGTAATTTTGCCGTAAAATGGGAAATAATTATTTTCCCCAATATTCCGCTAATTTGAGTTAAATGGGAATTAAAAAGAGTAAAATGACTACTTAATCATAAATAAATCAATTTTGGTAAATTATTGTTAAGAATAGTCAAAAAGTCAATGACTTGGTCAATAAGTTACAAGATGGCATAATGAGATAAATGGAGAACCAATATTTCCCTCTTATTTCTATGATATTTTCAGCTGAGTATGAAGGGAAATGTAATTAATGAAGGAATAATGCATTTTGGACCAATGGTTGAGTGCCACTTGTATTAAATCAAATAACCCTTTAATTATATCATTAAGTTCTCATCTCCAACTCCTCATTCACGCACGAATTGAATCAGAAAGAGGGAGAGTGAGCTGAGAATGAGAGTTGGACGTGAAGAAGGAGAAGTAAGGGTTCAACACCAAGAATCAAGGTAAGAGACTTGTACCTTGTGATTAAAGGTTCCTAATCCCTCCATAACCTCTCCTCCTCACCTCTCTACCCTTGAATTTCTTGATATTTAGCTGAATAAAGAGTTAGAGAGAGAGAGAGAGTCAAGAATGAGCAAGAAAGAGACAGTTGAAGAAATCAAGAGGTAACTTCCCAAACTTATTTCTCTTACTTAATTGATGCTAGTAGAGTTGTTTTAGGCTTGATTATGATTCATTAAGCATAAGATAATTGAAGAAAGCCAAAGAGACCATAATATATAAATATCTCCAATCAAGTCCAATGAATGTCTAAGTAGTTAATATATTGGTTATAAGTAGAGAGGAGGTGATTAGGCTAAAGAAAAGGAGAATCTGACACAACTTTTATGGGAATTTAAATCCCCTTCCCTGTGTTGGATATGGAAAATGGATAGGAATTTGATAATTCTGATGCTTCTATTGGATTTAGGAGGGAATTTGTGTAGGGTATATGTCGACCACAAAGTAAGAAAAGCCTTAGAGGGTGAAATGACAAAATTACCCCTTATAAGCCTTATCTAAGGGCTGTCAAGGGTATTTTCATTATTCGGGCTTGATTTTTGCCAATCCAAAGTTAAAAATAGATTCTACGTGTGAAAATTTGTAGGAATGGCCTAAGTCATGATTTTGAGTAAAATACAGATAATCAGGACTTAAGGGTATTTTGGTAATTTAGCACTTTTATGCTAAGTTTACCAATAATATGAGTTTGAACAGATACATAGATGAGTAATAACTCATTTGTGGTATTTAAAGATTTCAGGACTTGACAACCGGTCTGGCCTCAGTAATTGCCTGAGCTTGCATCAAGTGGGAAAAGTCACATAAGAGAGCAACTAGAAAGTAACCGCCTTCATATGACATGTCATGCATATGTATTGTTTGATATCGTGTCCAAAATGTCTAACATGTTTAGATTGAGTGGAGTGATCACCCGGGGCCTATCTTTGGATGGGTTGATACTCAAGTGATAATGTTCATAATTGCACGAGCGGTGCCCGGGGACTATCTTTGCACGGGTGCCCCTCGAGGTCGAGACCTGTCTAGTGCTAAATCAGTTTATGAATTGCATCTACCGAGAATCTCTCTAGTGCTAAGTTAGTTTATGAATTGCATGAGATGCACTAATGATGTTATGATGATTTTGTTGATTGATGAAGTATGAATCATGCTTGTGTGTGTTATCTTATATGTATGATTGTGTTACTACTGAGATTCCTATGAATCTCACCCCTTTTCCCAAAAACAAATATCTAGTATAGGGAGGGAGCTCGTGGGGTAAAGAGAAGGTAAATGACGAAGAGTTGAGGCCGAGCAGAGGAAGAACTTAGTTATGATTGTCTTGTTCTTGTCATGTATTTTAAGAATTTCATGAGTTTTGGGTTTGTATATGAAGTAGAAGAGATAGATGGCATGCTTTGTATTGTAAGGATAAGTAAATCTAGTGAATTTTGCATGTATGTGAATATATGTAAATATTTATAATGACAGAGGTATTGCTCGCAACTCTGATTTTTCGTAACGAAAAGAAAGGAAAAAGAAAAAGAAAAATGATTGATAATAAATTCGGTGAGTATTAGCTAGTTAATACTCTACCGTAGTGTTAGGAAATGAGGTATCACACTAATAAAAGGAAAAATAAATTTTTAAAACAAATGATGAATGTCTTGCTTGTAAGTTCTGCAACATCTAATAACTTATGGGGTGAAGCTTTGTTGTCTACTTGTTTTCTACAAAACAAAATAACTTATAAGAAAACTAAAATGACATCTTATGAATTATGGAAATGATTTGTGCCTAACCTTCAATATTTGAAAGTGTGGGAGTGTCTCGCTAAAGTTTTATTACCTTATTCTAAAAAGAAAAAAAAATTAATTCTAAAGCTTATGATTATATGTTTATTGGATATGCTCAACAAAGTGTTTGCTTATCATTTTTTTAGATCATAAAACAATTATTGAAACAAGCAACATAGATTTTTTTGAGCATATATTTCCTATGAAGGTTGAGCAAATTCTTAAAAGAGTTGAAACTTCTTCTTAACAAACCCTAATTGAAGGATTGGTTGAAAATTGAAGGAGAAGTAAAAGACAAAGAAAAGAAACATCTTTTGGAGATGATTTTTGTGACGTCCCTCGTTCCAATATGGATAATACTCAGAGTCACAATTACGCGGATTACAATGACCCATTAAAATTATCGCAGCGCTAATATACTGATATAATGACATGATAATGCTTGATATCATACATAGTATTCATAGGGGTTTACAAAATAGTTACAAACCTTAAAATACATTACAAAGTCTTCAGATAACTAATGTCTCTTCTTGTACTCATCCGCAACCTCCTGTTGACGAAAAACACCCTTTTGTTCTCCGAGCCGCTGCCTGCTGCTGGAAACTTACGTTTTTATGGAAAGGGTGAGATTCGGAGGAATCTCAGTGGTAGCATGCTTACATACAAATAGAATGCAAAAATAGATATGCAATGTCATGGCATGTAAGATGATCGACGTCTCGTATATACCCTAGCCCAAGGCCAAACTTACGTCTGCACCTTGGTCGACTTGGTACCCCTGTTGGGTCCATGACCACAACATGGCGGAATGGTATGTCTAGGACACTAGCTCATGTTACAATGTATGACATTCATGATTTAGTATCACATAGTATAAGTATAAAGGATGTACTACCTGGACTAATAACCTTTCCTTGCTCGTCCTTGGTCCAGCTTCGATTCGATTAGTCTGTTGGTATATCCTAAAATTACACATTTAGGATAAATGTGTTATTATTTACTCGTAACTCATTCTAGACTCATAGTGTTAGTTATCTTGACTCATTGTTGTATAATTACCAAAATACTCCTAAGACTTGGCTTATGCCCATTTGTACCCAATTATTTGCACTTTACCCAAAATATTGACTTGAAGTGATCCTACACAATTTCATGTGTAGAATCTATTGGTGACTTTAGTTTTACTCAAATTTAGGCCCAAATGATGATAATACCCCTTGATAGCCATTTCCTTAGTGCTTTAAATGTAATTCAGTCATTTCACACTCTAGGCCTTTTCTCACTCTGTCGTCAACACAACCCTTACCCATTTTGCTCTTCTAAACTCAATGGAACCATCCAATCGATAAAATTCCAACTCATTCTTCGTGCTACACAATTAGTAGCAATTATTGAGTTCTTAGAAGAGTTATGTCGGTTTCTCATTTTCTCTTGCCTAAACATATCATTTTTACTTCTAATCATATGATTAACTAGTTAGGCAAGCATTAGATATCATTTACATTATTAAAACAATGATTGAATAGGGAGTGAATAGTACCTGACTTCTACCATACTCATCCAGTCAATAAACCAGATAGCTCAGAAGGAAGCATACACTTACCTTAACTCGTTTATGAATTCGGTTCAGAATTTCGGCGACACTACGGCTGGCGAGACGGCACCAACGACCTCCAATCAAGAATCCAAAATCGTAGCATTGAAGCTCGTGATGAGTAGAAGAATGTTTGTGAAGGGTACTTGGAGAGAAGACGCCGTTTGGATAGAGTTCTGGCCTTCTGAAGATTTCTCTCTCTTCTCTCTCTCCTTCGTTCTCATCTTTCCGTTCTTGTTCTCTTGTTCTGATTCAATTGGCAAGCAGGAAATGAATAAAAAGGAAAGGATGAAGAGTTATATTAATGAGTCATTAAAAATGGCTCTCACGTGGCTATACTCATTAGTTCACTTCTTTAGCTTTCTTGCAAGATAATTCATTTCCTTTGTCATGCTTCTTTATCCACTAAAATAATGAGATACATAGGGAGAATTATTATTCTCAAACTATCCCATTATACCACCTTACACGTGGTTAATCGTAGCCTTATGCTTTATGGCTCTTGACTTTTCTTGAGTATTAATTCACTTAGTATTCGTTTCCCTCCTTTTTAGCTCCCATCTCATTGAAATTATTGGGAAAAATACTCATTTCTTGCTTGATGGCAAAAATTACTAATTTGCCCTTACGTTATTTTCCCATTGAATAATCATCACACAATCACGACTACCACATGGATATTCACTGGTAGGAACACTACCTTGTTTTATAGCATAACTATGTCGTGTGTGCACCCCAATTGCTTAATTTTGTCATTCCCTATGCTCTTTAATACCCCCAAGGTATTAAGAAATAGTGGGAATTACTCACGCCTATTTTTGACACTGGTCAAACCAAGGTCTAGTAGTCCTCTTAAATTAAGCTTATTCTCACTTCTCTTGTCTTAAAATTTGGGGTGTTATATTTCTCCCCTTGTCAATAAAATTTCATCCTTGAAATTTGAACATCATATTCCCTTAATTGTGTAGGCATATACCTATCTCGTTGCTACATTATTTGTTTGTTAAGCCTCATTGCCTATCTCTCCATTGGCATTCAGGATTAACCATTTGCATCCCTACTAACTATATTGTGTACCTTGCTCACTACAACACAAGGTGCTCGTCAGGCCTTACTGCCTAGGGACACTGCCCCATGCAACATGCACATTGAGTCTTATTGCCTTTATTTCTAGTTCAACACATCGTTGATTGCTCAGTGATCCGCTAGCATATCCATAGGCTTACCATCGATGGACATTATCATAAGGAATGAAAACATTATTCTAATTTTGGTATGAAAGATTTGGGTAAAGCAAAAGTGATTTTAGGTTTTAAGATCATAAGGAATGAAAACATTATCATACTTTCTCAAGAATACTATGTTGAAAAAATTATGAGAAATTTTGAACAATTTGATGAGTCTTATTTGAGTACTCCCTTTGATCCTAGTGTGCATTTAAAGAAAAATAAAGGTTATCCAATCACTTAATCTAGATATGAACATATTAGTGGGAGTATGTTGCATTTAGTGAACTATACTAGGCTAGACTTAACATGTGTTGCATGTAGATTAAACAGATATACTCATTGTCCGAGCAATAAACATTGGGAGGCTTTGGTAAGGGTATTGAGATATCTGAGAGGTACTATGAATTATGGTATTTATTATAGTGGATTTCCTTCTGTATTAGAAGGATACAATGATGCTAAGTAGATCTCAGATTCAGAGGAGATCAAATCTACTAGTTGCTATGTTTTTACTCTTGGTGGTGGTGTCATCATGTGGAAGTCAGTCAAACAACCTATTATAACCAGTTCCTTAAGGGATTATGAGTTTGTTGCTATGGAGTTAGCTAGTACTGAGGATGAGTAGTTGAAAAAATTCTTGGCAAATATCCCACTAGGTGAAAAACCAACACATCAGTGTATTTACATTGTGATAGCCAATATGTGATAGCTATAGCTAAAAATAAAACATTTAATGGTAAAAGAAAACATATTCAATTGAGACATATTTTATAAGGCAGCTACTAAAAGATGGTGCAATCTCAATTGATTATGTGAGGTTAGTAGTAAACCAAGCGAATATGCTAACAAAACCCCTGGGAAGGAAACAAGTCATTGATTCATCGAGGGGACTAGGACTTAAGCTGATTCAAAATCAATAGCGATGACAATCCAACCTCTATTAGTTGTGATCACATGAAGGAGGTTCAAAGAGTAAGAGCAAGTCATTTGTTAGTTTTGCTAGCACTCAAATTATATTGATAGTCCCTTCCTGTGATGTGAGAAAGTGCAAGAATGCATTTTGATGAGGATAAACAAAGCTCTTAATGATTTCATACATTTTGATGAGAATCCAAGTGTATATATTACAATTGTGAGTTTGAGCTAGTAAATGGGCCAAGAGGAAGAGCGGGCTTGTACATGCAACAATGGGTCACCAGAAGGGGCACTTTTTATCAAAATATTTTTGATAAAATGGCTTACCAGATAAACTAATGTTTCAGTTACAAGGGCCATGAATAAGATTTTATTTTGCTTTAACCGATTATCTTCTCCAATGTTTAAATCTAGTTTCTTAAACTCTTGATGTTTAAAACCAAAGATTTCATGAGCTCTCAACATTCAAAACTGAAGATTTTATTGTAGCTAACATTTATAAATTGTCATAAACGAGTTTAATGGTTTTAAATTTCTTCCCAACGGGTGCCTTGGTTCACCGCTCATAAAAGGCAAAGCCTACAGAGGTTCGAGGCATCCACTCTAGAAATCTTGACCACTCTCTTCCTCCTCTGAGCTTTCAGGCTTTCTCTTTATCTCTCAAATTCTCTCTGTATATTGATTGCTATTATATTTTTTTTTCTTGTCACCCTATTCTTGAAGGAAGAATCCATTTTATCCTTGGGAGTACCACTTCCTATCAACTAGTGGTTGCGGAAAAACTCTTAAAGATAGTGGTGTCACTGTATGCGACTCAGATTACTCACTTTATTTGTAGGAATATATGGATAGTATTAACCTGGTAGATCAAGTGAGAAGCAAGAGAAATAGCTCACAAGGTCTCAAAAATGTGCTTCGAGACTAAAGTCTCTAATATCTCCCCTCTATCTAGTACTTCTAGTAATACGGCCTCATTCTCCTAATTTTTTTTTCTTGATTTGTTTTTATGATTAGATTTTATTATAAAATAATTGGCACTTGGATACTTACGGTGGTGAAACACTATAGTTTTGGATTTTTTTTACCTTCTAAAAATAAAAAATACCATGAAATTATGCTATTATCATATTTCATGCCCTATGCCAATAGAGATACTCAAGATGAATATAAGTTATCATACCTTGCGTAATTTATATTTCAATAGACCTAAATGTGAAAGTAGATGATAGGACAACGATTCAATCCTACAAGAAGAAAATAGCTAGAAGAATTTTTGCTGAATTGTAAGCATAACAATGAAATAGGGAGTTATTAAAGTAAAAGAAGTTAGAACACGTACTTTGCTTTTGTTATAAAATAAAATAAATAAATCGTTTGGTTTATTAAAAAAATTAGAATAAAACAAATAAAGACTTTAGTCAATAAGATCAAGTCCACTCACATCGTTATAGGTTGTGACTTTGTTTTTCAGAAGTTAAAGTATACAACAATTTCAAAATGTTTAAGAGAAGAAATAACCTGGATCGAATAGGAGGGAACCAATAGAAAGAAATAGCTTTCATAAGCAAAGGTCTCAAAAATGGAAGCTTCAGAATTTCCAGACTTGCCTTCTCCTCTAAACAAGCTCTTCAGATTTAGATTATTCTCTCACTCGCTCTCTCTCTCTCTCTCTCTCATATTTATGTCTTGTTTCAGTCTCTTATTCCTGTTTTTGGGAAGCTCAGGCGTCGACAGGGATCAACCAAAGTCAATTAGAACTAAGCCATTGTTGTTGGGCTTATACCAATTGTAATATCTCAAATTTTAGGCCTAAAGATTTGAAGATATGCCTTTATCAGGCAAACTACTAAGTCCAGTTTGGGAAGGGTCCCAAGAATGTCGAGGGATAGAAAAACTCTTGCGAACTATGTGATCTGGCCCTTTCGGAAAGAGGCCCCAGTATGCTTAGGCAGGAGGATCAAAGTATCGATGCAAATATGCATATGACACATATATGATGCCATTGGGTTGGTAGAAAGACGCCATCCATATATGAGTGAAATATGCCAATATAGGTATACACATGGCATTTCCAGGGCAAACATGTGTACCCTGCATTTTTTAAAAAACACCAATATGTGGCGCCATATAGGGCCTACACAATACTCTGACCTAGCATCATCTTACAGGCTCTGATATGCGTTACGCAATCCTGAGTAGAACCCGAGTAGACACCGATGAAGTAACTTTATTAAAGCAACTTTAATAAAGTAGGTCATGATGTATAATGATTACTCTACTTTTATATTGGATGAATAAGAAGATGACACTTGTTATCAAAGTACACATTATCATGACAAACACTTTTCACACTTTTTGGTTGACACAATTGGAAGGTGATACTTGTCCCTTCATCATGAGGTGCTCTTCTTACCTTTTTGTTAGCATTCCATAACGGTGACACGTGGCGCTGAAGTCAGGGGAATTCACCGGTCCCCGATTAGCTTTTTTGAATATCGCGCCTAAGAGTCAGGGGAATTTATCAGGCTTTCCTTCCCCTAACAAGATAAGGACAGCTAGGGAGAGAGAGGAAAGGAAAAAGAAGACAACTTGTGACATGTGGCATTACAAGGTTTAATCTTGAAAAGTAAGATTGCACAAGATTTGTACACTTGATCAATGGCCAAGATTAAGCCACAACTCTCCCTCTCTCATTATATTTTTTGTCTCACCACCTAAAATGAGAGGAAAAGTAGAGATAAAATGAAAGAGGAGAGAAGGTGAAGCAATCTTGAAAGTTCAAGAACAAGGTAAACACTTCTCTCTTGATAAACAAGTTCAAGAACAACTCTCCCTCTCTCATTATATTTTTTGTCCTACTCACCTTTCTAGCAAAAAATGTCTTCATAAACATTGTTCCACTTAGTCTAAGCTTCATTTATATGGTTTTATTTTTTTAATAGGAGGTGTTTTGAAGCATTAACCAAGACCCAAAGTGGTTGAATAAAAGAATAAAGCTTAGAAGAAGCAAGAGGTGAGTAAGAGCTTCCTTTTGAACCATATATTGTGTGGTTTAGTGAAGCTTTGTGGAATGGGTATTTTTACCCTAATTTGTAGTTATATGGTTATTCTTAGAGTTAATGTTGGTTTCTTCTTGTAAATTGTGTTAAATAAGGTTTAGAAATGAGAAATCACAAATTTGGAACTTAAGAGTAGTGCTACTAGATTTTGTTTTCTGAAAGGCAATGATGTTGTGGCATGTTTTTGATCATACAAACCTGGTCCAAATTCTATGAAACTTTCCAAAATTAAATTAAACATCTTGATCTTCATTTTGATAAGTAGAATGTAATTTTTGGACCAGTGGATTTAAATTTATGATTTTTTCAAAGTTAGACCTTATTTCTGGAACCAATTCTAGAACAGTTAAGGTTTGATGAATTTCTGGAAATTGTGTGGCTGTAGTTTCTAGAAAATGATATTTTTATTCAACATTAAAATTAAATATATTTATAAGGTACTTGGAACAAGTCAATTTAGAGTTTTCTAGAATTAATTTTGATTTTGGAAAATTCGGCATTGAACCTGGAAGTTGTTCTATGGCAAACTGATGATGATGTGTTTTTGTCTAGCCAAATAAATTCCAATGTCCATGAAAATTTTTAGAAATAAATTAGACCCAATAATATTTAATTTTATGGGAAATTTTTACTAATTAGGTAAGTACACAAAAAGTTATGATTTATTGAAATTGGACATTAATTCTTTGAAGACTTTTGTGGCAAAACGTAATACTTGTGAATTCTGGAATTGTGTATGTGTAATTGGCTGTAATGGATCTTTTTACCTTAAATTAAACTTAATAAGAGTCATATAGGACTTTGAACTACCCCAATTAGAGTTTCCTAGAAAAAGTTATGATTTTTCAAAGATAAGTGAAAAATCTGCCAGCTTTTTAATTCCATGCGAATTTAAAGCAAAAAGAGTAAAATGTAATAATTAGGAACTCCAAGGGTTAGGATTAGGCCCTTAAAGTTGTTGAAGGCCCATGTAGCCACATTGGTCATTCATTTATCATGGCTCTAATGTATGGTTATATACTTAGGGCCATGAGATGACAAGAAAGAAGAGTGGAAGGATCTTCAAGCAACATTAGTGGTTGGAAGAAAAGATACAAAAGGGGACTGATAAATCCCAAATTTAATATATTTTATCCTACCTTGTTCATTTATTTTAGGGACTATTTTAGACTAATTTGGATTTATTAGATAATATTTGGATTATTAGCCAATCTTAGGAAATAATATAAAATCTAAATAAAAATATGAGATTATTAGTTTGAATTATTAATATTCTGATTGTTATCTCATGATTGAAAAAATATTTCTAAATATATGAAAGATCACAATTTTATTTGATTCTTACAGGGTAAGGAAGAGCAGATTAAAAGATCCTACGATACAGAATTTTTCTAGGAAGCTAACATAGAATCTGATGGCTGGAATTTTTTAGGCTATTTAAATTTTAATGGGCCTAAATTTAGACCTCAAGGCTTTCCCTCACTCTCATTAATTAACCTAATTGCCTTATTATAAAAAGACAAGTAAGGACGAGACGAAGGACAGCTTCGGATTCACTGCAACACGCACACACACTGACGGAAGAGGACTCATGCCAATTACACATTATTTTCTTTCCCTCTTCCACTCACGAATAGCCACGCAAGGGTATATATTAATCAATTCATTCACGTCTTTGCATGCCCAGTTGACAAGAGGCAATTTGAATTCAACAACTATTATTAATATCTCCTGATGGCTGTGATGCGGTTGGGGATGGGAGGAAAAGGAGAAAAATTCATGGCAGCGTGAGCTCTTTTGGGTGACAACTTAAGATGAGCGTGGAGGAAGCTAAGGCCTAAAAGCTTACATTTGAAGACTACAAGAGAGTGTCTTTCTTTTTATTAATTTTATTCAAAACTTGAGATTATTTAGTTTTAGATAATTTTGAGTTGTTTTATTGAGAACAATCTAATTTTAGATTGTGGACTTATTATTTGATTTGGATTAAATTGATAATTTGGATTTGATTCGTGCTTAAACGTTTATTGGAATTTTTGTTTGCAAACCCGTTAATTGTCCATTAATTTATTAATTGAATTCTCGTTATTACTTTGATTGTCAATTTGGGTTTAACCTCTTGATTGTTTAATTAAGTTGGTTAATTGTCTAATTGTTTAATTAGGCAATTGTGAACATGATTTCCAAAACTATCTTGAATTATTTTGACTAGTTTTAATGGATTTAATTAACTAGCACTTCTTTTATTGTGAGTTTTCTAGTGGAATAAGTGTTATTGAACTTGAGGGTTTCCCATGTTTCAAGTAGGTAATTAAATTTATTAATTCCAACCCTTCATCAATCTCCCTTTGGTCTGATTAATTAATTTGAGCTAAGAAAGTTAACTCCATGTGAATCCTAAGTTGTTCCCTTTATCATCATAACTGAACTAAACCTTCGTTGTTTGTCTTGCTTTTTCTTAATATTTTTGTTTAGTATTTTAATTTCTCTTTCATAAAAACCCCCAAAAATTACATTCCACCTCATATAGATTAGTCTTATTTTCATATAGGTTTTAGAGTTAATTGCATTAGTGCATTTAATTAGTTTAAATACATTTAGGAATTCGTATCTTGCATCCTAATTTAGGTCCATTCATTGCATTTTTTTATCACCTAAATTCAATTTTAAAGAAAACCCATATAGATTTCTCCTTGGGAAAATGACCTAGGTTGCCACTATATTGCATTATTAGTTGGTCCTAGTTTAATTGATTGCTTTAGCGACAAAAAGCACGATATCAGGGACTCAAAGACAAAATGTAGTGAACTTACCCTACTTGCGTGTATCGATATATATGCTTAAGTGTTGATGTGCATGATTGTTTTGCTTCTCTATGTGCAACATAGTTTAATGAATGAAGCTGTGTTTTCTATTGATGCTATGGCTATATGTAAGAAATATGAAGCATTAAGCATACATATATGTCATTATGTTAATATGAGCATATGTAAGGCAAGTACATCATGCACTAGCATTTATCTTAAATGCACTGTTGGTATTTTTTACTACTGAGATTCCCCCGAATCTCACCCTCCCCCAACCAACCATCTAGGTAAGTGAGCATAAGAAATGAGTGCAGGATGATGCACCGGGAGAAGTTATGGATGAAGAGTTGAGGAATTATTACGCGTTGTTCCGTTATGGATTAACATTTTATGTGATTAACTGTAGAACATGCATGACGGATGAATTGAATTCTCTAAGCGTGATAAATAAACTAGGAGTGGGTAATCGCACAGTACGGGCCCATTATTTAAGTAAGTAAGGGAATTGACAAGTCAAGAAAAACCTTGATAATAATAAATAGAAGAATTGAATAGTTAAAGTAAATAGTAACCCTGTGAATAAAGATAAATTGTCTGGTAAAAATGGCTTTACCAAATGAATAGTGACCATGTGAATTGCATGAAAAATGGCCGGTAATGCTTACGCAATGCAATATAAAAGGGGTCTAGGGACGGGCGTTACACCCATTATGTCAATTACCAGTCCTCTAGTTCTATTATGAGAGGCAGAGAGGAAAGACTTTTCTTAATCCTATTTATAAGGCACTTCATTAAATTTTTTATATGAATGTATAAATTTATGCTTCACTTATTATTTGTGTAGATTTTGTTCTCATGGGATATTGTCGGTTAAGGGAGCAAATTTTCTCATAATCCTTTCTCTCATTTTCTTATTAGAATCACATCACCACACTTAAATCAAAAAGTATATGGTTCAGATTTAGTATTTTCTAAAACTATTATTACAGCGTTTTATCAAATAATTTTTTTATTAATTTTGTTTGTATTGCAGTTATAAATGGTGTAGATCAGGTTTTAATAGTTTTAATCTATTTATTTATTTATGTTTAAAATAATATTTTATAAAATATTAAATCTAGACCATTCATTTTTTTAATCTAATGGTAGAGATGAGATTCTGAGAGAACCCAAACTCGTTAAGCATGGGTAAAGTTGAAAAGGTGTTTACTTTTAAGGAAAAATTAATAAGGTTTAAGGTTTTCTTTATTATGTATGACATATATTGAAAGTTCCTTATAAATAAAAATCGAGGAGTATACATCTTTTGAAAATTAATAGCCCTAAATGCACTCATCTAATTTCAACTGATTATATATAAATGTATTGAATGGGCCTTAACAGTTTGGGCCAGAAAAAAGATATCGTGAAGTTAGTCTTCATATCTCTACAAGTGAAGCAGACAATGATAACACTAGAAAGGGAAAAACTAGCAGGATTTTTCCTTTTTTCCTTGAAATTCAAAAAATAATTACAATGTCCAGTCATTATAGGCAACAAATGAATCATAAAAATGGTTGAAAAAATTAAAATTAGGGGCACGATGATTAACATCACTGGTGAAACAAAGAGGACTAGGACATGTCTAACAAGAATAATGTGTTAGACTTAGCTGACACCCAAGAGGGGGTGAATTGGGTGTAAGATAAAAACTTAGGAACTTTGAAAACCTTTTTACATCTTAGTGAAAATAATAAGTATGAAGATAATGAGCCATAAAATGAAAATCAATTAAACAAATCAGGTATGCTAGAAATATAAGAGATAAGGGAAGAGAATATGCAAACTATGATTTATACTGGTTTGGTCCAATCCTTGATGACCTATGTCCAGTCCTTAAACTCTACTTGATATTTTCAACCCAATATTTTCTTGTTTAATGCGAGCACAAGAGAAGCATCTACAATCCCACAAGTTTAGCCGGGCACTTGTAAATCCATTTACAAATATCTCATCGAGATACCCACCTTACACACCGTAAGGATACAACCTTTATGATGAAGGATTACAATCAATCTTCTCTCTCAGAACTGAATAAGATGAACATTAAAGTATATTACAAATAATCTCACTCTCTATGGAAAATTATATTATCACTAAGAACACAGAGAGCAAATGAGATAAACTTATAGTGTTGGCATTTTGACAGTGAGGTGTATGTCAGACTTGCCTTACATACCCCTTATTATTCTATTATTCACTAGAGTAGCAATGTGCAGTTCAGCGGGTACATAGGAACAACATAAATATACTGATAATAAGTACATAATTATATTACAGGAATTTCCACAGGGTTTGTACATAATATATACAAAAATACATATGAATATACATGCATTATAGTCACGCAGGACTACCAAAGTGTCTAAGTCTAATCCAATAATAGTAGACATATCCCTGCCTTTGTTCTACCACTGCATTCCTCTGCATGTAGTTCTCTTCTCTTCTCTCAGCACACCTCCTGTGTTCGCTGCATTCTCAGGATCACATCACTCTTGGTTCCTCTGTGAATGCCTCACTGAAACTTCACAAGTTAGTGCGATCACTTGATCACTAATGTACTCAAGTAATCTTGAGCAAATCACTTGATTGCTCAAAAGCATCACTCGAGTAATCTACTCCAACTCTTAGATCACCTTGTGAGTTACTCACAAAATCCTGTAAGTGACGTTGAATCACTCGAGTGATCTACTTCCAACTCTTAGACCTTTGTGAATTACTCACACGTGCTTTGCAAGGGATACTGAATCACTTGAGTGCTTACCCAATCACTCGAGTGATCTTTTCCTTTCTAAAATAAAGGTTAAATTCCAATAGGTATAGCTTTACAAATATAACTCCAAATTTGGTGAATGACCTATCCCCAAAAATCTCTTTAAGTCTTCATTCTAATGCAAAAAGAATCAGCTTTAAATTCATTGTATTCTGAAAGTTTCGATCACATTCATACCAGCTGGTCTGGAGCAGTGTCTTGCAACGTCTTTGTACAACTGTGAAATTTTAAAGTTCATATCTCTTCCAGTTTTTCTTATTTGACCATGATATTGATATTTTTGAAATGATTTTGGAGTCTAGTTTCATATGCAACAAGTTTCACTTCAATTTGATGTTTATTTTGTGAGATACATTCAAATTATTGAACATGTTCTGAACTAACACGAGAAATTTGAGTTTCAACTTCAAAATTTAATATCTCTTTCCTTTAAGCTTGATATTGGTGTTTGTCTATCTCATTGGGAGTCTAGTTTCATATGAATTAGGTTTCACCTAAATCAAATTTTTGATTTGAGAGATATGTCCAAAATACTGAACCTGTTCTGAAATACAACGCTTATAATGAGTGTCTTTTTGAAAAATTCATATCTCTTTAATATAAGCTTATTTTAACTTGATCTTGGTGTAAAGTGACACAATATAAGTATAGTTTAATATGAATCAAGTTTCACCTCAATCGGAGTTGTGGTTTGGGAGATATGACCAAATTATTGAACATTGTTTATGTTGAATGAAGAATAGAGCTTAACAGAGTAGCTGGAATAGTGTAATCACTCAAGTTGGATCATGTGTAACTCGAGTGCACAATGCATCACTCATAAAGCATCACTTGAGTGATGTTCCTGTAGCTCTAGAGTAAGGTTACTGTAGCAAATAGTCATTATTCATAGCTTGAAATAGCTTATTTTAACTCCGAATTAAGCCATTCCAACTTCCATTTGATCATAGAAACTTCCAATATCAAAATTAAGAACTTTAATATTGATATTCCCATTATATTTTCCATGTTCTTCTTTCTTTAATCTCTTCTCTTCTTGATTATTCTCCAAATATCTTTTGATAACTTCTTGCTTTCTTAACAAATGTCTTCAATCTCTTTCTTCTTCTTCCTCTTGATCAATCCAACTGAACAACTTCTTTCTTAACTTTCCTCTTGATCATTCTCTATAATTCAACTTGATATCTTCTAATCTACATTAAATATAGCAGTTAGTCAATATAGGAGAAAAATATGTTACGAAAACTTTTTACTCTTAATATTTGGCATCGATATTTGACATCATCAAAACTAATCATATCTAACATAATGGACCAAGAAAAATAATCATGTAAAAAGGGTGGTCCTTTATTAACTCTTGTTCTTTCTTCTTTTTTTGGAAGATAATTCATAACTTCATGAATATTCAACATTGAAGGCTTTCTCCAATCAAACTGGTAAATTTTAAGAAATATTAAATATTTAGCATTTTGAATGAAAAAGATAAGTATTGATTGATATTGTCTTTTTTATAGATAGTTATTTCAATTTATTTTAATCATATATTATTTAAAACACATTAATTTATTCATGACCAATTCAACAGGTTTAGATCAAAGTCCAACTACTGAACTATGAATCAACGCCTCAAATTTTTCCTTAATTTTTTTATCATAATTCTTTCCTTATCTGTATTGAAATAAATATAACGTTAATTTTCTTAATAATTAGACGTGGTTTTTTAAGAAACAATACTTAATAAATTACTGGCCAAAAAAATACTTAATAAATTACATGCATTAAATCAAATAATATATATTAGGAAATAATTAAGTATGGGAATGAACGCAAGACATGCATACATATCATAACGGCTGTGAAGAGCACTAAGATGAATGGTTTTTTTTGCAGCTATCAATTATGTTTTTCTGCTTCTTTTACAATACATATTATTACACTTATTTCATATTCCTCTTAATTGCAAAAAGACATGTAAAAAACATTATATAATATGATCTTATATATAACTTTGTGTAATTGAAAACAGAGGATGAATACAGTTAGAGGTTGCAGATATGGGCAAGCCATTCCTTTAGGACTTGGAAAACGAAAAAAAGTCTTCCTTCTATAATATCCCAAATTTTATTCATCATAATTCCTTTTATAGTTTTTTCATTAAAGGGAATAAAATGGTAAATTTTGGTACACTTCAAATGGCTAAAATATTAGAAGCAAATGTTACATGAAGTTTGGCTAAGTTAAGACACAAAAGTCCAATTTTTTTTTCCTAAAAGCCTAATATTGTAGACCAAAGTGAAGAATGGAAGAGCATAATTTTTGGCCCATTTATTGTGTAAAAGTAAGCCAAAAAGAAAAAGGAAGAAGGAAGACAATAATTTAATTCAAAAATTAAAGAAATATAAGGGCAAAATGGTTATTTGGCAAATAAAGCAAAAAAATGTTATTTTCCCCTTTATTAAGAGCAAAAGTCGGCCAAAAAGGGAAGAGATGAAGGAAATAATTATTTGGCCATAAAATTTGATATGTGGAAGCAATTCTAGCCAAGTGAAAAAGATTATGCAAAAAGTAATTATTTCTTGTGCAAAAAGTACATTAAATAATTACTATTTTAAGGAGGTGGAAGAGATATTATAAGAGCATATTAAACACCTCCAAGAGGCCATATTTTCGGCCAAAAGAAAGATAAAGAGAGAGAGAGATCATAAGCTTGAGCATTCAAGCGCAAAGAGAAGAGGCAAGAGATCAAGAAGTAAACCTAGGTAAGTTTCAAGCAAAAGTTCACTTGTTCTTGTCTCTAAATTCATAGAAATATCTTCTAATCCTTATATCCTTCTTGAAATCACATGAAGCAAGAAGAAAATCAAAGAGAAACAAAGAAGAGAGGGGACGGTTTGAAGAGGAAGTAGAGAGGGGAAGGTTTAAAGAGGAATAAGAGATAATCAAGAGGTAAATCAAAAGACCTTGTTTTACTTGTTGATTTATAGTTGTTATTAGTGATTTTGTTGATTGGTTAGATTGTTTGTTATGATTTTGGGATTTGGAAGCCATAAATCATAAGGGGAGGTGCTGCCCAAATTTTAAATAATCATGTAGGAAGTGTAATTAAATGTTTTAAGAAGTGATTTAAGGTGAAAAGAAGGTGTTAAGTTGAAATGAAACTTGAAACTTCATTTTCCCTAATTTATCCAAAATTTTGGCCAAGGGCATTTATGTGTGTTTGGGCTAGAATTTGATTGATTTGAGGTTCCCATTGTGTTTAGACTAAAAATTTGTGTAGTGAACATATGAAAAATGGAGTATGGAGGCTTTAGGGTGGAAATAACAATTTTACCAATAAAACCCTAACATATGGTTGTCATGGGTATTTTGTGAAATGGAGTGTGATTTTGGTAAAACTAAGGTCAAAAAAGAATTCTACATGCAAAATTGTGTAAGAATAGCTTGGATCATAAGTTTTTGGTAAAGTACAGTTATACCGGGTATAAAGGGAATTAGATCGGGTTTCTAAGGGTATTTTGGTAAGTATGTGTTTTTGACAAAGATGGAACCATATTAATTTAGGAAATAAGATATGAATGAGTAATAACTCATTTATTATAAATTTGGAATTTTAGGATTTTATAATTTGCCGAGCTGGACAGGGAATTATTAGATTGGATTTAACTAGCAACTGCAAAGGATTTCCTGTAGTAACTTTATCTTTCATATACTATGTGATTGTTTATATGCTTTGTATTGCCATATTCTGTGATATGAATTGTGTGGTACAAAATCTAGCTGTGGTTTGGAAAAAGCACAAGTATCATCTGATGGGAAAAGCACAAATACCATTAAGCCAAATGGGACCTAGATGAGGTAGTGAGCAAGTACGAACATATAGTTATCTACTAAGTAGGGGTCAAACAGTCATTTGATCCTGAATGGTATATACAGTGTGGACAGTAGGGACAAATAGTAATTTAATCATGAACGTCCAACTGACAGAGCAGTTTATAATATTTTATTCTGTCACATTGTATGATGCATTACATTTTTATATATCGCATTTTATATGTTGATCATATGTTACAATTGAGATTCGTATGAATCTCACCTTTCCATAAATTAAAAATTTACTCAGCTAAAGAAAGTAACTCCAAGGGCAAGGAGGGAGATACCGGCTATCAAACACCTTAACATTTTGACATTTATCAAAATATTAAAGCATTATTTAATGGGCATACAAAAATAGCAAAATTATACTGATATAAAATTCTTGATTACATTATAAGAAATCGCCGCAGGGTTTGTACATAACATATTACACAACCCATAATACATAAAAGAGACACAGATAACCAACTTGAAACTATTGCACCGGACCGGAACCCTCAGTTGCCAGTGTCCTTATCTTTTCCCTTAGTGTCAAACCCCTCATTATATATTTTGACATTTATCAGAGTATTAATGCGCAGTTCAATTGGCATACAGAAATAGTTCAATATACTGATACAATATTCTAGATTATATTACAGAATAACCTATATGATTTGTACATATTCAACTACATAGAAAAATTAACAGATAACCAATGACAAATATCCAGGTCAGCATTGGTCCTTCTGTTGTCGATATCAGCTACTTTGCCCTCTGAGCCGTTTCTTCTAGCTGAGTAAAATTTTAATTTATAGAAAGTGTGAGATTCATATGAATCTCAGTAGTAACATAATATCAATCATATAAAATGAAAAAAGTAAACATGCAATACAACATTTATCATGATGCAGCAATCAAAATGCCTAAGCTTATCTGACAATGCTTAGGAACTAAATGATGATTTTGTCCGGATCAAAATGATCATCCGTTCCTGATCTGCAATATCATATCTCGTACATAGGAATTCAATATGGAATTTACCTATATAATGTGATCACATAACAAATTAGAGCAAGCCTATACATGTTTGTACATATCAAGCCACTTAACTGGGTCCACCTGGCCATATAGTAGCCCAAAGGTTCCATGGGGTGGTTTAACTCATCATCCACACCCAGAGAGTTTCAACACTACAAGAAATACATTGAACAGATCATGACAATCATTGCATATTAATATTCACATAGTATATGAAATATAAAGTTACTACCTATACTCCTTTCCAAGGCCTAGCTATTATAGATCCTTTAGCTTTCTGTTCGGCTCGAGCAATTATCAAATCCTAAAATTCCAAAAGTAATTACAAATGAATTATTAATCATTCATGTTCAATTTTATAAGTTGGTTATCTTAGCTCAAAATCACATATTTACCAAAATGCCCCTAGGAAATCGGGTCTAATTTCCCTTATTCCCGGTACAACATTATTTTTTTTCCAAAATTATGACACTGACTATCCCTACACAATTTCGTGTGTAAAACCCATTTTTTATCTTATTTTGGACAACTTATACTCAAATGACCAGATTACCCTTGACAGCCACCAATTAGGGTTTTGGGGGGCAAAATTATCATTTTCCTAGGTTTTCAAGAAATTTCCAGCATTTTCAGTCAAACTTGAAAATTCATAAATGAATCGAGAAAATTCCAAATTGAGTGGTTTCAGTTCCTATGTAAATTTATTTCAGTCCGCTTTTAAGGAAAAATATCAAAAGGCACCAAAAACATCCACAAATTTCTAGAAAATTTGTCCAATCTGGTATGCCACAGAATTTGTTCCAAATTCATGGTTAAATTTTAAAAAATCATATCTTTCAATCCACTTATTCAAATGTCTTATAATTCCTATCAAATTAAAGCCCAAGATGTTTGATTTCATCTTATAAAATTTCATAAAGTTTGGACAAGGTTAAGCCATTTAAAAACACGTCACAAACCATTTGATACAAATTGGAAAATTGGAAGTTTCATGTGTTATCCTTTAAAACACCTTCCTTTTCACTTGTATTTGCTTGTTTAATAATCCAATCTAAGTTTAATATAATCAATATAAATTTGGGCAGCATCACCCCTTAGAAATTGGACATTCCGAATCTACAAAATTGTCAAAAGCAACCGAATATCCAGCTAGAACACAGTCACAACTCAGTATTAAGCAATAATCTCAAAGTTTATACAACTTACCTCACTTCTTCTTCTTCTTCCTCTTAAACTGTCTATACTTCCCTTCTTTCTTAAGTCTTTGCTAATTTGATAACTAATCTTAGGAAAATAGAGAAGTTAAGAAGAGATTTCTTAGGCTAGAACACAAGATTGAGCAGAGATTTCGGCATACTTACCTTATGTCTGAACTCTAGACCTTATCCTTTCTTCATCCTCCTTTTCCTCTTCAGCCCTCTTCCTTCCTTTCTTTCCTCTTCATTTGGCTGACTTTGGCCATTTAAATGGACAAGAGATGAGAGTTTTGGACAATTCTAGTGTTGCACACATGTTTCATAATGATTGGCTCTTAATTCCATTTATGTCACATGTTATAATATAAGTATATATTTAATTATGTGAAATTTTTATAAGCTCCATATTTCCATCCCCTCTGAAATTATTTATAAAATATTCCAGATTATATTTATTTAGTCAAAATGACCATTTTGCCTTGCAATTTTTACAATATTTGAGAAAATTGGTAGAATTGTCACCAAATTTTGAAAATTCATATCTAATTGTATAGATATTCAATTGGGGTGGTTCTAAATGCTATGTGACCCCTATTAAGTATAATGTTAGGAAAAAATATAAAATTTAGCTAATTGGAAGCTCACAATTCCTAGAATTATTATTTTTGAAGTTTGCCCCTAAACAACGTCAAATTCGCTGGGCAAATTTTAAAAATTGATATATCCTTGTATACAACTCCAAAAATTCCATATGACCTATCAAATTAAATATTATCATGTCTACTTACATTCTGGAAAGTTTCATAATTTTTGGAGGTTATTTACTAATTTAAGAGTGTCACACAATCCGACTACCTCATCAGGAAATACACCAATTATCTTGTATAGCAATTATTTTGTTATGTGTGACTTTTATTGGGTTGTTTTGGCTACTTTACATGCTCTTTTATCATGAAATACCATAATAACTATATGATACTTAGTGATCAAAATTTGGGACATTACACTTAGAGCCACTTCTTCTTACTTAGTAACACACTATCAATCATATAAAATGCGAAAGATAAACATGTAATGCATCATATATGAAGCAACAAATAATTATGCTATGTACATGTCTATCAAATAATGTTCAGGACCAAAGCGATGATTTTATTTGAATCAAAATGATCGCCTTATCCCTACTTATCACATCTTGTCATATTGTGATCACATCAATGTTCCAGAGCAAGAAACAACATGTCCGTACTTGTCTCAATACTGTTCCGAAGCAAGCAACAACCTTTCCGTACTTATCATGTCACTCAAACTGGGTCCCCTTGGCCTTATAGTACTTGTGATATTCCTATGGGGTGATACTTGTGGTTTTCCCACATCCAGCGAGAAATTATGCCATACAGGCTTATCATCTATCACATTGGTCAACCTAGACTGGACAGCCTTGGGCCAAGAGGTACTTTTGCTTTTCCCTCAAGGTGGTACTTGTAATATCCCAAATTTTGATCGTTAAGTGTCATGTAACTTTAATGGTATTTCATGGTAAAAGAACATGTAAAGTGACAAAGCAAAGTCAATGAAGTCACACATAATAAAATAATGGTTATACAAGATGATTGGTGAATTTCCTGTTGAGGCAGTAGGATTGTGTGACACTTTCAAATTAGTAAATGACCTCCAAAAATTATGAAATTTTTCAGAATGAAAGTAGACATGATAAAATTTAATTTTATAGGTCATATGGAATTTTTTTAATTATATACAAGGAGAAATGAATTTTTGAATTTTACCCAGCGAATTTGACATTTTTCTGGGGCAAACTTTAAAACTAAAACTTCTGGAAATTGTGAGCTTTCAATTGGCTAAATATTATATTTTTCCCTACAACTAGACATAATAAGGGTGACATAAACTTTATAACTACCCCAATTAGATATCTACATAATTAAATATGAATTATTAAAATTTGGTGGCAAATCTTCCAATTTTCCAAATATTGCAAAAATTGCAAGGGCAAAATGGTCATTTTGACCAAGTAGATGTATTCTAAAAACTTTTATTAAATAAATACATACATGGGGACAAATGGATCATGAATAAATAATTATATAATTAATTATGCAATTAAAATATGATATATACAATAATTAAGTGAGGACCAATGGAATTGTGCCATATTGCTTCTAAAGAAATCTTCAAAATTCTGCCCCCTTATCTATTTAAGGCCAAGGTCGGCCAAGAGAGCAAGATAAGGAAGAAAGGAAGAGTGAAAAGGAAAAAAAAAGAGGGAGAGGAGGAAGAGAAGCCCTCAGCTCAAATATAAGATAAGTATGTCGAAATCTCTGCTCAATCTTGTGTTATAATGTTGGAACTCTCTCCTTAACATCCCTATCCTTTTGAATTAGCCATCCAACAAGAAAAACTCTAAGGAAGAAGAGGAATATTTTGGCCAAGGTGGAAAGAAAGAGGAAGAAGTGAGGTAAGTTACTCAAACCTTGAGATTCTTACCAACAACTGAGTTATAACTGTATTCTGGATTGTTTTTAGTTTTGTAAATTTGGGATGCCAATTTTCTAAGTGTAAATGCTGCTCAAATTTCCAATGATTATGTTGAAATGGTGATTGCATGAACAAACCAATGGAAACAAGTGTTAACAAGGTGTTTCAAGGAGTGAAATCATGAAAATCCAATTTTCTCCAAAATTGACTAAGTTTTGGCCAGGTCTAAAAATAAGGGTTAGGGTTGGAATTTCATGTTTTTGAAGGTTCCATGATGTTTAGGAGGGAAAATTATATAGGGTTCATATTGAATGCGAAGTGTGAAAAGCCCCGAATTATGAAATGACGATTTTATCCTTAAAACTGTAAGTTGGGTTGTCACGGGAAAAATTGTAATTTGAGTTGGAATTAATCTGATCTGAGGTCAAATATGAGTTTTACATATGAAAATATGGGGAATGAACCTAAGTTGTAATTTTTGGAAAAGTACAAAATATCGGGGCCGGACCAGGTCCCCAGAGGCATCTTGGTAAATTTTGTGATTTTGAAGGAAATGTTGAAGTTATAAATTTCAAAATGAAAGAGACCTAAATAGTAGTTTAATTGCAATCATTTGATTAATTTTAGGATTTGATATCTGCTTAGCGGGACCTATAAGGACAAATACATTAAGGAAGGAAAGGTATCAAGATAGTAACTTTATCTTTCATATACTATGTGAATGTTAATATGTGATGATTACCATGATCTGTTCAATGTATTGCCTATGATGTTGACACTCTCTGGGTGTGGGTGATGAGTTAAACCATCCCATGGGACCTTTGGGCTACCATGTGGCCAGATGGACTCAGTTGAGTGACTTGATATGTACGGACAGGTATTGACCTACTTCAAGTTATGATGAGTACGGACAAGAATATGCTTGCTCCAAGTTGTTGTGATCACATTATGATATGATATTGTGCATATTAGGAACAGATGATCATTTTGACCCGGACAAAATCATCATTTGTTTCCTGAGCATTGTCAGATAGGCTTAGGCATTTTGATTACTGCATCATGATAAATGTTACATTGCATGTTTACTATTTACATTTTATATGAATCATTTCTGGTTACTACTGAGATTCATTCGAATCTCATCCTTTTCCTGTAAATAAATTATCCAGCTAGGCATAGCAATTCCAAAGGCAAGGAGAAAGTCGAATACCAGGATTGAGGAACGATCAGTTTATGGAACTATTCCAGTGATAATCATAGTATAGACTACTTAAGTTTTTGGATGTAATATGTAATACTTATCTACTTTCAGACTACTGTATTATAATCAAGAAACACATATTAGTATATTTGTATAAATTCTGTTTGCTTGTTTGAGCTATGCAATGATGCTTTATGAAATGTCTAAATTCTGTAGGGTTTGACATTTTTGGTATCAGAGCCTGTGGTTCTGGCATTAACAGAATAGTATACTGATATGATCTTTGATTATATTATGGCAAGCACTATGAATACTAAGCACTATGAGAAGTACGAATCGCAAGCATCTGTGAACTGGCCAGAGGATTGACCTCCAAGGAGGGAACTTCTAAGGACTAAGCAGTGTGCTAAGAAGAGAACCTATTATAAGCAACCCTTTTGGAGGAAGAGAAGAAAGACATGTTGTATGACTCTGATTAGGACAAGGAAGCCTTGTCAGGAGATTGCATTGAAAACATATTCGAAGGTCAGAGACTTGAGACAAGCGATATTAGATAAGACTAAATCAGATCCTTAAGAGGTCACAAGCTCTGAGGCAAATGATGAGCATGAGAAATATGATTTGCAACTAGATCGCCACTTATGGCATAATATTCATGATAAGTTATGTCTTTCTCTTCATATCCAAGCCACCCCAACTGAGCAATATCTACAATTGTTACAAGATGTAGAAACACAGTACCTAGATCAGAGATATCAGGGGATGGACTACCCTGATGAATACTGAGTTCATACTATGCTATACTTCTTCCCAAAGACAAAATTCTGGATCCAGGAGGTTAATGGTATTATGGAGGACGAACTGGGAAGTGACTTCCTGAGGTTTAAAGCTTACATGAAGGGTCTTGTAGAATTTATGTATGGATCGTGATTTGGTAGGATGTTTTGGTTAGTCTGGGACAAATGATATGTTTAAATAGTATATGTACAGTAGAATGATCTAGGAATCAGTAATTAGATACGATCTGTATCAGATCCTATGGTGGAATAATCAAAAGTTAAGCGTGCTCATCCTTGGGTAATGGAAGGATGGGTGACCCCCTGGGAAGTTTTTAGAAAATGTAAGCTTATGCAATAGAAACCTGATATATGAGGACATATATGTAATTAATGTAAAAATGTATGCTTATTTAGTATGTTTGACTATATATCTTATCTGTGAACTTATTTGGGTACTTGAAATTCAATAAAATGACAAAGTTACCCCTATAATGTATATGGAGCTAATTATTTTTATATTTCAAATATAGTGAATTTTGAAGATGGTAACCCACGGTGGTAAGAAGACCGAATTAAGGCATGAAGCAAGACCTGACCCCATGAAGCAGATGTTGGGAATGCTTACCCAACAAGGCACTATGATGCAAGAAATGAGGGACTAAGTACGGGAAGTACATTTAAAGCAGGAAGAAGATGGTGAAAGATTGGACCATCTAGAAAGGTTGATTAATGAACCTGATACATCAATGCAGTCTAAGCAAACCATACCTGAACATCAGCCCAACCGGCCTCTGGTGGAAACAGAAAGTTTGTCTACCTGGTTGACTAGGTTTAGTCAACAAATGCCACCGGCTTCTAAGGGAAAGTTTGATTCATAGGAGGCGGAAAATTGGCTATCCAAACTCGACAAAATCTTCTGAATCCTAGATTACCCTAACAATGTGAAAGCTGAACTGGAAATGTATAAATTTGAAGGGGATGCCGATATATGGTGGAAAAGTATGGAGATGATCATGCAAACCTAGAATATTCCCCTCACTTAGGAATATTTTCTGGTCCAGATCTGAGAAAAATATTTTCCCCGTTCAGTACAGATTGCTAAGGAAACCGAGTTTTTGACCATTAAGCAAGGGGAGAAAGAAAGTTTTGATGAGTATCTTGCTTGTTATCTTTGGCAGTCTAGATATTCTTCCTATTTGAGATTCCGGAATGATGAGGAGTAGAAGTCTGACATGCTAATTCGAGCACTAAATCCACAGTTATAGGAAAAGCTAGTTTTAAAGAGGTTCAAGCAGTATAATAAGGCAGTTGAGGAATGCATAATCACGGAAGGCAATCTCTAAACCCTCTATGTCAGTAGAAATGCTAATGCTAACAAAGGGGCATCTGGTAGTGAAAACTTTAATCAGAAATGCAGAAACTCAAGAGGATCATTCCAGGAAATAACACGAAACCATATCAGCCCGGAAACCTTAATAATCAACGACCTATCAGAAATCCACAATGTGGAAGATGTGATGAGCCTTCTCATCCTGGCAGATTATGTGAAGTAATCTATTACAACTGCAATCAGCCGTGACACATTGCTACTTATTACCCTCAGCAATAACGGAAGGTAGAACAACCAAGGCAGAGGGCCCATGGAAGAATATTTGCTATGACTCAAGAAGAGGCCATAAAATCTCCTGAGCTAATTCAAGGTACTACTCTGCTTAATGGTAATTGCGTGCAAACATTATTTGATTCAGGTGCCAGTCACTCATTTATTTCCTATGATTGTGTGAGACGATTGGGTCTAGTAATATATCAGTTACCATATGATCTCGTTGTGTCAACACCTACGGGTAATCGAGCTATCACTGCTAAAGTTTGTTTAAATTGTGTTTTGAATGTTAAGAAACGAGAGTCGACGATGGATTTAATCTGCTTGCCCCTTTAAAATTTAGAATTAATCCTTGACATTGATTGGCTAACTGCCAATAATGTATTATTGGATTATGGAAATAAGCGAATTATTTGTCCTACTCCACAACCAACAACCAGTCGTTGTAACCTCAACTTTCTTTCAGTAGCTAAGGCTGAAAAACAATTATAGAAAGGTTGTCAAGGGTATATGGTATTCTTCTCTGTCGAGACAGAAGCCGGATTAGCTCTGAAAGATATCCCTGTAGTAAGGGAATTTCCTGAGGTATTTCCGGAAGATATTAGTGGATTACTACCATAAAGGGAAGTAGAATTTGCAATCAAAACTAAGCCGGGGGTAGAACCAATCTCAAGGGCTCCATACAGAATGGCACCGAATGAGATGGTAGAACTAAAGAAACGGATTGAAGAATTACTCAAAAAGGTTTCATTAGACCCAGTGTGTCACCATGGGAGCCGCAGTCCTCTTTGTTAAAAAGAAGGATGGAAGTCTGCGACTGTGCATAGACTATAGAGAATTAAATAAAGTAACTATAAAGAATAAGTACCAACTTCCTCAAATTGATGATTTACTTGATCAATTGTCAGGTTCGTGCGTATTTTCAAAGATTGACCTAATGTCCAGATATCACCAGTTGTGGGTAAGAGCGGAAGATATACCTAAGACTACTTTTCAAACCAGATACGGGCATTATAAATTCATGGTGATGCCATTTGGTCTGACCAATGCACCTGTAGTATTTATGGACTATATGAATCAAATTTTTGGCTATATTTAGACCAATCTGTAGTGGTCTTTATTGATGATATACTTGTATACTTGCAAACTAAAGTGGATCACGAGTAACATCTGAGGACTGTATTGGGTACGTTACATAGTAAACAGCTTTATGCCAAGCTGAGTAAATATGAATTTTGGCTTACAGAAGTAAACTTTCTCGGCCATGTTGTTTCTCATGAAGGGGTCTCAATAGATCCCAGTAAAGTAGAAGCAATGCTGAATTGGAAAAGACCAGAAAATGTGGCTGAAGTGCGCAGTTTTCTTAGTCTAGCTAGTTACTATCAGCGATTTATACAGAATTTCACCAGAATCGCGTTAGCTTTGACAAGGTTAACCCAAAAAGCTCAACGTTTTGTGTTGGATGAGAATTGTGAGAGAAGCTTCATAGAGCTAAAGGAAAGATTGACAACAACACCCGTGTTGGTGATTCCTGATCTACAATTGACCAATGTGGTCTATAGGGATGCTAGTAAGCATAGATTGGGTTCTGTCCTGATGCAGCAGGACAGGGTGGTAGCATATGCCTCCTGTCAGTTGAAGCCACATGAAGTGAATTATCCTACCTATAACCTTGAACTAGCAGTTATAATGTTTGCATTGAAAATCTGGAGACATTATCTCTATGGTGCGACCATAGAGCTATACTGCGACCATAAAAGGTTGAAATGCTTATACTACCAGAAGGAGTTGAATATGAGACAATGACATTGGATAGAGTAGCTTAAAGACTACAACCTAGAAATTAAATATCATCTAGGTAAGGCTAATGTTGTTGCAGATGCCTTAAGCAGGAAAACAATGCAGGTGGCAGCCCTGATGTTACGGGAAAAGAAATTGATCGAGGATTTCCGAGACCTTAATCTGTCTAACCAAATTATGATTAGTGGCATTAGTCAGGTAGAAAATGACCTGCAAACTGCCATTGAGGAGGCTTAGTTGCATGATAAGCAAGCTCAGAATATGAAGAATATGATAGAAAAGGGAGAAACCCAGGATTATGATCTTTCACCAAGTGGACTAATCAGGTACAAGGAACGGATGTCCCACCACAAGTTGAATTAAGGCGACAAATCCTAGAAGAAGCTCATAAAAGTTAATATACTTTACATCCAGGGGCAATTAAAATGTATCATGACCTAAAGTCTACATACTGGTAGCCAGGAATGAAAAAGGATGTAACCCAGTTCGTAGCTCATTGCCTTATGTGTCAAAAAGTCAAAGTTGAACATCAGTGACTATTAAGATTGCTACAAAACCCTGAAATTCTTGAGTGGAAATGGGAAAGTGTTACAATGGATTTTGTAATAGGCTTACCCAAAATATAGAATTACGATGTTATTTGGGTAATCATTGACCGATTTACCAAGGCTGCTCATTTTCTATCCATCAGTATCAATTACTCTCCAAAAAGGTTAGCATATCTCTATATAAAGGAAATTATACGGCTACACGGTATTCCAAAGAATATCATTTCTGATCGGTACCCTCGATTTACTTCAAAATTCTGAAGGGCAGTGCATGAAGCATTAGGTACAAAACTTAATTTTAGTACTTCATACCATCCCCAAACAGATGGACAGATAGAAAGAACGATACAGATATTGGAGGATATGCTGAGAGCTTGTATGCTGGATTTCAAAGGAAGATGAGACAGATTCCTTCCACTTGCTGAATTTGCATATAATAATAGTTATCACTCAAGTATACAAATGGCCCCTTATGAAGCATTGTATGTTAGAAAATGTCAATCACTGTTGTGCTGGACATAATTATCTGAAAGGAAGGTGTTTGGGCTAGATATAGTTGATCAAATGACAGGGTAGATCAAATCGATCAAACAAAGACTGTTATCAGCCCAAACCAAACAGAAAAGTTATGCAGACAAAAGAAATCATTGGAGTTTATAGTAGAAGGCCATGTATTTATAAAGGTTTCACCGGTCATTGGAGTTGGGAGAGCTTTAAAGACGAGGAAACTAAGTCCTCGATATATCAGACCATTTAAAATTCTATCTAGAGTTAGACCGGTGGCCTATCGAGTAGCTTTACCCCCAAATTTGAGTCATCTTCATGATGTTTTCCATGTCTCACAATTGAAGAAATATCAGCCAGATCTGGAACATGTTCTGGAATACGAAGATATCGATGTACAAGATAACCTTACTTTTGAGGTGGAGCATGAACGTATTATTGATCAATAAGAGAAGCAGCTCCAGTATAAGAAAATACCATTTGTAAAAGTGGTGTGGAAAGGATTGTCCTCAAGAGAAGCCAAGTGGGAGATGGAAAACGATATGTGGAAGTGATGGCCAGAGTTTATGAATATGTTTGTACAACAAAATTTCGGGGACGAAATTTTATTGATGGGGGGAGAATTGTAATGTCCCAAATTTTGATCATTAAGTGTCATGTAGCTATTATGGTATTTCATGATAAAAGAACATATAAGGTGACAAAGAAAAGTCAATAAGATTACATATGACAAAATAGTTGTTATTCAAGTTAGTTGGTGAATTTTCTGTTAAGGCAGTCAGATTGTGTGACACTTTTAAATTAGTAAATGACCCTCAAAAATTCTGAAATTTTCTAGAATTAAATTAGACATTATAAAATTTAATTTTATAGGTCATATGGAATTCTTGGAGTTTTATACAAGGAAAAATGAATTTTTTAATCTTGCCCAGTGAATCTGACCTTTTTCTGGAACAGATTTCAAAAATAACTTTTTTGGGAATATTATGCTTCCAATTGGTTAAAGGTTATATTTTTTTATAAAACTATACTTAATAATAGTCACATAGGATTTGGAAAATACAAATTAGATATCTATACAATTAGATATGAATTTTCAAAGTTTGGTAACAATTCTGTGAATTTTTTTGAATATTGCGAAATTGCAAGGGCAAATGGTCATTTTGACCAAATAAATATAATCTATAAATTTTTTATTAATTTCTGAATAGAATGGGACATATGGTTCATGAAGAAAATATTACATAATTTATTATTTATTAAAGACATAAATTACAAAATGAATAATCAAGAGCCAATAGGAAGATGCCATACTAATGTCTATAGTTTTCCAAACAATTCTGCACAATGGTTATAAAAGGGGCCTTGGTCAACCAAGAATAGAAAAGAAGAAGGAAAGGAAGGGAACTAGAGAGAAAGAGGAGGAACAAGAGGAAATAAATCCCAATAAAGTCCGAGGTACAAATATAAGGTAAGTATCCCGAAACATCTGCCCAATCTTGTGTTATAGTATTAGAAATTCCTCCCTATCCTCTTGAAAATAGCCATTTAACAAGAAAAACATCAAGGGAGAAGAGGAATATTTCAGCCAAGGTGGGAAGGAGAAGAAAAGAGTGAGGTAAGTTGCTAAAACTCTGAAATTCTTACCGATAACTAAGTTCTAACTGTATTCTGGCTGGATTCTGAATTGTTTTTAATGTTTTTGTAAATTTGGGATGTCCACTTTTTAAGGGAAAATGCCGTCCAAATTTTCATTGATTATGTTAAGTATGTGAACTAATGCCTAGACGAAGGAATACAAGTAGAAAGAAAGCGTTCTAGGACCTCGAATCATAGGAACATAACTTTCTCAAATCTCTTGTAACTTTCGGCCAAGAGAGAAAATGAGAGAAAAATCTAGAATTTCATGTTTGTGAAGGTTCCATGATGTTTAGGAGGGAAAATTATGTAAGGTTCATGTTGAATGCGAAGTGTGAAAAGCCCCAAATTGTGAAATGACGATTTTAGCCTTAAAACCCTAAGTTGGGCTGTTAAGGGTAAAATTGTAATTTGAGTTGGAATTGATCTGATCTGAGGTCAAATATGAGATTTACATATGAAAAATATATGGAATAGACCTAAGTTTTAATTTTTGAAAAAATACAAAATATCGGGGCCGGACCAGGTCACTAGAGGCATTTTGGTAAATGTTGTGATTTTGAAGGAAATGTTGAAGTTATAAATTTCAAAGTGAAAGAGACCTAAATAGTAGTTTAATTGCAATCATTTGATTAATTTTAGGATTTGATATCTGCTTAGCGGGACCTATAAGGACAAATACATTAGAGAAGGAAAGGCATCAAGGTAGTAATTTTATCTTTCATATACTATGTGAATGTTAATATGTGATGATTGCCATGATCTGTTCAATGTATTGCCTATGATGTTGATACTCTCTGGATGTAGGTGATGAATTAGACCACCCCATGGGACCTTTGGGGTACCATGTGGCCAGATGGACTGAGTTGAGTGACTTGATATGTATGGACAGGTATTGACCTGCTCCAAGTTATGATGAGTATGGACAGGTATAGGCCTACTCCAAGTTGTTATGATCACATTATGATATGATTGTTAGATTTCATGTTTTGATGATAACAAATCATGTTTTGGAAGCCCATGGATTAATTATCAGCAAAGCAATCAATTCTGGTGATCTGTGCAAGATCACTCGAGTGATTTTGTTAATCACTCGAGTGATATTCAAGATCACTCGAGTGATCGCTGAAATCACTCGAGTGATCCACAAAAATGATAGATCACTCGAGTGATATGGGAAATCACTCGAGTGATCCGCATATCACTTCCAGTGATCGAGAAATCACTGCAAGAAAATTTCACTGTTTTGAAAATCATTTCCAGTGATTCTTAATCACTCGAGTGATACGCCAAATCACTTCCAGTAATTGTAAATCACTCGAGTGATGCGGCAAATCACTTCCAGTGATTGGGATTTCACTTCAAGAAAAATTCACTGTTTTGCAAATCACTTCCAGTGAAGCTGAGATAACTCGAGTGATCCGCCAAAATTCTCAAATCACTTCCAGTGATTCTCAATCACTCGAGTGATGTTGGATTTTCGCTGAATCACTTCCAGTGAATTGGAAATCACTGCAAGAATATTTCACTATTTACAAAATTACTTCCAGTGATTCCAAATTCACTCGAGTGAAATATGCAATTTCCAATATCACTTCCAGTGAACCAGCAATCACTGACAGAAGTTTTCAAAGTTTTCAAAATCACTCCCAATGACATTATATTCACTTCCAGTGATATTGCACTTGCTCATATAATGATCTATTGTTTCCATGTGCTTTTACCTTCATAAACTTCAACTGATTTTGCTAGTGAAATTCTATTATTACTGATTTCTCCAAATAGCTATCAAAATCATATGGTATATCATTTTAATACTTAGTTGCGAAAATAGGATCACTCTCTATGGTCTTATTACTGTCACTTTTTATAAAACACCTCTAGTGATCCATATTAATTTGTTGAGATACAAATATTGCTTAACGGTTATATTCATAAGTGTGTTACAGCTGTACTCCACCATCACGCACTTGACTTGTAACTGAACACTCCACTCAAACGACAACTATTCATGGTAGCAGCAGAAATTCAAAAGTAACGGAAGACAAATGCTGTTACATTTGTCAGAAGCATCTTTGAATCAACAGAAAAATTTACAACAGTCTTCAAGTGGTTCTATTATATATGTCCAGCCATTTGAAAATACAACAACGAAGAAAAACGCCTGAATACTCCACAAGCAATATCCTCACAAAAGCTTCAGTTCATCATTTGTGCTTCAGTTCTTATCTACATACTCTGTGAGAGAGATTTGTCATTCATACTTAATTATTTTCAATAGAGTTAACTTAAGGTTGAGGAACCTTAAGTAGGGATTTGTGATTACCTTGTGTAAGGGGGAGCGAGTGTCTAGAGGAACTTGCTGGTTGTACTGTGGTGCCAAGAACCCACTGAATCTTGGAAGATATAGTGAAAAGCTCAGAAGGATTTCTGAGGACTGGATGTAGGTCAAGTGGTTGAGACCGAACCAGTATAAATCTCTGTGTGAATCTCGGTGATATCTCTTCCTTTCATTAACTGTGCTTTAAGTTTTATAAATTGAATTTAAGCTTTCGATTATTTTGTAATCACCCAATTCACCTCCCTCTTGGGTGAAAAGCTTGCTCTAACATTTGGTATCAAAGCACAGGTCTTCTAATTCAGGCTTAACAACCTTAGAAGGATCCGATGACAAGCATGGGTGAAGCAATCCTTCCTGACGGAGCTTCTATTACTAGACCACCTGGTTTCAATGGTGAACATTTTTCCTTCTGGAAAGCTAAGTTCCATGTATTCGTAATGGCTACAGAATACGGACTATGGGATGTGATTGAAACTGGAAACTATGTGCCTACAAAGACTGAAGAATCTCGAAAAGTTCTTAAATCACCAGCATAATTTGACGACAATGACAAAAGGCTAGTGACTCTCAACAGCAAAGCAATTCTAATGATTCAGAGTGCACTAAGTCAAAAAGAATACTTTAGAATCTGTACTCTTCAGACTGCTAAAGAAATGTGGCAAGCGCTTGAAGTAGCTCATGAAGGAACATCTGGAATAAAAGAAAATCGAGTCAATACTCTAACTACAGAGTTTGATCTGCTTCGTATGAAGGAAGGTGAGTCAATAGCTGAATTTGAACTTAGATATACTCACATTGTTAATCAACTTACAGCACTTGGAAAATTCTATGATCAGAATGTCCAAGTAAGAAAAATACTAAATATTCTCTCCAAAGAATGGGAAGCGAAAGTCACAGCAATAGAGGAAGCCAAAGGAGAATCAATGCAGTCTGAAGCTTCTCTGTTTGGAAGCCTTTCAGAATATGAAAGCAAACTAAAATTCAAACGAGAATTAGAAGAAGTTAGTGACAGGAGGAAGAAAAGTCTTGCACTGAGTGTAACAAAAACAAAGGCAGAAAACCAAGAAGAAGAAGAGGAGATCGATGATGATGAAATGGGCCTGATGATCAGAAGATTCAAAAAATTCTACAGAGGCCAAGGATTCAGAAATTTTCAAAGAGGTGGAACAAGTGGCAAAAGAGACGCCAAGGAAATCATCTGCTATGAATGTGGTAAACCGGGACATATCAAATCAGAATGTCCGGAGCTATTGCAGAAAAATAAAGAAAAGAGAAACTTCAAATCCTTCAACAGAAAGAAGGCATTTGTTTCTGCAATATGGGGAGATAGCTCCTCAGAAGAAGAAGAAAGCGATAATGAGGAGACATCCAATATATGCCTGGTTGCTCAAAAAGAAACAGACGAGGAGGTAATGAATTCTGACCCTACATATGATGAGTTACAAAATGAATATGATGCTTTACATTCTGAATTTATCAAAATTGTTAATACTTTGATTGCCTGTAAAAAGAGAAACAAATTTCTTGAAGAAAGAATTAAAAACCCTTTGGATAGAGATTGCGAAAGGTGTTTTTCTTTTGAAAAGAAAAATATTGATCTTACTAAAACTCTTGAAAAGTTTACAAAAGGAAGTGAAATGTTAAATGTTATTTTAAAAGCACAACGTCATGTGAATGATAAGTCTGGTATAGGATATGATCCGAACCTAGACAAAAGAAAAGGTAAGAAGAAAACAGGAAGTAAATCCTATCTAAGTTATTTCACACGTTCTGTGCACACATCTAATCCTTTTGCCTATTGTAATTACTGCAATAGAAAAGGACATTATACTTCTTCGTGTTTTCATAAAAAGAAAGGAATTATAGGAACCTATAAATGGATACCTAAGAAGATTCATGAACAAAAAGTTATTTGTACTAACCCAAAAGGACCCAAAAAGATATGGGTACCTAAAACTTAATTATCCTTAACTGCAGATTTGTCTCAGAACATCCAAATCAACCAAATGGTATATAGATAGTGGATGTTCAAGACATATGACTGGTGATCCTGAGAACTTCACCACATTAGTACCTAAGGAAGGTGGCAAGGTGAAATTTGGAGGAAATCAAACTGGAAGGATAGCAGGACTTGGGGAAGTCAAAGATAAAATCAAAGACGTATATTACGTTGAAGGTTTATGTCACAATCTATTAAGTGTAAGTCAAAGCACGGATAAAGACAACTAGGTAATATTTGATTCAGAAGAATGTCTGATAGTCAGCAAGAAGGATCTGCAAATTGAAAAGAAAAAGTTGAAGACCAAACTCAAGGCAAAAAGGGAAGGTAACTGCTATACTCTTGATATGAATGAAAATATTTCCGAAAATTTCCTTCTGAGTAACACTGATGAGAGTTGGCTTTGGCATAAGCGACTTGCTCATGTTAATATGCATCAATTACAAAAGTTACTCAAAAAGGATTTAGTAATTGGACTACCTAATGTTAATTTCAAGAATGATTTAGTCTGTGATGCTTGTCAAAGAGGTAAACAAACTAAATCTTCCTTTAAAACAAAAACTGAAATTACCACTAATAGACCACTTCAACTATTGCATATGGATCTGATTGGTCCAGCAAGAGTTAAGAGTCTCGGTGGAAACTTGTACACATTTGTTATTGTTGATGATTTTTCTAGATTTACCTGGAATATATTTCTGTCATCCAAAGATGAAACCTTTTATAAATTTATTGCCTTTGCCAAGAAAGTGCAAAATGAGAAAGGTATGTCAATTGCAGGAATCAGGACAGATCATGGTGGAGAATTTGATAATCAAGCATTTGCAGAATATTGTGATACAAATGGCATCAATCACAATTTTTCAGCACCAAGAACTCCACAACAGAATGGTGTCGTGGAAAGGAAGAATAGAGTTCTTACAGATATGACTAGAGCAATGCTCAACGAAAAGAATATATCTCAAGTCTTCTGGGCAGACGCAATGAGCACTGCATGCTACATTTCAAATAGAGCATATGTCAGAACCAAACTTGGAAAGACACCCTATGAACTTTACAAAGGACGGAAACCAAACCTCGCTCATCTACACATTTTTGGCTGTAAGTGCTTTATTCATAACAACGGTAAAGATAATCTTGGAAAGTTTGATTCTAAGGCTGATGAGGGACTTTTCCTAGGATATTCAAATCAAAGTAAAGCATTTAGAGTTTTTAATAAATGAACATGCGTTGTAGAAGAATCAATTCATGTTGTATTCGATGAATATGTATCCTCTAATAAAAACGTTGATGATGAGATAACTAGAAACCAACCATCTATTAATTCTCCAAATCTTGAAAATAACAATTTTGAAAAAGAAGTTGAACTAAGTAATCCAGATCAACCTCGAGCCTGGAAATACATCAAGAGTCATCCTCTAGATCAAGTGATAGGTGGAGTTAATGAAGGTATCAAAACTAGAAACAAAGTTTTAAACGAAGTGAGTTTTTCTGCATTCATTTCTCAATTAGAACCTTCTAACATTGAAGAAGCCCTATCAGATAATGATTGGGTGTTAGCAATGCAAGAAGAGTTAAATCAATTTGACAGAAATCAAGTTTGGGACTTGGTGCCCCGGCCTAAAGACCACTCGGTTATTGGCACTAAATGGGTATTCAAGAACAAACTTGATGAATCCGCAGCTATTGTCAGAAACAAGGCAAGGTTGGTTGCCAAAGGCTATAATCAGGAAGAAAGAATTGATTATGAGGAAACATATGCTCCAGTAGCAAGATTGGAAGCTATACGAGTACTCTTAGCCTTTGCATGCATCAAAGGATTCAAATTATATCAAATGGATGTGAAAAGTGCTTTCTTAAATGGGTACATCAAGGAGGAAGTTTATGTAGAACAACCTTCTGGCTTTGAAGACGTATCTAAACCAGATCATGTTTTCAAACTCAAGAAAGCCTTATATGGTTTGAAACAAGCTCCTAGAGCCTGGTACGAAAGGTTGAGCAAATTTCTCATCAAATTTGGTTTTACTCGAGGAAAAGTCAATACAACTTTATTTATAAAACGAAAACTAAGTGATATTTTGGTAGTTCAGATTTATGTTGATGATATTATATTCGGAGCTACTAATGACTCCTTGTGTAAAGAATTTTCTGAGATAATGCAGGGAGAATTTGAAATGTCATTAATGGGAGAATTGACCTTCTTTCTTGGTTTACAAATTAAACAAAGGAAGAATGGAATATTCATATCACAGACCAAATATCTTCAAGAATTGCTCAAGAAGTTTGGATTGGATGACGCTAATGGTACAGATACACCTATGAGCTCAACCGTACTGATGGATGCTGATGAAAAAGGAGTTGACTTCAACATAACTCAATATCGAGGAATGATTGGATCATTACTCTATCTCACAGCCAGCAGACCTGATATCCAGTTCAGTGTTGGTCTATGTGCAAGATTTCAGTCATGTCCTAAAGTGTCACATGCTGAATTAGTGAAACGAATTTTCAGATATCTCGCAGGCACAAAAGAGTTGGGTATATGGTATCCCAAAAAGGGTAATGAATATTTAGTTGCCTATTCTGACTCTGATCATGGTGGCTATAAAACAGATAGGAAGAGCATAAGTGGGCAATGTCAATTCCTTGGAGGCGCAGTTGTTTCTTGGTTCAGTAAGAAACAAACTACAGTATCATTATCTTCAACGGAAGCAGAATACATAGCAGCCTCAAGCTGTTGTGCACAAGTACTGTGGCTAAAACAACAACTTCAGGATCTTGGCATATATCTTAAAGAAATTCCTATTTACTGTGACAACACCAGTACAATAAGTTTGGCGAAAAATCCTGTACAACATTCAAGGACCAAGCATATTGATGTGAGACATCACTTCATTAGAGATCATATTCAGAAAAGAGATGTCAAGGTGTTATTCATACCCATACACTTGCAATTAGCTGATATCTTCACCAAACCTCTTGCCCGAGAACAATTCACGCACATACGAAGGGAATTGGGAATGGTAAATCCCAATGAATTGTAAGTTGTTTAATCTTTATAAATGTTGATTTCATATTGTTTTGATGATCCCATTACTAACTTAAGCATCGGAGTATCTACAAAGTTGTTTTGCAGGATGCTCTGTAATATCCTCAAATAACAGGGACAAACAGAGAGGAAAACACTCAGGTGTTGATAAAAGAACAACTCGAGTGAGTGAAAAGTGAAATACTGCAATCACAGGTAAATTAAGTAATTAAATTGATAATTTTGTCATGGGTAAGTCACATAAGTATTTTAATTAAAATTTTACAATTACAGCGTGATTTATGTTTCTGTGAAGTGTTTTTGGACTTCACTCGAGTGATTTGCAAATTTCACTCGAGTGAAACCAAATATCACTCGAGTGAATATAAAAATCACTCAAGTGAATGATAAAAACTCTCATATATCAGTTTTTCTCTCTCGCGACTGTTCACTCCCTTCAACCGTCGCCTCCACTCCCTGAAATCCTCTCAAATCCCTTGAAACCTCTTGAACCCAGTAACGGAAATCTTCTTTACTACTCTTAACCAAAAAATCCCCTCAAAAGCCAGCCCATTTCAGTTTAAATTCTTCTTCCCAATTCCGACAGTCTCGCCTTTCATTCCCGACAGCCTCCATTTCGCATTTCACTCGTCTTTTATTTCCGACAGTCTACGCAGCGTCAAATCTCAGTCTACCCAGCGTCAAAACTCTCGTCTCCACCAAAGTATCGGTACCCATGGCAAGAACAAAGAGGCCCGGGCAATCTCCTCCACCTTCACCACCGTCTAAGAGGGAGAAAGTCCCCTCTGAACCAGAACCCAATCCACCCAGACAAAGACCCAAAGGGATTCGGATTAAGGAACCAACGGGAATGGCTACCCGTTCGCATACCAGCATGAAAGGGAAAGGGAAAGAAAAACAGCGAGAAGCAGATGTCCAAGAATCTACTTTGCAAAGAAAAATCACACGGGCAGTGAATATCTTGGCAGCCTCAGTTCCTCAGAAGTCACGATATGCAAGTCAAGCCACTGGTAGTCGACAATCTGAGTCCCTGGCTGAAGAAACTACTGAACTTCTTGAACCTCCTCCTGGGTATAACACTGGTAATCTCAGTATTTTGAACTCCATTGTATTTGCCTCACACTTTGCCAAAAGAACCTTCTGTCCGGTTGTGTGGGTTGATTTGGAAGAACTTAAACAGAAATTCCATATTGATTTGACCCCATATTTGAAACAATATGAACCTTGGCTGAGACTGAGAATGTCCTACAATCCTTTGGTTATCAAATATTTTTACTGTAACATGAAGATTGCTGATGTAAAGGATAACCAAGGAAACATCATTGCCGAGAGAATTGAAACTAGTATTAGAGATCAGAAAATTCTTTTGTCTGGGGATCTTATCAACACCTATCTAGGCATAGAGGATGTTCCTATGAGGCCTCCACGTGCCTTTACCCAATTCCCCAACCTCTCTTACCAACGACCAGAGAGCCTTATTCTACATTTACTCCCGTAGCATGGTTAACAAAGCAAAAAATTTCACTCATATCACGGGGAAGGATCTTCAGATGATGGCTTCTCTTATGACAAGGGAAAGAAGAAACGTGGGGGAACTCATTTTTCAAGAGATGAAGAGGTTCAGATTTCACTCCTCCAGGTCTACTACTATTCCCTATCCTCAGCTTGTGTCTTACATTCTTTCCATGCACAACATTTGGCATTTGACATCTGAGGGAGATATTGTGAGGATTCCTAAGTTTGGGAAAATCCACCTCACTCGGATGGGAATTACCATTCCTGCTGGAGCATCTTCATAACAGAGACACCATTCACCTCCTCCTCAGGCCAGCCAGAGAGAACCTCAGAGGATGGACCCTTCACCCTCCAAGATGGATGAGGCACAGTCCTCTAGAGCAGTCTCCCATGGTCCCTCTTTTACTCAGGCTGCTATTCAGATGTATATCCAGGAGGCCATTCAGTCTGCAGTCACTCAGTTGAAGAACTCTAACGCTCAACTGATTGATCAAGTCAATAATCAAGTAACAGTCTTAGTGGCAGCAGTGGATCATAACTTCAATCTCCTTTTTGAGCGCCTGACTGAGCAGACACAGAGAATTCAGAGGATTGAGGATGCTCTCAGGACTCACCTTCATATCCCCTTCCATGACTTACCACCTACCTCCTCACAACCTCCTCCATGAGATTCTTCAGTTCCAGAGATTTCACTTTCTGATCCTCCCATCATTCCTCCCATTATTCCTTCAGACACTACTCCAGCACCTCCCACAGCCTTTATCTCTGATCCTATTTCTGCTGTTGATATTCCACACACTGACCCCATTCTCCAGACTCCATCATCTTCCTCACATCATACTGCTTCTAGTTCTCATACTGAGGAAATTATAGCTGAGGAAGCCACCACAGAGGTCATAAGACCTACTCACTCCACTTCCACCACTCCTCTTGAACCATCTTCTACCACTTTCTCCTTCCAGTCCCCTGCACAGCTTTCCATCATTCCATATGTTCCACCTACCTCCTTCTTTGCTTCTGCATCCACTCCAGCATCTACTCCGTCTACCTCTCCTTTAGATGATGCCAAAAAGGGGGAGAAGAGCTGATATGATATATTTTCTTTTGATGCATATATGTTCTATTTTGTGGTTCCAAAGTTATGTATTTTACTTTGTAATTCCAAGAACTTGTCATTGTGTAACTTGTGTAATCTGAACTAACTCTAATCTAATGGGAATATGCGTTTTTGATATGATCTCATGAAATTTTTAATGCATCTGTGTTTATGATTGCAGTAGCCAACATGATCTCATGGAAATCTTAATGTATTGCAGCCGCCAAAATGATTTCAAGAAAAAGTCACTTCATATGTGCATTTTCTGTTTACAATGGTTTTTGAACTTTGAACTAACATCTTTTACTTTCCAAAAGGTCAAAAACTCTTAATCTCTTAAACAAACTCATCTTGGCAATTGCTAATCAAAATTATTGCAAAATTTTTGAAAAAGGTCAAGTAAAGTGTATTAGAAAATCAAAATCTTAAACTTGATCATATGATATGTTTTGTCATCATCAAAAAGGGGGAGAATGTTAGATTTCATGTTTTGATGATAACAAATCATGTTTTGGAAGCCCATGGATTAATTATCAGCAAAGCAAGCAATTCTGGTGATCTGTGCAAGATCACTCGAGTGATCGCTGAAATCACTCGAGTGATCCGCAAAAATGACAAATCACTCGAGTGATATGGGAAATCACTCGAGTGATCCGCATATCACTTCCAGTGATCGAGAAATCACTGCAAGAAAATTTCACTGTTTTGAAAATCACTTCCAGTGATTCTTAATCACTCGAGTGATGCGCCAAATCACTTCCAGTGATTGGGATTTCACTTCAAGAAAAATTCACTGTTTTGCAAATCACTTCCAGTGAAGCTGAGATAACTCGAGTGATCCGCCAAAATTCTCAAATCACTTCCAGTGATTCTCAATCACTCGAGTGATGTTGGATTTTCGCTGAATCACTTCCAGTGAATTGGAAATCACTGCAAGAATATTTCACTATTTACAAAATTACTTCCAGTGATTCCAAATTCACTCGAGTGAAATATGCAATTTCCAATATCACTTCCAGTGAACCAGCAATCACTGACAGAAGTTTTCAAAGTTTTCAAAATCACTCCCAATGACATTATATTCACTTCCAGTGATATTGCACTTGCTCATATAATGATCTATTGTTTCCATGTGCTTTTACCTTCATAAACTTCAACTGATTTTGCTAGTGAAATTCTATTATTACTGATTTCTCCAAATAGCTATCAAAATCATATGGTATATCATTTTAATACTTAGTTGCGAAAATAGGATCACTCTCTATGGTCTTATTACTGTCACTTTTTATAAAACACCTCTAGTGATCCATATTAATTTGTTGAGATACAAATATTGCTTAACGGTTATATTCATAAGTGTGTTACAGCTGTACTCCACCATCACGCACTTGACTTGTAACTGAACACTCCACTCAAACGACAACTATTCATGGTAGCAGCAGAAATTCAAAAGTAACGGAAGACAAATGCTGTTACATTTGTCAGAAGCATCTTTGAATCAACAGAAAAATTTACAACAGTCTTCAAGTGGTTCTATTATATATGTCCAGCCATTTGAAAATACAACAACGAAGAAAAACGCCTGAATACTCCACAAGCAATATCCTCACAAAAGCTTCAGTTCATCATTTGTGCTTCAGTTCTTATCTACATACTCTGTGAGAGAGATTTGTCATTCATACTTAATTATTTTCAATAGAGTTAACTTAAGGTTGAGGAACCTTAAGTAGGGATTTGTGATTACCTTGTGTAAGGGGGAGCGAGTGTCTAGAGGAACTTGCTGGTTGTACTGTGGTGCCAAGAACCCACTGAATCTTGGAAGATATAGTGAAAAGCTCAGAAGGATTTCTGAGGACTGGATGTAGGTCAAGTGGTTGAGACCGAACCAGTATAAATCTCTGTGTGAATCTCGGTGATATCTCTTCCTTTCATTAACTGTGCTTTAAGTTTTATAAATTAAATTTAAGCTTTCGATTATTTTGTAATCACCCAATTCACCCCCCTCTTGGGTGAAAAGCTTGCTCTAACAATAATATTGTGCATATCAAGAACGAATGATCATTTTGATCCAAACAAAATCATCATTTGTTTCCTGAGCATTGTCAGATAGGCTTAAGCATTTTGATTACTGCATCATGATAAATGTTACATTGAATGTTTACTATTTGCATTTTATATGAATCATTTCTGGTTACTACTGAGATTTGTTCGAATCTCATCCTTTTCCTGTAAACAAATTATCCAACTAGGCATAGCAATTCCAAAAGCAAGGAGAAAGTCGAATACCAGGATTGATAATGAGCAGTTTATGGAGCTATTCAAGTGATAATCATAGTATAGACTAATTAAGTTTTGGGATGTAATATGTAATACTTAGCTACTTTTGAACTTCTGTATTATAATCAAGAAACATATATCAGTATAAATTTTGTTTGCCTATTTGAGCTATGCAATGATGCTTTTTGAAATGTCTAAATTTTGTAAGGTTTGACAATGATGCTTTATGAAATGTCTAAATTCTATGGGGTTTGACAGTACTTATGCTATTCCCACTACTGCTAGCATATATCATTGTACAGAACATGACAAACAATGCATATTAACAGTCACATAGAATATGAGAGATAGAGTTATTACTTGAAAGCATTTTGAGTGCCTAGTTAGTCAGTCCACTAATTCTTGATCCGGATCAGGAAATTGTTAAATCCTAAAATTTCAAATTTATAATAAATGAGTTGTGACTCATTCATGACTTATTTCTACATTCATGTAGTTGGTTATCTTTACCCTTAGAGTTCAAGATAATTACATTGTGCCATTAAATTTTTAATTTTGCATATTTACTAAAAGCTGGCAGAATTTTCTTCAAACTTTGAAAATTCATATCTTTTTGTACAGATGTCTAATTATAGTGATTCAAAAGTCCATGTGACCTTTATTAAGTCAGTTTTGAAGGAAAATATTCCATTCAACCAATTAGGTACACACCATTCCCAAATTACCATTTATTGAACATTATTACAAAAACTTGTCAGTTTTACTTGGCTAACTTTAAAAATACATAACTCTGAGTGTACAAGTCCAAATGACCTATATGACCTATCAAATTAAATCTTATCGAGTCCTATTTCATTCTGGAAAATATCATAGGCATTGGAGACTATTCAGTTACTCAAAACATAATGTAAACCTCTATCACATAGGGAAACTGTAATTGAACAGTAACATTACAACTTTCAATTTGTGTTCCAATGACCTGAAATTTATAACTAGAGCCTATTCCCATACTATTTCTTGTATAGAACACAATGGTAATACCAAAATGATCAAATTCACATTCCCTCTTAATGTCCTTTTCAGTCCAGAAAAATTTGGGTGCCACTCAATAATTCACAATTTAACCACCAAACTTAGCTTATATGCTTTTAAAACAACATATAATCACATGTATATGGTCAAAGCTTCATGAACCCTAACAAACCCTAGTAGAAAGAAATTAGGGAAGAAATAAAAAGTCCCAAAAACTCAACCAAACAAGGCAACATATATGTCAACATGATGCCCTTACTCACCTCTTGCTCCTCATTGAGTTCTTTTCTTGATCTTCTAATTTTTACTCTTGCAAGATGGCTCAAAACACCTTTTTCAAACAAAATCATAGAAATGAAGCTCATGAAGAGGGAAACAAGATTCATGAAGAGTTTTTGAGCTAGAAAGGTGGTTTACCTAGTGAAAATGAACTAAGTAGCTTGTCTCTTGCTCTTGCCTTCTCCTTACTTCTTACTTTGCCCTGGCTCTTTCTCTCTCTTCTTCTCTTCTTGGCTGGACAAACATGAGCTCAAAAGGGGCTGGAATGATCTTAATAAAATCATCTTCCACCTCTGTAATGCTCGTCCTTATACCCCTTTATATTGTATTGCGGAAGTATTACCAGCCATTATTCTTTCAATTTGTGGGGTCACTATTCATTCGGTAAAGCCATTTTTATTAGAATATTTAACTTTATTCACGGGGTTACTAATAACTTTAACTCTTCAATTCTTATATTCATTATTATCAAGTTTTTTTCCAGCTTATCAATTCCTTACAATTCTTTAGCTTACTTAACTAATGGGCTCGTACTGTGCGATTACCCACCCCTTGTTCATTTGTCACGCTTAGAGAAGTCAATTCATCTGTCATGCAGGTTATACATTTAACCACATAAAATGTTAATATGCAATAAAACAAATAATTTCTCAATTCTTCATCCACAACTTCTTCTCCCAGTGCATCGTCCTGCACTCCCTTCTTATGCTCACCTGCCTAATTAGTTGGTTAGGGGAGGGTGAGATTCAGGGGAATCTCTGTAGTAAACAATACGAACAATGCATGTAAGATAAATGCTAGTGCATGATATACTTGCCTTATGTAGGCTCATGTTAACATAATGACATATATGTATGCTCAATGCTTCACATTTCTTACATATGGCTATAGAATCAATAAAAAACAGAGCTTCAATCATTCAACTATGTTACACATGGACAAGTAAAGTAATCATGCACATTAACACAAAAGCATACATATCTATACACGCAAGTAGGGTAAGTTCACTACCATTGGTCTTTGTGTCCTCCTCTTGTACCTTTTCTTTCAACCACTGAAGTTGCTTGAAGAATCTTTCTTGTCATCCCATGACCCTAAGTATATAATTACTCTATTAAAGTCATGACAAATGAATATCCTATGTGGTTATATTAGCCTCTAGGACATGTCCCTTAACTTTGGGCCCATACTTGTCCCAAATTATCTTAAATGCCATTACCTTTTTCATTTACGCACTTTTCAGAAAAGCTAACATAATTTTCAATAATCTTTGAAAATTCATATATTAACATAAGAATATATAATTAAGGTGGTTCCAAATTCTATGTGTCACTTATTAAGTCAATTTTAAGAGAAAAATGCTTTCCACGACCACCTATCTACAAACCCTTCCCAGTTCCACTTTTTCCCATACTACCAAAAAATCTTTCCAGCTTTGATGGTCTAACTTCAAACACTCATAACTCCTAATGTACTAACCCAAATCCTTCACATTATATATCATTTTAAAGATCATTAGGTCTAGTTTAAATTTGAAAATTATCACTATCAATAAACAAATTTTGGAAAGTGAAATGTTTGCCACTCTAAATCTGCCAGTAAAAAACGCAATACTAGCAGCACCTTAACAAAGTTCCAATTTTTTGTTTTTCATTCCAAATCATTCAAGATTGTAACTAGTGGATTTTCCCACACCGTTTTTCGTATAGAATACAATGGTTTACTCAAAAATACCAAAATCACACTCCCTCTCCCAATTTTTGCTTCTAACCGAAACTTGTCCCCAAAAGAAGAAAAATCAAGTTTGCATTTTTTACCACCAACAAATCTAATAACATCATTAATCATCATATATCACCTTATATATGATTAAAAAAAATTTAATTCATAAATACCATATGGATGAAATATTATAGGGGTCCAAGAGCCAAGAAAAACTCAACAAAATCACAAAGTAATCAGTTCAAAATGAAGCCAAGGTTTACCTCTTCGCGTTTCTACAACCGGTTCGGTATTTTGGTGACACTCCGGCCAACTAAATGACACAAAACACCTCATATGAGAAAAATGAGCCCATGAAAAAGAAGCTCTCAATGAGTAGAAGAATTTTTCTGAAGGGTTTACTAGACGATAGCGACGATTCGCGGTCAAAATCGGCTCCGGAACTCCCAAAAAATTACTATTCACACATCCTCTTTCCTCTTCCAATTTTCTCTAATTTTTCTCTCTCTTTCTCTTGTTAGACGAATTGGCCTCTTAAATAAAGAATGAAAGGTGGTGATTTGATCTTGAAATCTAATGGTCTTATGGTGTGCAAAGTGTCACATGTTGTAAGCTCATACTTGTCATGTGTCATTAAGCTATTCATCTTCCTTTTTCTCTCTCTTCGATAGCGCCACTTTTATCAGGGAAAGGAGAGGCCAGAAAATTTCCCCAAACTCCTGGGTTCTGTATTTAGGAATTCAAGTACTCGACTGAGCTGGAGACTGGTGGATTCCCCAGACTCAGGTACTAAGTAGCATCTCCCAGAAGTGCCAACACAAAAGTAGAAAAGCAAGTGCAATGATGAGGGACAAGTGTCACTCTCTTGTGAAACCAACACATAAAGTAAAAAGCACATGTAATAATTATAAGACATGTGTCACTTTCTTAAGAAGCCAACACAAAAGTTGTGCCACCATGAGTCATCACTGCTTTCTTTATTAAAGCTACTTTATCGATGTCTACTCGGGTTTTGCTCGAGAGTTTGACACGTATATTGGGGCCCGCCAAATGACACCAGGTCAGAGTATGTGCGTGGACCCTGCATGGCACCACATACCAGCGTCTACTCCAAAAACGTAAGGTACACATGTCTATCCTGAAAATTCCATATACACACCTACATCAACCTATTTTGCTTGACTAATCGATCCCTTACCTCATGGCATAACTGTGTGGTGTCTTTCTACCAACCCAATGGCACCATATATGTATCATGTGTATATCTGCATCGACACTTTCATCCCACTATTTACGCATATTGAGCCCACTACCAGGTAAGGCCAAATCACCTAGCAAGTCTTTCTATCTCTCGACATTTTTGGGACTCTTCCTAAACTAGGCTTAGTCATTTGCCTGATATAGAATTATCCTCAAGTCTCTATGCCTAAAATTCAGGATATTATAACTATCCCCCCGTTCAATAAATTTTGTCCTTAAAATTTCAAACATCCTATGGTACTATATGTACCTCAGGGAGTTATCTTTAGACACTCAGTCTATCTTTTTCATTCTAGCTCTTTTATTTGCCTACTTATAGAGCGTGCAACACAATGATCATATTCTTAGATATCTGATTATATTCAGTACCCATCCTACTCATTCTCATTCATTATGTACCTAGTATGTAGCATTCAAACATAGGACCCACTGGCCCATTCTCATAGCGCTTATTTTCTCAGGCCTCACTGCCTATTCGAGACTCTCCCGGATCACAATGTACGCATATCAAACCTTACTGCTCGTTCTACTCCCACAGCACTAGATATTCCAGCCTCACCGTCCAGCGAATCACCTCCTATGCCATAGGCATCTCAAGGCTTACTACCTCGGCTATAACCTGGTACAATCTGAATGTTTTGCTAGCCTCAAGATATACTCTAGACCTACTAGCCCAATGTCAACATACTAGGCAACAATAACATCGCTAGACACACAAGTCTTACGGCCCAAGGACACTGCCCTATGCAAACTTGCACATCGGGTCATACAGCCTCGAGCCTCCGCTCATGACAATTCTCAAATGCATAACATTCTAACAGCCTAAGGACTTACTAGTCCAACAGGTCTTATGGCCTCAAGACACAAAGTCCACTAGGTATTCTAAATTCATTATAGGCTCCACCTCTTACTTCTTAAACTTTTCATATACTTATGTAATGTTTATGAAGCACGCAAAACAAACCATCAAACAACAATCAACCGTTCGGCATTCAGCAATCATATGACACACAGTCCTATGGGAAATTACATGACATATTGTCTATTATCAACTATCCAAGTAGGCAAAGAGGTTTTATAGCCTAAGGAATCACCCCTATGCCATAGGCACATCAGGACTTATAGCCTTGGGTCTTTGCCCATCTGCCACCAAATCTTCATTAGGTCTTATAGCCCAGGGTAACTCCATATACAATATGCACTCATGGGCTTTCTACCTTAAGCCTACCTAGCTCAAGACGTCCAGGATAACTCTTTGTACAACTTTTACTTATGGGTCTTATTGCCTTAGGACTAACTGTCCCATCATTCTCAGACTTTGCAACCTCTTTCGAGATAATGCTCGAAATCTCATGCATTGGGTCACTCCCGGAATCTCATACGTTGAGTCACTTCCCAAAATCTCAAGTTTGGATTTCTCAAGAGGTCTTATAATCCTGCTCTGAATGCATACTAGGTCTTACAGCCTAAGGACACACTGGTTCAATAGGTTTTACTGCCCTTCGTATATTCATAACATAAATATACTCGATAGTAAACACATACATGCAAAACCATTACATAAAATATGAGAGCAAGAGTTGCTTGACTTTCTCTAACAGTTTTGTAATCTGCTTTCATTTAATTCCGCCATCTCATTTAGGGTCATTCTGTATAGGCTTTCAATATCGGTCTAGCTCCAAGCATAATTCCACTTCCCTTACGGGTAATCTACCTACGTCATATAGGGAATCCAGAAGCCACTGGTACATTATATTCTTTATCTCAACTATGAGACCATAACTCATGGCTTTCATCACTCTATCTATCACTCTATTCCATCAGGGAACAAACCATCAATCATTCATTATAAAGGAATAATCTATGATTAAGATCTTTTCCTATACTAGATCAGTAACTAGTAACCTTTAGAAAACCTATACATACTTATATACCATATTCTAGTACCTTGAATCTTTCTGGGTATTTCAAGTTCTTAAGGAATTAAAACTTAACAATTGATTCCTAGGTTACGGTTCACTAGGTAACCCTTCTCTGGCTATTGAATAGACATCTAACTTTTAGGTCTATCACTAACTCTAAAACCTCAACATCACACAAATTGAAAATCATTTTTCTCAAATATACCCAATAGGCATGCTAAAATCATGATCAATATTGCCTATTCTAACCTTCACAATTTTTAGGTATTATCCTCAAAACATTACTGAAGGTTTAACACTATCTACAAAGTTCAAACTTTTGTCATGAAACAGAACCATAATGCAACTTGATTCACATTTTGACCTAAGTACTATTTCAGCTCAGATCTGATTCAAGCCTATCCTCAACCTTTAATATCATAAGATCGGATCTTCTAGGATCAATATATGGCATAATCATTACTCATGAAATCCCTAAGGATCACCATATATCATGCCTCAAGGCACTCAAGCCTTCATGCATTCTAACCTTTAGCCAAAGGTTTCTACAGGGGGAACTTCCTAGGGGTCACCCATCCTGAAATTGCTTTCACCCAAGCAAGCTTAACCTCAAAGTTCCAATAGGATATGGGGTATTAGTGTTGGTACTGATCCACATATCACTAGGTATCGGTAGCTTATATATGTCTTGATCTCAGTACAACATATCTGCCTTCCCAAAAATACTAAGTACTGTCCCCACAGGGGATCATAAATAGTATCAGCTTCTTAGTACAACCCCTATGTATTCATGTAACACAGGGTAAGGATCTAAATCATGTTCTAACTCAATATCATGATCCCTAGAATTAGTAACCAAATATCATGTGCTATCTCATTCATCTCTAGAGTCTTAATTCACCGGAGCCTAAACCCTCTTCCTCAAGGTATACATCATTGCTGCTCTGTTTCATTCTCTATATACAGGTATGCCTCTTCCTTTGGAATACTAACTACTTGACAGAGGAAGATCTATCTTTTTAGGTTTGTCTATCACCCTTATCTCTTAGTCCTAGTATCACTCAGGGTTATTCATGTATTACTCACAGATACTATTCACATCATCAGAGCATACTAGCCAAATTCAAGAATCCCTGCTCTGATACCAACAAATGTCAAGCCTCAAGGTACATCTCCCAGTAGACAACAAAATATACCTCATCACACATATTTTATGCCAAGCCTCTCGATTTCAAGGAACCAGGTCGGTGCCTCGGCCGCCTAGCCATGTCAGGGTAAGAGCCACGACTTCGTCTACACTCTCATCGAGTAAAAACCACCCAATCATGGGCTGAATTTTGCATCTTCAAATATGTTCTGATACTAACAATGCATGTAAGATAAATGCTAGTGCATGATATATTTGCCTTGCGTAGGCTTATGTTAACATAATGACATATCTGCATGCTCAAAGCTTCACATTTTTTACATATGGTTATAGCATCAATAGAAAACAGAGCTTCAATCATTCAACTATTTTACACATAGACAAGTAAAGCAATCATGCACATTCACATACAAGCACACATATCAATACACACAAGTAGGGTAAGTTCACTGCCTCTTGTCTTTGAGTCCCCTTTTGTACCTTTTCTTTTAACCACTGAAGTTGCTTCTACTGCCTCTTCTTTGTCATCTCACGGCGCTAGATAAATGGCCATATCATAAGCGCCATGAAAAATAAATGTCCAACGGGCTACTTTAGCCTCTAGGACTTTTCTCTTTTCTTTGAGCCCATACTTGTCCCAAATTACCTTAAATGCCATTACTTTCTCATTTCCACACAATTTCCAAAAGTTGGCAGAATTTTCAACAAACTTTAAAAATTCATTCTACAAATATCTAAATTAGGTGGTTTAAAGACCTAGGTGACCCTTATTAAGTATATTTTTTGGGAAAAATGGATCCTACTGCTATCTGGAAATGTAAAGTTCCATATTTCACATTTTACCCTTACTGCCACATAATCATCCCAATTTTAAAGGCCTAACTTCTAAAATTCAAAACTTAATCTCTAGAACTCCAAATGTGGTGGTTCAAAGTCCCATGAGAATATATTTAAGTATATTTTAAAGGAAAAATATTTTTGCTGCCCATTATGAGAAAATAGTTCAAAAAACCATGAGCAACAATCCTATCTTAGGATTCTTTCCTGATTTAATGCCCACATTTTAACAAATCATATCTCACAATATACAAACTCAAATGACACATATTATATATAACAATCTGGTCCTGTTCAATTTATAGCAGTGGTTATCTATATTTTATTTTTGTTTTTGGGATTTGTAAATATTATATACAAACCTTATGGGAAATCCTGTCATGTAATCAAGTACTTTATATCAGTATGTTTATGCTATTTATGTTCGCCCACTAAACTGTGCATTATTACTCTGAAAAATGTCAAACTATTGAGGGGTTTGACATTTTTGGTATCAGAGCAAAGCAGTTTTGGCAATATCATAATAGTATACTAATATGGTCTTAGTTATATGGTAACAAGAAATATGCACGGTAGGAGGCACATAAGAAGTGGATCACCCCCACCTGTGAACCAGCCCCCAAAGCATAAGCGAATCCCCGAAGGACAACGAGTACGATGATACTGCATTGTGAGAGGTGTAAGAATGCTTCGAACTCTGAGGAAATAGGTACAACCAAGGCCAGTATTCATGCCTCATCCTAGACCTACATCGACAATAAGCTCATCAGTAGGGAATACTGAGCAACTGCTAAGTGATAGGATAAAGTCAGACCAATATACCATCACTAATTCCAAAGCTAGAACTGTATATGTGACCCATGATTTGTAGTCAAAGTCAGAATTATGGGAGTACGTCAAAAACATATATCTACAAGCAGTTCATGACCAGGATACCTTAATGACCCAGTACGCATCATATCTATAAAATGGAGACACTTTATACTGGGATTAGGCTTTACTTGATTTGGAGTTTCCAGATGAGATTTGGATTCGCACGACACTGTATTTCTTCCTAGATATAACATTTTGGGCCCGGAAAAAGAACAAGATTATTAAACAACGTCCGAATGATGACTTTGTGGCTTTTATAGAGCATATCATAGAGTACGTGTTGGACTATATGTATCAGTACTAATATATAGTCTATGTTAGATATGATTAGTTTTGATGATGTCAAATACATATATCAAATATTAAGAGAGCAAAAAGTTTGCATCATATACTTATCTAGTACATTGACTAACTACTATATATAATATTGCATATATTGTAGATTAGTCAATCAATGGAAGAAATAAATTGAGGAATGAAGAACTTGCAAGAATTAATGAAAAATATGAAGATTCAAGTTCTATGGGTACTGTAGCAGTTGACACTGTAGCATACGGTTACTGTAGCGTATGGCACTGTAGCATACTGTAGCACTATAGCAACCGAGTGATTTTGAACATCACTCGAGTGATTTTCCAGAATCACTTGAGTGATTCTAGAAACAGGGAAAATTTCTTAGAGTGAGTCACTATTCACTCGAGTGATCTTTGAATTTTTATGCTCTATTTTCTATCCAGCTAAGTGAGGTCTGGTAATTCAATCATATCGCTAAAAATACAACTCCGATTGAGACGAAACCAGTTGCATATGAAACTAGACTTCCAATATGTCATTTTGACACTAGAAAAAGCATTGAAGGAGTTCATATGAAGGAGATATAAGTATTCAAATTTTGCCTTCATATCAGCGTCACTTTTTGAAACAGGTTTGATATTTTGGACATAACTCTCACACCATAGATTCGATTGAGCTGAAACTGGTGGCATATGAAACTAGACGTAACTATCTTTCTATTGATATATAACATGAAAATTTTGAAGTTATATTTGAAGATTTATGTCATCTAGAAATTTACCCCTATTTGCTAAAGAATTGGAAATGCAACAAAGAGTTAAAGTGATCTGAACAGAAGATCACTCGAGTGATTTTTAGTAATCACTCGAGTGATGTGCCAGAAATTACAGATCACTCAGTGATTTCAGAATCCACTTGAGTGATATGGCTTACTCCGCAGATCACTTCCAGTGGACTATCATATCACTCCCAGAAATTTTCACTGTGCTGAAAATCACTTCCACTGCATCCAATTCACTCGAGTGATTCTGTTGATTTTCCAAATCACTTCCAATGCAAGCCAAATCACTGCAAGAAAAATTAACTGTTTTCAATTTCACTTCCAGTGATATGAAATTCACTCAAGTGATATGAGATTTTTCAGAATCACTTCCAGTGCGCGACAAGATCAGTGCAAGAAAATTTCACTGTTTGGAATTTCACTTCCAGTGATACCGAAATCACTTGAGTGATATGTGAAGTTTGTCATATCACTTCCAATGGATGCTGAATCACTTCTAGTGAATATTAAAATTCCTCAGATCACCTCTAGTGCCGTAACTGATAACTTACAGAGAATACAAATGTGCACCAGATCACCTCCAATGAACAGATATCCAATCAAGTTATTATATTGATTTTTCATATCACTTCCAGAGATGTGCCAAGATCAATTGATATGAAGTTTTTTCAGTTTCACTTCTTGTCAGCATCTATGATCACTCAGTGCACTCTTCACTGTGTAAGAATCAGCTCCAGTGATCACGCTATGCACTTCCAGTAAAATATTGTGTTTGTTAAAACCATTGTTAGTGAATCAAAACCATCTCCGAAAATCAAGATCATTTCCAGTGATATAGGAATTTCTCATAATCGATTACAGTGCACCACCAGAAATTATCAACTTCTACCAGTGAATCTGAATCACCCCCAGTAACACTAAAATCACTGCAAGAGAATCAGAATTCACTACCAGAGAATTTATTGATAGCTAGAGTGATTCACTGTTCTGAACAGAATCATGGAAATCACTCAAGGGATTTTGAGCTACACTTGAGGGATGCTGATCACCGCCAGTGGAATATTACTTTCTGAGAATCACCTCCAGTGAAATCAAAATCACTTGTAGTGATTCTTCTTTTTTTTTAGAAATCACTGCCAGTGAAGTCTACAATCACCCGAGTGATGTTTTCTAACGGCTATTTCTCTTAGGGCTTTTACAAGTGTTATGCACAACCGATCACATGACATACACGGATCAATATTCAGCGACAATAAATTATAGGCAACAAGAGTATTAAATAAATGGTTCAACAAACGTTCAAAACAAAAGGAGAATAACGCTAAAACATTTGTAAGAGATCAACGGGAAATGATGAAGCATCTGTTAGAGCACCACGATCAATGGGCATAACCATTGAACTTTATGTCTGAGCACACGATCGGCTTACAATGGGAAAATATTTGAATGTTCCAATGGCTCTCAACCTATCTTATATAAACCGAAGCATTCAAGAAGAAGAGATAGAGATTTACAGAAAAAAGACCACAGCGAACAGATACGATGAAGTAACGAGAATCCAACTACTAACATGCTGCTGTCATGAATCTTCATCTCTCACACACTCTCCGTTAATATCTGTTTTTCCTTGTCATGTATAATTGAGAGTGAAAATATTTACATTGTACATCAGTGAGCATTTATACACTCTGTGAGAGAGCTTGTAAATACTTCATCTGTATTTCAGAAGTGTTCTCAAGGTAGAGGGACCTTGAGAGGATTGATCACCTTATAGTGGAGTTGTAGAGCAAATTGTCAGTAAGACTTTCTGCTTGTAAGACTTACAAGGTGCAAGCAGTAGAGAACGTTACTACTCGTAAGACTTACAGTGGTGTAAGTAGGAGAGAACGTTGCTGCTCGTAAGACTTACACGGTTAAGCAGGAGAGAAAGATCTTTGGGATTGCTTTGCTCGACTTGCTGTAAGAGGGAGTAAACCTTACATGGTGTAAGGGGGAGTAACTCTTGTGAGTTTGTAGAGGCTTATCTTGTGCCCAGTTAAACAATAACATAGTGGATTGGAAATCTCAGTAGGAGCCTGGGGACTGGACGTAGGTCATCTTCTCTAAGCTTTTATATTTCTAGCATATACGATTTATATAATTGCTTATGAGTTTATACTTTCATATATATACTGAGTTAACAATATGCAAAAAGATCTTAAAAGATCAAACATTCTTACCATACACCCAATTCACCCCCCTCTTGGGTGTCAGCCAGTTCTAACAGTCTATACTCGATATTCGGTTATCCAGAGACGGTTGACATGACTTTTCAAGACCAGGGTAGTCATAGGGTATTGATGCTCGGAAGAAATTAGAGCCAACACCAGTGTTTTTACACTGATATTGGGGGTATTAGCTGTGGCCAAAAGTGGCTGGTCGTGGCAAAAATAGGTCAGAAACATTTTGGTCGTGGCCAAAAACCGATGGCCACGACTAAGAACCCCGCTGTTCCAGAATTCTAACTTCCTGATTCTTGGCCAAACTTGTAAAAATCATCACTAATTCTAAAAAAATAGAAATGAGGTGCTTCTAAGTTCTATGGAACTATATTTAAGTCTAATTTATGGGAAAAATATAGCCACAAGCCAAATAAATTCATATATTTACAGAGGTCCATTCAATTGAACACTGCCCCAGAATTATCCAAATTCACATGACCAGACTTTGAAAACTCATAACTTCTAGCATACTTGTCCAAATATTTCATATTACCTATAATGTTAAAGATTATCATGTATACTTTATGTCTGAAAAGTTTCATTATCATTTGACAACATTCAGATACTCAAAAACATGTCACAAGTACACTGTCTCCAGACAAGTTTCACAACATGCACACATTTAACTTCTAAAAATTCCAAATTCATATACAAGTATCCAAAATTCATGAACACTTGCATACCTACACAATTTTGCCTCCTAAATCCAATAGAAGCATCAAAATCATCAAATTCTCAAAAAATCACCATGTCACAATACAGGGAAGAAAATCAAATTCTTAGGTGCAACATATTGTTTTCTTGTTTTCTCTGGCTTAATCACTTCTTTTCTACTTCTAATCAAATGATTAGCTATTTAAACACTCATTAGGTATGATTTAGCCATTGAAAACACCATTTAAAACCAGCCATGAATAGTACCCAACTTCGTCTATACTCATCCAAATGATAAACCAATCAGTTAAAAAGGAAGCTTACACTTACCTCTACCCGTTTCCGCAAACGGTTAAGAATTCTGGAAATATTGTGGCTAGTGAGATGGTGACAACCACCTCCAAATGAAAATCCAAAACCATAAAAATAAATTTCATGATGAGTAGAAGAAGTTTCCTGAAGGGTACTTTGAGAGAGGACGGCGATTCGGTAGTGTTTCGGCGCCTGGAATTTTCTCTCTCTTCTCCCTCCATTTTCGTGTGCTCTCTTTTCTTTCTCTTCTTGGTTTAATTATCTACATAAAAATGGATAGGGAATGAAGAAGATGATGGTTTAATTGGTGATTAATTGACTTTGCCATGTGTCAAGCCATGATTGGCCCAAAATTCCAATTTTCGCACTTAATTGCAAAACTGACAGAATTTTCATTAAACTTTGAAAATTCATATCTAATTGTAAAAAAGTCCAATTGGGGTGTTTCTAAATTCTATATGACCCTCATTGAGTCTAGTTTTAAGTAAAAATATAAAATTTGGCCAATTAGAAGTTCAATCTTCCCAAAAGTTTAATCTTTGGATGCTGCCCTAGAAAATAGTTAATTTCGCTGGGCTAAATTCAAAAATTTGTTTCTCTTTGTGTAAAAATCCAAATGACTTATATGACCTATAAAATTAAATATAAGTCTACTTTAATTCTAGAAATTTTCATAATTATTCACCATCATTTACGTATCGAAACGTGTCATACAATCATTACTGCCATACCGGGAATTTCACCGGTAGCAAAATTACTTTGTGTTCCACTTCACTATGTTGTGTGTGACTTCCAATCACTTTGTTTTGTTATTCCCTGAGCTCTTTAGCTCACTAATATAATTCATTTTAATATCCAAGGATATAAAGGAATTTTGGGGAATTTAAACATGCCTCATAGGGACATTTGCTAAACCGGGCTTAGCAGTCCACTTGATCCAGGCTTAATCTCAAGCTTTTTGTCCCAAAATTTGGGATATTACACTAACTAAGTAAAGAATAATGATACACGATCTTTAGGATGAATTTTAAGAAGTACAATAAAAGTAAAATGCGGCTAGGGAGAGACAAGATAATCCTGGTGAACAGGACGAGAAATAGTTACAGCATGAAGAACCTGAATAGGAGCCGCAACCTAAACCTACTATTGAGGTTGAGAGCTTACAGATATGGGTTACATGATTCTATCAACAACAACTCCCTGCTTTTCAGGTAAGTTTAATCCTCAAGTAGCAGAAGATTGGCCATCCCAGCTGGAGAAGATTTTTAGAATTTTAGAATGCCTGGGTGATGTCAAAGCTTAACTAGCTATTTATAAGCTAGGTGGTGGAAGAATACCGAAATGATTCTTCAATCATGAAATATCCCAGTGACATGGGATATGTTCCAAGAAAATTTCAACGAGAAATATTTTTCTCGATCAGTCTGAATTACAAAGGAAACAGTGTTCCTTTGGATACAACAAAAAGATAAAGAAAGTTTCGATGAGTACTTAGCTTGATATATCCGATTTTCTTGATATTCTTCTTACTTGAAATATCGTGATAATGAAGGATGGAGATCAGACATGATGATTCGAGGATTGAGACTTGAGCTAAAAGAGAAGCTAGTCTCAAAGCAATTCACATAATTTCATAAAGCAGTAGAGGAATGCATAATTATAGAAAGTAACTTGCTGAACCTGTATGCTGACAAAAATATTACCAGTAAGGGTACATCTGGCAGTAGGAGTTCTTCCCAGAAGCACAAGAACTTGAGAGGTCTATCTAGGGGAAATAATAAAAAACTATATCAAACTGATAACCGCAGTAATCAAAAATGTCCTGGAAATAAAACATGTTGGCATTGTGGTAAGCCCTATCATCCTGGAAAGCCTTATAGTGCTCCTGCAAATTAAAGCTAATAGTCTATTACAATTGTCAACAACCGAGACACTTTTCCAGGGATTGCCCACAACAGCAAAGGGTCTAAGAGCCTGGATAAAGAATTCAGGGCAGAGTTTTCACCATGACTCAGGAGGAAGCCAGAAATTCTCCTGAATTGATACAAGATATGGCTTTACTTAATGGCAATTCGGTGAAAGTATTGTATGATTTTGGTACTAGTCATTCATTTATTGCATATGATTTTGTAAGACAGCTAGGCCTGAGTGTGCATCGATTTTTATATGACCTGGTTGTGTCTATACCCACAAGTGTCAGATCTGTTACAACCGATGTCTGTTTGAATTACATATTAAATGTTGAAAGACAGAAGTCAATAGTGGATTTGATTGGTATGATATTGCATAAACTAGAAGTAATTCTTAGTATTAACTGGTTGACAGCAAACAATGTTTGATTAGACTGCAGAAACAAAAGGGTCATTTATCCTGAACCACAACCAAATGTCAATACAGAAGTCAATCTTAATTTTCTTTCGGCAGCCGAGGCCGAGAAATGTCTGCATAAAGGTTGTTAGGGGTATCTAGTGTTCTTTTCTATGCAGTTAGAAACTAGAACAGTGCTTGAAAATATCCCTATAGTAAATGAGTTCCCTGAAGTCTTTCCAGAAGATATCAACGAACTACCTCTGGAAAGGGAAGTAGAGTTTGTAATTGAAACCAAGTTTGGAGCAAGACCGATATCCAAAGCCCCATACAAAATGGCTCCAACTGAGATGGCAGAGCTAAAAAATAAAATTGAGGAGCTATTAGATAAAGGTTTCATCTGACCTAGTGTATCACCATGGGAGCTCCAGTACTATTTGTCAAAAAGAAAGATGAAAGCCTGCGACTATGTATTAGTTATAGGGTGCTAAGCAAGGTGACCATTAAGAACAAATGCCCACTTTCCAGAATTGATGATTTACTCGATCAATTATCTGGTTCCTGTGTGTTCTCAAAAATTGATTTAAGATAAGGGTATCATCAGCTTAGAGTAAAAGCAGGAGATGTACTAAAGACTGCTTTCAGAACCAGATATGGCATTACGAATTCTTATTAGTAATGTCATTTGGGCTAACAAATGCATATGCAGTGTTTATAGACTACATGAATCAAATTTTGCATCCATATTTGGACCAATTCGTAGTAGTTTTCATTGATAATATTCTGGTATATTCACAAAGCAAAGCAGAACATTTAAGAATAGTATTAGGCACATTGAAAGACAGACAACTCTATGCCAAGTTAAGCAAGTTGGAGTTTTGGCTTTCAAAAGTTAAATTTCTGGGCAATGTAGTCTCATAAGAAGGGGTCTCGGTAGATCCTAGCAAAGTGAGAGTAGTACTAAACTAGAAGAGGCCAGAGAATGTTGCTGAAATATGCAATTTTCTAGGTCTTGCTAGTTATTACAGGAGATTCATTCAGAATTTCTCCAGAATTGCTTTGTCTTTGACAAAGTTGACACGAAAAACTCAACCTGTTGTGTGGGACAATAATTGTAAGAAGAGCTTCACAAAGCTGAAGGAGAGATTGACAACAATACCAGTTTAACAATTCCTAATCCGCATATGACCTATGTGGTCTATAGTGATGCGAGCAAGCATTGATTGAGATGTGTCATAATAGAACAAGGCAGAGTTATAGGATATTCCTCTCATCAGTTGAAGCCTTACAAATTAAACTATCCCACTCATGATCTTGAGTTAGCATCAATTGTGTTTGCATTAAAAATCTAGAGACACTGTCTCTATAAAGCAATTGTAGAGCTATACTACAACCACAAGAGCTTGAAATACTTGTATGATCAGAAAGAGTTAAACATGAGACAGCGTATGGATGGATTTGCTGAAATATTACAATCTAGAAATTAAATACCATCTAGGAAAGGCTAATATTGTTGCAGATGCATTGAGCCTCAAGAAAGTGTAGGTGGTAGCCCTAATGATTCAAGAGCAGAAACTGATTGAAGATTTCAGAGATCTCAATCTATCTAATCAAATTATGATTAGTGGAAATAATGTTAGTCAATTTGAAAATGACTTAAGAACAGGAATAGCAGAGGCACAAATGCAGGATGAAAGTGTGCAATCTTTCAGGAATATGATTGAGAGGGGATAGACTTAGGAATATGACATGTCACCAAGTGGGCTAGTTAGATTCAGAAAGTGGATATATGTTCCACTGTAGACAAAATTGAGATAGCAAATCCTGGATGAAGCACACAAGAGTAAATATACCCTACACCCAGAAGTAATCAAAATATATCATAACCTATGTAACACCCTATTCCCGTAAATGATCTAATGAGTTTTACGCAGTGGAATCGAACTACTAGGCGATATTCCTTTGTAAAGTTCTTTCAATTCCTAATTAGTTTTGATGATGAGCCACTTATATATTTTTTTTTTCATGACCTCAATTTGCATATACTTTATAGGAAGGAAATTTTTTATTGCACTAACCATTCTTCTTGCAAGAATGTTTTTTGGTTATAGCAAGAGTATTTGCTTTATACAAGGTCATTCCTCAGCATGCTACAAGAAGAATATATCAATCTTGAGGACATATACTGTGATAATCAATCAAGAGAAATATATTGGCTACAACATTGAAAGCCCTATGCCAATACAAAGGAACATTAGCCATATGTGATAAAAATATGGAATAGAAGCTCAAGAGTATCCTAGAGACAATATGAATACACATCAGAGTTGCACCGAGAATGTGGCATAAGCTGGACTTCATGGGTCTACAATGAACCTACCAAACTCAAATGAGCATTTCTAAACCCTCCTCTCTCTCTTTATGCTCTATACATGCCTTGCATATCTTTCATTATGAGAGCTTTATTGAAAACATTTTTCATTTGCATCACATTTAAATAGCATTACTTTCAAAAAGGGGAGAGTAAACTGTTTATTTTGATTAATGGAGAAAATGATATTTCAAATATATTTTCATAAATACTTCTCCAAGCAACCTTCTTCTTTATACTTCAAACTTTTTGCTAATGTCAAATAGGGGGAGAGAAATGGAAAAATATGTTACACTCAATTTGTCTATTCACATTCAAGCATATTTTTCTTGAAGGATTTGCCATCATCAAAAAGGGGGAGAATGTTAGATATGATTAGTTTTGATGATGACAAATATAGATGTCAAATATTAAGCATAAGAAGCTTGCATAGTATACTTTTCTAATACATTGACTAACTATTTGATGTTGCACATATTGTAGATTAGTCAAGCAATGGAAGAAAGAAATTGAGGAATAAGGAACTTGCAAGAATTAATGAAAAATATGAAGATTCAAGTTTTTATGGGTATTGTAGCAGTGGTACTGTAGCAATACGGTTACTATAGCAATTGGCACTGTTTGGAACTGTAGCAGAGTGATTTTTAACAAATCACTCGAGTGATTTGAGGAATCACTCGAGTGATTCAGCAAAAAACGCAATCACTCGAGTGATTCAGCAAATCACTCGAGTGATGTTCAGCATTTCAGAGTCTGTTCTTTGTCCAGCTGAGCGAGGTATGGTTATTTGATCATATCTCTCACAATACAACTCCAAAGGAGACCAAACTAATTGAATATGAAACTAGACTCCCAATGTGTCATTGTGACATAAGAACCAACATCAAAGGAGCTCATATGAGGGAGATATAAGTGTTCTAATTTGACCTTCATGACAGCGTCACTTTCTGGAACAGTCTTAGTATTTTAGCTATAACTCTCAAACCACTGCTCTTATTGAGCTGAAAACAGTGCCATATGAAAGTAGACTTTCAGGGCTTTCCATTGATATATAATACAGAAATTTTGGAGTCATATTCGAAGAGTTATGGCATCTGGAAGTTGACCTCTATTTACTGAAGATCTGGAAACGGATCACTCGAGTGATTTGGCAAATCACTCGAGTGATATGGCATTTCACTTCCAGTGATCGAAAAATCACTGCAAGAAAAATTCACTGTTTCAGATTTCACTTCCAGTGATCTCCAAATCACTCGAGTGATATCTCAAATTTTCCAAATCACTTCCAGTGATCTCCAAATCACTTCCAGTGATATCTCAGTTTTACAATTTCACTTCCAGTGAATGCCAAATCACTCGAGTGATACATGAATTTTTCCAAATCACTTCCAGTGATCCTGAATCACTCGAGTGATGCGACAAATCACTTCCAGTGATTGAAAATTCACTGCAAGAAAAATTCACTGTTTTGAAAATCACTTCCAGTGAATGCCAAATCACTCAAGTGATGTGCCAAGAATTCCAAATCACTTCCAGTGATCCTCAACCACTCGAGTGATGTTGCATTTTCGCTGAATCACTTCCAGTGAATTGGAAATCACTGCAAGAATATTTCACTGTTTTCCAAATCACTTCCAGTGATCTTGAATCACTCGAGTGAAGTTTGAAAAGTTGCAAATCACTTCCAGTGGATTCAAAATCACTGCAAGAATATTTCACTGTTCATCAAATCACTTCCAATGATCTTGAATCACTCGAGTGATATTTGAAAAGTTGCAAATCACTTCCAGTGAATTGGAAATCACTCCAAGAAGAAATCACTATTTATAAAATCACTTCCAGTGATTCCAAATTCACTCGAGTGAAATATGGAATTTTCAATATCACTTCCAGTGAACCAGCAATCACTGTCAGAAGTTTTCAAAGTTTTCAAAATCACTCCCAATGACATTATATTCACTTCCAGTGATATTGCACTTGCTCATATAATGATCTATTGTTCCAGTATACACTTTCCTACATACACTATAATCCATTTGCTATTACCTTCATAAACAACAACTGATTTTGCTTGTAAAATTCTATTATTACTGATTTCTCCAAATTGTTATCAAAATCATATGGTATATCATTTTACTACTCAGTTGCGAAAACAAGTTCACTCTCGATGGTATTATTACTGTTTCTTTTATAAAACACTTCCAGTGATCAATATTAATCTGTTGAGATTCAAATATTTCTTAACGGTTATATTCATAAGTGTGTTACAGCTGTACTCCACAATCACGCACTTGACATGTAACTGAACACTCCACTTAAACGACAACTATTCGTGGGCGGCAGCAAATTTCATAAGTAATGGAAGACAAATACTATTGCATCTGTCAGACTAATGGGCAAACTGTAAGAAACGCTGAAGCATGTGTCAGAGCACGATCAATGGGAAAATATTTAAATACACTCAACGACCGTGCAAAGCAATGGGACTCCAACCGAAAATGATATAGTGACTGTCTAAGCATCAGATGGGATTATAACAGAAGAATATCCGAATGGGCTCAACGGTCAAATGAATCAACAGACTCTAACGGATATCTTCCACAACTCAGCTATAAATAGGAGAGGATTCAAACACAGAAAAAAAAAAGCAATACGATGAGAACATGAACATGCTAATATTCTAAGTCTTCTACCTCCGACCACTCCTTGCTCTACTTAGTCTTCTATATTATGTATATTTGAGAGAGTGAGAATATTTACATTGTACTTCAGTGAGCATTTTACCCACTCTGTGAGAGAGCTTGTAAACACTTCATTTGTATTTCAGAAGTGTTCTCAAGGTAGAGGGACCTTGAGAGGATTGATCATCTTACGGGGGAAGTTGTAGAGTAAATTGTCAGTAAGCCTTTATGCTCGTAAGACTTACAAGGTACAAGCGGTAGAGAACGTTGCTGCTCGTAAGACTTACAGTGGTGTAAGCAGGAGAGAACGTTGCTGCTCGTAAGACTTGCACGGGTAAGCAAGAGAGAAAGGACTTTGGGATTGCTTTACTTAACTTACTGTAAGAGGGAGTAAACCTTAAGTGTGTAAGGGGGAGTAACTCTTGTGAATTTGTAAAGGCTTTTCTTGTGCCCGGATAAACAAGAAGATAGTGGATTGGAAATCTCAGGAGGAGCCTGGGGACTGGACGTAGGTCATCGTGGATTGGACCGAACCAGGATAAATCACAGTTTGCACATTCTCTTCCTTAAGCTTTTACATTTCCAGCATATATGATCTATATATCTGCTTATGAATTTATAGTTCCATATGTATTGATTTGATAAGTTGCGAAAATATTTTAAACAATCAAACTTTCTTATCGTACACCCAATTCACCCCCCTCTTGGGTGTCAGCCGGTTCTAACATAATGTCCTTCCTTTGTTTCCTCTTTTTGCAACCATCAAAGTTACTGGAAGTATCTTCCATTCTTATTCTTTCTTAACTTCTCATGGCCCTAAATACCCAATCACATTATTAGAGCCATGATCATAAGTCATTGGAAGTGAATATTAAGGCCCAAGAAGTTAAGAAGGGCTAAACAAGTTGATTTCTTTCAAAAAAATATGAAATGCTGGAATTTTAGGTCTTGATCATGGCCAAGAATCCTTTAGCCACAGTCAAAAATTTTCTAACCTTCTTTTGGCTGTGGCCAAAATGCTTGGCCACAACCAAGAATCTGGACTTCTAGATTTCCCCTATTTTTTACCTGAAATCCTAAAAATCATAATTTAATCTAAAAATTTTTAAATAGAGTGGTTCAAAGTTATATTTAACCCTCTTTAAGTATAATTCAAAGAAAAAATAACTTAGAATAAAAATTATATACACACAATTCCAAAATTCACAATTAATCCTCACTGCCACAAACATCCCCAAGAATTCAATGCCTAACTTCACAAATTCATAATTCTTAGTTTATTAATCCAAATGGCACAAATCGCCTATCAAATTAAATTTTGATATGCCTACTTTCATTCTAGAAAGTTTCATGGCTATTGGATGTAATATCCTAAATCTTAGGACTAGAGGCTTAAGATTAAGCCTAACTCAAGTGGATTGCTATGCCCCAGTTTAGCAAATGTCCCAATAAGGCATAGTTATATTCTCTAAAATTCCTTTACACTTTGGTGGAATTAAGGGGAATAATATGGTAAATAAAAGAGCATATTAAGTGACAAAACAAGGCAATTAGAGGTCACACACAACATAGTTAATTGGAACACAAAGTAGTGTTGCTAACAGTGAATTTTCCTGTGTGGCAGTTGTGCTTGTGTGACATTTTTCAATGGAAAAATGATGTCCAAAAATTGTAAAACATTCTATAATGAAATCATACTTATCAAGATTTAATTTTATAGGTCATATAAGTCATTTGGATCTATACACAAAGATTTATGTATTTTTGAAGGTAGCCCATTAAAACTAGCAATTTCCAATAGCAACGTCCAAAAACAATAATTATGGAAAGTATGAGCTTTTATTTGGCCAAATTTTATATTTTTAATTAAAAATAGACTCAATAAGGGTCACATAAACTTTAGAACCACCCAAATTGGATATCTATATAATTAGATATGAATTTTCAAAGTTTGATAAAAATTTTGCCCTGTTTTGCATTAAGTGCGAAAATGGAAAAATGTATGGGAAAAATGGTCATTTGACAATAAAGCAAGAAGTCATATATTTTTCCCTTTACTTGATGAATATTTTGGTCAAAAGGAGGATCACAATGGGAAATGAGTATTTGAGATGATTATGCCAAGAGTTGGAGCAATATTGGCCAAGTAAGAATGTGAAGAAAAGTCAAAAAGGTTACATGTAATTAATTGGTCATAAACTAATATTATTGTAAGGAGGTGTAAGTGGATATTTATGAGGACTTTATTCATTTCTAAAGCCTCATCTTTCATCCAACTAGAGCAAGAGAAAAAGGAAGAAGCCAAAAAGTCAAATATGTCATGCTAATTGGCAATTATATATTATATTTCAAAGAGGTGCAAGATGATATTTAATAAGATCATCATCTCCTTTTTCAAGAGCTAATTTTGTATGACATATGCAAGGGGAAAGAGAAAATAACACTTGGCTCAACATAAATCATGTGGGAGCATTTTAGACCAAGCATAAAAAAGATGATGACTTAGGTCATCAAACACATGCAAAAAATTACAATTAAATATAATATTTGAAGGAGGTAGATAATGATATTTATTAAAGAAACTTACCTCTTTATCTTGGTCATATTTTGTCCAAACATAAGAGAAAGGAGAGAAAGAATATTTTGAAGAAACACAAGAACACAAAGAGAAGCCTAGGGTTCAAGAAGCAAGATCAAGGTGAGTAGGTTGTGGAATTCAATTGTTCTTGTCTTCAATCTCTTGTACATCTCTTCTAATCTCTTCTCTACCTTGAATATCATGTTTAGTAAGAGAAAAATCAAGAGGAAGAGAGGGGGAGGTGGATGTCCAAGAGAGATGAAGAAGGTAAATCCAAGGTAAACTCAAAAACCTAGTTTCTTTTGTTGATTTTTTATGGTTCTTGGTGGTTGTTATTGATTTTATGGTTGTTTTGGCTTGGTTTATAATTTTGGAATGTGCAAACCCTAAGGGGAGATGCTACCCAATTTTCTATTAATCATTTTTAAAATGTTTTTAAGTTATTAAACATATTATTAAAGGTGAAAACAAGGTGATTAATGGAATGGAATCAAGAAACCACAATTTTCTCTATTTTCTATGATTTTTGTCTTGCAGCTGTTTTCACTGTGTTTGGATTGGATTTTTGTGTTTTTGATTATTCCATTAGGTTTAGAATGTAAAATTGGGTAGGGTACATGTAAATTTTGAAGTGTGAAATGCCCTAGAATGTAAAATGACCAAACTACCCTTAAAACCCTAAGTTAGGGGCTGCCAAGGGTAATTTTGTAATTGGGGCCTGAATTTGACCAATCTAAGGTCAAAAATAGATTCTACAAGTAAAATTGTATAGGATTAGCTCAGGTTATAATTTTTGGTGAGGTACAGTTGAACCGGGTCTAAAGGGACTTAGACCAAGTCCCTAGAGGTATTTTGGTCATTTAGCATTTTTAATCTAAAATAACCAACAATATGAGTTTGGAATAATACATGGATGAGTAATGACTCATTTATTATATATTTGGGAATTTTAGAACCAGATAGTTGTTCCCAAGCCGAATCAAAGACGGTGGATCAAGGAAGGGCAATTACGGTAGTAAACTTACCCTACTTGTATGTATTTGATATTTATGCTTGTGTATTATTTTGCATGATTATGTGAAGCATATTTGAATTAATAAAGATTTTTTTATGTTTATACTTTAGCCATAGATATGTCGTATGAAACATTGAGCATACAAAGATGTCATTATGTAAGCATTAGCCTATGTAAGGCGAGCATATCATGCACTAGCATTTATCTTACATGCATTATGGTACTGTTTGCTACTGAGATTCCTCCGAATCTCACCCTCCCCCAACCAACCATTTAGACAGGTGGACAAAGATGAGATGCTGGAAGTTACGCAAGAAGATAATTCAATGATGGACCGAAGATTTAAGGATCCAGTACTACATATTTATTAGGCTTAGACCCTTTGGTAGCCTTGTATGACTACACAGTTTGTATGTGTAAATGAATGAAACAAGTTTGAGCAGAGAATTGTCCTAAATAAGTTAATGGGAAAAAATAAGAATTGATGAGTAATAACAAAGTTGCGAACCACTAGAGTATGCTTCCGCAAAAGTTTTAAATTTTCAGAAAAACCCACTCAACTGTAGGTTCGAATCCTGTTTAAGATTAGGATTTGAAAGCATTATAAAGAAATAATGCTTAGTGGTTCTAGTTCACTACGTAAAACTCATCAAAATGAGTGTAAATGTAAGCCGTTACATTGGACAATATTCTATTACCCAAAAACACAACACATTTAGACGCCACACAAGAAACCCTAATTGGTAGCATTATTCCAATTTTTTTATTTCCAATCCACTCTTTCTAAAACCATACCAACCACCTATTCCTATAAAATTTTACCCAAGGAACCCATTGGAAACCTCAAAAATAGAAAAATCATGCACCTTCTTCATGCCTTATTCTAACCAAAATATTAGGGGTTTAAAACAACAATTTACCAATTCCCAATTTATTAACTATACTAGGTTCATATGCTTCCCAAACCTCATATAACCACATGTATATGAGCAAAGCATAATGAAACCATAAAAACACTAAATGAACCAAAATAGGGAAGCAAAATAAAAGCCATAAAAATCCACCAACTAACGCAAGACTTACATCAATAGGAAGCTTAAGCTCACCTCTTTCACTTTCTAGGGCTTGTTCCTTATTTCTCGAACTTTGGCATTTTGTAGATAGCACAAAACACCTCTTCTAAAGATACTAAAACCATATAAATAAAGCTCTTAGTGAGAGGAACAATATTCATGAAGACCTCAAGAGCAATAGAGGTAGTTTGGAAGGTGAAAATCACACAAGAAGAGCTTACCTTGCTTGTGTTCTTCTTTTTCTCTTTCTTCAAACTCCTTGGCCGAATTTTGCAAGTGAGAGAGAGTGGTGAGATGTTTTGGTTTTTTTCTCCCCTTATCCCATTATACTTGGCTTAAAAATTGGCCAAGAGAAATGGAGAAAAATATGTGGTCCATATTTGTTCTTCTTGGTAAAGGTTGGTGGTTAATTGACTAATGTGTAGTTAGTTCATTTAAGTTGGCTTTTTCTCTTTCTTTCCTCTTATTTTTGGACAAAAATGGGCTGTCCAAATGGAGGAAAAATTGTTGACTCAATTTCCTTACTTTACCTTGTCATTGGTAAATTAATTGCCAAGTTGGAAACTTTGATAACTTTTGACATTTTGACCAAAGTAATTCCCTTCCCAAATTGCCCTTAAATGGACGTTTTTAAGGCTTAAAAGAAAAGATAAAATTTTCTTTTCATTCTAATTAATACTTCTTACTTTTGAAGAGCAAATCTTAGCCATTCATTTTGTCTTCCAATTTTGACCTTAAGATCAAGTGGCAATTGACTCCTTTACCCTTGATTATGACATTATTATTTCTTGTGCCATTAATTCTTTCAATTATATTTCTTAATTCTTTCTAGACAATACTTCTCTTTTCCTTTAGATCCAGGTTAGGTTTTATGTCATACTGACATATGCAAAAGGATTCGGGTACTTTCTTTCGACTAGTTCGCACCGAAATTCAGATTTTATTCCAGGAGTGTTTTCTAATAGTCTTTTGTCCTCATTTAATCCTAGTACTCTCACCAAAATGGGCTTGGAAGTCTTCTTTATTAAGGCTTATTCTCTAACCTTTAATCCTAAAATTCGAGATATTACAACCTAAAGTCCATGTATTGGTGGCTAGGGATGAAAAGGGATGTGACAAAATTTGTTGCACGTTGTCCCACTTGCCAAAAAGTGAAAGTTGAGCATCAATTACCATCAGGGCTTTTGTAAAAGCCCAAAATTATTGAATGGAAATGGGAAAGCATTACCATTGATTTTGTGACATGATTACCCAAAATCAGAAATTATGATACAATATGGGTTATCATTGATCGATTCATAAAGACAGTCCATTTCCTGCCAATCAGTATTGACTACTCTCCTGATAAGTTGGCATAAATCTATATCAAGGAGATTGTACGATTGCATGGTACACCAAAGAATATAATTCATGATCAAGATCCTCAATTTACTTCTAGGTTTTGAAAGTTATTACACGAGACTTTAGGTACTAAACTCAGATTTAGTACAGCTTATCATCCTCAGACAAATAGACAAACAAAAAGAATAATATAGAGACTAGAAGATATGTTGAGGGCATGTGTAATAGATTTCAAAGGAAGTTAGGATTGATTCCTTCCACTTGCAAAATTTGCATACAACAACAACTATCATTTGAGGATTCAAATGGCTCCATATGAAGCATTGTATGAAAGGAAGTGTCAATCGCCCTTGTACTAGATAGAACTATCTGAGAGGAAGTTATATGGACCAGATATAGTAGATCCAACTATAGAGCAGATTAAATTGATTAAGCAGATATTGTTGGTTGCTTAGAGTAGGAAGAAAAGTTATGTCGATAAGAGGCGAAAACCTCTAGAATTTGATGTTAGAGATCACATATTTTTGAATATCTCACCTATCACCGGTGTTGATAGAGCACTCAAGGTGAAAAAGTTAAGCTTTAGGTACATTGGTTCATTTGAAATATTATCAAGAATTGGGCTAGTAGGGTACCGAGTAGCTTTATCTCCAAATCTGAACATATTACATGATGTATTTCATGTTTCACAGTTAAAGAGGTATCAACCTGACCCAGAGCACGTAATTGAATATGAAGTTGTTGACGTGCAGGATGATCTCACATATGAAGTTGAAGCTGATCGAATTATTGATCGACAGGAGAAATAACTCAGGCACAGGAGTATCCCGTTCGTGAAAGTAGTTTGGAAGGAATTATCTCCTAGAGAAGCTACATGGGAAGGGGAGGAAGATATGTAAAAATGTTACCCGGAATTTATGAAACTGTTCATATAGCAAATTTCGGGGATGGAATTTTATTGACAGGTGGAGGACTGTAATATCCCAAATTTTATTCACCAAAATTCCTTATATATTTGTTGCATTAAAGGGAATAAAATGGTGAATTTTTGTATACTTGAAATGGCCAAAATATTACAAGTTAAAGTTACATGAAGTTTGGCAAAGTTAAGACACAAAAGACCAATTTTTGTTTTCCTAAAAGCCTAATATTGTGAAGAATGGAAGAGCACAATTTTTAGCCCATTTTATTGTGTAAAATTTGGCTAAAAAGAAAAAGGAAGACAATAATTTAATTCAAAAATTAAAGAAATGTAAGGGCAAAATGGTTATTTGGAAAATAAGGAAAATAGATTTTTTCCTGTTTATTAAGAGCAAAAGTCAGCCAAAAAGAGGAGAGGAAGGAAATAATTATTTGGCCATAAAATATGACATGTGGAAGCAATTCTTGCCAAGTGAAAAAGATGATGCAAAAAGTAATTATTTCTTGTGCAAAAATTACATTAAATAATTACTATTTTGAGGAGCTAGAAGAGATATTATAAGAGCACATTAAACACCTCCAAGAGGCCATATTTTTGGCCAAAATAGAGAGAGAGAGAGAGAGAGAGAGAGAACACAAGCTTAAGCATTCAAGAGCAAAGAGAAGAGGCAAGAGATCAAGAAGCAAACCTAGGTAAGTTTTAAGCAAAAATTCACTTGTTATTGTCTCTAAATTCATAGAAACCTCTTCTAATCCCCATATCCTTCTTGAAATCACATGAACGAAGAAGAAAATCAAATAGAAACAAAGAAGAGAGGGGATGGTTTGAAGAGGAAGAGATAATCAAGAGACCTTGTTGTACTTGTTGATTTATAGTTGTTATTAGTGATTTTGTTGATTGGTTGGATTATTTGTCATGATTTTGTGATTTGGAAGCCATAAACCCAAAGGGGAGGTACTGCCCAAATTTTGAATAATCATGTGGGAAGTGTAATTAAAGGCTTTAAGAAGTGATTTAAGGTGAAAATAAGTTGTTAAGTTGAAAAGAAACTTGAAACTTCATTTTCCCTAATTTTTCCAAAATTTCGGCCTGGGGCATTTGTGTATGTTTGGGCTGGAATTTGATGGATTTAAGGTTCCTATTATGTTTAAATAAAAAATTGTGTAAGGAACATGTGAAAAATGGAGTATGAAAGCTTTAGGGTGTGAAATAACAATTTTACCCCTAAAACCCTAACATATGGCTGTCAAGGATATTTAAGAAAATGGAGTATAATTTTGGAAAAATTGAGGTCAAAAATGGATTATACACACAAAATTGTATAGGAATAGCCCGGGTCATAATTTTTGGTAAAGTACAGTTATCCCAGATATAAAGGGAATTAAACCGAGTTTCTAAAGGCATTTTGGTAATTATGCATTTTTGACAAAGATAACCAATCATATTAATTTAGGAAATAAGATATGAATGAGTAATAACATATTTATTATAAATTTGGAATTTTAGGATTTTACAATTTGTCGAGCCAGGTCGAGGATTATTAGACCGAATTTAACTAGCAACTGGAAAGAATTTCAGGTAGTAACTCTATCTTTCATACATTATGTAATTATTTATATGCTTTTTATTTCCATGTTCTGTGATATGAATTGTGTGGAATAAAACCTAGCTATGGTATAGGAAAAGCACAAGTACCATCAGGCTAAGTGGGACCTAGCTGAGGTAGTGAGCAAGTATGGATAGATAGTTATCTGCTCCGAAACAGTAACTTAAGTAGGGGTCAAATAGTTATTTGATCCTGAACGGTGTATGTAATGTGGCCAGTAGGGACAAATAGTAATTTGATCCTAAACGTTAAACTGACATAGTAGTTTATAATATTTTATTATGTTACATTGTATGGTGCATTGCATGTTTATGTATCACATTTTATATGATTGATCATATGTTACTATTGAGATTCGTATAAATCTCACCCTTTCCATAAATTAAAAATTTACTCAGCTAAGGGAAGTAGCTCCAAGGGTAAGGAGGAAGATACCGCCAACTGAGAGTTTCGGTCATATTCAAGTTATGGCAAAGGTTATCTGTATTTTATTTCAAAATTTGGGATTTGTAAATAATATATACAAACCTATAGGAAATCCTGTAATGTAATCAAGTACTTTATATTAGCATGTTTATGTTATTCCTGTTCGCGTACTGAACTGTGCGTTATTACTCTGAAAAATGTCGAAATATTGAGGGTTTGACACCTTTCACATGTATATATGTGATATTCATTTTATACTTGTTGCCTTCTTGTGTTCACTTGAGTGTGAAAGTTTATGATACATGAAAGTTTAAATTTTTTTTATTTGCTCAACATTCTCTGTGGTTGTTATAGTTATGTATGTGATTTTTGTCCATAGAATTCGTTAGGGTTGGGATTGTAAACCTTGTGATTTTGAGAATGATGCAATTTCATTGGATCATTCTCATAATGGAAAATTTCACAAATACAATCATCATGAATTTCATAGACAAAAGTTTGTATACACATATGTTAATTGAATCTTATTTGTCATGCCTTTATTCTTTTCCAAGTTTTTTGTTGTTGTTTAGATGCCCCACCTTGAAAGAGATTACATCATTATTGAGTGTTGGGTGGGAGTATCGACTATAAATTTCACCCTGAGATATGGAAGTTGTTGATGTATGGTTCATAAAGTGGGCCATCCTTGTAGTCGAATACAGTGACCCTTGGATTGGGTGCTATGCAACACCTTACATTTGCACTCATTCTAATGAGTTTTACGTATCGAACTCAAACCACTAAGCGATGTTTTTAGGTCAAAACGTTGCGGAAACGTATTCTAGTAGTTCGTAACTTTGTTATTACTCATCAATTCTTATCTTTTCCCTTTAATTCAATTAGGGTGATTCTCTGCTCAAACTTAGTTCATTCATTTACACATACACAACTTTGTAGCCACACCAAGCTACCAAAGTGCCTAAGTCTAATACCAAAAACAATAGACACATTCTCATCTTCAATCTACCACTGCATTCCTCTATATGCAAACTTCTTCTCTATTCTCAACACACCTCTTTTGTTCACCTGTCTAAATGGTTGGTTAGGGAGAGTAAGATTCGGGAGAATCTAAGTAGTAAACAATTACCATAATGCATGCATGATATATGCTAAGTGCATGACATGTTAGCCTTAACTAGATGCATGCCACATAATGACATTTCTGCTTCCTCAATGTTTCATATAACATACTCATCACCATGGCATAAACAGAAGCAGAGCTTTATCATTCAAATATGCTCTATACAATCAAGTAAAGCAATCACATACATCACTACACAAGCATAAATATTAAATACATTCGAGTAAGGTAAGTTCACTACCTTTTGGACTTTGCGTCCATCTCTTATACCTTGACCTTCCAACCATTACCTCTTCTATATTACTTCATGGCCCTAGATAAGTAATGTCATTATTAGAGCCATGAAAAGTGAATGTCCAATGGGCTACATTAGCCTTAAAGGCTTACTTGTACCCTTGGAGTTCATACTAATTACATTTGGCCATTTCCTTCTTAAATTTGCATGGTAGCCAAAAGCTGCTAGCATTTTGACCAAATTTTAAAAAATCATACTTAATTCTATAGAACTCCAATTGGGGTGGATCAAAATTATATGTGAAGCTCTATAAGTCTAATTTAAGGTAAAAATATCACCTACCACCATTTATATGCCCAGAATTCTAGAATCCTCAATTAACACAATTGTTCAATGATTTATTCCAGATTAGTGCCTAAACTTTAAAAATTCATATCTTACAATATACTAACCCAAATGGCATATATTATATATCAAATTAAATCCTATTATTTCTAATATTATTCTAGAAAGTTTCATGACCATTGAATAACATTTTGTCACTCAAAAACACGTCTCAAGCCAACTCCTTCCCATAAACCTAAATTTGGCATCACTATGTTCAATTCCAAATTTAGAGTTTTCAATCCAACCCTTCTAAAATCACATCCGTACCATAAACCCACACAATTTTTCCCAAGGAATCCATTTGAAACCTTAAATTTGGAAAAATCATTCTCCTTTTACCTACCCTACATTTGACCAAAATTTAGGGTTTTAAAACAATAATTCACAATTTATTCACTATATTAGGTTCATATGCTTCCCAAACTTCATATAACCACATATATATGAGAAAATCATGATGAAACCCTAAAAAACCTAAATTCCAAAAATAGGGAAGCATGGAAAAGTCCTAAAAATTCAGCCAACCAACCCAATACATAGGTCAACATGAAGCTTATACTCACCTCTTTCACTTTCTAAGGCTTGTTCTTGATTTCTCCAACTTTGGCATTTTGTAGACAGCACAAAACACCTTTGTTCAAGAAAATAAAATTATATAAATGAAGCTCTTAGTGAGAGGAAAAAAATTCATGAAGACCTCAAGAGCAATAGAGATGATTTGGAAGGTGAAAATGAAGCAAGAACACTTACCTTGCTTCTTTGTTCTTCTTTCTCTTTCCTTTTTCATTTTCTCTTCTTTTCTCCATTTTTCCTTGGCTTGGCCAACTTTTTGCATGTAGGAGGGAGTATATAATGGTTTATTATTTACTTCCATGCTTCTTGACTTTACTTGGCCAAAAATTGCCTAGGGAAAAAGAGAAAAATAACATGTGGCCCTTATTAAAGCTTCTTTGCAAACGTTTATAGTTAATTAACCATGTGTGGTTAATTCAATTTGATGAAGCTTTCTCTTTCCGCCTCTCCTTTGCTTGACCTAAATTCTCAATTGAAAAGAAAGAGGATTTATTGATCAATTCACTCTTGGATTATTTCTTTTTGATCAACTTTTCAACTTGGAAGAAGTTTGAGACTTGTTGACTTGTCTCTTCCCTTCTCTTTTGTGATTGGCCACTTTTTCTTGTACAAAAGGTGAGGAATGACCTTAATTAAACTCTCCCTTTCTCCTCTTAGTCCCTTAACCAAATTTCACAATAAAAAGGGGAGGAAAATGTTGATCAAAAAGCTCTTATGTCATAGTTACTTTTGTTGACTTTTCAACCTTCTTTTACTTGGCTCAAATTGCTTCATCTTTTAGCATAATTGAGACCAAGTGACTATTTTACTCATACATTTTTGCAATTTCCACACATATGCTCAAATCTTCCAGAATTTTCTTCAATATTTGAAAATTCATATCTAATTGAAAAATGTCCAATTGTGATTATTCCAAAGCATATGTGACCCTAATTAAGCTTATTTTTAAGGAAAAATATTTTCCTTAGCCAACTCGACGCTCAAAAATCCAGAATTATCATTTATTGAACAGTGCCATAGAAACGTGCCAGTTTCACTTGGCTAACTTCAAAAATATATAACTCTCTGTGTACAGCTCCAAATGACTTATATGACCTATCAAATTAAAACTTGATAATTCAACTTTCATTCTAGAAAATTTTACAATTTTTGAACATCATTTTCCTATTTAAAAGTTTCATACAAACTAACTGCCATGCGCAGTACACACACTAGCAGCATTATTCCAACTTTTGGAATTCAAATCCATTTTTTCTAGACACCATTTCCCTTTCTCTTTAGATCTAAATCAGGTTCTATGTCATCCTGACACATCCTACAAGAATCGGGTATTTTTATGCATTCCTGGGACTCTTGTTAAACCGAGGCTTAGCAGTCCACTTAATTCATGCTTATCCTCAACCTTTAATCCCAAAATTCAAGATATTACAGCTCTCCCCTCATTCAATAAATTTTTTCCTTAAAATTTCGAACATCTATATCTTGGGGAATCATTTTAGACACTCAGTCTATCTCTTTTGTGTGCAAGCTCACATAGTATGCAACACAATTTATCCTATCATCAACCAAGATCCCTGATAGTATTCAGCAATTACCATACAGCATTTTCATTCATTTTGTACACACTATGTAGCATTCACATACACAAGACCCACTAGTTCATTCTCACAGCGCTGGGTTCTCAAGCCACACAGCCTCTTCGGGACTCTACCCGAATCACATTGTGTGCATATCATGCCTTACAGCCTCTTCGGGACTCTCCCATATCACACTGTATGCATTTTAAGTCTTACGTCTCATTTTTCTCCCACAGCGCTGGATATTTTGGCCTTACTGCCTCAGGGATCACCCCCATGTATAGGCAACTCAAGGCTTACTACCTCGGTTACAACTGGGTACAATCTGAATGCTCTACTAGTCTTAATATCACTGCGCTAGGCAACAACCACAGCGCTAGATACATAGGTCTTACGACCCAGGGACACTGCTCTATGCAAACTTGCACATCAGGTCTTACCGCCTCAAGCCTTTGCTCGACACCACTCTTACACATATCACATCCTACCAGGTTAGGGACTTTCTAGCCCCTCAATCTTATGGCCTCAGGACAATTGGACCATCATTTTTACTGAATACTTATTAAGGATAACTACCTCAAGAAACCCAGTCCACTACGTATTTCATATACATTCTAGGCTCTAACTCTTTCTACTCAAGCTATCCATATACTTATGTAATGTTCACGAAGCATGCCAAATAAACCATCATCTTAATTCTTAACATTCATCACAAGAGCATTCGACACGTTAGCATATAGCATAACGGCATCCACTGGACTATTGGTCTCACACCAAAGTATTGGGATTAGTAGGCACACAATGGAAGAATTAAAAAATCTTTACATTTGCAAAAATTTACCAATCTCAATTGCAGATCTATCAACGGCATTTAAATTGAGTTAGAAAGATTCGTATTATGTTTGTATTTGTTTGAATTCCCACAATCATCAACACATGGCCAACTCTCAAATCTCCATGCTTGGTTGCTTGTAAAACAAATTCCCGAGCATCAACATGTTGGCTAATTCTTCTTCAGAGAGCATAAAACTCCATGAGTACTAGATTAATCATCCCCAGCATCAATAAGTTGGCTAATTTATCTTTTAAGTTTTATCTTTTTCGATCTTGAGGAGCCAACTACTCAGATCAGCTCCCTCTACTAGTATCCACACGAACAGGACCCAACACCGGCAGCATGCTAGCGCCTCCAATGCCCCTCTAGGGTTTTCTTACAGCTCTCTATTTTTTCATTATCCGTAGAAAGCCCTAGCTCTTACCTTTTATAACTAGTCAGGGTCATCTATTTTATGATAGATATTGGATTTTTAAAATTAATCATAATTAATTTCAAAAATCATTATCATATCAATTAACACTTAATTGTTTTGATAAACTAATTAAATAAATGTGGTTTAATTAAATCTGTCCAACAGTTTTAATTTAACCTATTTATTTAATCAAAATAAAGAGCCAATGGAATTAGATTTAATTTATCTTTATAAATTAAATCTGACATATTATCATATAATATCTATATATATACACACAATGTAATAATATTATCATATATAATATATATTATCAAATGATATATATTATATATAAATGTATGTATGTATTTCAAAAATACATACATACATATATACATACATACATATATATATATACATATATATATATATATAATATTATTAATTTTCTTTTCCAATGTAAATATATAGACACACATATAAATATTTATCAAATAAATATCCACACAATATGTATATATCGTCTACCCTAGATTAAACATTGTATTCATTGAATCTTAAACGCATCTTAGATTCAATGAATCTGGACATTATAGCTTGAGTTGGACTATTCCTGTGTGCGACCCTATAGGCCCATACGAAGTTGGCAGTGGGTCAATAATTGTACTAGTCCACAAGTCACAAGTGGCCTTTAGCAAGATATTGCGACTACCCAATTCATATGAGGATCGTTAACACGATGCAACCTGTCATAAAACCATGTCACATCTATTTTGTCATACGATATTTCGATCAAGGATGAGGTATGGAGAATGTCATCATTCTATTCCTGACCATTACTTTCTCGATCCCTAAGTAGTCTGACTATAGAAATGGAATCTCATTTCCATCGTAGTATGGCTATGTATTTCTCAGACTCACTCATCAAAAGGCCCGGTAATATCTCTTTACTAATGTGAGTGACAAATTCCATCTTGACCATTCACATTCCTCTACATCAAAACTATCAGGCCCGATTATAGCCTTTATCATCACCCTGTCAAAGACAACTTTTAACTAGGTCAAATCTTAGTGACTCTCAACTAGGAATCCATGATGATCTTAGGTCAAAGGACATAGTGACGCGGTTATACATGAGATAAGCTTATGACTTGATTCATGCAACTTTCTCATAGCAGGTCGGTCCAACACCTTGTACTCCTACAAGTGCCTATGACTTTGACTTGTATCCCCATGCCTTACCAAAGTCATACTAGTCTTATTTCATCTTTGCTCCCGCATAGATGACCGACTAGGGACATTTAAGACAATTATTATGATTTATCCAAGGATACAGTTATCACAGTGAACATGCAAATAATTTGATAACTAAATAGAGAAATTCATTGAATAACAATGTTCAAAATACAATGATTGGCCCCTATGGCATAATTTCCAACACAAAGCGCTTGGTATCACATGGCCCCGAGTGTTACCCATGCAAAAAGGCCCCGGGCATCCACTCATGCATCACAAAAATTTCAAGGTACTTCCCAGGAGGTCATCCATCCCAAGATTTCCCTAGGTTGAGCACACTTAACTTAAGTATATCTATGTAAAAATGTAAATACCGGCTCTAACTACTTCCGACCACCAATACCTGTGACTGTCTTTATCTCAAAAATAGTGCTCACTATCTCCGGGCATCAAAATACTATATAGGAAGTGTATATTAATGTCGGTAAATGCATAATATCAATTCTGATACCATTACCAGAACTGATATCATTATCAAAACTGATACCACCATTGCGTGCATCAATACTACTATCAAATGTACTGGTACCATCAAAACTATCAACTGGGTACTGGTACCGCCTCTACGCATAATGATACCAATATTTTCTAATACCTCTGATACCATTGGTACCATCCTGATATCACTATCACGAGTACTGGTATCATTACTGTGCGTACTAGTACCACCGATACCATCAACTAGATATTGGTATTGTCTTGATGTATACTGATATCATTCTGATACCACTACTATGAGTACTGGTATCACTCCTATGTGCACTGGTACCATTGATACCACCAACTGGGTATTGATATTGCCTTTACGTGTATTGATACCACTATAATCTAATACTACCCTAATACCACGAGTACGGGTACTGGTATCATCTCCATATGTACTGGTACCACCAGTACCACCAACTGAGTATTGGTATCACCTCTGAGTGCACTGATACCACTGTCTCTCTAATACCACCCTCTGACCGGTATTGTACTATTAGCTTTCCTTTGGGTCTTAACTGTTTCTTCAGGGCTTAACTATTCCTCTCAGGGGCTTGTCTGTGAACCAGCTGAAGTAATACACTTCACTGTTCCTATCACTTATAATCAAGCATATCAATATACTATCCTGTTGCCACAACCACTTGCTTTGATACCAACAATTATAAGACACCTCCTTACATATCTCTTATTATTGACACTAACCAAATTAGTAATGCACAGTTCAGTGGGTACACAAGAATAGCATAAATATACTGAAAATATTGATATAATATTGCTTGATTTATATACAGGAATTCCCCCACAGGGAATGTACTAAATGATTTTAGACTCATAATAAATAAAAGGTCTTCAGATATTAACTGCATTCCTTCGCGTGCATTCCTCTTCTCTGCTCCCAGCACACCTCCTATGTTCACCTTTCTAAATGGTTGGTTGGGGAGGGTGAGATTCGGGGAATCTCGGTAGCAAAAAATTACCATAATGCATGCATGATATATGCTGAGTGCATGATATGTTAGCCTTAATTATATGCATGCCACATAATGACATTTCTGCATGCTCAATGTTTCATGTAACAGACTCATGGCCATGGCATAAACAGAAGCAGAGCTTCATCATTCAAATATGCTCTACACAATCAAGTCAATCAATCACATATATCACCACACAAGCATAAATATCAAATATATGTAAGTAGGGTAAGTTCGATACCTTAATCGCCTTTCCCTAATCTACTGTCGATTTCACTGTCTTTGGTCCGACTTGGCACAACTGTCTGATCCTAAAATTCCCAATTTATAATAAATGAGTTATTATTAATTCATAACTCATTCTAAACTCACATTAATATTTATCTAAAATAGTTTCTACACAGTACAGTTTCACTTTTTTCTAGAAAACTTACAGATTTTCAGTCAACTTTGGAAAATCATAATTAATTCTAGGAAAATCCAATTTGGCTGATTCCAAATACTAAATGAATCTCTTTAAATTTAATTTTGGGTAAAAATTCTTTGGTCTAACCATTGACATCATACGTTTCTCAGAAATGTTTCAAACTCCATTGTTCCCAGATTTGCTTCTAGAAACAGGGCACAATTTCAAACATTCATATCTTTCAATGTACTTGTCTAAAAATTACCAAATACCCATAAAATTAAAAACCTATGTCTCTACTTTAATCCTGCCAAGTTTCATAATTTTTGGATTAGGTCTGACCCATAAAATACATTGTATAATGTCACTGCCTCACAAGAGGCAGATCAACCAATATGCACATTCAACTTCATAAATTTCCAAATATGTATACAAACATCCAAAAATCATAAACACTTGCATACCTACACAATTTTCCCTTATAAATCTAATGGAACCATCAAAATTATAAAATTATAACTTCTTCATCATGTCCAATTCAAAACATAAAGTTAGGGTTTAAGGAGGGAAATTGTGTTTTCTTGATTTCTCTTGCTTAATCACCTCCTTACCACTTCTAATCACATGATTAACCATTTAAATACTAAATGGACATGATTGGAGGAAATTTTGGTGGCATTTCCCTTAGGGTTTGCATCATTCCAAATTTGAAAAATAAGAGGCAAATTCAACAACAACCACAACAACATTGTATAAGACATGAGGATCAAGTTTTAGTGATTACCTCTGGATTTCACCACTTTCTCTGGCTAAAATTTCACTGTTCACTCTCTCCTCTCTCTTGATTTTTCTTTTTGAACATGGATTTCAAGAAGAAGAAAAGGTTAGAAGAGGTTCCCAAGTGATTTAGAAGGCATAAGCACTTAAAATCACACCTCTTACCTTAGATTTTAGCTTTTTGAACCCTAGCCCTTCCTCTTTGTTCTTGAGTTCTTCCAAACTCTTCTCTCTCTCTTTTGGTTGTGTTTCCACCATAAACGAATGGAAAAAGATGAAGGGCTAATGACTTAATTAATTAGCTAATCTTCTTTTTACATGTGCTAGCTTCCAATTGGCTCTTGCTTTTCTTTTTCTTAAATTAAATATTGGCCACATAAATTATTTCCCTTTCTTTCTCCCTACTTCAGCCATAATTTATCCCAATTACAGGGAAGAATAAATGGATGCTTGCTTTATTGGTCAAATGACCATTTTTTCCTTACATTTATTTCCAATTTCGCACTAGCTGAAAATTGGACAGAATTTTCACCAAACTTTGACTATTCATATCTAATTGTATAGATATCCAATTGGGGTAGTTCTAAAGGATATGTGACATTTATTAAGTATATTTTTAAATTAAAATATAACATTTGGCCAAATGGAAGTTCATACATCCCAGAATTATTGTTTTTGGACGCTGCCAATGAGAATCTCCAATTTCACTAGGCTAACTTTAAAAATACATAACTCCATGTGTATAGCTTTAAATGACTTATATGACCTATCAAATTAAAACTTGATAAGTATAATTTTATTCTGGAAAGTTTCATAACCATTAGACATCATTTGCCTATTTAAAATGCCACACAACAAGTCTATCACAAAGAGAAACCTACTAGCAGCACACCTCAACTTCTACAATTTTTGTTCCCACATATTAATGTTGTGTATGACCTCTAATTGCATTATTTTGTCATACCCCGAGCTCTTTAATTCATCATAATATTTCCTTTAATACCCCAAGGGTATAAAGGAATTTTAGGGAATACAATTATGTCTTACTGGGATACTTGCTAAACCGGGGCTAAGCAGTCCACTTGATTCAGGCTTATTATCAAGCCTCTAGTCCCAAAATTTAGGATATTACAACACGAGTGATCACTTGAGTGATATTGTTTCATTTGAAAACATATCACTAAGCACTTTATTGTGGTGATATGGTAGTGCTGAGTGCAAATAGATCACTTGAGTGATCATGCTTTATCTTGTTTTAAGAGAAAAAAGATCACATGCTGGTATCACCATGGTATAGTGGTAGTGATGCACTTTTTACACATCACTTGATTGTTCACTAGAATGATCTTCACTTTAAAGCTTCTTCAAAAATACTAAGCACTACCTAAGTCACCGTGGTGCCGTGCTAGTGATATATTTTTTCACATATCACTTGAGTGGTCACTCGAGTGATCTTCTTTTCGAAATATTATCAAAAAGCTTATCACTAGAACATATCACTTTGGTGAAGTGATTGTGATAAAAGTTTAGCACATCACTTGAGTGGTCACTCAATGAAATATTTTTTGAAAGATGTTCACTAGAACAGATCATTGTCGTGAAATGATAGTGATGAAAATTTAGCACATCACTTGAGTGATCCATTTTGAATTTTCTTCTCATAGAGCATATCAAGAGATGTTTCAATATGGTAGACTGATAGTGATGTACTTTGAATCTCACTACTCGAGTGGTCACTCGAGTGATCTTTTAGAAAAATATTTTCTAGAAAACATATCACTATCGTGATCACCATGGTGAGATGGAAGTGATTGCAAATAAGTACATCACTCGAGTGATCTTAAGTGTGAGTAGTTTAATACTTCCAGTAAGCACTATGGTGATGTCCTATTTTCAAAAACACGTCACTCGAGTGGTTACTCGAGTGATCAACTGAAAATGTTTCTTAAAATGTTTCACCACTGTTTGAGAGAAACAATGACCAAGTTTTAACATATCACTCAACTGGTCACTCGAGTTATCAGCTGATTTTCACAGCAAACATTCATTATATATTTTAAAAGCCTTTTTAGAATAATGTATCTCCTACAAAACACTTTTTTAAGCTTTCTTATCATCAAAATATTGGATATAACAAAATATAGTATTAATGTGTATGTAGGGTTTTGTCAATAGCATTCATATGTTGTTATGTCTTTCGTTTATACAAGGTAAATGAGAGTGTTTGTGGCTTTTTGTGAGGGCTCTTGAATGTTTGAAAGAACAATTCTCAGTAGTGTAAATGTATGTAAATTTCTCTCTATTTTTGGATTTGAATCTAAGGTGAGAAATTTCTTTCTTTCTTTTTTTTTTTTTGCCCAATGAAATTTGTTTCAAGAAGCTAGGCAATGTGCATCCATTATATATTTTGGTTAGTTGAATAAACGAACCAAAATATTTTGATTATTTCGGTTTTGGTTAGTTTGGTGCACCAGTTTTTGTTCAATGTTTAAAATTGGCTCTATTTGGTTTCAGTTAATTTGGTTTTCATTGAAAACCAAACTAAACAACCAAATGCTCACCCTTATACATGACCCACTATTGTGTTTTATTTTTTTTTATAAATTCTTGGGTACCACAAGAGGGATAATCCCCCTCACCCCTTCTGCAAGTGGGTGGCCACATGCCACCCATTGTTTGTTTTTTCTAACCCTCACCCCTTCTGCAAGTGGCTACCCGCTGTTTGTTTGTTTTTTGTTGTTGTTGTTGTTCCCTCACCCCTTCCGCACGTCGCCACCCACTGTTTGTTTGTTGTCATTATTGTTGTCTTCGTTGTTGATGTTGTTGTTGTTATTGTTGTTGCTGCTGTTGATATTGTTATTCTTGTTGTTTGTGTTGCTGTTGCTATTATTCTCCTCCTAAAATTCAAAATTGCAAACAATTGACTAAGCTTATATGTCCTACCCAATTAAAGATTCTCATAATATTTAAATATTTATTATATGTCATGTAAAAGAAACTTTTATTTAATTTATCCTAACTTTATTAATTTTATCCTTCAAAGTTTTAATTTCATTTTGAGTAGATTTTCTTACTCGAGTAATTACATGGTAAATTTTCAATTTCCATGAAGTAATCCGATCTAAATAGAGAAAATGACAGAAAAAGAATTTTAAAATTGTAAAATCATACATCATGTTTCTTACCAAGAGTTGATAAAGGAATTATGAGACTTGATCAGCAATTCACAACTCATTTTTTTGAAAAATATCTAATTTTATTTTGCAATTTTAAAATTATTTTTCTGACATTTTCCCATCTAAATATTACTTCAATTCTAAAATTAAAAATTAGGATGTTACATTGCATATATTCATATGAAATAGAAATGGGATAAAACAATTTTCTCCATACCTTATAAATAGGACTAGATAAGTATTATGTTATCCTTTTATCATGACTTGTAATTAAATTTTTCATATAAATATATAATTTCACTTTTAATTTATTACTGGGTGAACTTACATATTCATAAAGTTTAATGCTGTTAAATATCAATAAAGTTAGAAATCATTAAATTTTAAAACAGAGTTTGAGAGATTTAATATGGGAAAATCGCTTAAAAATACCTTGGGGCAAATTAATTGTCAAATGCTACCACGTGTGCAAATAGTCATCCATCGTGTGCAACAGATCTTCCGTTGTATGCAAACAATCTTCCATATGTGCATAAATCTTTCCTACGAATGTGCAAACATATTTCGTTGTGTGTAAAATATCTTCCCGTCGTGTGTAAAGTATCTTCCGTCGTATGCAATAAATCTCTCATGGTGACATTTGGCAATTAATTTACTCCCAAGGTATTTTTAAGCAATTCTCCCATTTAATATTTTTAGTGAAACATGTTAAAAGTAATTGATGATTAGGAGGAGTACCCATACTACATTGATGGAAGCTGGAGGCATATGATAATAAAAGGGGAAAAAGACATATAAATACCAACTAAACTTGTAAAACCCAGAAAAGTCTATTAACATTTACAAATGACATTAAAGTCATCTGGTAGGAATCTGGAACATAAAGTTTGAAAAAAAAGTCTAAATTGTTCTCCTCTTTCTTCTCTTTCCTCTTCATGTTCGTCCTTCTCTCCTTTCTTCCTCCTTCCTTCTTCCTCTTTCCTCTTCCACTTCCTCCTTTCAAACTGAACAAATTTCATATCCTAAGTCTATATATATCAGTGATTATTCTAGAATTTATCCATTCGTACCCCAACATTTTTGTAGAATAAGTTGAATGAAGTTGAAATTAAAGCTAGATACAGATATGGATACTCACGTCAAAATGTTTGGGGTTTCATTGTGCAATGTGAAGACGCTCCATAAGGCATCCTTCACGGGCTATTCCAAGATCTTTCTGTGCTTTCCTTCACCTTCGATCTCCAATGGTGACTCACTATAAGTAGTTTTGATTCTCTCTCTCTCTCTCTAGCCAAAATAAATGAAGGAAGGTGATGGTGAGGTTGTGAAAAAAAATCTAAGATCTTCATAATTCTTCTGTTATTGATTATTGTTTCTTGATTTCTATCTTTTTGTGCTTCACAAAATTTTGATATGGTATTAGTTAAATGTAAAACGGGCTTCACAAAATTCGTAATAGGATTGACAAGTTTAATAATGGTTTTGAAAAGAATTATAAAATTTTTAACAAAAGAGTTTGATGAAGAAAACATATAAGTCAGGATTGTTTCTTGATTTCTATCTTTTTGTGTTTCACAAAATTTTGATGTGGTATTAACTAAATGTAAAACGAGCTTCACAAAATTCATAATGGGATTGACAAGTTTAATAATAGTTTTGACAAGAATTATAAAGGTTTTGACAAAAGAGTTTGATGAAGAAAACATGTAAATCAGAATTGTTTCTTGATTTCTATCTTTCTATGCTTCACAAAATTCTGATATGGTATTAACTAAATATAAAATGAGCTTCACAAAATTCGTAAAGGGATTGACAAGTTTAACAATGGTTTTGACAAGAATTATAAAGGTTTTGACAAAAAAGTTTGATGAAGAAAATATGTAAGTCAGGATTTACCAACATTTGTGGTATTTCACCAAAAATTTTAATAGGATTGACAAGTTTAGTAATGATTTTGACAAGAATTGTAATGGTTTTGACAAAAGAGTTTACTGATGAAAACATGTTGATGAATCCTGTCTAACGTTTTTTCTATCAGGAAAAGCTCTTGTGAAAACCATTATGAATCTTGTCAAACTCATTATTGCTTTTGTGAATCACAGTACTGTTAGAACTGGCTGACACCCAAGAGGGGGGGTGAATTGGGTGTATGATAAGAAAGTATGATCTTCTAAAATCTTTTCACGGAATATTAACTCAGTATTTAAGGAAGTATAAACTCACAAATAATTATGTAAATCGTATGTGCTGGAAATATAAAAGCTTAGGGAAGAAAAGATGCAAACTGTGATTTATCCTGGTTCGATCTAATCCACGATGATCTACGTCCAGTCCCCAGGCTCCTCCTAAGATTTCCAATCTACTATCTTCTTGTTTATTCGGGCACAAGAAAAGCCTCTACAAATCTCTTACAAAATTACTCCCCCTTACACACTGTAAGGTTTACTCCCTCCTATGGCAAGTCGAGTAAAGCAATCTGAAAGACCTTTCTCTCCTGCTTACCCGTGCAAGTCTTATGAGCAGCATTGTTTTCTCCTGCTTACACCAATGTAAGTCTTATGAGCAGCAACATTCTCTACTGCTTACACCTTGTAAGTCTTATGAGCAAAAAGTCTCTAACAATTCAATCTACAACTTCCCCCGTAAGTTGATCAATCCTCCCAAGGTCCCTCTACCTTGAGAACACTTCTGAAATACAGATGAAGTGTTTACAAGCTCTCTTATAGAGTGGGTAAAATGCTCACTGAAGTACAATATAAATATTCTCACTCTCAATTATACATGACAAGGAAAAACATATATTAACAGAGAGTATGTAAGAGACGAAGATTCATAACAGCGGCATATTGGCAGTTGTGTTCTCATTACTTCATCATTTATATTCGCTCGTGTATTTGGTCACTGCCATGTATATTCTTCTTTTCGAATGCTTTAGTTTATATAGCAAATGTTGAGAGCCGTTTGGAGCATTCAAATATTTGTCCGTTGTAATCTTATCGTGCTCTCTGATAAGTAATTCAACTATTGCCCATGATCGTGCTCTGACAAATGCTTCAGTTGTTTGCACGTTCGTTGACTCGTCTGTTGAATATTGATATTGCCCATGATTCGTCATCATTAAATATTTGTCGGTTGCTTCCTATGTGAACTGTAGTGGAATACATGTAATGCGCTGACAGAAAATAGCCGTTAGAGAATATTTTAAATATCACTCTAGTGGATAACTACTTTACTGGAAGTGATCTACATCAGCTGAGTACACCATGAAATCCTTTGAGTAAATTATTCAACTCAGTGTATGTCACTTGGAATGTTCAGACATCTTCTGGAGGTGATTTTGATAAAATAATATTCAATTGGCAGTGATCTTGACAAAGCAATATTCCACTGGCAATGATCAGCATCCCTCGAGTGTACCATGAAATCATTTGAGTTGTTTCCTTGTTTCTGTCATATTTCTGGAAGTGATTTACAGAAGCATTTCACTGGTAGTGGCTTTGTAAGAGTAAGCATATCATTGACTGAAAGTGATCTGAGACTGGAAGTGAAACTGAGAAAATGGAATATCAGTTCATTGGAAGTGATCTGGTGCATATTGGTATTCTCTAAAAATGATCAGTTAAGGCACTGGAGGTGATCTGAGGAATTTTAATATTCACCGGAAGTGATTCAGCAACCACTGGAAGTGATATAGCAAATTTCATATATCACTCGAGTGAATTTGGCATCACTGGAAGTGATTTTACAAACAGTGAATTTTTCTTGCAGTGATTTTCAATGCACTAGAAGTGAATCTGGAAATTTAAAATATCACTCGAGTGATCTGACATCACTGGAAGTGATTTCCAAAACAGTGTATTTTTCTTCCGGTGATTTCAGACGCATTGGAAGTGATTTGGCAAAACTGAGATATCACTCGAGTGATTTGGAGATCACTAGAAGTGAAATTCAGAACAGTGATTTTTTCTTGCAGTGATTTGGCTCGTACTGGAAGTGATTCTGAAAAATCTCATATCACTCGAATGATTTCGGTATCACTGGAAGTGAAATTGCAAACAGTGAAAAATTCCTCTGGTGATTTCTGCGCCACTGGAAGTGATCTGCATTCTGACGTATTTCACTCGAGTGATTATTAATGATCACTCGAGTGATTATAAAAATCACTCAGGTGCTCTCTGTTCAGATCACTTGAACTCGAAACTCCACTTCCAATTCGACAGCAAACAGGGGTCAAATTATAGATGGAATAACTCTTTGAATATAGCTCCAAAATTTCTGTATTATATATCAATGAAAATCTCTTGAAGTCTAGTTTCATATGGCACCGGTTTCAGCTCAATTGGATCTGTGGTTTGAGAGTTATGGCCAAAATACCAAACCTGTACCAGAAAGTAACGCTGATATGAAGTCCAAATCCGAACACTTATATCTCCTTCATATGAGCTCCTTTGATGTCGTTTCTGGTGTCAAAATGACGAATTGGGAGTCTATTTTCATATGCAACTAGTTTCATCTCAATCAAAGTTATAGTTTGGGAGATATGATCAAATAACCAAACATCGCTCAGCTGGACGAACAACAGAGCATGAAACGCTGAACATCACTCGAGTGAATTAGTGAATCACACGAGTGATTTTTACTATTTCCATAATCACTCGAGTGATTATTAAAATCACTCGATGCTACAGTGCTGATATAGTAAGCTACAATGCCATACGCTACAGTGTCAACTGCTACAGTGCCCATAGAACTTGAATCTTCATATTTTTCATTAATTCTTGCAAGTTCTTCATTCCTCAATTTCTTTCTTCCATTGCTTGACTAATCTACAATATATGCAATATTAAATATAGTAGTTAGTCAATGTAAGAGATAAGTATATTATGCAAACTTTTGCTCTCATAATATTTGACATATATATTTGTCATCATCAAAACTAATCATATCTAACAAGTACGAATTTTGTCAAAGACCACAAATATTAGTGAATCATGTCTAACGTCTTTTTCCATAAGGAAACGTTCTTGTGAAAACCATTACGAATCTTGTCAAACTCATTATTGCTCTTGTGAATCACATTACGAATTTTGTCAAAGACCACAAATATGGGTAAATCATGTCTAACATTTTTTTTTCCATAAGGAAACGTTCTTGTGAAAACCATTACAAATCTTGTCAAATTCATTATTGCTCTTGTCAATCTCATTACGAATTTTGTCCAAGGCCACAAATGTTGGTGAATCATGTCTAACATTTTTGTTAATCTCATTACTCATTTTGTCAATTACTTTTCGCTGGAAACTGAAAAAGCTTGCTGGAAAATTCATAAGCTTGCCGAAAAACTCATGAGCTCGCCAGAAACTGCAGAACTTCGTCGAAAACTGAAAAAGTGTGATGTCCCTATACTTTATTTCTCTTTCTTTTTCGGAGTGGAGAGAGAATGTAAGCTAAATAAAAGATAAAAGCCCACTCTTCTTCTTCTTCAATTATTGAACTACATATGCATATTTATGTGGGTACACAGACATTTACATGAAATCTTATTTACTTGCATTTGCGTCCAATTTCACGGCTCTTGGCTCGTCACAAAGAAGAGAGAGAATAGAGTGTGAAGGGCTTTTTTTATTTTTTAAATTGAAGGACAAAATAATAAAAGTGCTAAAACTTTAAAATTCCAATTTGATACTTATCACCCTTAAGTCATTTTGAAGTGTTAATAGACTTTTGGGGATTTTGCAAATTTATTTGGTATTTATATGAAATTTTCCCTAATAAAAGTGTACACTTTTATTTGTAAGCAAAAAAAATATTGGAAACCTCATTCTCGTCTCTCTTTCCCTCCCATTCATTATCTTCCCACCAATAAAAACTGCAGCATGTCACGAAGAGTATAAAAGTGCATAAGCAAACTTCATCCCCTGGGGAGAACCATTTTTTTTTCCAATCCCATCATGAAACTTCATCTTAGTGAGAACAATTTCTATATAAATTTGAACTCATTCCACCCTGGAACGGTTTTAAATGCAGTATTTTGATAAATATTCTGTAGAGCGTAGCATTTGATTTTTTTACTGTATATAGGTTAAAAAAAAAAGCCGATTCAAATTGCAGAATGTAAGCTTTATAGCCTAAAACTAAAGTGTACTTGCCAAAAGTTTAGGGTGTACTTTTTCTTTAGTAGAAAAAGTTTAGGGTGTGCTTGATCTAACACCCTTGTTCAAATACATATTTACTTTATAAAAACTTCATAAAAAATATGGAAGTTTTGTGGAAAGATCCTCACATGTACATAATAAGCCTAGGGCATTGAAGCCCAAAGTATAGATCACAAGCCTACATATAATCCATTAACCCAAACCCATTCTTAAAAAAAACCATCACTTCAAGGTCGGTTCAGCCCAGCAACACTAGACCGCAAGATAATATACTAAAGATATTCATGGGTTACTCATGCCTGTTAAAATACCTACATTTATCAAATGTGCGTCCAACATTATATTCTTTTAATGTGCAGACGTATCGGTAAGCTTTCAGAGCAAAAATCCCAACACTGTTACTTTGACTTAAAAAACTGATCTGGAAGCTGACGTGGGCTATAATAATTCCCTAGCTGGCATTAGAGTAGAAAAATGATTTTAGAAAAGTCACATGTCACACTAGGCACCAGAATGCGATCTCCACAACCTCCCTCCATGGAAAAATTCCTTTCATCTTCTTCGTTACTCATCCACACCAAATATCAGTATATCACCAGTGTTCTTTTTCTTTTTGGCATCATATCTGTATAACTTTATTACTCATTCGACTTGGTTCAATGGCAACATCTCGAGTCTATCAAAGCATGAGGAAGAGATTGATTGGATCATGAACCGGATCCTTTGACCCGACCCAGATGTCACTGCGGACCTGCCGTAACCTGCAGCAGCAGCATCATGCGGCGCCTTTCCGGCGATTCTGAGCATGAACTCTGGTGGTTTACGGCAACACACAAAAAATGACAGCAAACCGTTTTTGACAGAGATTTCACTAAAATCAAGGCAAAAACCAAACTGAAAATTTTCACTCTTGAATTGAAAACCAACAGCGTTGATTTTTTACCAAGTTCAACAAGTGTTTTGACGGAGGGGAAGACCATAGCAAATACAAACCCCTATTTCTCATATGCTCGTGTATTCAAAGGCTCTCTACCACACTCTCGATCTCACCGCCTCCAACGAAGACGCAGCTGTCGTTCTTGTCTTCCTCGATTGGATCTGGCATTTCAACAAAATCAGAAGTAGGGTGTCGGAAACCTTTGAAAACGCGAGCTTTGTGGAAGAGATCAAGAAAGGAGACAAGTTGCGCTTGTGGATGCGGCAGCGAGATGATGGCTGAGAATGAGGTCAAAGAGGATGAAGGAGAGGTTGCGGCGTGAGTGGGAAGAAATGGGAGAATGGAGTTGCATATCTGCATATGCGTTATTTTAATAATAAATTAATATAATATTAGTAGCTGACATGGTTTTTTTTTTTTTAAGAATTGCTTAAAAATGTCTGTGTTATGAATATTAATTATGTGGATGTCTATTAACCCTCATCTAAGCCAATTTACTCTCCCAGTCAGCTAAGCCTATAAGATCATATGATACTATTCATCAATGATTAAAGATGTTTGTAGTATTTTAATGTGCAGCGTTTTACTATAGCATCACTGTAGCATACATGGTACTGTAGTAGTTACTGTTCATACGCGTATTTCACTATTCATATGCATTTTTTGCCTATAAATAGAAGCCTTGGGTTGAGAATTATGTACACACAACTGAATGAGAATTTCCCTCTATTCATTGGGCTGAGAATTATGTACACACAACTGAATGAGAATTTCCCTCTGATTTCTCTCTCAAATTTCTCTCTTCTTAGTCTCTTATTCTCTCTAATTATCCATATGTTTATAACACGTTATCAGCACAAAGCTCTGCCAAAGGTATGATATTCTTATAGTTTCTTTGATAATTTATACTTTATTTTATAATATCTTTATTTCATAGATCTGGGATAATCTGAGCCACTATATGGAATTAAGAAATATATCTTTACTGATTGTTATGAACATCGGGTTCCATGGCTAGGATTGGAGATCACTATTATTATTATATCTTATATATATCATTTACAAGTTCATTTATATTATTATTACGATTATAGCCAGAAGTCATCCACATCCAATTCCTGAAATTATATTACCAGAAGTCATATTATTTGAATTTTTATGATATGGCCAGAAGCTATATCCCTATGATCTCCTATTATATGGCCAGAAGTCATATCTATATAATTCCTTATTATATGGCTAGAAGCCATATATATCACAGCCAGAAGCTATGTCTAACTTTTATTTATCCTGAAGATAAATGATCAGATATCATATATATTTAATTTCTCATCATAAGATTAGTTGGCCTGAAGCCATAAGAACTGAATGGCCCGAAGCCATAAAATTTTCAATTTTCTTACCTTGCTTTATTAATTTATTTCTTGTCTTTACATATTTTAATTATTCTTGTTTACTTCTTTAAATAGTGAGAACCATGTCAAATCTTGCAAAACTTGAATTTGTGGCTTTGGATATTATCGGAAAGAATTTATCTTGGATGCTGGATGCGGAAATCCACCTAAATGCTCATGGTCTGGAAAACACAATAAAAGAAGGGAATCAGGAATCCAATCAGAATAAAGCCAAATCCATGATTTTTCTACATCACCATTTATATGAAAGTTTGAAAATTGAATATTTAACAGTGAAAGACCCACTTGTTCTTTGGAACAATATGAAAAATAGGTATGTTCACCTGAAGATGGTTATCCTCCCAAAAGCTCGTTATGACTTGAGACATTTGAGGTTGCAAGATTTTAAATCTGTAAGTAAATATAACTCGGTCATGTTCAAAATAACTTCTCAATTAAAATTATGTGGAGAAAATGTTACTGATAATGATATGCTTGAAAAAACATTCTCCACATTTCATGCATCAAATTTGCTCCTGCAGCAGCAATACCGAGAAAAAGGATTCAAGAAATATACAGAATTAATTTATTGCCTCCTTGTAGCTGAACATAATAATGAGCTTTTATTCAAAACCCATGAATCTGTTTGTGGCCGTGGACGTGAACGTGGACATGGACGTGGATGCTGCTACATCCATGGTCGTGGTCGTAGTCGTGGTCGAGGTCGTGGTGGTTTAAATTCCTACCAGAAGTGGGGAAATAATAATAAGAACCACAAAAGGGAAAATAGTGGGCAAAATAAAAATACTGAAAATCCATGTTATTGTTGAGGTGGCAGGGTCATTGGTCTCGTACCTGTCATACACCAAGACACCTAGTTGAACTTTACCAAGAATCAATAAAAAATAATGGTAAAGGATCAACAACTGAAGTAAATCATGTGGATCAGGCTGAGAATTCTAAGCATGGAGACATGGATTTTACTTATTTGGATGTTGCTGATTTCTTAGCATAATTATTTATCTATTTGAACTTTTATGTTACTTTTATCGAATGTATTTATCTTAATTATGTTTTTATATTTCTTTTAATGAAGAATGAATCTTACTAGCATCAATCCTGAAGATTTATGTCTCGTTGATAGCGCAACAACCAACACCATACTCAAAAATGATAAATATTTGTCTTCCTTGGTGATGGAAAAAGCTAATGTTCAGACTATATCTGGTAGTATAAATTTGATCGAAGGCTCCGGAAGAGCTAATATTTTGTTACCTAAATGAACAAAATTATGTATTGATAATGCAATTTATTCTACCAAGTCTGGAATAAACTTGTTAAGTTTCAAAGATATCCGCAGAAATGGATATCATATAGAAACAACAACTAAACATAATAAAGAATATCTTGTTATCACAAAAATAGTTGCTGGTAGAAAATGCATATTAGAAAGTTGTCCTGTTTTTTCTTCTGGCTTATATTATACATTTATAAACACAATTGAAACATATGATATTGAGAACCAGAAGTTCACTAATACAGACCAGAAGTCTACTAATGTAAACCAGAAGTTTACAAATGAATTTAATGTTTGGCATGACCGGTTAAGCCATCCCGGTTCAATTATGATGCGACAAATAATTGAGAATTCATGTGGACATACCCTGAAATGTAAACAAATACAACAATCCCATGATTTCTCATGTACTGCATGTTCCAAAGGAAAATTAATTATTCGCCCCTCACCAAGCAAAGTAGCAAGTGAGTCTTTCACATTTCTAGAACGGATACAGGGAGATATTTGTGGGCCAATACACCCACCATGTGGACCATTTAGGTACTATATGGTTTTAATTGATGCATCCACTAAATGGTCACATGTGTGTTTATTATCTTCTCGCAACCTGGCGTTTACGAGATTACTTGCTCAATTGATTAGATTAAGAGCACATTACCCTGATTATCCTATCAAGAAAATACGTCTTGATAATGCTGGTGAATTTACTTCAAAAGCTTTTAATGAATATTGTATGTCCCTTGGAATTGATATTCAACATCATATAGCTCATGTTCATACGTAGAATGGACTTGCAGAATCATTGATTAAAAGGTTACAACTAATTGCAAGACATTTACTTATGAAAGCCATGCCATTTTACATGCATCAATGTTAATTCGCATCAGGCCAACAAGTTACTTAAAGATTTCCCCCTTACAAATGGTTTTTGGTCAGGAACCTAATATTTCCCATATAAGGACTTTTGGGTGTGCAGTATATGTGCTAGTAGCACCACCACAATGAACTAAAATGGGTCCTCAAAGAAGGATGAGAATATATGTTGGGTATGAATCTCCTTCAATCATAAAATATTTAAAATCATCTACGGGAGATTTATTTACGGCACGATTTGTCGATTGTCATTTTGATGAATCACTTTTTCCAACATTAGGGGGAGAGAATAAACAGCCGGGTAAGGAAATTAGCTGGAATGAATTATCATTGGCTCATTTTGATCCTCGTACAAATCAATGTGAACTGGAAGTTCAAAAGATAATTCATTTACAGAATTTAGCTAATCAAATGCCAGAAGCATTTACTGACCCTAAGAAAGTGACAAAGTCACATATTCCAGCTGCTAATACTCCTGTTAAAATTGATGTCCCTAAAGGACAATCTACTATGAATGAATATAAAGCATGCCTGAAGCGTGGCAGACCCATCGGTTCCAAAAAATAGAAATCCTCGAAAAAGAAAAGGAGCAAAGGATATAAATGGTCAAATTAAGGATAATCAAGAAAATTTAATAGCTCCAGAAGAGCCATCTCCTAAAGAGTTATTATTATCTCCAACAGAGATATCTCCAGAAGAGAATGTTGTAGTCCCAAAAGAGACCCAGGTGCCTGATATATGTGAAAATAATGAGATCTCAATAAATTATGTTATGAATTGAATCCGATGGGATCGAAATGAAGTCAACGTTGACAACATTTTTGCTTATCATATAGCAAATGATGTAATGAATAATATTGAGGATCATGAGCCAAAATTCATTAGCGAGTGCCAACAAAGAAAAGATTGGTCCCTATGGAAAGATGTCATTAATGCAAAATTGAAATCATTAGAAAAATGAAAAAGTGTTAGGACCTGTAGTCTTTACACCTGAAGATGTAAAACCAGTTGGATGCAAATGGGTTTTTGTATGAAAGAGAAATGAAAAGGGTGAAATAATAAGATATAAGGCACGTCTTGTAGCCCAAGTCTTTACACAAAGACCCGGCATTGATTTTGAAGAAACGTATTCATCTATAGTGGATACGACTACTTTTCGTTATTTAATTAGCCTAGCAATAAAAGAAGGGCTTGATCTGCATCTAATTGATGTCGTGACTGCCTATTTATATGGGTCACTTGACAATGATATTTATATGAAAGTCCCTGAAGGACTTAAGGTGCCAGAAGCATCTAATTCAAGTTTTCGAGAACAATATTCAATTAAGTTAAATAAGTCCCTGTATGGCCTGAAGCAATCAGGGCGTATGTGGTATAATCGTCTTAATGAATATCTGTTGAAAGAATAATACAAAAATGATCCAATAAGCTCATGTATTTTATAATAAGATCTAACAGTGAATTTGCTATAATTGCTGTTTATATTGATAATATCAACATTATTGGAACTCCTGAAGAGTTTTAAAAGGAAATTAATTGTTTAAAGAAAGAATTCGAAATGAAGGATTTGGGAAGAACAAAATTCTGTCTATGATTACAAATTGAGTACCTCAAAAATGGGATCTTTGTATATCAAGAACTTATACAAAAAAAGGTCCTAAAAAGATTTTATATGGATAAATCCCATCCGTTGTGCACACCAATGATTGTAAGGTCTCTGAAGTCAGATAAAGATCAATTCCGACCGCGAGTAATCAGCGAAGAAGGTAATGAAGAACTACTTGATCCAGAAGTACCATATCTTAGTGCTATTAGAGCACTAATGTATCTTGCTAATCACACACGTCCTTATATATCATTTACTGTTAATTTATTAGCAAGATATAGTTCTTCACCAACACGAAGGCATTGGAATGGAATAAAACATATTTTTCGTTACCTCATAGGCACTATAGACATGGGGTTATACTACTCAAATGTATCTAAGCATGAATTAGTAGGATATGTAGATGTTGGATTCTTATCTGATCCACACGAAAGTAAATCACAAACAAACTATTTGTTCACATGTGGAGGTACAGCTATTTCATGGCAATCAATGAAACAGACTATATCAGCCACATCATCAAACCATGCAAAAATTCTAGCAATGCATGAAGCAAGTCGAGAATGTGTATGGTTAAGGTCAGTAATACATCATATACGAATAACTTGTCATTTATCTTTAGGCAAAATGGTACCAACAATTCTATATGAGGATAATACTGCATGCATTACCTAACTTAAAGAATGTTATATCAAGGGAGACAGAACGAAGCATATTTCACCAAAATTCTTCTTTACTCGTGACCTTCAAAAGGATGGTGAAATAGATGTCCAACAAATTTTTTTGAATGAAAATTTAGCAGATTTATTCACAAAATCACTCCCAGGTACAATCTTTGAAAAACTTGTCTATGACATTGGCCTTCGGAGATTCAGAGATATCAATTGATGTTGTTAAGAGGGGGAGACGATACACGTTGTACTCTTTTTTCCTTATCTAGGTTTTGTCCTAATGGGTTTTCCTATAAAGGTTTTTAATGAGGCAGCACTAGATAGTGTATCAATGAATGATGTACTCTTTTCTTTGGCTAGGTTTTTATCCCATTGGGTTTTTCCTAGTTAAAGTTTTTAATGAGGCACATTTATAATGGACATCCAAGGGGGAGTGTTATGAATATTAATTATGTGGATGTCTATTAACCCTCATCTAAGCCAATTTACTCTTCCAGTCAGCTAGGCCTATAAGATCAGATGGACTATTCATCAATGATTAAAGTATTGTTCATACTGTAGCATTTTACTGTAGTAGCACTATGCATACGAGTTTCACTATAGTAGCACTGTAGCATACACGTTTTGCTGTAGCAGTTACTGTTCATACGCGTATTTCACTATTCATACGCATTTTTTGCCTATAAATAGGAGTCTTGTGCTGAGAATTATATACACGCAACTGAATGAGAATTTCCCTATGATTTCTCTCTCAAATTTCTCTCTTCTTAGTCTCTTATTCTCTCTGATTATCCATATTTTTATAACAATCTGGGGTTAAATTAATTGTTAAATATTACTATGAAAGATCTATTGCACATGACACAAGATATTTTACACAACCAAAAGATATTTTGCACATGACAGAAAATGATTTCACGTTCGTAGGGAAGATTTATGCACACGACGAAAGATTGTTTGCACGCGTGGTAGCATTTGACAATTAATTTGCCCCCAAGGTATTTTTAAGTTATTCTCCCTTTTTTTTTTTTTGAAAAATGACATATAAATATCGTCTCAACTTTCAAAACTCAGAAAAGTCTCTTAACACATGTAAAGAACAGAGAGGGGATGAGGTGGAAATCTGGGTTTTTCATGTTTAAGAGAAAATACTAAAAAGCTCACATAATCATTTTACACATATTGTCAATCCTTATTTATTTTATCGAAAATATTACTCTTTTAATGAATCTCATTACTCAATTGGTCACAATCCAAAACTCTACCAATCATTTTATATATTTTGTCAGTATTTATTAATTTCATCAAAACCATTACAAATTTTGTCAACACCACTATTCATTTCATCAATCACATTACTCAATTGGCCACAATTCAAAACTCTTTATCAATCCTTTTACACAGATTGTCAATACTTGCGGATTTTGTCAAAACTATTTCATATTTTTTTAAGACCATTATTCTTTTAGTTAATCTTATTACTTAATTGGTCATAACCAAAAACTCTTATTTAATCATTTTATACATTTTATTAGTATTTATTGATTTTGTCAAAAACCATTACATATTTCATCAATACAACTATTCATTTCGTCAATCTCATTACTCAATTGGCCACAACTCAAAACTTTTTATCAATCATTTTACACATATTGTCAATACTTACGCATTTTATCAAAAACATTACTCTTTTAGTCAATCTCATTACTCAATTGGTCATAGTCCAAAATTATGAATTTTGTCAAAATCATTACATATTTCATCAACACTACTATTCATTTCATCAATCACATTACTCAATTAGTCACAACCTAAAACTTTGTATCAATTATTTTATACATATTGTTAGTACTTATGGATTTTTTTAAAACCATTACTCTTTTAATCAATCTCATTATTCAATTGGTCACAGATACCAAAACTTTGGATGAAATTTTCTTTCCTAGGAATACCTTTTCATCGCGACACTTCCATGGGCAATAGCAAGCCTTTGGATGTTGAAACGGATGAAAAGCAGCTCTCTAGTCCTACAGGCATAGATCTAACCCCAAATTCTAGTTACTTGATCCCCACATCGACACCATATTCATTGCCTCTTCCTCTACGGCTGCAATAAGCTTTGTTATATGAACTAAAACTTAAAACCCTAGCAGTGAAGCTCTTGGGTTAATTCTCATGGATGACTTGGAATTTATATTAAAGCTCTCACATTGACGAGTTGAACATTCACCTTCTATGAGTAATAAAGCATCTGCCATCGGCGCTACTCCGGATTGCGGTTCCGTCTTTGGGAGCATGGCCAGTGACAAAGCTGGAGAGGATAAGCCATTTCGCAGTGCAAACATGGTCAAGGAGAAAGAGGTGTGATAACTCTCCATATTTTGTACATTTAAAGGATATCTTGGAGATATTTAGAGAGTTATCTAGGCAAATTTTAAAAAATTTCTATGAGATTATAGGAGCAAATCAAATTAGTGAATCATTTGGGGATTTTATTTTAAATGTTATAATTTTAATCGATGAAAGGTACCATTGATTTTGCATGACATGTTTTCAAATTTTTTAAAAAAAATTGTTTTTATAGAAGCTTGGATTTTACTTGTGAACATTGGCAAGGTTGGGTTGATTTGAATTTAAAAATGATGGAGTTTTATTAGAATTATGTTCTATCTTCTTGGAATATTAGTAAATAGGAAAATAATTTGGCTTGGGTAAATGACTTTAGGATGTCAAATGCTGGTGAGAAACTTGAATCTAAATATTCATTTCTTTCAAGAGGGAGTAAACTTATTGTGATTTCATCTCTAAAACTTGTCTTGAATCTCTTTTGAAGCTTAAAAATATTTTGCATGCATAAAGATGATTTAGACATTCATTTCATATCTAGTTAAGCCAAATGACCATAATTGTCATATGAAAATCTTTTGCTTTACCTCAGTTGAGCCTTAGTTTGGTTTTAAAAGAAAATTGCATAGAGTAAATAGCCATTTGTTTGATAAATGCAATTTTTATATCTTTTCCTTTCCATTCATTTGTTATTTTAGTAAGTGCTGAGTAAAACAATTTTAAAACAAGGATGAAGGGATTAAAAAGTCAAGTGATGTGAGTTGGTGTGGATACTTAAAAAAAAGTGAAATAGAAAGAAAATAAATATAGAAAGAAAGGTGTATATGGAAAAAAGAAGAAAAAATAGAATGAAAAAAAAAAGAAAAAACAATAGGAAAAAATTGTTGAGGTTAAATGAATAAATGTTGTTTTATAGTGTAAGTGAGTTTGTTTCCTTTAAGTGGATATTCCTTCATTTTTTTATGAATTTCATTGAATTGCTTGACACTAATTAAAGTATTCCTCCATATAATTTGACCATTTTAATTTCATTATCTTACCATATTCATTACAACCTTTGAAAAAAATCCTTTTGATTTGAGTATGCAATGGGATAATGTAGTAGAGATTGAGATGATAAGCAAGCCTATAGGTGGGTTGCAATAAGTTAAATTGAGTAAAACACATGCCATTTATTATCTTGAGAGATAAGTACAAACACATACCTTGTGAGGGACATTCTATTATGATTTATCTTTGTCAAATTAATTGTCTTGTTACTTACATTTCTAGAAGGTTGAAAAGAGTTATAGTAAAGCTTCATTCTTGAAAATTTGAATTACTTCCAATTTTGTATTACTTGCTTTAAAATCTTGCTTCCATAATTTTCTTTGGTTGTTTGATATTTTGAAATCTTAAGGAAGAGATTTGATGCAAGTGTGGGGGTGTGATAACTCTCCATATTTTGTACATTTAAATGATATTTTGGAGATATTTGGAGAGTTATCTAGACAAATTTTGAAAGATTTCTATGAGATTATAGGAGCAAATCAAATTGGTGAATCATTTGGGGATTTTATTTTAAATATTATAGTTTTAATCTAAAATAGAAATAATTTAATTTAGGATAATAATAATAATAATGATTCACTGTTCTAGAAAAAAAAGGCTTGGGAAAACTCAAAGAAAAGAACCCATATTTTCAAGAAATTTGGATTGAACCCCAAAATATTCCAAACAGTTTTAATTTAGTCCCTCCTCAAAGTTTCAAATATTTTCATTTCAGTCCCTTGCATTTTGACCAAGGAACTTAGGTCTACTAGCAGCATTGGGAGGACCCGATATGGAATCAGAGAGGAACGGGATAGGTAGCATCCAGCAGTGGGGGTCATTATCATCAAAGAGCGACTGAGAATCACGCCGATGACTTCGACGTAACCATCACCGGAGAAAACCGAGAGGTAGCCGTGAAGAGAGGAGGATAGCGTGGTTACTTTTTAGCATCTTCACCACCATCTTCTGAAAACAAAGCAGGGAGAGTAGAGGCAGCTGGGAACGATTTTGGAGGGTAGCTTTGCACAATAACCATCTTCTTCATCACAACAAGCACAGTGAGTGGGAAAGCTCGAAAATCATAAGCTGACGGTGAGAGGAAGAGAGACTTGCGAGAACACCATTGATTCATTTTGCTTCTTTACACCATCTTTTGGTTCATAAACTCGGTTTTGTCAATCTGAAGCAGTCAAGGGAAGTAGGCAATAGCAGTGTTTCAGTGTTTTGCTCTCTTCCTTGTTCATTAGTCTCTGTTTCTCTCTGTATGTTTTGTGGATTTAGAATCTAAAATTTCCTGCTGCTATGATTGTAATTAAAGTCATGTGTGACTAATTTTTTTTTTGAATTTAGAGTAGTTATGAACTAATTTAAGGATTTGAGCATGTATGAATTAATTAATTTGTGTTTATTGTTATTTTGTTTACTTAATCTTATATTATTTTATCTACTTTGCTTGATCACGACTAAGTAGAAAATTGAGAAATTTAGATTAGCCTTGAAAAAGATATCTTAATTGAACCATAAGATTAAATAATATGGGATTAGAATTTATTCTAATTTGTCAATAGGATAAGAATATACTTATTGGATCCATATAATCATAGTAGAGTGAAATTGGACATTTATTGCCTCTTTAGTAAAATAGTTAGGAATAACAATTTTAACTTGAGAGAGGGGTATGAGTAATTGGAAGATACTTTTATTTATTCAAAATATAGATTAACAAATTAACATTAAGTGCATTTATTTTGAATGAATACATGCTCTAAAACTTGAAAAAAAGATTAGCCACTCTAGGTTGTTTTCTTCCATTGAAATATTAAAAATATTAAATTTAGTACTTTTATTTTTGTTTAAAATTGATTTTCAAATTCGTTTCCTTCTTTAATTTGCTGAACTTAAATGAAAATAGAAATTTTATTGCCTAATTATCTATTACCTTGAATATTTGTGGAACAACCTTGATTTGCTATTATACTATTTCCGCAACCCGTACACTTGCGATGCTTATTTAAAATTTAGTAGCATCAAGGAGATAGAGAGAAAGAGGAGAGAGAAGAAAGTGAGAAATAGGAAGAAGAAAAAGGAAGGCATTTTAGTCTTTTCACTCAAACTTTTATATTCCAGATTCCTATCAGAAGATCTCCATGTCATTTACATGTGTTAAGAAACTTTTCTAGATTTTAGAAATTTAGATAGTATTTATATGTCATTTCCCCCTTCTTCTTCTTTTTTCTTCACTGCCAGCTAGGGAATTTTTAAAGTCACATCAGCTTCCATATCAGATTTTTCAATCAACTAATAGTTAAAGTAACTGTCATTAACAATGCTGGTATTTTTGCTCTCATTTTAAAAGCTTATAGATATTTTTACACATTTAAAAAATATATGATGAAAGGCTCACTTTTGGTAAAACCGCATGAGTATTTTTGCAATTGAACCCAATATTGATTCATTAATCTTATTCAAGTGTTTTCAAAAACAAGAGCTCCGCTCTTAATTGTCAAAAGCATCAATTAATTCCATCCATCATTCAAACTGATTGATATACAGCATAGAGCACCCAAACTCTCCGATGGAGAAAAAGCCATCCAGCGAGCATAGAAGAAAAGCTGTGCAAAGGTCTGAACTTTTGATAAAACTACATTCAGGTTTTTAAGTATTATAAATCGGTTATTGACAGCTTACATTATAGTTTTTGTTTATTTATAAAAAGTATATTTATTAATAAGTTTGGAAACTGATAAAATAAAGGCTATGGCAAATAAGGGGGTGGATAATTTTGTTCCCCACCAAGTCATAACAAAGTCAAGTGCACCGACATTACCAAATTCGTCAATGGATATACCAATTGCAACGCCAAGATACTTGAGGCTTGTAGTTAGTACTGGGAAAACGGGTCAATCTTTCACGGGCTCGAGCCCGAGTTCAAAAAAAGTACAGATTTTTGCGACCTGGCCCATTTAGTAAGACCTGCGGGCTTTAGGCATGTTTAGCATCTTTTTACTTTTTATATGCTCGAATACTAAAATATCTAATTTAAAACATAAATATTATCAAAACTAAGTTTAAACATCAAACATTATCCATATTTAACAAAACACAATCATTAAGACCTAAGTCCAAATGAAAACTAATGTATACAATGTCAACCACAACCACAAGTAGACAACTACAATCAAATAAATAAGTAGGTAAAGTCATAATCATAAACTAAACACTAAATAATATGAATAACATTTTCATTTTCTTCTCCATGAGCATCATCACTATCAACGTCATTAATGACATTGGATTGTACTTTAATTTAATAATGCTGAAAATTGGGAAAAATATCGTATGGCTAAAAAGGAGGCTAAAAAGGCAGTGAGTGAAGCTCGTAATAAAGCATATGAAGAGTTTTATAAGGAGTTAGGGACAAAGGCAGGAGAGCGTAAGATTTACAAGATCACAAAGAACAAGGAGAAAAAATCAAGAGACTTGGACTAAGTGAGATGTATAAAGGATGAAGAAGGAAAAGTTTTGGTTACTGATGGAGATATTATGGATAGGTGAGAAGCCTACTTTTATAAGTTGTTTAATGATGGTGGAGAAGGGTCGCATTGTGACTTGGAAGATTTGACAACTCGAGGTGACCTCAATTTTTCATGCAAGATTCGAATTGGCGAGGTTAAAGAAGCTCTTAAGAAGATGGAAACTGGTAAAGCTGTCGGACCTAATGGTATTCCAATTGAAGTTTGGAAATGTTTGGGCGAGGAGGGTGTATTGTGACTCACAAAATTATTTAATGAGATCTTACGAGCCAAGAAAATGCCAGATGAGTGGAGGAAAAGTACTTTGGTTCCTATTTATAAGAATAAAGGGGATATTCAGAATTGCGCAAAATATAGAAGAATTAAGCTAATGAGCCATACAATGAAATTGTAGGAAAAAGTGATTGAATATAGGTTAAGGTTGGAGACTTATGTTGCTAAAAACCAATTTGGATTCATGTCAGGAAGGTCTACAACAGAAGCGATTTATTTATTAAGGGGGATAATGAAAAAATATAGGAGCAAAGGAAGAGATTTACACATGGTATTCATTGATTTGGAAAAAGCTTTGTGCCAAGATATGTGCTTTGGAAAGCCTTGGAAAAGAAGGGGGTGAGGGTTGCATATATCAAAGCCATTCAAGATATGTATGCGGGGATTACAACTAATGTTAGAATGTCTGGAGATGTTACAAAGGACTTCCCTATAAGGATTGGACTACATCAGGGATCAGCTTTAAGTCCTTATTTGTTTAACCTAGTGATAAACGTCCTAATTGAACCTATAAAAGATGAGATCTCTAAATGCATGCTTTTTACAGATGATATAGTGCTATTGGCTAAATCTAGGGAAGAAATTAACTCCAAACTTGATATATGGAGGCGGACTTTGGAATTGAGAGGTTTTCGTCTTAGTAGGAGCAAAACTGAATATATGCATTGCAAATTTGATAAAAGAAAAAATCTAAGTGAAGTGGAAGTTAAATTGGGTGGGTAAATCATCCCGCAAGTGACAAAATTTAGATATTTGAGATCAATTATACAACAAGATGGTGAGATGGATGGAGACGTCAATCACATAATTCAAGCCGGATGGTATAAATTGAGAAAAGCCACGAGAGTTATTTGTGACCGTAAAGTACCTAATAAGGTAAAAGGAAAATTCTACCACATTGCTATAAGACCAGCAATGCTATATGGTAGTGAATGTTGGGCTTTAAAGGGATACCATAAACATAAAATGGGGGTAGCTGAGATGAGGATGTTAAGATGGATGTGTAGTCATACAAGAAAGGACAAGATTCATAACACTCATACGTGATCGTGTTAGAGTGGCCCCTATTGAAAAAAAAAATAGTAGAAAATCGTTTGAGATGGTTTGAACATGTTCAGCAAAGGCCATTGAGTACTCCGGTGAGAATGGTTGATTAAACAGTATGAAATCCTATCAAACGAAGTCGAAGAAGACTGAAACGAACGCTCAATGAGGTCATTGAGAGAGACTTTTTAATTAATAATATATCAAAATCTATGGTCTTTGATAGAGCACAATGACGTCGTGCGATCCATGTAGCCGACCCCACCTAATGGGATAAAGGCTTTGTTGTTGTTGTTGTTGTTGTTGTTGTTGTTAAATAAATCAACTGCAAAATCAGTCCAGAAAAAAGATAATCAACATTATCATAGCATGCTGACTTGTGGGCTAGATCACTGTAATTGACACGAGTTAACTTACAAGTGGGCTACATTCAGGTCTGATTCTCAAAATATTTTTTGGTAAACCAAAATATCAGGAAGTTCTTTTTGCTTCTTGGCAATAACGACTTCCAAGATGCTCATCTAATATGCTAACTCAGTCAAGATAAACTTTGACATCAATCCCACTATCAATGAGTGATTGAACCACAGCTCTAATTTTCCCTTCAAACTTGTCCCTTTCTCTTGGAATATAAGAAGCCGTGTATACATCAGCTTCTCTGGCCCTTTCAGCTAAAATTTGGCCAACCGCCAAGCATGCCGGAATGTCAGAACGAGACCGAAGGACAGCTTTTATGTCCTTAGAGTTGGTACCAGCAACTGCAACTTGCTTGCTAGTCATCCTATGAGTGATTGAAGCTGTTACAAAGCGTTTTGAGATATACACATCAAGTGTGAAAGGTTCCATATAGGCAACTGTTCTCTGTTTAAATGAGACATGCTTAGTTGGATTCTTTGATTTCTTCTCTTTCTGATAAGTGTAAGGTCGGCTGTTGTCATTGTCGAGGAAATCCTCCACGCCGAAAAAGCTTCGTGGTGCCATATGAACCTGTATGGAACATATGTTAAATAAGTAAGCACAATCTATCGCCAATAACATTCCAAATAAGATATAAGAATACATTCAATTTTGGGAAGAAAAATATTATATGGCGAGAATTATTTCAATAAATTTTGACTGCTTAGTTTATCCAGATTATCAATATCTATTAAGAATAATTTCTTTAACTTCAACGAAAACAAGACTCTAAACCATCAACTTTGACTAAATAACAAAAAGTTGTTCAAATGTGTTGAGATTGAAGAATCACATTGCAGCATCGGGAAAATACTAATACTATTGATCCTTAAGAATAAAAGAGAATACAAAGAGGCCTTCATATATATAGGCAAACTAATAGGCAAACTCTAACCCAAGAAACTAATAAAATCAAATCAAATCAAATCATAATGATAAAATATTCAAATCAAATCCTAATATATTAAGTAATAAACATCAATCATAATAATACTAATTAATTTCCCAATTCTAAACTTTCTATTCTTAACACTCCCCCTCAAACTTAATGCAGCTTGAATTTGAGCAGCAACTGATCGTCAAGGAAATAATGACCTTCATATCCATAGCTTCTACCAATAATCTTCTTTATAGTATTCTTCATCATCAGATCCTAAATCAAGCAACAAGGTCGAGCACATCCAAAAAAGCTTCACCACACATGCAAGAAAGCTTCACCAAGAGCTAAACAACAAAGAGTACAAAACCAAAGTAGAACCAACAACCAACGGTTTCACAAGGAACCAAAGTAGCAACCAACGATCTTACAATGGACCAAAACAACAACCAACGGTCTCACAAGGGTCTAAAGCAACAACGAACAATCTCATCAGGTACTAAACAACACTCCAAATGTCTCACCAGGGACAAACACCAAAGGTCTCACTAGGGACCAAAATCAAAAGAACGCAACCAAAAAAAAATGAAACTCACAAACCCATATCTGAAACCATGAGATATGAGACCGAAACCACCAGGAGTAGATCGTGTTTAGCAACATGCCAAAATCAGATCTATGGAATAACCTACACTCACTCTTTTGCAAAAAAAGAGAATGGACCTAGGCTCTAATACCATGTTGAGATTGAAGGATCACATTGAAGCACCGGGAAAATACTAATATTATTGATCTTTAAGAATAAAAGAGAATACAAAGAAGCCTTTATATAGATAAACTAATAGGCTAACCCTAACCCAAGAAACGAATCTAATCTAATCTAATCTAATCTAATCAAATCATAATGATAAAATATTCATATCAAATCCTAATATATTAAGTAATAAACATCAATCATAATAATGCTAACTAATGTCCTAATTCTAAACTTTCTATTATTAACAAAATGAATCATTTTCTCCTCTTAAATGGAGGGAATCTGGACACAATATAGAGTGGCTTGTTGGATGCTACTATCGTGTTAAATAAAAAATAACAAATATTATTAAGAATAGCGAACTAAAAGAAAAATCAGTTGCCAAGACAGTCAGGCGTGAGATTTTCTTGCCCTATGTGTATATCTCAAGAGCTATTAATTTCACGTGTCTATTTTACTTGTAATTTACTAATTTTGGATCTGATGAATCACAAATCAACTTAATCTTAGGATACCAAAGGATGACAGGGAACGGCAAAATGGTTCTTTTTAAGTAGCAAGCAACTACTTTCAACCTGTACTCTTTAAATGAGCAAAGTTTCATGAACAGTAGAAACACAAGAAGGAAGAGTGTGAGCGATCAAGAAAGTATGAAATAAGCAACAAGGTCAACTCTGAAGCATGGACATGTAAACAATGGCACATCTTTAATCTTTAATAAAAAGAAAAAGGTAAAATAAAACATAATAAACATGTCTGTGTGCGTGTAAAACCTTAGGTGATGATTAATGCTAATATAACAATCATTTATTGTTACCATTTTGGTTGTCTGAGCAGCATTGACTATACAACAATGTAACTTTATGAAAGGTTATAAAAATGAATGAAACTCATGTTGGAGAAGTAATACTAATTGCCTAGCAACACCTTTCAGAATGTGCAAAATCTTCACAAACAAGATAACAACTCAAATATTGTTGCAAAACAAAGGGTTCCAAGGGGAATATCATTACCAAATCAATCTGTGTGAGAATGATAATAGGATTGAAGAAGCAGCAAAGAAAACCCAACTTATGCTGCATTGAAATCATTTTCTTGTGTTCCGTATATACATGCAAACAGACACATTCACAGTGCGCGCATGTGCATGTATTATTATCCGTTTGACCTTTCGCCACAATAGTTATATTCATGGAACTTAATATAAGGCTATTTGAATCGATCATAATGAAATAAATAACAAGACACTTTTGTCAGAACTGCTAACCACTAACCTATATCACTATAATATTTTCAGAGAATCAAAATTTGATCTTACTAAACAAATCTTGTTCCTTTCTTTTTCTCCATGAACCTCAACATCTCATTTTTAATCATAAAATCAGGAACTTAATATATAAATAAAGAAAAAGCTGAAAGGTGCAATGACTAATATTCATAATGTCTAGAGAAAAACACAAAAATGGGGGACAATATTATGATTTCCAGATATGAATCCATTATGTGCTAACTAAACCTATCCAACATTCTTCTTGTAAACTTTATGATACCATGCACCACTCATTGCTTGGATCTAGTTCCATGGGTTATACATGGAACGAATGTCTATTCCCATTAAATTAAATCATAGGCGTAGGTTGTAGCAAAATCAAAACTAAGGGTATGGTTAAATGGGGAACAATAAGGAAAAGTTACATGGAAACCTTTCCATTGATTATGAGTTATTAAAAAGGCGGGGAGATAACGAAGGAATTTCAATTTCAACTAACCTGCCAAAATCTTTCAAAGGCTCCTTTCATATTTTTAAGTTTCCCCTAAATATGATTTAACCATCTTCTCACCTTTCTCCTCTTCCATTCCTTTTATATGGATTCCTTTCCTTCAATTTTCCCAATCAAATCCCAAACATCACCCAAGTGTTCATTATTATTTGCTTTTAACACTTGTATGATTGAACCAATCATATTCCACAAAATGTTTCACAGATAAGGCTGACACTGAGCACAGTTAAACAGCCAAGCTTAATCTAAGAAGTAGACCCATAAAAACAATTAAAGAATTCAACAAGAGTTGGAGAATTTACCTTTCCATTGTGGAAATAACCTAAGGGCAAAAAAATCCAAGGCCTGACTCCATTCCCTTCATAAGAATGGATATATTTGCTGCAAACCTTGCCCAAAGCTTGTCTGAACATGTTTCTCAAGACACTCAATAACACCTTCTAAGTAACAAACACCAATTTCAGCTGTGCAAAATTCAACCATGGAAAGAAAAGGCCCACTGTAAGTAAGGAGAAAACACATTTCCATTGCCTACACAAAATTATAAAAGATCTAAGCATCACAAATCCAGTAAAACAACATGCTCCCAAACCTCCATATTATCTACACTCCTTCAACCAAGACCAACTATAAGACAAGGCTCATGCATTTTACCACAGGCAGAACTATCATATTGAATACTGGCAGTTGTCCATAATATAAATACAATAAAAAATGAAATGTTATATTTTGGTGGTAAGCATCAGAATGCACTTGTTTTGTCATTTTTTACAAGAACTTGTTTTGCCTTTTAACACTACTCCTTTTAAAGCTCAAGAGCTCAATTCTTAGAATGATAACGTTCTGTGCTCTATAGTCTATATACATGGATGAGCTCCCCTATCAACTATGAAACTCACTCTAACAAAGCAGTGAATTCTTCCTCTGCTTCTCAATCCATTGTCATTTGTCAACAGATACCGTTTTCATTGAAATCACTGATGCCAAACAGGAATGGCATTGAATCACATGCATGGTTGGTGAACCCAATCTATAAGTTAACTAATCTGATACTTGCAAATTCAGTCCAACTCCCTTAATAAATAATTTAATAGTAAAACTATTTTCATTTTCAAGTTGTTTGCAGATTACATTTGTTCATTTTTAATGGCCAGTAAAAAGAAGAGAGCTCTTACGGTTGACAAACACCTACTTGGGCTCCCCTATGATACAGTAATCTGAGATCAAAGTTGTGAAGAGATAAAACGAAGCAGATCATCTAAAATAAATCAGACAGACCTACATGAAACTCAGTATGCATAATTGATATCACACCCTTTTAATTTTTGTTTAAGATACTTCAACGAAGATGCCTTAGTAAGCAAATTATTCAGACATCTCCTCCAAAGCCACAGAAGAATGAGAATGATAACACTCTTGAAATTTATATTCCAATTGATTGTTTCTGCTAATAGCTTATAAATTCACAGACCAGTGAGTAGCAGGAAATCATTTAAATTCAACCTTATAAATTGCCAGACACATATCTAGATTGAAACGGTGCGACACGTCCAACACAGGGTTGACAACCACGCAGGGAACAGATGATGCGAGAAAAAAATTCAAATATAGTTCAAAGCCAAATTGAGCAATTCAATCTCACTTGATTATGAGATTAAGGGCGAGAATGAAATTGAAGCTTACAGCGAGACTGTGAGCCAGAGCGAGAGGGAAATCAGAGGTAGACCCAAGATTGAAGCCCGAAGGAAGACAAGCAGACAAACACTGACGGAGTGAATGAGCGATGGCCTGGTTGGGAACTGGGAAGATGGAGTGTCGAAGTCCCAGGGGCGTGCCGGCGAATGAAGAAGTTGCGAGGGATATGAGAAAAAATGGTCCAAAAGTACCTTATAAAGATATATTGATCGATTGGTCCAGATTTCGCTGAAGAAATCGATCGATCGCTTCAGATTCATACGCAGAAGCAAAAAAAAAAATTCATACCTGACCATCGACGTACTGAGGAGGAGATGAGGAGAGGCGCCTGGATCTGGAAGAGTCGAAGAGGACGGAGGCGGGAGGACTGAGGACTGAGGACTGAGTCTAAGGCTCTGAGCTGAGGAGTGAGGACTGAGCGATACTCTGAAGTCTGATGGAGAGGAACGAAGCAGAGAAGTAGAGAAGTCGAGTCTCTGAGTGCGGAACTGCTGCGGAGTGACGAGTGCCTAAGGCTCTTGGTTCGAGAGGAGAGGAGAGGGGGGAGGGGAGCGGAGGTTTCTTGTTTGGTTTAGGAGGGGAGGTGATTATATGTGGATAAAAATACCCTTCTACATATTTTTCTTCTTCTTTTACAATGTATTTATTAATAATTATTATTTATAAAATGATTATTTGTAAAATAATTATTCTAATGCAGTGTTTGTTTACAATGTAATTACAATGCTTATTTTCATTGCTGTGCGGATTCCTTTTCATTTAGTGAGCAAGCCAAAAAAAAAACTCAACGTTCAAAATTAATCGTCAGATGAGGGGGAAAAACAGTGAGCAAGCATTAAATACACAAGAGGAGTGAAGAGCAGACACAAATATGGACTTCACGGCAGAAATGAAAACGGAATGGAGATGGAAAATCTGATATGAGGGCCAAGGGTGTTTTTGGAATATTAAAAAATTAACATGGGCAATTTAGTCATAGTTTGACATAAATATTATCTCCCCTAGAAAAAACCCTAAATTTGGAGGTTTTGAAAGGGAGGGGAGGTGGCCACTAAAAGACAAAACTCCTCCCATCCCCTCCCCTCCCCTCCCCTACTTCCAACCAAACACCCATTTTTAATCTCTAACCCTCCCCTCACCTAACCTCCCTTCCAAAAACCCCCAACCAAACAAACCCTAAGGGTCTCTTTGGCGACGGAAGAGGCGTGCAGGAATTTCCATATTAGTTTGTTTGGAGGAGAGGGAGTGGACCCGGAGTGATTTTAATGTTATTTTATTTATTTTAAAAAAGAAGAGAGAAAAAATATTTTAATTTTGATAATTTTATTTTTTTATTTAATTTTTTAAAAATTATGTATATGTTTAATAAAATATATTATAAATATAAAATTATAATTTAATAATTATAAAAATTAAATAAATATAACTATAATATACTAATAAATATTTAAAATTATATTACATAGTTTTACTTATCATATATATATATAAATGGTTAAGGGCATTTTTGTCCAATTTAAAAAAAATTTAACCTCTCCTCCAAATCCCCCAATTTGGGGGGAAGAGGTTTTCAAGGGAGGGAAAGAAAAATTTCAAAAAATTTCCTCTCCCCTCCATCTAACCAATTAAAGAGAAATAACCAAAATCCCTCATCTCCCCTCCATTTTCCTCCCCCTCAAACCTTTGTTTGGATGAAAGGTGAGATTTTAATATTATTTTATTTATATTGAGTAAAAGAAAGAGAAGAGAAAAGATTTTAATGTTATTTATTTAATTTAGAAGAAAAAAGGAGAAAATTTATTTTTACATTAAATTTTCATTTTCTCATCTCACTCATTTACCTTTAATGTAATACCCGACCAATTTCTGATTCGTATTTAATAACATTTAATTTTTCACATTCACGTTCGTAAACACAATATGACCAAACCAGATAAAATGTAAATTCACAATACATGAACCTCTGGATGGGATATAGTCAAGCAAATATACGGAGCTTCACCCGGGGATATTTATTTAATTTATTTTATTTATCCATTAAAAATAATAATATTATTATTATTATTAGATTGGTCAATGCTCATGCCACCGTGTGAAGCGCCATGCTTCTTCCTCTGATATTTTGCCGCGACTCACGAGCTTCAAGTTGATAGAAGCGAAGGCTTCGAAGATGGAGATAAAGATGCGAAAGAGGTATTACAGAGAACAATTACTATTGGGCAGAGCATAGAACTCTTGGGTAGTGGTGAGTTTACCTTCAGCAAGAAGGAGATGGACTTGATTGAGGAGGAAGGGGAGGGTGATAGGGATGATTTGAATGGGAGTCAGCTGCCGTACAGGGTTTCGGAGCTCAGGATGAAGTGAAAAGGCGAAGGGTATTTTGGGGTTAACAAAAAAAAACCCACGGGCAATTTAATCCAATAGGTCAATTTTTTTTGTCCTACCCTCCAAACCCCCATTTATAGGGAGAGGGAGAAGGGGGGAAAATTTTTATCAATCTGTCAAATAAGAAGAGGGGATCAAAATCATTGCCCTCCCTTACATTCTCCTCCCCTCAAACCAAATAGAGCCTAAGACTCCAAGACTATGACCCTAACCTAAGTGGCAATTATAAAAAAAAAATTAGTCGGGCTAGACTGGACTAGACCAAGGAGTTTGAGCCCTTGGTCCAAAGTCTAGTCCAGCCCTAGCAGACCAGTCTGCTCTGCTCAATGCTATCTCGGACCATTTTTTTTTAAATTGGTCAGATCGGGTCAGACACCCCAGATCATCGGGTTTTTTGATCATCTCTAGGTTTAGCACTTTAGCATTAGAAAAAATAAGAAATTATACAAATAATAAAATAAAAAAAATTATATAATACGCCAAGAGTCCAAGACGGGACACATAGGGTGTTCACAAGACCAGGATCCGGACAAGACCAATGTTACGTCCCATTTATTTTTTTGAGGATCTCGACCATCATTTTTTACTCTTTTCTAAACTTATAAAAGCTAAAATATATGGGTATGAATTGGACACCGGACAAAAAAATATAAGAGATTGAGATAAAAGAGATGAAGAAATAATTGGATAGAAAGATTGAGCAATATCTTATTCATTTGGATGTAACAAAAATGTAGTACATATTGCTCTATTTATAAGCTCTCAACTTCAACCAAGAGTTACATAAAATAAATAGTAAAGTTAATCCTCATGAGTGTACAAATTATAACCTTTAATTTATAGGCATAAAGACTCCTAAAGATTATTCATTAGAGGGGGTCTAGAGTGTAGAAAGTGAAAAGCTAAAAGTTGGGAGTTTATGGATATCCACATCATCTAATATTTTTACAACACTCCCCCTTAGATGTCCATGAATAAATATTGTGCCTCATTAAATCCTTATTAGAAAAAACTCAATGTAACCAAAATCTAGTAAAAAAAAGAGAGTACACAATATATATTGAAGTTGTCTCGTTAAAAACCTTACCAAAAAAACCCAGTGGGATAAAACATTGGTTAAGGAAAAGAGTATATCATGGTCTCTACTTCCCTTATGATAATATCGTATTTACTCCCTTCATAGCCTCTACTCCCCTGATGATAATATTATATTTACTCCCACCGATTACATCTGTAACATACTGAAATATGAACAACAAGAACTGCTTTTAAATGTAATTAGTCGGAAGAAAATTCACCGTTGCTAGTATTGTGTATATGGTGTTATTTTGATAAAGGGGACACTTAGCAAGATTTTATTAGTTGTCATAAATTAATAATTAAATGAAATAATCTTACTTTGTGTAGGGACCACGAAGTAGGACACCTCCTAGGTGAACCCGGGAAAAATTCCCTGACTTTCCTTTCCCTGATAAAGTGGACGGTTAGGTGGATGGAAGAGATAGGGACGGGTCCCACATAAGGGACATATGGCGTCATCTTAAGGAAGAAGAGCAAAGGTGATTTTGACTTTAATGTGTTGGCTGAATAAGAGCATGACACTTGTTTCCTCTTTTTTTGACAAAGTTACTTTATCTTTTGAGTTGTCATCACAGGAGGGTGCCACGTTGCCCCGAGCAGGGAAAATTCACCGGTCTCCGGTCCGGTCACCCGACTAACTTTCCCGAACACCGAACTCAGGAGCTAGGAAAAATCATTGAGCTCTCACTTTCCCTGACCTTTGGGATAGCTCAAGACCCATTTGATTAAAGGAAATGACACATGTCACCGTTTGGCTAAATCACTGAATATGTGGCACCATAAGGCTCTGACACATGTTGGAACACCTTTATGACTCTTTAAACTCCATTATTTTCATTTATTATCAGCAAAAGTAGGAAGAAATCATATGAAAACATTGAGAAATAGTTAGAGGAAAGAGAAAACATGAATAGTGAATGTTCATAAATTCAATCCACCGAAACAGTATCAAATCAGTGTTTTCTCCCAAAATTCCCTTCACAAACGTTCTTCTACTCATCCTAAGCTTCATTTCTACGATTTTGGATTTTCAATTGGAGGTTTTTGATGCCGTCTCACTGACGAAGTACCGCTGGATTTCCAAAACGATTGTGGAAACGTGTAGAGGTAAGCGTAAGCTTTATTTTGAACCGATTGGTTTGTTGTTTGGATGAGTTTTCATGAAGGTTGGGGTACTGTTCATTTTCGTCCAAAAGGAATTTTAAAGGATTAATCATGGTTTAATCATATATTTATGGTTAAATGATGATTTATGATGATATTGGACTACATTGTTCAACAAAATTTTGTTTTGGTAATTTTGCTGAAAATGGATTCTGTCTTGCTAGTGGGTTTTGGCGCTAAAGCTTTATGATTTTGATATTTTGATCATTCCATTGTGTTCTACATGAAAAATTGTGTGGAAAAATATGTGCTTATAATTTTTGGATAATTATACAAAATTATGGAATTTTTGAAAGTTAGATGACCCCGCTGTTAGACTTGTTTTTCTGGAGCATATTTGTTGTGACGCATTTTTCAGTAACCAAATCTTGTCCAAACCTTATGAAATTTTACATGATGAAAGTAGACATCCTGAGGTTTAATTTGATGGGTAATATGACACAATTGGACCAATGGATTGAGAAATATGATTAAAATTTAAGGTTGATTCTAGAATGAAATCTGTGGCAGATTGGGTTTGACGAATTTTTGAGAATTGGGTGGTTATAATTAGTGCTCTATAATATTTTTATTTATACTAGGACTTGAATAGGTTTGAACAAAACCTAGAACCAACTTATTTAGATTTTTGTAGAATTAATTATGAATTTGTATATTTGGGCCAAGTAAATCTGTCAGATTCTGGAACAGGGGTCAATGAAGTAAAATATTGTATTGATCTTCTTCAAGAAGTGTAATGGTTATATTTTTTTCCTAAAACTATACTAATTAAGGGTCACATAGCCATTAGAATCATCTAAATTGGATATGAGTATAATTAGTTATGAATTTTCAAATATTGAAGAAAATTCTTGCAGATTTATTCAAATGTGCGAAAATAAAAGATGCAATGGTATTATGTAATTGTAATGAACTTTAAGGGTAAAATTAACCAACTTGGAATAGTTGGACCATTTTGACTTTGATTTTGGATTAGTATTCTAACCTTAATGACAACCAACTTGAGTATTTGGATTATACAAGTATTGGACGAAATAATAACTTGTCGTTCGTAAATTCCATTTATAGGACCTAATAGTTGTTCAAAGTTTAAGACCTGTCCGAGCTTAGTGAAACAGTTGGATATTGCTCAAGAGAAGCTATCAGGTAGTAACTTTGTCTTTCATATGTTATAAGATACATTGTATGTGTGTAGTTTCATCATGAATTATCTGACGTATTTTGTTTATGCTGGGTTGTCGCCCGAGGCCTATTGCACGGGTTGACGCTCATACCATTGAATTTGTTTGTAATGTACGAGTGAACGTCGGGGCCTATTACACGGGTAACACTTGGAACCTTGTGATATTACCTAATACTACGATGGTATGTGAACTACATGTTGAACCGAATGTTGTTGTGATGATTCTTTTATATGATAACTGTGTAACATGCTCTGTGATTTTATATCTATATGATTGACTACCTGTTACTACTGAGATTCTTTTGAATCTCACTCTTTTTCTATAAACAAATTACAGTACAGGTTGGTAGCTCAAAGGGCAAGAAGATAAATACGGATAGCTAGAGGATGAAGCTAAAAGATTTATTTTCTATGTTGGTTGTCTATTTGGATATTTTGGACATGTATATATTGTATAAATCGGTAACCTTGACAATAGTATAGTTGTAGAACTGATAGTACTTGTAGCCCGGTAAATGAATGGTAATGTAATAAAGAAATAACTTAGTTACATAACACTTCCTAATCGTTAGAGAAACATTAATGAATGAATGCAACGTGAGACTTAAGCAGAGACACGCTCGCATACTCTGATAAAATGAAAGGAAGTACCGATGAGTCTTAATGAGACAGTGAATATTTGTGAAAAATGTTTGAAAAATTTTTATTCTGCCTGAAAAACCTACTCAATCCTAGATTTATCTCCTGAGATAATGTTGGGATTCATTAATGTTTTCAAAGTTTATTTAGTTTGGAATCAAATCCAGGTTTCACAACTTATTTCACTACTCTTTTGCACTCATATGAGTTTATTGGAAATAAGGTATTACAACATCAGTTTTACTCCCCATGATAACAACATCACTTCCAACGTATTTTTGAGCATATCTTTCTTTTACCCACCAAACTATGAATGATGCATTGTCACAAAAAGTTATGTTGAAATGTAGTCCTCTAACATATCTTTTTGGATATGTTAAAATATCAATATATTATGCATTTATCTTATTCATTGTGGAAACAATAAAAGAAAATTATTCTCAAAATCACCAAAAAAATATTTTGCATCCACATGTTCAATTTGTTATAAGCAAAATAATATCACATAATGTTCATAGGACTATCACACCAAATCTCATTTTTGTTATCCACTGTGCACCTGTAAGAACTAATTTTTATTAATAAAATCATAATAAATATAATATTAGCATGATACATAAATATTCTCATAAAATATAAGGTACTTTTGGACCATTAAATTCAATATATCTTTACAAGAAAATATGTTATTTAGAAATTATTGATGCATTTGATAACCCAATCTACAAGTCAAGTAAAATGTAAAATTACTTATTTTCTAATATATTTTTCAATTAATTATATATACTTGATTTATTTTCAAAATCGCATAAAATTTTATATATAAAATGATTTTCTTCTGTATACTTTAGGCATTTTAGATCCTTCAAATATTCTCATATAAATTTCATTATTTAATGAGCCATATGAATAGGCTATATAACAACATCTAACAAAAGTATAATTTTATTTTCATATGCTAGTAGAAATACAAAATTATTGGGCTTGTTTGATTCTGTTTTATGTTTTTTGTTCTCACAAACAGTTTTGTAAAACAATTTTTAGAAACAAGTTTTAAAAATAAACAAAAAAATATGTTTGGATAGATTGTTTTAAAAAATCTTTTTTTGAAGTGACGTGGCGGTGCGGTCGCTAGTGGTAACGTGGCGGTGGTTGCATGGGTAGTGTAGTGTTAATAGTGGATAAGTGGCGGATGGGTAGTGTAATGTCAATAGTAGATAAATGGTGGCCTCAAAAAATAAAAATAAAAAATAAGAAAACAACTAAAAACTGTTTTTATTTTTTAGTTTTAAAAAAACTTTTGTTTTTATTTTTATTTTTAAAAACAATTTCTTGAAAAAAATTTACCAAACATGTTTTATTGTTTCATTGTTTTTAAAAAAAACATTTTTTAAAAAACAAAATCAAACAGCCCCATTGTGTTCACCACAAAATAGTGTGCCTCATCTTAGTCTTCATTAGCATTTGTGAAAATATTTATTTTCACTTAAATATTTATATATTTCATATTTTAGCTGGGACTGCAGGTCCATAATTTTCACATATCGAAATAATATAATCTCATTTTCATCGTGTCTTTTCCCTTTTACTTTTCCTTTTTGGCCAATCACCATTCTGCTTATTTGCAAGATAGATTTATGTATAAGATCCTCAATTAATCACGTGAAATTATTATGAAGATCATTGTCGACAACTTAATATTTTCGTTTCCGTTTTTCCTATGACATAATTCATTGAGATCTCTTTATAAATACTTGAACCTCTTATGAAGTTTTTGCAATTAGTTATGTCTTGGCCTCTTCTGGAGTACTTGCCTCCTTGATATGATCATTTTTACTATTTTCTCCTTTTTCTTTTCTTTTGGAACCAAATATTCTCTTATATTTCGGGCTTGTCTCACTTTCATTTATACTGACTGGAGCATTTTTAGCTGGAATATGAGATTTAGTAATTCTCATTTAGGTAAGTAATTGCATATGGAAAATTTTATGCAATATTTCATGAATGCAAAATCTAATGAACTTCTGGTTCATATTGCTATATTCGAAGATCTATACTTGTTAGTAATAATGCATTCATTTTATTCTTTTTTCCAGCTATTCAATTTCTCCCCTTCATGTTTGGAAAACTTTATCAAATGACAGTCGATTAATCATGCAGTATAAGTCTCCTAAATCCATTTGTTTATATTAGAAACATCATTTTGTTTCATTTAGAAACAAACAAAAATAAAGAGATTCTTACCCAACATTTAACTCAATTTCCTTTAAATATTTATCTATGTGCATTATGGTAGATCAATAGGAATGCACATTTAAACTTTTTAAGATGGAATATACCTGACTCATGACTAAAAGTCAATTTTGTCAGGAGAATTTTATTGGCTTGATGTATATATGTGCTACAATATATAAGATCAAATATGCCAACATTGAAATAAAAAATTATTCTCAAAAATATTGATCTAGCCATTTGTGGAGGTTTTGATAAACGATTTCTGGATCATATTTTCTAGAAATTGCAGGTTCAATATAATGATTTATTTAAACAATCTTACAAATTTCAGGTTGCAAACTAATAATAATCACACATGTAACCATCTTATAGATGCATCTATCAAATTCATTGAATACTTGTATGGTTTACATGATATTTGAAATGAGCCCATATATTTTAGTTTGATTTATTTCCAGAAATTTGGAGATCCATTCCAAATCATAAACCATAGTACTCTCATAATCAATTTTCTTTGAGAATATGTAGCACATCATAATTCTTGAATTATATAATCTGGTTTACTATAACATGTTACCTAATGAACAACAAACTTTTCAATTTGCATAAGATATTGATATAAAATATCAATATGACATCTATTTTTGGGAGATCAATAGGCTTTGTAAGGAAGTATATGAGTAAACCTTTTCAATATTAACTCACTTGTATTCTAACAATCTCCCCTTCAAGTGTAAGTCATATAAATACACTTTCTTTATTTCTATATTTCAAATACAAACCAATATACAGTAAGCTAATAATCTATCTTTCACTTGAAGGCTCGAGTATTTCATAACTCACATACAATCATAGATTTCAGTCCATTTGGCTATCACTTAGACCCTTTAACAGAGTGAAACTCTGATGTAAATATATGGGTCATAACATTTCATGATCCATTGTTCTTCCACCCATAGAATTAAAAAAAAATCTATATTAGTTATTTAGAAACTATATCGATTTTGTTACATTTATGTTCTTCAGGAACTAACATATATTATCACGTTTTTATATAACTACATTACTCATTAATAATAATATTCTTCAATTTGCTTCTTTTGATTCATATTCAAAGTATGAAATGTTTAGAATTTTCCACTACATAAAGAAATATGAGGAGATCCATAATCAAAATACATAAAGATCTTATTACAATGATTTATGATGTTTAGGGCCTAAAATTAATTTGAGAGAAATGTAAAGATAAATGCATTATAATATAAAATAATGAATAATTATGATATATACAGTCTTCTTTCAAATATTCTATACTATTTGATCATCCATAAATTTAACTTGCACTATATATATAGTTCACACACATTACAAAAATAATTTTGTCAAACAAATTATAAACTATTCATAATGAATTTTCTCATAAAATTAAATAAATTCTCATTCTCTTAATTCAAATATGATATATGATTTTTTTCTCAAATTTCACATAAAATCAATTTGATTTCAATATATATCATATTGTATATTATATCATGATTAACGTATGAAACTTACACATACCATATGAGAATACTAAGGAGTAGAAGAAATGACAATACAATGAATTAGGAGAGAAGACAATAACTTATCAATATTAAAATAAAATAAAAATTGCAGAGTATTTGTTTGGAACTAAGAAAAATTGCATATATATGTAAGACAACATAATAGTACTCAAGATGAGAAAAGAGATGGAAGGGAGAGCTAAAATGAAAAGTATAACTAATAATGAAATAAAGTACCTTAATGTTGAAGTATATGAGTTGAGTGTTTGTTAGAAAATATATGGTGCAACAAAGAAACAAAGTCCTAAAAAGAAAATAGAGGTAGATTTGACATAGTAAACTCCATTGATGTATAAATAATATTCACATACAACATATACTTAAAGTTACAAATAAATTATACAATTATACATAAAGAAGATAATTAAACAACTTAATTGTATAATTGAAGGTTATATGAATAAATACTAGAAACTATTTCATTTGGGAGTTATATGACATTGTGACAATAACCATGAGGTAGAATCATAAAAAGCCATGAAATCAAAATATCAATAATTACCAATAATGTTTAAATTTGTAAATAAATTGGCACTATATTAAAATTTTAAAATGACCAATAATTACCTTTTTGTCTATTTGATTTCATATATGACTCATGAACACTTATCGATATCACAATATCAAATAATAATTTATCTCTAACAAATTAATCACAATAAATTTAAATATAAACACTAATTAAAATCAAAATCATATATGACTCATGAACACTTATCGATATCACAATATCAAATAATAATTTATCTCTAACAAATTAATCACAATAAATTTAAATATAAACACTAATTAAAATCAAAATCATATAGCATTCAGGACTTATAATTATTTCTTTTGGCTTTACAATTTGGTCATCTTTCTCCATAACTTATTGCTCTAAGCATCATAACTATTTTTGGTATTTTTCACAATATCTCATGGTCTTTTTAGCTTCACAACCATTTTGATCATTACTTTTAATAAATTGATACATATTAGTCTATATAATTTCTAGTAATATTATACCATTTTTTCTATCCATATGACTTATAGTCATAGTATAACATTTACTCATAATTTTAATGACCTTAAAAATGTTATTATTTCCACGACGGTGGTTCAATAGTCAAGACAAAATATTCTTGACTTTTAACTATCAATTATACCAATGCAATGTGATCATATTCATTTTCACTCTTATAGACATGTTATTTGCTTACAATAGCACATAATCAATTTATCCAAATATTGGTCTTCAGGACTATAGCAAAAATCTTGCAAAATTAAAAAGTTTTTTTCTTCTTCTTTAGTTTGATATTTGAATTTTTAACCTTCAAGGCTTTGATATTTGTAACAATTAAATTATTAAAGTACCAAAGTTTTTTTTTGGTCAATCATGCCATTTAATGAAACCAATAGCATTCTTTTATATAAGAACTATTATAAAAGTGATGTGAATTATGGTTATCGGATTACAAAATTAAGAATATTATGACTTTTGGTATTTCAATAAAATTAAACTACTGTAAAATAAATTAAGTAAATTTAAATTTATAATTAAATATAAACAATAGATAAGCTCGTGATCAACTATTATATATTAATGTAATAATAAACAAATGAAAATAAAAGGTTGGCGTAATGATATAACAATAATATATTAATATAAATAAATGAAATGTAAATAAAATTAAATTAAAACAAGATGAAGTAAATAACATAAAATAAAGAAACACAAACAATAAAATATAACATAAAATGTAAATAAAATAAAGAAATATAAATTTAAATAAGTAAATAAATAAATAAAATGAAATAATATAATATAACAACATAAAATGTAAAGAATACCATAATATAAAATAAAAATATATAAATGTTTCATAATAAGATATTCCCAGAAAATGATAAATAAAAGTTAAAAGAACAACTTGCGAAGGACAAAAAAGAAACAATAATCTTTAATCTTAGCCATGGAACCCGATATATAAAACAATCGATAAAATGGTCTCTTTAATTCCATATAGTGCTTAGTGTAGTATACAGTGCTCTATTTATAGGCTATCAACTTGTGAAGGTTATCTTATTCATTTGGATACAACCAAAATATAGTACATAGTGCTCTATTTATAGGCTCTCAACTTTAACCAAGAGTTACATAAAGTAAATAGTAAAGTTAATCTTCATGAGTGTACAAATTCCAACCTTTGAATTATAGGCATAAAAACTCCTAAAGACTATTCATTAGTAAGGTTGTGGAATGTAGAAAGTGAAAGGCCAAGAGTTGGGAGTTTATGGACATTCACATCATCTAGTATTTTTACAACAATCATCCTCTTTTATTATTTTTAGATCCAAAGCATAATAAAAAAAAGAAATAATTAAACTTAAACTTAATAAGAGCGATGATCGTAACTATGTATAATATTTTTTAGCAAATTAAGCAATGACAGCAGAACCAAGAGAGCGACGGCTATAGTTTTCTTAAATATTTATAGTATTTTGTATTAAAGATAAAACCAATATATGATACTATCTTATATATATATATATATAAAGCTCATGACTATATGATTTCGGGATGAAACACAGCCCGTCCTACATCCCATCTCGTCCTGGTAATAATTTTGTCACGTCCCAATTTTTTTTCGAGACAACACCATCTCGTCCCAAAACAATTTGGATTGGAACAAGACGATGGGGATGGGACGTAAGTGAATTGAACACCCCTAGGGACACATTTGAGGTAGTATACTATTTTATTTTTTTAACAATTCTAAATATATTCCGGTACTTCAAAAATTCAAAGTACAAGAAGGGAAGAGTATGATACAAGAAAAAAGAGCAAAACATGCCTATAGATGGATATTATGAGACAGGGAAATAACCAACATAATAAAGAGAAACTAACTACATATAAGACATAGCAAAGAAAAACTTAGACATCAACACAAATCCGAGAAGATACTAGGCTCCTCCTGCTTCTGTCTGATCTATCCTTAAAGCATCCATAGCTAGAATATACAACAAATTGCTTGTTTGGAATAGCGATTGAAGCCTAAAAAGTAACTTTTCAATTGTGATTTACAATATATGAGGTAAATATGTGAGAGGAGTTTTGTCTCGATTTACATAACTAAACACTTTTGGGGTCCCAAACATAATCCTAACACAAGCACGAAGGAGGTAAGATTATTTCCACCCATCCAATTGAGTACACCTACTCACAAGCTTTTGCAGCTAGGCAATCTGCTGCACAGCTCCCCTCTCGAGGAGTAAATTGTACCAAGAAACTAGCCTCAGACGATCCATTCTCCTAGATTTGGTTGGCCTTTTGTTAGACTTTTCACAAGGGTTTGACAATCTGTCTCAAAAATGACATTCTTGTTTCCCAGGTCTTGGACGATCATCAATGCTTTCTTCAAAGCTAGAGCTTCTATCATGCATTTTAACTTTGTCCACAAAACCCCACTAAAAACTTCCCAGATGATCACAACATATAATGCCTATGGCTACCTCTTTCTTTTTGTCGTAAAAAGATCCATCAATGTTTACTTTAAGGGCATGTTCAGGTGGTGCTTTCCAGGAGGAAGTGGGTTCATAAAGTTTTACATCATGATTTGATAGCTCAAGTAAACCTCCAGCTTCCCAGTAGGCTACTTCATGTCTATTAGCTAGTTCAATCACACCATTTGGGTTGGGCATTATACCTTAGAAGACTTTCTCATCTCTGCCATTCTAGATCAGCCTTGTAGCCAATAGGTTAATGAGATGTCAAAATCAGAGAAAGGGGTATCGGGTTCTAAAAATGTTGATATCATCAATCTCAGTTTTGAAAGATAGATTGCACTCGAACCACATACAGCCCATCCATGGACATTGAAAGAAAAGTTGCTCAATCGTCTTTACCTCATTTTCACAAATGGGGCAGTTTTCTTTGTAGCTTTGCCTTCTACGTTAATTTAGAGCTTCATTTGTAGCAATCACATCCTTTAAAATTCTCCATAAAAAATTAATCACCCTAGGGATAGCCTTTATCTTCCATAAATCTATTGTTACTTGATCAGAAGATTCACCTTTATTCTTTAAGATATTCACCTTTACTTTGGATAGATTATAACCCAATTTAACTGTGTACATTCCATTTGTAGCAGGCACCCAAAAAAATTTATCCTCTCTTGGAGAACGAGGGAGATGGATTTCTATAATAGCATTGAGTGCTAGTTCATCAACAATTCCCCTAATATTGGATAGGTCCCAGCATCTTTGTTCAACAATGATCAAGTCCAAGACTTATTTTTTATTAGATTTCATACATGTTTGGGAAATAACAAAATCATGGTTTCAGAAGCCATTTTCTGCAAGCCAAGACAAAACACCTCTCATATACTTACTTCGTAAATTGTAAAAGCTATTCTCCAAAATCTAATACAAACGTGCACAAATTCATCATGTCTTCCCTATCAATATCTAGTTGGATTGTAGGAAGAGTTGGAATCCATTTGTCTTTCCAAATTCGGGTAGCACAACCATCTCCAATTTTCCAACATAGATCATCTTGGAGGAAGTATCTACCTTCGACTATACTTGACCAACACCATGAGGCTTTATAGCCTTTTTTACCATCAAGAAAGTGGTCATTTGAAAAATAGAGGCCTTTGAGTACTCGGGCCCTTGGATCCTCTGGGTTTTGTAGTAGTCTCCAAGTTGTTTTAGCAAGCAATGCATTATTAAAACGTACAAAGTCACGAAAGCCCATGCCTCCTCCTGCTTTAGGTTTAATTAGCTCATCCTAAGCAACCCAGTGAATTTTACTACCATTTCCATTTCTTTCCCACCAGAAGTTGGACACTATGATGTTAAGATCTTTACATGTCTTGATAGGGAACTTGAAGTAGCCATATGATAAGTTGGGATAGCTTTGATAACCACTTTAATCATTACTTCCCTGCCTACGAAGGAAAGATTCTTACTGCTCCATCCCAATATTCTTTTGCTCATTTTGTCCCTGATATATGCTAGAGCTTGGTATTTCCTTTTTCCCCAAACACTTGGGATTATTCCTAGGTATTTACCAAGGTCTGAAGCTTCATTTATTCCCAGTGTTCTGCAGCTTCCCTTCTAACATTTTTCAGCGCATTTTCTGAAAATAAGATGCTATATTTGTCTAAATTTGCAAGCTAGCCTGATGCTTTACAATATTCATAGATAATATCCGTCAATGCTTTACACGTTCTTGTATCTGCATTTATGAAAAACAAGGCATCATTTGTGAAAAAAATATGAGACAAAAATAAGGGCAATAGGTGCTTAGTTTAATGCCTTTGATATTTCCACTCATAATATTCTTATCAATTGTGATACCTTATTTCCCAACACTACGGTAAAGTACCCATTTAGATAATACTCACCGAATATAAACGTCAGAGTGTTAAAATGCTAGAACTTTATACAATGCCTCTGCTGGATATAAATATTCACATAAGCACATTCATACACAATTATCTTACAGTACTTATATCCTCTCACTACTTCACTTCATATACAAACCCAAAACTCATAAAATTTCTTAGAAAATAAATAAGAGACTAGACAACCCAGACTAAGCTCTCCCGCTGCTTGGCCTCAGCTCTTCGTCATTTACCTTCTCTTTGCCCCGCGAGCTTCCTCCCTGTATTGGAGATTTTGTTTTTTGGGGAAAAGAATGAGATTCACAGGAATCTCAGTAGTAACGCAATCAAGCATATAAGATAACACACACAAGCATGATTTACTCACACAATCATCAACAAAATCATCAGAACATTATTTAGTGCAAAACATACAATTCATAAACTGACATCGCGATAGACAGGTTCTCAGCCGTGAGGGCATCTGTGAACAGTGCATATAATGCAATCTCATAACTGACATCGTGCTAGATAGGTTCTCTTGGCCCCGAGGGGCACCCGTGCATAGATAGGCTCCGGGCACCGCTCGTGCATTTATGAACATTTCACCTGTGTCAACCCGACCTCTGGAAGGCCCCGGGTGATCACTCCGCTCAATCTAAACATGTTAAACATTTTGATGATGATACAAACAATACATATGCATGTCATGTCATATGAAGACGGTTACTACCTGATTGCTCCTCTATGCAACTTTCCTACTCGATTCAAGCTCGGGCAACTACTGAGGCCAGACCGGTTGTCAAGTCTTGAAATCTTTAAATACCAAAAATGATTTATTACTCATCCACACATCCTTCTAAATTCATAATATTGGTAAATTTAGCCTAATGATGTCAAATTACCAAAATACCCCTCAGGTCCTTATTATTAGTATTTTTCTCAAAATTGTGATTTAGGCCATTCCTACGCATTTTCGCGTGTAGAATCCATTTCTAGCCTCGAATTGGTCAAATTCAAGCTCAAATGACAAAAATATCCTTAACAGCCCTCAAATAAGGCTTAATATGGGTAATTTTGTCATTTTACTTTCTGTGGCTTTTCTCACTTCGGGGTCAACATAGACCCTACACAATTTGGCCTTCTAAATCCAATGGAAGCATCGGAATTATCAAATTCCTATCCATTTTTCACGTCCAACATAGGGAAGGGAAAATAAATTCCTAGAAAAGTGTCGGATTCTTATTTTCTTTAGCCTAATCACCTCCTTTCTACTTATAACCAATATATTAACTAGTTAGACATTCATTGGGCTTGATTTGGAGATACTTCCACATTATGTTCTCTTGAGTTTTCTTGATTTATCTTATACCAAATGAACCATAATCAAGCCCAAAACAACTCTACTAACAACAATCAAGTAAGAGGAACAAGTTTGGAAAGTTACATCTTGATTTTCTTCAACTTTCTCTCTCTACATGTTTTCTCTCTCTCTACCACCAGCGTTTGATTCAGCTGCTCATCAATGAATCCAAAGGTAGAGAGATGAGGAGGAGAGGCTATGGAGATATTATGTAGCTTAAATCACAAGGTATAAGCTTCTCACCTCAATTTCTAAGCAACCCTAGCTTCTTCGCTTCCTTCACGTTCAGTTCTTGTTCTCAGCTCTCATTCTCCTTCTTTCGGTCAGTTGATCGTGAGAATGAGCTAATGGATGAAGAATGGAATGATATATTAATGAAGGGTTTAATTAAACATGCCAAGTGTCATCCCTTCATTGGTCCAAAAATGCATTAGACTTTAATTAATTCTATTTCCCTTCATACTCCCTCATTCCAGCCGAAAATCCCATGAGAAATAGGAGAGAAATCTGAATCTTCAATATCTCATTGTGCCATCTTGTAAATTGTTAACCAAGTCATTGACTTTTTTACTATTTAACCATTCTTGACAATAATTTACCAAAATTGATTTATTTATGATCAAGTAGTTATTTTACTCTTTTTAATTCTCACTTAACTCATATTAGTGGGAATATTGGGGAAAAAATAATTATTTTTCACTTTTCGGCAAAATTACTGTTTTGCCCCTACATTTTATGATTTACTGAAATAAATCATTTTTCGCTCATTTCTTTGGCTTAACCCCATTTTGACACTTAAATGAGGTCATAATTTATGTCACTAAATTTCTTGAATTTTGGTTACAATAATAGGCCTTTATCAGTACATTAATCGCCTTCTTACATCCTTATTCGGCCAAATTATGCGTAACCGGTGATTGAAATATTTTTCATAAATTCTCATAAATTCATTCACATCATTTTTCACCATTTTATTCCACTAAATATACATCAAATATAAACATAAATGTATTGGTAAAAAATGAGGTATTACATCAATTATGCATGGAAGGGCTTCCAATGTTAGAATAAGTAGGGAGACTGGGGATCTCCTTGACGGAGACCTCTCCCAGAAGATATGGATGCAATTTTTTCACCTTCTATGCATAAATTCAAATGAGTTGATTCAACACAATTCATAACAAGAGAGACCCAATGGTTGGAGAAACCAAATTTAAGAAGAACTTGTCTTAAGAAAATCACATTCAACTCTATCATATGTTTTACTCATATCAATTTTGAGAGCAAATTCATATTTATTTCCAGTTTTTTCCTGTCTCAAATAATGATAGACTTCATGTGATATGATGATAGTGTCATGGATCAATGTACCTGGAATAAAAGCTCCTCGAGTTGGAGACATACATTTTCGCAAACAACCCTTCATGAGATTGGCCAAAATTTTGGAAATAATTTTATATGAGAAGTTACAGAGACCAATCAACCTAAAGTGAGTAACATTTTCAGGTCCATCGATCTTAGGAATAAGAGTAATATTTGTACCATTAATTCCATCAATCATAGAACCATTTGTAAAGAAATCTCTCACCATGGCATAGAGGGTATCACAAACTTTGTTCCATGAAGATTGGTAGAATTTACCTGAAAACCCAGATCAGACGAAGCAAGGCGGACCTCTTCTTTTGTTATTGGGCTTAGGAGAAATTCATTAGTGTTCTTGTCAACTTTTGCATCAATGTATTCAAGCAACCCATGCATCCAGCTGCCGAGAACCTGTGTGGGAGAACAAACCTAAGAAATAGTTAGTAAATAAAGCATTAATAGTACCCTACCCCAAGTCCAATTATCATTATCATCCTTAATATTCAGGATACAATTACGCCTTCTTCTCATCATTGTTGAGAGGAGAAAGAAATTAGTATTTTTGTCTCCCGCTTTAAGCCAGTTAACACGAGACTGCTGCCACCAGTAATTTTCTTCCTGGTCCATTAAATCTTCAATTTTTCTCAACAACTCAACTTCCATTCTGGCGCTAGGATCATTTTGAGGACCCTGTCTAATATTACTGGGCTAGTTATAACTCCTGAGTCATCTTTTTGGCATTTGGGAACTCTCTCTTGCTCCAGCTAATTAATGATTTTCTGCGAGCATTGAGCTTTCTTATGAAGTCATCAACAGCATTTCCTGCAATTAAATTATGTGAGAGCCATGCTGTACGAACTACCTACTAGGTTGTATACTGTTACTCTCCTTATCTTAACGTAAAATTTATTTATTTTATTTGAGAGGATTAAAGAAGCAAAACATGTAACATCCTTATTTTAAGTATTTAGAATTAACTGTAGTTAAATTATAATTAGTCAAAGAAAAACATAAATTAATAATTTGAAAGAAGTATCACGTCCTAAAAAATTATTATTATTAAATATATATATATATATATATATATATATATATATATATATATATATATATATATATATAATACCTCTTTAAAATAATTATTTTAAACATATGAGTATATATGTATAAACTTATTTTATTATTGAAAAGAAAGATAGAAAAAAAAATGTTGTCTAAGAAAATATTTTAATAAAAAATAAACTCCAACACTGCCCTGTAAATAACTTTTTTTTCTTTTTTTATTTTATAAATCCTAAAAATTATTTTTAAAAAATTAATCTAGATACTTAAACATGCCGCACAATGTCACTGAGGTATATCTCTGTTCCTCTCGTTTCTTCCTTGTATTCGGCATCTTGCTCCAATGCAAAAGGTCTTGTCACAGTAGTTTTTCTTCTTTTTTTTTTTAAAAGAGAAAATTATAATAAAGTCTAAAATAAATGAAAATATGAAAAAATTGTCTTAAGGGGTTGTTAATGATAACATAAGGATCCTTCATTAATAATATGATAATCGTCATTAACAACCTATTGAGACTATTTTTTCATATTTTCATTTATTTAAAATTTTATTATAATTTTTTTTTTAAAATCTTATCATTCTTCCTTTACGCTTCATTAATTCACCTTGTGTCTTGTCATGTCAGATCTCTGCTTCCTTCCTCCAATAGTTGATGCCTTGTTTGATGTGCGCACGCAACTTTTTAGTTTTTTTTTTCCTTTCTCACTTTCAGTAGAGAAAAATTATGTGTAGATTTTAAATTCTTTTAATCTTTTGAAGACCACACTTCCTTCATTAACCCCATGCGTCCTTTTGAGTGGGCATATATTAATCTATGCAACAGAAACCCCCCACCAAACTCCTTCTCTCCCGTCAATGTGTTGTGTGTGGGTATATTTTTTTTAATTTATTCTATTGCTTCATGGCCTCACATTATTTACTTTGCTACTTTATTGTGTCTTTAAGGCTTCAAATTAAAGACCCATCAATCTTCATTGGTTTATCCTACCCATTGTTGAATCCCTTTTTTTTATTACTGTTCGTGTACATGAGTTTATATATACACAAACATAGATGATGTTTGGTTAGACTTATGCATAAATATAAGTTCGATTTATGTAAATCGAGATAAAACTCTTCTAGATATTTACTTCATAGATTGTAAAATGTATTTCGTAGACTGTAAAAGCTACCTCATATACCGTAAATCACAATTAAAAAACACGATTGAAAGTTCCAACCATTATTCTAAACATCCTCATATATTTCTTTCTTTTCTCCATAGCCCCATCTTGTCCTTTTCTTAGTGTGTGTTTTTCATCCATTCTTGCTACTCGCCTTTTCCTCCGTTAATGATTATGGATGTATATGCTGAATTTTTATTTCATTTTTCCCCCTTCCGTTTAGGTCTACTATTTTTTCATGTCAGTTGAACTCCTTACTTGATTTTTTTGAAAAAAAATAAGAAAGGATCTCTTAACAAGTCAACTGGTGTTGCCACCTCCTTTTATATATGTATATATGAAACAAAATTAATATGTAATTGTATGAGACACAATATTTGATATAACACACACACACGTATATAATACCCACACACAAAAATAATGCTGATATATATATGTCTCACACCTGCTTATGGTTAATTCTATAAGGTAGTTATAAAATATAAAGGGTAACTTTAGAATAGTTTTGGGTTATACATTAATATTTATTTATATTATGATCTTGTAGTTTGTCATTATGAGTTTGGGAGTAACTCTTATGTGCTTACCTATAAATTAATAAGTAGCATATAATTTTGAATATTCTTTTATATACTTGTGAATTGTGTATGATTGTAAATTCTCAAGTAAATAGTATTACAAGTAAATTTTTTTATAATTCACTTTATTCATATAGTTAATAATTTAATTATAATTTATGTATTGTTAGATTATTGTTTCCTTTTAGGCATGTTTGAATATGTGATTATATTGATATTATATTTAAACATGAATGATGATTTATTTTATCTTGTCTTTTAATTATATTATATTTATTGGTGATTGAATATAACTATCATGACGGTTGCATTTGTGAGGAGTTAGAGTAAGGAGGAATTTGTATAGTGATATATTTTACCACATGGTATGTCATCACTTAGTGCACAGTGGATGACACTGATTAGGGCCTCTTCTTCCATGTTTTCTTTTGGTTGAGATTACATTAGAGCTGTGAGACATGAGACACCTCTTTAGTTGTGTTCTTTCAAAGATGGGAATTATAGTCTAGACTTAAGTTCTATATCTTTGGTCAGATGTATCTTAAAAACTGGTGAGCTTGAGACAATCTAGTCAAATGGATAAGTTTCTGTTGGATTATATGTTAGCCTATGGCTCTAATATGTGGAATAAGGGTATTATTATCTTTTTTCACAGACAAAACTTAATTTCATTTTGACCCAAGAGAGTACCACAAAATTTCAAAATCTTTTAAGAGTTAATTGAAATAAAATTGTTTGTATAGAGTCTAAGTGATATTTTTTTCATTAAAAATATTAAAATAATATAGAAAGAATATTAGTGGATCCATAGTACAAAAAATAAAGGAATTTAAGTTTCCTTAACAACATTATTATATCTACTCCTAAATAAATAATTTATATCTACTTTTTATATTGAAAATAGATAATTCTTATGAGTGTTCATAATAAAATTATTCATTATTTTCTCCATCAATTTTCATTTCGTCTACTTTTTCAATAAATAATTGTGAGATTCTATTGACAAAAAATATTATGAAAGTACAAGTCCCCCATGTCCAAGTCTTTCTTTTCAATAGAGTTACTTGCCTTTTTTTTTTTCTTGGGCCAACTTTTCTTTTGAAAAGTTGGCTTATCCTTTATCTTTGTTCAATTTAACATTAGAAAATATGGGACCGGTTAATTTTAAGAAAAAGTTTTAGAAAAATACCTTCAAAACTTAAAAATCTTATATTAGTAATTTCTTATTAAAATAAGTTGTGTATATACATAAATATTATAGGAAGCAAAACTAATTTGAATTTTAATATTTTAAAGGTATTTTTCTAAAAATTTTCCTAAATTTTATGGAAATGACTAATTCTCCTTTTATTTATTTATTTATTTTGACCACCGTATCACACTCTACTTAAATTATATAAATATATTTTATATTAAAAAATAAAAGAGTATATATTTTGACTATAATATAATGTAATTGGCTTATATTATGAGTAGTTTGGATACGTTGTTTTCAAGTTGGCCAAAAAAATGATTAGTTGTTTTTAAACATTTTGTATATATTTGGAGATTGATAACTAATTTTTAATTTATGTAGAAGAAAGAAATCAATTCATCTGATTAGGATACGTTGGAAAAGATTTATGAACAGAATTAAGATTAAACAAGTAATAAAAAATTATTAAGAAAATAAATTAAAGTTCTTAAATTAGCACAAAGTACTTTTGTAATTTAAAACTAGTTGTAAATAAATATCTAATAGGAAAAAAAACAAATAAATACCTCATAAGTTACAAAACCCAAATCAACTCCTCCAATTAGACAAATCCCAAATCAATACAAAAATAACATTTTGGGATTTGTGAATATTGTGCATTTACCCTATTACCTCTTTTATAAAAAAAAAAGAAAAAGGAAATTCCACCACCAGTAACCACCCCCACCACCACCATCGCTCTGGCACCATCGCGGGTGGAAGGAGCTGGACTTGTGCAGAAGAGCGTAGTAGGAACCCAAAGAACAAGAGAAAGCAAACTTGTGATAAGTTTTATTGTCGGATCTGGTGGTGGATGATGGAGTCTGTTCCTTGGCAGGCGGAGGCGACAGATGAAGCCAAAGACAGAGAGGAGAGGCTGAAAGGAGCAGGAAAAGATAGAGCGAGAAGAGCAAAAGGAAAAAGGTAATCTGTGTCTTTTGACCAAATTTTATCTAATAAAGAAATTGACATTTAAATATGACATAAACTTCCAAAACTTTAAAAAAGACTATTAAACTTTGGAAAGGATAGAGAAGGAATGTGGTGAGAATATGAGTTTTGTATATTTTGGCAAAAACTCAAAATGCCCTTAAACTCATTTAAAGAAAATAAAACTGAAGGATTTAATTGAAATATGGGTCTTCATTCTATCCTTTGACGTGAAACCTTTAGCTTATTATTGCTCAAACCTGCTCACCCCGACATCGTCCCCAAAATGCGCTTATCCGCAATCATGGGTCCAATCTCTCTCAGCCCGTCTTCGTCCCTGAAAGTAGTCGATCTAGTTTACCAAAATCTGTCTTCTCTGTCTCAGCTCGTTACAAACCTTAAACATTGGGCTCTAGTCTGTCCTCCAGTGTTAAACCTCCAGTTTGTTATTGGTCAAATGCTCTCACCCTGATGTTGTTCAAAAAATGTGCTTATTGGTAGGGGTGTGCACCAATTTCTCGTCCCGATCCCGAGCAAAGGAAAATTCTATCACAAAAATATTGGGAAAGGAAAAATTCGGGATCGGGATCGGGATCGGGAATGGTATTTCTCAATCTTAAAATAATATATATATATATATATATTATATAATATACATATATTTTTTTAAAATTTTTCCAACTAAAACTCAAGAAGGACTGAAGGAGCAATTAGCCAAGCACTGAGCACAGCCGTTCAAGTTCGTCTCAGTTGCACAGTATCTGACTCTGAACCATAATTTCTCTTCCTTCAGTTCCTTGCTCTCTCTGCCATTAGCCTGTCGATGCTTGCTTGTCCCACAGCCATTCAACTCTCTTCTGATTCAAATTGCTCTACTCTCGTCGACTGATCGGAATCACCGCGGACATGCCATTCCCGATCGCTCATCCCCTCTGCTTGATTTTTCAAGCTTTGTAGTAGATTTTTCGTCTGATCGGAATCATTGCGGACGTGTCATAGATTTTTCAAGCTCTTCCTGTCATAGATTTTTCAAGCTCTATGTTAGATTTTTCATCCGCTCGAAAGGTATGTAATTTTGCCATTGGGTTCTCTACTAGAGCGGAAGGTTTGTAATTCTCGTTGTGGGTGGATCTGTAAAGATTTCTGAGATCTTGCTTGCATTTTCTTTTAGTTGCTTCAGATTGTGTCTCGGTGTAGCAGATTGTTCTATCATAAAAAGGCTTTGAGATTTTTCTTTTTCCTAGCTGCTTTTTCCTTTTGAAATGATGTTTTGTGTTGGAAACAATCCGAAGGAAACTTTACTTGGTTCGTTCAACTAAAGTTTGCAATGGAACACTTTTTTGCAGCTAAGTGGCTTGTTTTTTTCTTTTCTTTTGTTTCTTGTTTATTCTTATATATATGATCTAGCAAAGGCAAGGAATAGACAAAAAAAATAATGCATGGCCCCTTTTTGATCCGCACATATGTTTTTTCTAGGAACTCGAAATTCCCGATCCCGAATCAGGAAAATTCTCTGGATTGAGAAACAATTTTCTTCTCAAACACTTCTCGGGATCGGGAATAGGATTTTCCGATCCCATCCCATCCTGAGCACAGGCCTACTTATCGACGACAATCATGGGTTCAATTCGAAAGGAGGCTGGCATAGTCGCATGAAGAATATGCTCTATGATGGAAATAATAAGAAAACATTAGATGAATGTGGAATTGTACTGTATACTTGTTATTTAACTATGTGTATTGTAGTTGCTGTCATACAAGCCATTACTGTATTTGTCATTACCATTACTACTTTTGTAAATGGTGACAATAATATTGTATTTGTCATTATTATTTCTACTTTTATAAATGGTAACAATTTATTGTAAGTAATGTATATGGGCATGACCATATTCTTTGGGATAGATGACTTGTATGCATTAGGTGTACGTGAAATGATTAATGTTCCCAAACCATTTGACCATTTGTATGATAGTTGTTCTCATGAACATTTTTGATTTTTTGTCAACGGCATTATTGCATTTATCATTACAATTACTAAATTTGTCAATTCTATAACGATTTTGGTCATAGCCCACAAATGTCGGACAATATTTTCTCACATTTTTACATTAGTTAACGCATTTGTCAAAACCATTATAATTCTTCTCAACATTATTAATGTTCTAGGTAATGCTATTACGTCTTTGGTCACATCCCACAAATGTTGGACAATCCTTTCTCACATTTTTTTATGCATTTGTCAAAACTGTTACAATCTTTGTTAAAATCATTAATGTTATAATTAGTCTCGTTACGAATTTTATCAAATATATTATTAAAATAGTAAATACCATTATTGATTTTGACATGATCATTCCTCATTTATTGACTTCCTAAACAAAAAATGAATACCATATCATAATTTATGAATAATGGCACATATGTACATCTTTGATTACTAGATAGATGTGGAATTTATTTATATGTGCACAACTTATTAGCAAAGTTGTACAAATTCCACTATTTTAATAATGGGTTTGACAAAATCCGTAATAGGATTGACTATAATATTAATGATTTTGACAAGGATTGTAACGGTTTTGACAAATACGTTAGCTAATGAAAAAATGTGAGAAAGTATTGTCCAACATTTGTGGGATGTGACCAAAGTCATTATATGATTGATAAGTTTAATAATGATATTGATAAGTGCAATAAAGCCATTGACAAAAAATCACAAATGTTCATGACAGTAACTATCATACAAATGACAAATGGCTTGTAAACATTATTCATTCAACGTACACATAATGCATACAAGTCATCCATCCCAAAAAACATGGTCTTGCCCATATACATTACTTATAATAAATTGTCACCATTTACAAAAGTAGTAATGGTAATGACAAGTAAAATATTGGCATTTACAGAAAACCAGATTTTGCATGATAGCAACTATAATACACATAGTTAAATGACAAGTAAACATTACGATTCCACCTTCGCCTAATGTTTTCTTGTCATTCCCACCATAGAACATAGTCTTCATGCGACTATGCCAACCTCCTTTCGGATTGAACCCATGATTGCCGATAAGCGCATTTTGGGGACGATGTTTGGTTGAGAACGTTTGACCAATAACAAGCTGAAGGTTTGACACCGGAGGATAGACTGGAGCCCAACATTTGAGGTCTGTATTGAGCTGAGACAGAGAAGACATATTTCAGCAAACTAGATCAGCTACTTTCAGGGACGAAGATGGGCTGAGAGAATGAAGACAAGCTGAGAAAGATTGGACCCACGATTGCTAATAAGTGCATTTTGGGGATGATGTCGAGGTGAGCAGGTTTGAGCAATAACAAGCTAGAGGTTTCACACCGGAGGAGAGAACGAAGACCCATATTTCACCTAAATCCTTCAGTTTTGTTTTCTTTAAATGAGCTTATGGGCATTTTAGCCTTTTTGCTAAAATACGCAAAACCGAAATTCCCACCACATCATTTCTCTGTTCTTTCTAAGTTTTAATAGTGTTTTCTGGATTTTGGAAGTTCATGTGATATCTAAATGTCATTTTTCCTATCTAATATCTTTTAAAATAAGGTTAAATTAAAACGTTTTAAGCCAAAAAAAAAAAATTACACACAAGATGTTTCACTCTATGCATGCTCCACAAATTATTAGTTTCTAAATTCCTCTTCAATAACTTAAACATTCTTTGTTAATTTTGGAAGGCTTGGCTAACACACGCATGGTTTTTTGTTGGTATCTTGATTTCTATTATAAAATTATTATTTTTGGTACAAATATTGGGGGTTTGATACAATTGGTGTAAAGATTTATCCCTTTAATTTTACAAACTAATGACTTCCCCGTGCAATCTAAGAAACGAGTTGTGGGATAATTTGTGAATAATATACCATGTTATAAATTTTCGTAATTTTATTGTGTATGCATAGCCATGGGTAAATGATTCATTATTCATAATTCACAAAAAATGTCAATTTTTATATTTTTAAAAAATATTTTGCACTAATGATTTGTGAACATAATCACCAACAACTTTCATCTTTCTAGATTTACATTTCTATCTATACATAAATTAAATAATAATTAATGAGATTATAAACCACTTATTTGACAGTTCAATCATACACACTTGGCTATAAGGAAACAAATCAAACAAATAATGAATGAGGCAGAAATCTTATATAAAAAAGCCACAAATGTCTGTGTTATTATGTGTTGGAGCTAGTGCTTGTGTTTGGACCTAAACATTGCCAGATTCAGGAACTTCCTCAGCCTTCTTGAGTGGAGATGTCTGTGTCCATGATGGTGGCTCTTGGCTGTACTTTCTTTAGTCATCAATTTCTCCACTGCAACGATGTAAACCAAAACCCTAACATTAACATCACAACATTGCTACACTCACATGCAAATAGCATAAATATAAAGTTTATTATATAATAATAATAATAATCATCATCATGATGGTGGAACTACTCTTCTATAGATTGATGATGCTCAAATTTAAATCTTAACTATTCCCTCTAATTCTGAACGGAAGAGCTAATTAAGTGGTTTATTTGGCCTTAAATGTATGACCCTAGTCCAAATTTACAATTTTTTTCTCAAATTATTTCCTATTGTTTACACATATTAAGGAAGTTTCATAAATGGGTAGTTACAATGCAAATGTAATAAGAATGAGTTTTAGAGAAATCAACACACATTTTCTTACAAATAATTAATTTAACAATTTTTTTAATATTTATAAATCAGTGATCTAACTCTTACATTAAAAATAAAATAGAGTAATTATTTTAGTCATTGATACAAGATCCTTTTTCATGGTCATTGTTATAAAGCTCCATGCAAATTGTCTAAAACGTTTTTTTAAGGGTTAAAATGCAAATTTGATCCCAAAGTTTTCGCTAAGGAGCAATATTACTCTGAAAGTTTTTTCATGTTCAATGTTACTCTAGAAATTTCAAAACGTGGCAATGTTGCTTTTTATTATTAAAAAGTTAACAGTCAACATTAATTTTTTTTATAGAGCAACATTACTACATTTTGAAGGTTCCAAGGCGACATAGAATCTAAAAAAACTTTCAGAACAACATTGTTTCTCAAAGAAAACTTCTAAGACAAATTTGCACATTAACCTTTTTCTTAAGTACAATTTGTTTTGATATTGTTAAACTAATTAAAAAACCTCTTGACTAATTAATTCGTTATTCTCTATTTAATGAAGTTCTTCAAGAGTCAGTTTAGGAATCTAAAAGTATCATCCAATTTTAATTGAACTTTTTAATTAACATAAATTTTTAAAATGTCCTGATAAGGAGGGCAGGGAATAAAAGAATGTAATTGGTTAGCACTTAGCAATGAAGAAATGTGTTTTTTTTTTCGCCTAAGCACTGAAGAAATGTAAACTATCACATTATTTGTAAATTACAGAACATAATCTATTACTGCCATAAAAGAAATCTCTCAGACAGACACCCACAGTGTTTTGGAAGTCATATTTTCGTGAAAGCAGAGATGATATATATATATATTGATGATAAAAGCTGAGATGATATTTTCACTACATGCATCAACATATCAAGTTCTACACATTTTTTGCGGAAAAAAAAATAATAAGAAAAAGATGAAGCCGACATGCCATATTAATGTTTGAAAAGCGTAGTCCGGAAGTTAACAAAAAAAAAAAAAAGGAATTCAAGCAAAGATTATTGACTATTAACTGCAATAATTTTATCACAAAAAAAAACTGCAATAATTTGGTGAAATACTACCTGCAAGTATATAGTAGTGAAAAACTTCACTAAATGGTTATGTACGTACAAGATAAATTGGCTCCCTTGAATAAGCCAAGCGTTAAGCACCAAGTGGGAGCCATTCACAGTCTCTCTCTCTCTCTCTCACACACACACACACACACACACACATACACAGAGTAATCTCGTTTAAGAGAATCAATTCTATTGCAGCATTTCGTTGAACAAGACAAGAAAAACTTTCCCTAAGCTCACACAGGGATGAAAGGCATAGGATCAACTTGACAATGAGTCGCCACCTACTTTGTTATGGCTTTTAATGCTAAAATAAAACTCCTATTTACATCAACAAACAGTATATTCTGTCAAAAAAAAAAAAAAGCATACTAATAGGAAAACGTACATGTGAAATTACTTTTAGATATATCACATCATGTTAGAACCTGGAACCTCATTTATCATCTATTTTGAGCGCATACAACACAGCGGATAAGCATCACAAAATTTTATCTTTTCTCTATAAGTAACCATCTATTCACAATGCAACAATACAAAAACAAAAACTCAGATATAATTACATACTGGTATCGTCAATCACGCTTTCTGGGGAAGGACCAACAGAGCCCAAAACAAAAGGCTTCCTTGACCAGTACTCCCGAAACCTCTGAGTTGCATACTCCTTGTAGTCAAAGTCGATTTTGTTTACATGTCCCTGGACAAAGCACAGAGAATACATTTCTGAACTCAAATCTCCTATAAATATATAACAAATCCTGTATTGTATCATTGTGCGTACGACTACTAAGAATCTGGTCACAGGCGCGCAGTAAAGTTGAAGAAGAGTAGAATGCATGCAACATTCCAAGATAAGGATGAAAAATGATTTAATTGAGGTACTGAAAATTAAAAAATGCCATATATTTATTTAGATGAAAGGAAAAAAAACATGGATGAATAATAGTTTGGTGAAGTAGTCATGATTTCCATGAATTAAAACATAGAATTTATAATTTTGGAAAAAACTCTATTAAAACCCTATGTATTGGTGTAAATACATAGACAAGATTTACTGACTAACTTCTCATCCTCCAAGGACTCAAGCCACATACATTGTAAAGAAATGAGAAATTTATGTTATAGTCACAACAACTCATGGTAGAGAGAAAGTGAATATACCGAAATTATGCCCCAAATGCCCCAAAAGAGATGACTTGGGAGTGTATACTTCTCAACTTCATGTAGTAGATGCTCTACTTCACTTTCACTAGGTTCTTCACCTGCATTGATGTCAAATAATTTTAGTATGATTGTGGGAAATTAAGGTGAAACATGTTTATATAGAGGACGAAATACAAACAAATATTAATCAGCATTTTGTGTAATGAAACAAAAATGCAATAAACATGTAATACAATCCTTGAAGTCATAAGAAATGTGAGAGTTCAATACCTGAAGAACGCAAATATGCATACACAAAATTTTGCCGCTTTTCTAGATCTGTTGAGAAATGGCCAGATAAAAGTCAATTTTTGCAGGACATAGAAGTACAATCTGACAATAAAATAAAAAATACACATACCAGGATATTTACTGAAGTCTAGAATATGAGGTGTTTCTGAATGGTAGTTGGCAGCCATCTCACAGAAGTGATTTGCTATGTCATAAGCAACAGGATTATAACTTGCATATTCATAATCCTGTTGCAAAAGGACAGGCATTAGAATTATAAATTATTTCTAATTTTCTATGACCTATCAATCTCTCACAACAAGAAATTTTGCAAATGAAAAACTCAGTAAAGATTAATGAACCACACAGATGAGCATGAAAGCTTTATATGACAAAAAAAATCATATTTTCTGCTACATTATTAAAAACAAAAAAATATAAAAAAAAAATCCATGTGATAACATGTGGCAAAAATGGTTGTATTTTACTTTAAGTGTTAAATCAATGTATAAATTGCAATTAGCATTCTCATATCAAAATTATATCATTAGAGTCGTTCATCAAGAAAAAAAAAAATTCTTATCTCCCATGGTTTCCTTTATTTTTAAAATTTTAATTGGACCCTAAAATAATCTCAACAAGAAAAGAAACCACAAAGTTTGTCAAGCTATAATTAAGATAAATCAAAAGGCTTACTCCCACATCTAATATACTGGTGTGCCAGGATAATAATTAAGTTTTTTCTCTTGGCTTTTCCATCTTTCTTTTATCAATGTTCTATTATGTTGAGGGAAGATTGGTTCTGGGTTTTTTACTTGGTTTTGCAAGAGGGTATCTTCCAAAAACAAATTCAGTTAATTGGAAACAAATCAGTGCAATACAAGTAAAGAGGGGCAGGATCCATATATAAGAAACAATACTTCTTTCTAGAAGATATTACTTGGGATCTTGATCCTCTCCTCATCTTTTATCACATTTTCTTCCCCTCATCCCATCCCTATTTTTGGATTAAAACTTGAACAATTGAGATCTATTATCTTATAAAATTATATTATAATATTACATAAACAATAAAAATAAACTGTTAAAATATGATTCGGACAGTTCACAATTTTAGACTACCAAAAATACAAAAAAATAATGCTTTTATAAAATATTGACTCTCAACTGTTCATTTTTTAATCCAATGGTGAGGATGGGATAAGGAGAGGATCCAAATCCTATTACTTGACATGCCTAAGATACAAGTATAACTGATTATTTCTTCAGAGCAGGTCCAGCAAGAAAAATTAAAAGTATTTTATTTCTCCACATTGGTGATAGCGACCATAAATTCACTGATTAGTGAAAAGAAAAACTCACAATTATGGTCAAAGAATTGGTCTCTTCATCAATCATTATGTTACCATATTGTAAATCATTGTGGCAAAACCCTATCCGTTGGTGAGCACTTGAAAGCTCCTTTTCCAACATAGATATTTCCTTTTCAATTGTATCCAAATAAAAGGCTTCAACCTCTTTAGGGCAGCACAGACCCTTGGCCTCACCGAGCCAGTTCCTGAAGAATCAAGATAATTTTGTTTAAGAAACTGCACTCTAAAAATGGAAGCAGAATAAGACTATTTTAAAACAGACATGTAACTAATTCTTAAAAAATAATTTCTTTCCAACTTTTTGGACATGGGAGTTGGGATGGGTGTTCAAAATCACATACCGTAATCTGTCCCAGAGGTGGACTTTTTTGGGATCAGGCATGTTAAGATCATGGAACTCCTTCATTTTGGCCGCTATAAGAGAAGAGATATTGGAATCATGCAGATCAGATGCTGATAATGTCTGATGAATTCACATAGGAGTAAAACAGATTATTCTCATTTGAGAATGGGCGTGAGCATAAGAAGTTCAAAATTCTGGTAATGCTAGACAGATAAAAGCAGAGCCTAAATTTTACATGTGATTCACAATGCAGGAGACCTGGATTTGATCCTCTCACTAATTATGCCAATTTTATGTGGCATTCTATAGTTGTAATTCATGAACTCTCAAATACCAGTTTGCTTAAGTGTCAAAGTATAAACAATATCAGCATTAAGATACTAATGAAAGAAAACTATATTACCCGTGCACGGATAAACTCTTCAACACGACCATTAGCAAACCGTCCTAGCAGACGAGGCCCCTGCCCATGCTTAGAAATAAATTCAAATGTCTGGATCTCGTCATTCCTGTCAAAGAAAATGTCCACACCCTCACCATAAATTCTTACTAGAACTTTTCGTGAGGCTTCCTGTGTCTTTGTTGGCCATTTTATCTCGAATACCTCATTCGTCATGGCCCCTTTAAGAGGAATCACCTGCAATTGATTGGCATCGAAAACATCATCCCATTCACTAGCCAACAATTTTAAAATATCCTTTGCTTCGCCTGGAAGATAATCTGCTTTGCCATGTACAGGACTTTCTGTAGCCCCCATCACCAAGACTTGTCAACTTCAAGTGGAGGCAAGGAGTTGCTGAACCTACCAAGCTCCCTTTACACAAGACAGACAGACCAGGAAAAGCAGGGATAAAAACCCCCAAAAAATAATATTAGTCATATTACTACAATCCATCAACTCATCAAAATTGCATCCAAGAGATGCTAGGTCTCAATTACCAACTTATGGAGCAGGGCAACAGTCACCCCCCCTTATACCCCAATGACTGTCCCTCCAAATAACCTCCCACTCAGGAAAAATTAAAAGTCCAAGATGAAAAAGAAATAACAAGGAGAAGCAGTTAACTTGTAGTTACTGAATTTAAAAATGCTAACATACAAACATGCATAGAGTTGAGGGATGTGATACATGAAAAAGAAGGATGTGAAAGAGGGCTGGAAGGGGGCGGGAGAAGTCAGCATGTTAGGAAATTGTTTGATGTTTCTTTCAAAAGCAGCAGCAAAATTAATAATCAACTTTGAAGATGTAAAACAGAAAATCTTGACATTAGTTCAGCAATAAAAATGGTAAGAAACTCAGTTTGTCATCTATTATTTCCCTTTAGCTTCACATGTTTGTAAAAGCCAAAAGATATTAAAAAACTAAATTTCTTCTTGACACATATCCAGCTTTTCAGCCGAATCAAACTGAAATCAGTACTGTCTTACTTAAGAGTTTGTTTTGGATTTAATCCCCATGAATTGCCTCCTTTAGATATACTCTGAAACTTAAGTTACCTAAGCACTGATAATTGGGAACGCCCCCTTCCTCTTTTTGCTGGTTGTATACCCTCATTCAAGACTTTACTATCTATCACTCATTCAAATTCCTGTAAAAGTTTCTGGAAAATTGGACTAGATTATGAGGGATTTTTCTTGGTTCTGGTGTGGGAGGATTCAGAAGGAATCGTGTTATTCAGTGATAGGGCATTTCTTCTATCATTCATGAGATCAAGAAAAATGAAAATCAAATGAGGGGCACTGGCAACTTGGTGTCTGAAAGAATTGTTCTCAAACGCATATGGTTATGGTGTTTTCCTCCATAATCAACTTTCTTATGGCAGCAGGTAATTTGAAGAAACCGTGATCTTAATCAAAATTAGAGGCATCCCAGACCAATGATTCCTGCTTCTTTCATTATTCCTTGGAAGTTTATTTCTCAGGGATATAGTTCCCTTGTCTCTCTGAAGATAGGTGATGGTAGTGATATCAGGTCTTATAGGAGGATATGTGGACAGGAAATATCATCTGTGCAGATCAGCCCTTCAAAACTTTATTCTGTTCAGGGGAAAATGCATTCTTACCAGTTGACTGGTGCCTTTGTGGTTCATTGCTTGATGGTGAACTGCTTGGGCACCGGATTCAAATGCTGGTGGCAAAAAGAGGAACATGCACCCTTGCAATTTTTATTTTATGTAATGGACCTAACTTATAGAGACGTCAATGACCTAGAAACTCTTTTTCCTGCCTCTCCTGGGCACAATCAAGTATAGGACAGTTTGAAGTCCAAATAATTTAAGTTGTACATACATGTAAATCCTATTTTCATCATTATATTCTCTTCAACATAAGAAATTTTCCTTCTCGAAAAAACTCTTTGGAATTTTAAAACTATTTCAGAAGTCAAATATTTAATTTGGACAGCAAAACTTGACATATTAAAGATTCATAGACCACACACAAATTTGTTTTCCACCTGAGAAAACTTGTATATAATTTATATTTTTTATATCAAGTTCCTCAATAAAAACATAACTGGTACATTGCTTTATAATCCAGCATCACATGATTGGATCCTGGGCTACGACAATGTTTATAGCTTTTCAAGAGTCTTCACTTCAGGAATTTTTTATTGGAGTTTCATTCTTCTTAATATGAAGAAGTATCATACAAATTCGCTGCATGTTTAAGTTTCTTATTCTATTTTCTTTTTGTTTTCTTGTTTAAATTTTGTACTTGTAACAAAGGAGGATTCCTCATCATCATCATTCGCAACTTCTTTTTTATATGTATAATTTCTTCTTAACTAAATTAAAAATAAAATGAGATGATAACAAAATTTCTGAAAACCAACAAAGGACGCGGTAAGTTTACAAAACAAGTCATTGTCCACATGAGCATTGATCAAGATACGACAAGAACAAAAGGAACGCAGATAACAACAATGACATCTCACGATGCATTCAATTCATCTTCCTACCAGACCTCAACATATTATTTCCGAACCAAACAAGCCTTCGGATGCCGGAAAATCCATAGAAACATCAGAAATTCTCGCAACACAAGAATGAAAGAATAAACACCAACCTGAAAAGAACCGCAAGGCAAGAAATCGGAGATAGATCACGGCGACGATATGGCGGGTCTACGCACGATGGTCAGATACGGGAGACCTCGCCGCCGGAGAGTAGCCGTGAAATTAGCTACTTTGGGCGAGGGAAAGTGGGAGGTGGGATTTTGAGAGAGAGAGAGAAAGCGGTGGGGATAAATTTCTAGGGTGGGGCGCGAGATTTGCAAGCAAATGTGGGTGGAAGAGAAAGAAAGAGAGCGTAAGGGAAAGCGAAGAATCTGTTATTCCAGTGAAGTGTATTTTGTTATGGTGCCAGACTGTCGTACGTGAGGGGAGGAGGGAGAGAGGGTGAAAGAGGAAGTGGCATATCAGGCGTGATAAGAATTTGAACTCCGGAGGAAGGCACCGCGAAGTGCATCAAATAACAAGGCGCCACGAGATGTTTAATTTAATATATATATGTATATTGCCAACGTGTGTGTATATCTATGTATTAAAAAATGGATAAAAAATCATTGTTTTTTAATTTTTAACGGACAAAAGCTTTCTTATAAAATCTTTAAACATGTTTGGATGGGAATGGAAAGAAGGGAAAATTATAAATAAAATGTTGTCACTTCTTTTATTTAGATGAATGAGAGAAAACGTGGAGGAAGAAATAAAATGAGCATGTATTTAAATGACTAAAATACTTGTCATTATGCCAATGAAAAAGTTATATTAAATTTAATAATATCATATAATTTTAAATCAAATTATTTAGTAAATATATAATTTTTCCTTATTCTTTTGAAACTCATCACATCTGAAGAGGTAATTTAGGGCCCGTTTGGTACAGGGAACATATGAGGAAGGAAAGGAAAGGAAGGGAAATGAAGGGAAGATTGAGAGGGAACTTAAAAAAAGTGAGTTGTTTGGTAGACATGGGAATGGAACATAAGTTGAGGGAAAATAAATTGTTTGGTTGGAAGAAAAGGATTTGGGTTAAGTAGGAAGGAGAGGGAAAATGACCATAATACCCCTGAAATGTTGAAAAGGGAGTGAGCTTTTTGTGTGGGCATCAAAGACAGAAAGGAAACAGAGGTTTGGCCGAAGTTGCTCTGTGTTGGGGAACAAGGTAAATCAAAGGAGGGTGGATGGGATCTTTGACGGCGACTACCAGAACGGCGGATGGAGGTGAGAATGAAGACGGAGCTACCGCAAATGACGGCAGCACATTGTTGAGTAGCACAGGTAGGTTGGAAGGACGACGGAGGGGGAAAATATGATATGTTTGTGTGACTGTTGCTAATGTGAGTGACATTTTTTTTAGGGGTAGGAAAGAGTGAACTGTGTGGACAAGCGAACAAGAGAGCACACTTGTGGAATTGTTAGTGGAGATGAGAAAAACAGGACATAACATGACCAAATCTACCTAGTTAATAGCGGATCTGATGCATTTAGAGAGGAGACTGGATGAGAGGTTTCCAGGGTGTGGGTTGAAGGGGAAGACTGATATCTAGAGGCGAATTAGGAGGCTAAAGCAAGATTGGATGATAGTGTGTCACATGTTAAATGGGGAAAATGTGAATGGTTTTACTTGGGACAATGTCAATTCTTGTGTGATGGCAGATGAAAATATGTGGCTGTATACATGCAAGTAAGATAGTTTATTGTTCTGAAGAACATTGATGCACAATTTTTTTTGATGTTTATGATTGTTCTTTGCAGATTGATAGGAAGGCTGATAAATTCCAAGGCAAAGATTTTCCACATTTTGAAAAGCTATGCTATGCTTGGGGAGAGTAAAAAGAAGAGAGGATGATTCTGAAGATGTTGAAAGTTTAGAGAAAGATGGACGATGAATTGGGGACGCTGAACAAACCCTGTTATTGTATTATGTAGGAAGTAGAACAAAGTGAAATTGACATTGTCTTGTAAGCTTGCTGCAGATGGCAATGTCTTATATATAATTGTAGTTGGTTGTAACTAATGCAAAAGGTTGTGAAAGTGTAAGCTGCAAGTTAATGAAAGAAGAAATTTTCCCAATGTTTTTGACATGTAAACTTTGTTTTTAGTTTATATTCATAGCAAATTAAAGTGAAATCTATTTGAGGTATCATTTATGGCACAAATTAATTGTCTTGTACGAAGAAGTTATGAATTACAAGTCAGCATAAGCTCCAAAGAACATGGGACAATAGGAAATGTCAACAAGAGTGATAATAATAATTGTTGCATGTGTCTACACAAATAATGAAATATGAACTAGCGAATGATAGAGGCAATATGAGGATTGTGCAAAACAATATCGTGACTGGAAAACATTGTGATCCATTATATGATTTCAAAGGCACACAAACATATATAGACATCTGAAGGTCTGAAAATAAGCAACATGATATATAATAATTGAGTTAAAGACAACACAAAATAAGCAGTTCAGTTAAAAAGGATCAGATGTTTAAATACGAACTAAGGAAGCAAGTTCGAATTGACAGAATAGGTATACTAAGTTTAAAAGCAACAACAACCAAGCATTACAAAATAAAGCTGAAAATAAAAAGTAAACTATCCCTAATTCTTCTTCTTCCTCTTAGCTGGGGACCTCTTGGGAGCAGACTTCCTTTAGAATGGTGAGTATGAACCAGGAAAGTTGATAGGGATGAACATGGGGGAAGAAGATGTTTGAGGTGGAGGAGGAAAGGGTGCGGAAGCTGAGAACAAATGGGCCATATTCTCAGCCGCGGGGCCAAACCTAAAACGATCTGGTGGAATGCATCGTAATGGCTGAGCCTCAATTGTTGCTCTATAAGGCACATGAGGAAGGTTCACAGCTTCAGGCAGAGGCACGATTAAGAGTAGGGTCAGTGGATCACAATCTTTTATGTCAGGAGGGGTGTTTGCTTCAAGCTGAAGGTTTGGAAGAGGAACATTAGCAAAGTGGGATTATGGGGACGACTTTGGAGAAAAGTTAGTGTTAGAGCAAGCTTTTCACCCAAGAGGGGGGTGAATTGGGTGATTTCAAAATAATCAGAAATTTAAATTCAATTTATAAAACTTTAATCACAGTAAATAAAAGGAAGAGATATTACCAAGATTCACGCAGAGATTTATACCGGTTCGGTCTCAACCACTTGACCTATGTCCAGTCCTCAGAAATCCTTTTGAGCCTTTCACTATATCTTCCAAGATTCAGTGGGTTCTTGGCACCACAGTACAAACAGCAAGTTCCTCTAGACACTCGCTCCCCCTTACACAAGGTAATCTCAAATCCCTACTCAAGGTTCCTTAACCTTAAGTTATCACTATTGGAAATGATTAAGTATGACTGACAAATCTCTCTCACAGAGTATGTAGATAAAAACTGAAGTACAGATGAAGAATTGAAGCACTTGTGAAGATATTGCTTATAGAGTATTCAGGCGTTTTTCTTCGTTGTTCATTTTTGGAATGGCTGGACATATGTAATAGAGACTTTGAGGACCGTTGTCAATTTGTCCGTTGATTCAAATGTGCTTCTGACAAATGCACCAGTATTTGTCTTTCCGTTATTTATGAATTTTGCTGCCGCCCACGAATAGTTGTCGTTTGAATGGAGAGTTCAGTTACTCGTCATGTGCGTGATGGTGGAGTACAGCTGTAACACACTTGTGAATATCACCGTTAGAAAATATTTGTATATCCACAAAATAATATGATTCACTGGAAGTGTTTTCTGAAAAATCAATAAAACCATAAGGAGTGATCTTGTTTTTGCAACTGAGCAGTAAAATAATATACCATATGATTTTGACAGCAATCTGGAGCAATCAGTAATGATTATTAATATCAAAGACTGACTAACAAAATCTACTGACTTTCATGGGAGTAATTGCAAATGGATCACAGTATATGTTTAAAAGTGTTTACTGGAGCAATAAATCATTATTGGAGAGAATACAATATCACTGGAAGTGAATTTAAAACATGTTGAAAGCTTCTGATAGTGATTACTGATTTTCTGGAAGTGATCATGAATTTTCATATTCCACTCGAGTGAATTTGGAATCACTGGAAGTGATTTTGTAAATAGTGATTTCTTCTTACAGTGATTTTGAATCCACTGGAAGTGATTTGGAAGTTTTCAACCATCACTCGAGTGATTCAAGATCACTGGAAGTGATTTGGAAAACAGTAAAATATTCTTGCAGTGATTTTCAATTCACTGGAAGTGATTCAGCGAAAATGCAACATCACTTGAGTGATTGAGGATCACTGGAAGTGATTTGGAATTCTTCAGGTATCACTCGAGTGATCTGGCATTCACTGGAAGTGATTTTCAAAACAGTGAATTTTTCTTGCAGTGAATTTTCAATCACTTGAAGTGATTTGGCGCATCACTCGAGTGATTCAAGATCACTGGAAGTGATTTGAAAAACTTGGCGCATCACTCGAGTGATCTGGACTTCACTGGAAGTGATTTTCAAAACAGTGAATTTTTCTTGCAGTGATTTATTAATCACTGGAAGTGATTATGCGCATCACTTGAGTGATTTCCCATATCACTCGAGTGATCTGGAAATTTTTCACATAACTCGAGTGATTTCAATGATCACTCGAGTGATCTTGAATATCACTCGAGTGATTAACAAAATCACTCGAGTGATCTTGCTCAGATCACTAGAATCATTTCTTTTGCTGATATGGAATCCATGAACTTCCAAAACATAATTTGTTATCATCAAAACATGAAATCTAACAGTTAGTACTGTCATATGCATGCCCTCCTTCTTCATTAGGTTGACATTTCTGGCCTAATGGAGTGTCATACTCAGGGGAAGCAGATTCTTGTGCAGTATGCATAGAAGGCCCTGCCTAATCATCATCTGTATTCCCTCATTCTTTATTAGGTTGACATTTCTGGCCTGATAGAGTGTCATACGTAGGGGAAGCAGATTCTTTTGCAGCATGCATAGAAGGCCCTACCTGATCATGTTCTGATGCCTTGAAGGCATCAAATTCCCTGAAGTCAGCAGAGTATAGGTGAATGAATTCTCTGAGGTCCTTTAAATCAAGTGCAACCTCTGATATGCGTGAGCAAATGTGTCCAATATGTGCACTAAAAGCCTCAAACTTCTCTTTCACATAACTCTCCAATTTGAGTACAACTTCTTCAAGATGGTCAAACCTTGCCTCCACGTGTGATTGAAACTTGATGACAATTTGGTCTGCCAGTTTGGCAACGGTTTCTGCCATTGCTGCAATTGCTTAAGCAGGAAGAGATCTACTAGTAAGGGAAGAACTATCAATTGCATCTTGGGGATGCTGACTGGGCTCACCTTTTTTAGCCTTAGCTGCTGCTTTGGATGTCTGTTTCCCCCTATAAGGATTTGCATCCGATGCAATACCTTCTCATCAAATTCCTCAGTCTAAATAGGTGCTTCCCCATCCTCCAAATACCAAACTTTGTTCTATTGTAAAATGAGTGACACAAGTGAGGGATATGGCAGTTCTGAGTTCTTCTTTTCTAGTGTTGCAGCCCTTAACATTGTGTCAACAATTCTCTTACCCAAATGAAAAGGCTTCCTCTTGATCATACAAGTAAGGATATGTTTGTCTTCAGGGGTTAGTGATGTGTAGTGTTTTCCTTTGTTCACAAAGTCTTGCTGTACAAGTAATGCGAGACCCGAAACCTATAAGGAAGCTGCTTTGGTCTACATAGAGAACTATTGTCAACCAAAGTCTCCCCTTCAAGCAACGTTCTGTCAATTTCTTCTGGTGAGATTTTTGAGTCAGTGGACTGTGGGCTCCTTATGCCTAACTAAGTCAGAATTATGTCCTCATTTATTTTTATAGTCAACCCTCTCACACATGTTTTCACAACTCCCTTTAAAGATATTTTTAGATGAAAATAAAAAACCTTAACGACAGATTCAAAGTAAGGTAAGGACAACTCTAAAATTCCCTGGAAAGGCTTCAGTATCGATCCCAAATCAAAGTTATAGTCCATGTCAAATGTTTCCACTTTGATTCTACTCATTCTCCAGAATTTACGACCAACTAACCTTCTGTCATATTCTTTGAGGGCAAACTTGTTGAAATCATCCTTTGTGTGTTTTTGGCCTTTGTTTCAAGTGCAACTTCTTGTACAACTTTGTTCTTATCTCATAAAGGACCACATTGTCCTCCTTCTTATTCTGGGCTCCCGACGATGCCTCTTTTTCAAAACCTTTGCTTTTGCCTTCATACTCAGAGGCATCATCATTGAGAGTTGAATTGTCGTTTTGACCCGCTGGTGTTTTCCCCTTTTTCATTTGCTCTGCTTTTTGCCTATTTGACTGTTCATATGATGCTGGCGATCAGTCTTCCTCTTCCTCCAATTGCCTCTTCCTCGTATCACTTAGTTTATCCTTCCCTTTCCTGGTCTCTTCCCTTTTTTTCTTCCTTGCTTCCTTCGCTAGATTATCGCGCTTCCATTTAGCCGCCGTCTCATAGTCGTCATACCAATCCCCTTCTCTGGTTTTGTATTTTGAACGTCCAGACCGCTTGCACTGGCAAAGCTCTGCCCTGTGTTTTCTAAAGTCATGAACATCATCCATGGTGATCCCCATTTCCTGCATACGCTCCTCTATCATTTTCACTCGTGTTATTGTTGTATCGTGCAGAAGAAAGACACAGATGGGTAAGAATGATGAAACAACAGTTTGGGTCAGTTCTTAAATCATAGAATGTGAACCGTCGTGTTAATGAAATACCAAATTCCACCCACCACTCATATGACGACATTAGGTGGACCAATTTTTGAATTTGAAATTTAAAATGTTTTAACTATCAACCAGGGCCTGCTGTATAGGTTCAAACCCAAAACCCAAGTTCAAACTTTATTATGAAGTATTAGGGATACCAGCAAAGAGAGGACAATATCAAAATTCGAACTAAGAAGTGAAATTCAAACTTCATGGGCTATAATATGACATAATTGCAACCAGTGCATAGAAAGTGCAGCTGCTTATAAACCTATCAGCATGACAATACCCTTAATAGAAACTGACAATAAATTAATGTAAACAAGTACATGAAGATTAATATGATGGAAACAAAGTTGCTGCACTAGAAGATCACATATATTGCAGAATGTTTACAACTTAGCCTACATTACATGTTTTAGTATGATATGTACATAGAGGGATTTGACAGATTTTTCATGCAAACTATACAAGAAAAATATACAACGCTATAGCAAGGCCATAAACTTTACCCTATGTTAACAATTGCATTGACCCTCATTGAACATGGTTGAAAGTTTGCAAACCATTCCTATGTGTAATGTGACATGTCCAAAAACAAGGTGACACATGTGCCTAATCCCTATAGTAATCCAAAATACCATGGACCCAACATTCAGTGGCAAGGAAGGACTACTGTCCTAGTAAACTATGGATCCATGAGGATTTGAACACTAGAGGAATCTTTCCAAATGCATTCAAAAGTTGCTCAGATGTTAGTATCTTGATATGAGCTGCATTTCTCTTAGTTAGTGTCAAACCTTTAACCTAAAGAAGTTCCATGAACAAGTCAAAACCTTTTGCATCTAGCTCAACTTGCCTTTCCTAACCTGACATTTAATTCCCTAGTTTCTCAAACACATTGACAATGGTTTTGTCCAACGAGGTAACAGTCTTTCTCAATACCTCAATAATCACTTCAGAATTGTTCAGTCTATGCTTCTTCTTGGGACAAAATGAGCCATCATTGATGTGGTTTGTGGTAGGTGCAGTTTCACCTGTTGTCTGTAAGAAATCCACATCAGTAGCAAATGTTTAGAGCGATTAAGGAAGGTCATCATATTCAAGATTTACTTCATATTCTATGTCACCAGGTGATCTTCCTTCTTCCCCAATAGCCCTATCCATAGCCCACATAAAGCACAAACTCTCAAAGTTGGGAAAAGACTTGTTCTGAAACTATCCTGCCTTAGGATAAATGATAAGTAAAATATTTGCATATTTATTTTCCCTTATATGATGATTTTGTGGACTATATTTGAGCTGAATGTAATCAATTTGGGTGTAATTAATAAATAAATAATGATTTTCTTGCAGTCATGGATAGTATCGGATTAAGAAGAATTAAAGAAGGCATTTAAGGGGAAGTTACTATTCATGCGGGACTATTCAATGTACACTGTTCATGTCTGGTACTGTTTGGAATCACTGTAGCGTACTGTAGCAGGGGTACTGTAGCGGACCATTGCGTTGTACTGTAGCGGTCGGTGTGTGTGGAAGTGGGGTGGTTCATGTAGCAGTCGGTTCACTGTAGCAGTGCGGTTCACCGTAGCAAAATCACTGTAGAAAAATACTGTAGCAGTCCGAAAATGAAGCCTATAAATAGAGCTTCTTGGCACCCTAAAATGAGGAGGAAGGAAGAGAGAGAGAGAGAATTTCTATTTTAGAGAGAGAGTTGTTATTTTTAGAATTTATTTTTTGCATTTTTTTTACTTCTTGCATACCTCCTACATGGATGGTTTTACCTCCTATATGGAAGGCCTAAGTAGTCCTCCTTTATGGATGGTATAGGTTGCCACCTACATGGATGATTTTACCTCCTATATGGTAGGCTAGATTTTTCATTTTCATGCATCTTGTAGTTGTATTTTTATGTTTTTGTAATTAATTTTTATGCAATATTTATGATGTTTGTAATATATTTTGGTTTTGTTTTTAATTTTATCATGAGCTAAATTTTCCTTTTCCTAGGGTGATGACGTAGCTTACTAATGACGGATTGAATCTTAACTTATTAAATCTAGTTTTAATTTTTCCTTCATGATTGAGTTTTAATTATTGCTCTTAATGCTTACAATTGATTGGCCACCTTTTGGATGATTTTAATATGCATGTTGAGACCGGAAGGAGATACATGTGTGTGGATCCTATAATTAAAACCATAATTTGCATATGAAATAGGAATATATTCATATGGGTTGTGTAGTCTTAATTGAGTTCCATAAATCTTAATGCATAATTGATTGCTTAAATTCATATAGGAATATATTGGGTTAGCAATTAATTATAGAATTACTTGACCTTGGAAAAAGGTTAGTAATTAAAATAGGGAAACTCAACTATCAATCATGTGGAATAAATTGGACTAGAATAGATAAGTGATTCAATCCGGAATTTATTAAGTGAAATCTAATCCCTAGGGCTTTTTCTCATATTTGTCTTTATATCACTTGTATTCATATTTCATCATTTCTATCTTGCAATCTCAATCACAACTAATCAACCGACTAAATAGAATTAAAATTACCAATTTTGGTACTTAGTGATCAATCATCGTGGGAACGATATTCTACTCACTTCTATATTACTTGATTACGACAGTGTACACTTGCACTTCTAAATACACCATCCTATACTCGTAACAATAAACATGTGAATGTTAAGTGAATGAGGTTTCCCCATACGTATGGCATATGAAATTTAATACACTAAAACTCCTGAACAAGTGCACATACCTTGACATATTCATCCAAGATCCCAACCAAAGTCAGAGGTGTTAGTACCATAAACCATATCACATGTCGATTGCCACAACTATTTCAAGGTTTTGATTCTTGAGGTTATGTGAGGACATACTTTAATCCCATGTCCAGACAGCTTCTCTTCCATCATCACCTGCAGAGCATTGGCAAATCTAGACTTGAAACCATTATCTGCCATGAACTTCTGCTCCATCGTAAGAGTAATAAGACAATCAACCAATACCTTATCCTCCTCTGAAGACCACATTTTAATCTTTGCCTTATTTCCCTATTCACTGTGCTCTATCTATAAAAAAACTCAGGCGTAAAGGGAAGTTGTTACCATAACGTAAGTCAAACAAGAAAGTATGCATAAGGATACCATACATCAAGTTATACTATAATTTAATTCAAATGCACATAAGACAAACTTGTTCCATACACAAAAACATAGCAAAGGCATTGTTCTTAAATTTTTAACATTATTCTACATCATAATCAATGGTCTATATGAGCGACACAAGCAGCAAACATGTCATTTGTCAAATGCTCCCTAAAGTTAGTCCATACATCATTGGTTTTCATAGTCATCATGGGGTGGTTCTTAATTGTTGTAGGTACTGGTTCAAAGGACTCAAGCTGTGCATCAAGAGGATCTTGAACATTCTCCCGAAAAATTAGATTATGTAGCAAACAACATGCCATGATGTATCTATTCTGAATCTTAACCGGATAGAATGATGCACTCCTGAGTATTGCCCAACTTAGCTTCAATATCCCGAAGCACCTTTCTATGACGTTACTGGCTGACGAATGCCGCATGTTAAAGCACTCATGAGGAGTTTAAGGTTGATGTCCTTGTCTCCACTCATTAAGGTGTTACCTTTTCCCTCTATAAGGCGCCAAAAATCCTTGGCAATTCGTGTACCCCATATTAACCAAGTAGTACTTTCCTTTCCAAACCAATAATGCCAATTAAATAACAAATGCTCATGACTTGCTCCTCATTTGCACACATGATACAAAATTAATTCATACAACTATAACGCTTACCTTGTGGTACTCTTAGCCCATGTCGTCTCCTTAAAGCATCTCTCAACACCCTCCCATCTGCAGCTGACCCCTCCCAACCAGGCAACACATAAATGAATTACGCATTCGGTGAGCATAAGCGTAGAACATTGGTTGTCACCTCTCCTTTTCTGTTTTGGTACCGGCAGTTGTGCTCTGCAGGGACTTGTACACGTATGTGCGTACCATCTAACACACCAAAACAGCCCTGAAAAGACAATCAAATTTAACAGCCCTTCAGGTAACCATTTCATATTTCCATCTTTAATCATTACAATGGATCACAAAACAACATAATATACCTTAAACCACTTCCAACGATAATCATTTGAGTTGTTAGGAATGGGCTCTGGTCTTTTTAAAAGCAATGATTGCAGTCTAATAGTTGCATTCAAAACAAGTTTAAAGTATCTACTAATCGTTTCCCCCGACCTACCAAACTCAAACTGAATGACTCTGTTCTTTACATGATGGCCTAACATGTGAAGGAACATTGCAACTTGCTCATCAACTAACATATGTTTCATTGGTCTCAATCCACCAATTGTGTCTAGCATGTGACACAATTTATCAAAAGTTGCCCAATATATCCTAATTTTGTTGAAGCAAGTTGTATCACAATTGTATATCATTGCCCTCAAATTTGCTTGCTTCGAATGAAAATCTAATCTAAATGACCTCTCCGGTACGTGCCTCAATATACCTCCTCCCATAGCAACTATCATGGTTAAAATCAACCTCCTCACAGCCAAAAGCAACGCTAAGCACCCAGCCAACATGGCAAACATGTTATCTGATTGTGGCTCCATACCTACATAATTTTCCCAACACTAGTTTCCTTCACATTATAAGCTACTAACTCCTCTTTCCAAGACACGTGAAATAGATTGATGTCATTTAAATGCCAACCAACACAATTACCCCCGCCACTCCTCACACAATACAAATAACAAATGGTTATGTTATTAAACAAGTGCAAAATCATTCTATGTTTCAACTGTGTTTGCTTCTCTTTACTTCTTGCATCATGAGTGTTCATTACTGAAAATGACATGCAGCTACATTGACAGTTCAACATTTATGATAATGACAACTATTTCAAAAGAAAAATCACTTGCAATACAACAAACAGAGCACACTATCAAGAAGCAATCAATGCTTTATTTTCCCTTATCTGTCGACTCCACAATACTGACACAACAATAAAAACAATTTAACACCACATACTTGAAATTAAACACGTCAACCAAACCTCCCTTCACATTTTGTCATCACTCTCTCTGCATGTTCAACACTCAGCGCAGACAGGGGAAAAACATGGCCACTACTATCCACGACAAGAGAACAAAATGCCATTCATCAATTACCTCAATTGCAAGTTGAAAGCTACTAGACAGTTTCCTTTTGCAGAGAAGCTTTTGTCACATTCCCCAGACTCTTCACCAACACCAAAAGCTCATTGGTGGTCTGGGTTTTTTATTTACTTTTATCCCCATTTTCAAGGGTATTTTTGTCCCACAATTCATGTCTCCCTGGAATGTTTCCAAGTTCACTCCAATTTTGGTGGGAAGTCACTTTCCCATGTTTAAAGGAACTTTACAAGTGGTGAGAATCAGAGTTGAAGTAACTTTTCAGCGCCAAACATGTTTTAAGCTACGGAACTTTGCCATCTTCACATTCCTTCTGCACCTTTCCACGTAACAAACAGGCCGTTAGAGGTATAAGCTCTGTCCTCCTTTATTTGCGAGAAGAGTTTTTTCCTTTGTCTGCCAGCCTTGCCTGCACTATTAGCACATGTTTGGTAAGAAGAATTGATTGTACCATAAAGGAAGGGAATGTAATGGAATAAGAAATTTCTAAGTGCCATTTGGTTCACGGAATTAGAAGTAATATAATGCAATGTAATGTAATAATGATTACATAATTTGTTTGGTTTGTCATTAGAGAAAGATGATGCATATGCATAAAAACGTTTAGTTGGATTACATCAAACATGAGAATATATGAGAATAATATAGTAAGGGATAAAATCACCCCTTTCTACACATATAATAATATACACGTTGTGTTCATGATAATCTTTTTCATTCTGTGAAGTGTACACGCTGGGTTAATAGTAATTTTTTAATATTTAATCATAGAAATATTATACAATGTATATGTTAGATTCATATTAATTTTTTAATATTTAATGATGGTAATATTATTTAATGAGATATTTTAATATTTTTTTAGCAGAGGAATATAATTTTTAAAAATTTTGAATGGGGGAATATTTCTTAAATTTCTATATTATTAATTATTTTTTTAATATTTAATGGTGGTAATTAAAATTATTTAATATTTAACCGCATTTATAGGTGGATACTTTGGTCAATTTAAAAAATTATAATGGCAATAACTTCATTTTCTCTGGATTATAGGATGTCTGCATCCTTATTCATCAATCCTAGCAGTGTAATCTTAATTACATCAAATGATGTAATCAGAATTACAAAATGTAATCCTCTTTATATTACATAAGCTTAACCAAACACTATAATTATGTTATTATATTAGGATTACATGTAATCCTCTATCATGTAATCGAACCAAACGAGCTATAACTATTGCCATCTTTGGCATGTATTGGAATAGAAAATGGTCTGATGGGAAATTTATATTTGGTAGGTTAAAATGGCGGTAAAATAAGTAGGAAGAATATACAAATGACCATGTTGCCCTTAATGAGTATTTATTAATCAAATTTGTATTCTAGTTTAAAAATCAAAACATTTAAAAATTAAATTATGCATACAATAACTTGTTAAAAATAAAATGAATGAAAAATTATAATTTAAATAAATATATAAAAATATCCAATATAAATACAAAAATTAAAATACAGAGTGACTGGCTCCTTTGATGCTAGTAGCTGCACTCTGATGTTTGAAGCTAGTCGAATTTGATCCATCAAAAGCGAATGAGCAAATGATATATTATGTGTTTGTTTGGAATAACGATAAGAGTCTTTAAATGTGCTTTTTAATCGTGATTTACGGAATAAGAGGTAAGTAATGTGAGAGGAGGGTTATCTCGACTTATATGCATAAGCACTTATAAGATAAGCCACCGTTGAAACAAACAAGCTAATACATAAACTTATAATGGGAAAATTTTGAGTCTAATTTCTAATGCAGAAAAACCCATTCAAAAATAATAATTTAGTCCTTAATATAAAATATATTTATTTAATTTGATTAAATTAAAGAAGTTAAAGATATTAGTTAATATGATATGTATTTTCTAAAGCACCATAATCATATTTTTTAATTTCCTCATTTCCTCTCTTGCTTAATTATTGTTGAAAGAGCATTAATAAGTTTCATTCAAAAAATATTTATAGTTTGTGAGATATTGTAACAAGATTCATCAAAGGTTAAAAGCTAAAATATTGATTACCTGTGGTCATTATTTTGATAATAACTTTAATCATATGAATATTGTTTTTTAATGTTTATTTCATTAGAAACCATGTCCAAAGTTATTTATAATGATAGGTCATTCATCCAATTTACATTTAAATGGAGAAATTTGGAATAGCAATTGGAGTCTTCAAAAACAGCTTTTCAGTTATGATTTACGATATACAAGGTAAGTATGTAAGAAGAGTGTTGTCTTTACTTATATGTATAAGCACTTTTACGATCCCCAATCGTGATCCTAAACATACTAAAAAGTTATATGTCCAGTGAAACTTAAGTTTTAATTTCATAAGGAAGGGAGCAAGCAAATTTGAATTTGTTCATTTATCACAAATATTTTTCAAGCATTGAACAAGGCAGCATTTTGCTTAATCTTGAAAATTATCCACTTGTCATTCGATGATTTGACTAAGAGAGCATTTAAATATGTTTTCATCTACCTCAAAATCGAATTCTCACACGTCCAATTTCACCAATGGTTCTAGATTTAGAGAGGCATTTAAAGAGCTCTTGGGCAATTCCTGGTCTTGTTTCCTTTGACCAGGACCAGGAATTGCCACCTCTCCCATAATACTCCTCAACCAAGTAAATTGTAATGGGATGGGGTTTGTTGTTAGATAAGGCCCAATATGAAACTATTATGTTATGTTTATATTGTATAAATACAGACAGGGTCTCTCTCTCTCTCTCTTCTATTTTGCACAAAATATTCAGTAAATAATAGTAGATAGTGTAAGTGGCTTAGTTGGGCCACGCCTTTGTGTCCAACAATATGCATATATATATAAACTCACTCTAGTAATCTTGATCCTTCCACAGAGCCCAATGTTTCCCTTTAAACCCACTTGTATCGACTTCATCAAATGTGACCAACCCCTCTTCAGTAGACTAAGGTGTCATTGTCATAAAGTATTTGGGCCAAGATGGGGGCCCAATGAGGAGCCCAATACTAGAACCAATAAGAAGGAGGAAGAGGTTGAGGCATAAAAGTAGAAACTACGCCAGCTGGAAGAAGCAAAGGATTAATAGTCATCGGAAGGGGTTGATGGGAATCACAAAAAACACTAGAAGGTTGTGAAGATTTAAAAACTAATTTTTCTCCTATATAACTTCTCCCTTCTCTCTAAATCTCTCTCTCCCTTCTCTCTTCTTCTCTCTCCTCCCTTTCCCCTTCCCCGTTCTACATTAGGGGTGTTGGTTGTCATGAACAAGGAAAAAATTAGACAGGGTGATGAACCGATCATGGCACAGACTTAATGGTCAATGGGTTAATTGAGGTCTAATCGATGATCGGACCTATCATATTAAAATATTACAATTTATTAATGGCAATATATATATTAATATATTTTTAAACTTCTATAGATAAAAATGAAAATCTTTAGAAAAAAAATGCTTAAAATTTATTAGTATTAGTTATGGTGCCTATACTTATGCAATGATATCTCATTTTCTATAATTAACTAATTATTATATCCCTCAAAATCTTCTTTTTTTAGATTTTTTCTTTCTTTACCTACTTTTCTCTTCATCTTGGTCTTCAAATTTTCATTTTTCCCTAAAAAATAGAGCGAGATAGTAGTTAGAGGAATAAAAAAATGTATTTCACAAAAAAAGAGTAAAAAATTTGATTGGTCCAACCACCGGTTTTTACTATTTTTACCGGTTCATGGTTTGATTCATGAACTAGACCAGTTCACCATTTTTCCAGTCCTACCGGCCGATTCGGTCTGATTTTTCACTCTATGGTTATGAATTTCCCTTGTCCTTTCTTTGATTATCTTCCTCTTCTTCCTTTATTTGGCATTTTCTCAATGAAACTCTGATTTTTAACATTTTGTTATTCCCTTTTTCTATAGCATTGTAATTGAGACTATGTTACTTGAATACTACTCCCTTTGACCTTTAAAATAAGACTCATTGATTTTTTTAAAAAAATTAAGGAATCTAAATAAATTATATTAAATTATTTGTATTTATTGTTTTTCTATAAACTAATTTTTCTGACCTATAAACTAATATATAATCTAATTATAAATAATATATATTACTCCCTTTGGTTTTTATTATAAGACTTAGCTGAAGTTTTTGGGAAAGCTAAATAAATTACTTAACTATACCCTATGTTGTGTATTACTCCCTCCAGTTTTTAATATAAGACATGTTTAGAGATTTGATCTTAATTTTAAATATAAAACATAGTTTTTATATTCATCAATTTTTTCCTAATTTACCCCTATAACCTGTTTGGTTTGATTCCATAGGAGAGGATTACATATAATCCTGATGCAACAAACCGATTACAACATTTGCTTGGGCTTGTGTAATGTAAAGAGGATTATATTTTATAATCTGGATTACATCAAGATGGCATTGCTAGGACTGTTGAATGTGAATGCAGACATGTTATAATTAAGTAAAAAAGACACTATTGGCCTTATAATTTTTTAATTTAACTAAAGGAGCCACCTCTATTAAATATTAAATAATTACCAACATTAAATATTAAAAAATTAATTAATAATATAAAAATTTTAAAAAAATTCCCCTACTAAAAAAAGTGTGTGTGTATATATATATATATTTATCCATTAAAAATATTAAAATATCTCATTAAATAATATTCCCTCCACTAAATATTAAAAACTTACCATGAACTCAACCTGTAGACTTCATAATATTTCCACCATTAAATACATAAAAAAAATATTATGAACTCAATATATACACTGCACAAATTGAAAAAATTATTGTAAACTCAACATGTACATTATATATATATATATATATATATATATATATATATGTATGTATGTATATATATATATGTATGAATGTATGTATGTGTATGTATGTATGTATGTATGTATGTATGTATAGATAGGGGTAATTTTGTCTCTTACTATATTATTCTCAAATATTCTCATGTTCAATGTAATCTTACCAAATGTTTTCATGCATATGCATCATCTTTCCTTTCCTTAATGACAAACCATACAAATTAATGTAATCATCATTACATTACATTTCATTACATCAATCACATTACCTTCGATTCCATGAACCAAACGTGCTCACCATATTGATAGTCCCTAAATAATAATCAAGGAGGAAAGAAAATGAGGAAATTAACAAAGGTGATTAAGGTGTTTTAGAAAATAAATATCATATTAATGAGCTCAACTAACTTTCTTAATCTAATCAAATTATGTTAATATATCTTATATTAATGACTGTGGGGAGAATTAGATTATATATTAGTTTATAATTCAAAAAAATTAGTTTAAAAAAATGATAAATATAAATACTTTAAAGTAATTTATCTAAATTTCTTAATCTCTTCAAAAAAAAAAAGGTGAATTAGCTTTTATATTAAAGATGGAAGATATTATATCATATATTCATCAAATTTTCTGATAGGTTCATTACATGGGGCTTGTACTAGGAAACACTTGATGGCCTTGTGATAGAGGTATAAGTGGCATCTTATATGTTGTCAAACAAGGCATCCAAGTTGGCAACCAAGGTGGCATCATCCATGGCAAACACGTTGTAGGTGGCATGATGAGGATATATTTTATAATTAAATAGGTATAGATTTTGAGATATATCTAATTAGATTTTTTAATATTGTATACCTATTTAATTATCTTTTATATATATTTTTTCCTTTTCAATCAAATATAAGATAATAAGAGATTTTGATAGAAAATCTATTCATATCATATTTTATTATACAGGAGATATTACATAAAAAAAACTCCACAAGCAGCAGAAAAGCAAATATATATGTATATATGTATGTATGTATGTATATATATATGTATGTATACATACATACATATACATAATCACTTTCTGATTCTGATTCTGATTCTTCTGTTTCTGTTTCTGTTATTTCTTTTAATTTATATATTTCTACTTCTTCATTTTCTATATCACTAAATACTGGAATTTCTAAGATTTAACCAAAGATATATAATGGAATTTTCAATAAAAATAGATAAAGAAATAAAGAATTTTGGATTAATACTAGGAATGGATTTTTTAGAAAAATTAAATAATTATAGAATTCAAGAAAAAAGAATAATTATTAACATAAACAATGTAACAATAATAATTCCTAAAGTTTTAAATGAATAATCAAAATGAACAAGAAAATCAAAACAATCAATGGAAACCAAGAGAGGAATGGTATTTAGGAGTTCCAAATTATACAGAAATTGATGGAACAATAATAAAAATAAATCATACAGATATAAGTTTTATGAGATTTCTAAAACATAAATTTGAAAAACAAAATAAAGAAGAAAAATGAAGACTAAGAGAATTATATGAACAAGATTTTTTACTATGGAAAGAAGAACATCTTTTGTTTAAGCGACATCTAAGGTATGGAGTTCTAAACTCCTTATAGGGATTTAGGGGAGTAGTTTTATCAGATTCTAAATGAGTACGGTCTAGAATGGGATTATGAGATGCATGTTATTATAATTTTCATATAAGGGATATATATTATGGTACGCCTCCAGTAGGAAACGAAGGAAGGCTATGCTGTTATGATCTGAAGGAAGAAGGTAAGGGGTCTATGGATTGACACCCTGTAATATATTCTATGCATGAAAGAGGGCATAGATCCTTCCATAACCCGGATCATATTCGGTCAACCCCATGATTTATTCCTTATATCCTAATTATGGTTTCCTGCATCTCATCTGTCTGATTTTGGTGCATGAGTAACTAATATTCTCATTCTAGGATTATCTTGAACCTATTTATGGATTGAACTATTTATTTACTCTTTTTTGCATTAAATAAATTTTTGTATTGATTTTATCTTGATCTTACTGCCTCTAAATGCCTTATCACCATTTAGTTGTCTTGTCATTTAAATTATTCTTGAGAAAGATTATTTATGTGTAGAACTGAGATAAAATCATGTTAGACTTGAAGTTTAAGTAATAAATGGATGGTTTGTTAGTATCATAGAGATATAGTTACTAACCTAGCATTGTCAAATTAAGATTGGTGTCTAAAAATGAGTTCTTATTAATTGATGCAAGAGATTGATCAATTTATTAGGATAAATATTTGGTTTGGACTCGAGAGAGCATTACCGAATGTCTTAGAATCTTAGACAAATACGCATATTCATTTATTGCTGATTGAGGGTAAATTAACTAGTTCATGAAATAAAAAGGGGATAGATAATCCTAGGTCTTTAATACTCGTGAAGTTAAGTCCGGTTTGCCTTCTGTATTTTTGTTGTTTTTTCTTTTTTAAAAAATTAAAACAAAAAAATTATTCAACCTAATTAAGAATATAATTGCTATAACTAGTTCAAGTTCTCTTTCCTTAGTCCTCGTGGGAACGATCTTTTTATATTACTTGCGACCCGTACGCTTGTGGTTAAGCTAGACGGCTAACAAGTTTTTGGCGCCGTTGCCGGGGACTTTGGAAAAAAGCTCATTGAATTAGTTATCTTAATTGTGTGATTAATCACGTTTAAATATTTTCTTTCTTTACTTGATTCTTTCATTAGCAAGTTATTCCTCGGTTGTTGTTTGGGTTTGCAGGTACCTCTCGACGTATGAGTGGCGCATTGGTAATCCATCCTAACAAATTAGAGGACGAGCATAATTCTTAAGCAGAGGAACTTAATTCTGAATCAGAATCATCAGAAGAACTGACGCTACCTAATCCAAGGAACATGGCATAACCTAATAATGAAGATATGGATCATACTTTGGATGAATATATGGAGTAAGATAGCACTATCAATCAATCTGGCATTCAATTCCCAACAATTACTGCCAGAAACTTTGAAGTAAGGCCAATTATGCTTTAGATGATTGGCACATTCACAGGAAATCAGAAGGAAGATCCGATTGAGCATTTGACAAAATTTGTTCAAATGTGCGAAAATTTCAAGCAAGCAGGAGTATCTTCTGATGCATTAAGAATGAGACTCTTCCCTATGTCGTTAGATAAAAAGGAAACATCTTGGCTTACAGCTCTTCCACCCAATTCTATCTCTACATGGGATACTTTAGCATCTCTATTCAAAGCAAGATTCATCCCAAGAGGTCAACGAGCAGTACAAAGAGCTGAGTTATTGGCTTTTACACAGGAACCAGGTGAACTTTTTCATAAGGCATGAGAAAGATTCAAAGAGATGTGGCACAACTGCCCTAATCATGAGCAAAAGACTTACGTGTTATTAAAAGCTTTTTGGGCTGGATTAGACGAACCTACCGTCTCTATGGTCAAGAGTGCTTGCAATGGTGGGATTAGCAAGAAGAAAGTGTTTGAGTTATTAAAGCTATATGATGAAATTTCCTTTAGCACTATGCAATAGTCTGATAAAGTACGCTTTGGTTACAAGACTTACAAAGAGCCAAACACTTCCAATATGTCTAATATATCTAAAGACATTGCCACTCAACTTGCAAATATGGCCAAAAGGTTTGATCAATTTGAAATGAAAATGGAGAGGACTACTTCTAAGGGCATTCATGCTATTTAGGCCCCAAGCCTCTCTTATGAAACCTGTGGAGAAGCACATTCTTATAAGGAGTGCCCACACACCATGGAGATAGTACATTACTTGAACAATAATCAAAGATATCCTTGTGGCAATCCCTATTTTAACACCTACAATCAAGGTATGAGGGATCATCTAAATTTCTCTTGAAAGAATGGACCAAGTGAGAATCCACCTAATCACTACGCCTCTACTAGCAGGCCAATGTCACCACCAGGGTTTGATTAACAACAAAAATCTAGAGAAAATGATTCCGAGATAAATAAGCTTTTGAGGTAGCTTCTCAAGAGTCAAGAAGGTATGACAAGTAAGGTTAATCTTCATGATACTTCCATAAGAAATCTTGAGATACAAGTGGGCCAAAATAGCATCTCAAATAAACACATTCAATAGGAATAGCCTACCTAGTGATACCATTCCCAATCCTCGAAGGGATGGCAAGGAAGATTGCAAAGCAGTGACTTTGAGAAGTGGAAAGCAACTAGAAGACATTCCTAACCCTAGTAGAGAGAAAAAGAAAGCAAGTGATGAGGTAACTACTGAGCAAGAAGATATTGATGATACATGTGAGGAGAAATTTACTGCTCTTGAGAAAATGAATAAGAATAAAGAGAAGACATGCACTTCACCTTTAAAATATATGCCTCCACCACCATTCCCTCAATGACTTAAGAAACATCAAGAAGATTTGCAGTTCAAGAAGTTCATTCAGATATTCAAGCAACTCCATATCAACATACCATTCGTTGAAGCTTTGGAGCATATGCCTAAATATGCCAAGTTTATGAAGGATATTCTATCTAAGAAGCGACGATTTAGTGAGTTTGAGACAGTTGCTGTAACTAAGAGTTTCATTGATATCATTAAGCAGATGCCTCAAAAATTAAAAGATCCTGGGAGTTTTTCTTTTCCTTGCCATATTGGAGATAAATTCTTGGGAAGAGGAATGTGTGACCTTGGAGCTAGCATTAACCTCATGCTTTTATCTGTCTTCAACCAATTGGGACTGGGTGAAGCTCGACCAATGACAGTTACTCTCCAATTTGCTGATAAAAGTATATCTCAACCTCAGGGAATCATTGAAGATGTACTAGTGAAGGTAGACAAATTTAACTTTCCAGCTGACTTCATTGTACTTGACTTTAAAGCAGATAGAAAATTACCCTTGCTGCTAGGGAGACCATTTTTGGCAACTTCCAAAACATTGATTGATGTAGAGAAAGGTGAGTTAACTCTGAGAGTAGCTGATGAGTAGGTCACCTTCAATATGAATCAGTTGATAAAATCTCCAAATATTCCAGAGGACTGTTTTTTCATTGACATGCTCGATCCTGTGGTATAAGAGAAAGGTGAAAAAGGTATGACTGATGACCCACTTAAAACTGTAATACTTGGGATTTATTCAGAAAATTTTATAATAGAGGAATGTAAAGCTATTATGGATGCATCAATTCCTTATCATAAAGGACGAATGCAGTTTAAATCATTTGATTTAGGTCCAGTTGATAGACAAAAGTTGAAACCCTCTCTAGAAGAACCACCCCCACTTGAGCTAAAAGTTTTGCTATCTTACTTACAGTACGTCTACTTGGGCAAAAATAATACTCTTCCTATTATTATTGCTTCTGATCTTACTATTCAACAGGAGGAGCGATTAGTTGACGTCTTGAAGGCTCAAAAAGAGCCATTGGTTGGACTATTGCAGACATTAAAGGTATTAGCTCTTCTACTTGTATGCATAAAATCCTCCTTGAAGATAAACATAAGCCATCCATTGAGCATCAAAGGAGGTTGAACCCCATCATGAGGGAAGTTGTGAAGAAAGAAATTCTTAAATGGCTTGATGTAGGCATAGTATATCCTATATCTGATAGTTCTTGGGTGAGCCCAATCCAATGTGTCCCCAAAAAGGGCAGTATGACTGTAGTGGCTAACACCCACAACGAGCTAATTCCTACTCGTACTGTTACTAGTTGGAGGGTTTGCATGGATTATCTTAAGTTGAATGCAGCAATTCGAAAAGATCACTTTCCTCTCTTATTTATTGATCAGATGCTGGATAAACTTGTTGGAAGGGAATTCTTCTGTTTTCTGGATGGATATTCTGGGTATAATCAGATTGCCATTGCCCCTGAAGACCAAGAAAAGACTACTTTTACCTATCCCTATGGGATATTCACTTTCAAACGCATGCCTTTTGGGTTATGCAATGCACCTGCTACCTTTCAGCGATGCATGATGGCTATTTTTGCTGATATGATTGAGCAAACAATGGAAGTTTTCATAGATGACTTCACAGTTTTTGGGGATTCCTGTGATGAGTGCTTGATTAATTTAGCCGATGTGTTGAGACGTTGTGAAGAAACCAACTTAGTGCTTAAATGGGAAAAATGTCACTTTATGGTGAAAGAAGGAATTGTGTTGGGCCACAAAGTTTCAAAGAATGGCTTAGAAGTAGATAGAGTGAAAATTGAAGTGATTGAGCAACTTCCTCCATTTGTGAATGTTAAGGGGGTGAGGAGCTTTCTTGGCCATGCTGGCTTCTACCGCCATTTCATTAAAGACTTCTCCAATATTACCAAGCCTCTCTGTGCTTTACTTGAGAAAGACGCATAATTCAAGTTTGATGATACTTGACTTCGAGCATTTGAAGAACTCAAGAAAAATCTTGTGACTGCGCCTATAATGATGTCCCCAAATTGGAGTTTGCCTTTTATAGTGATGTGTGACGCTAGTGACTTTGCTGTAGGAGCTATTCTTGGCCAGAAGAGAGATAAAGTCTTTCACCCAATCTATTACGCTAGTCGTACACTTAATGGTGCTCAAGCAAACTATTCAACTACGGAGAAAGAGCTTCTTGCTGTGGTATTTGCTTTCAGAAAGTTTCGTTCTTATCTAGCGGGGGCCAAAGTCATTGTACACACAGATCATGCTGCTCTTAAATACTTGTTTAGCAAGAAAGAGTCAAAGGCAAGGTTAATTCACTGGGTGCTTCTCCTACAGGAATTTGATCTTAAAATTGTTGATAGAAAGGGTACAGAAAATCAAGTTGCTGATCATTTATCTAGGTTGAATACTGATGCTCAACTAGAAGTTGACAAAGCCATTCATGAGGCTTTCCCGGATGAGCAGCTATTTGTTGTGAGCTATTCTGATGCCCCCTGGTATGCTGACTTTGTTAATTATATAGTTTGTGATATTATTCCTCTTGACTTAAATTATTATCAATGAAGAAAGTTCTTGCATGATGTTAAACTATATTATTGGGAGGAACCATTCTTGTTTCATCATTGTGTTGATCAATTGATAAGAAGATGTGTACCAGAAAACGAGCAGCAGGAAATATTAAAGTGTTGTCATTCTTTTGAGTATGGAGGACACTTTGGAGGCAACAAAACTGTAGCAAAAGTTTTACAATGTGGCTTCTTCTGGCCTACTTTGTTTAAAGATTCTTATGAGTTTGCCTTAAAGTGTGATCGATACCAACGATTGGGAAATATCTCTAAACAGAATGAGATGCCACTTAATAACATGCTTGAAGTAGAATTGTTTGATGTTTGGGGAATAGATTTTATGGGACCCTTCCTTAAATATTTTAACAACCAATATATTCTTGTAGCAGTAGATTATATGTCCAAATAGGTTGAAGCAGCTTCTTTTCCAACCAATGATGGTAAGGTTGTGGTAAAATTCTTGAAGAAGCATATTTTCACTCGATTTGGTGCACCACGAGCTATTATAAGTGATGGAGGTACCCACTTTTGTAACAGCCAGTTCAAAACTCTCTTGAAGAAATATGGTAATGGACAAGCTGAAATTTCTAATCGAGAGATTAAGAAGATTCTTGAAAAAACAGTGGGTGTTACAAGAAAGGATTGGTCCATGAAACTTGATGATGCATTATGGGCCTATCATACTGCTTATAAGATACTAATTGGTATGTTCCCATATTGGTTGGTATTTGGGAAAGCTTGTCATCTTCCGGTAGAATTGGAACATAATGCTTATTGGGCTATCAAAAAGCTCAACTTTGATGCCATGGCCGTAGGAGAAAAGAGACTCTTGCAATTAACTGAGCTTAAAGAATTTCGATTTCATGCTTATGAAAGCTTTAAGCTGTATAAAGAGAAGACTAAGAAGTTTCATGATAAGAAGATTGTGTTCAAGGCCTTTGAATTAGGACAACAGGTGCTCTTATATAATTCCAGGATGAGGTTATTTCCAGGAAAGCTAAAATCTTGTTGGTCAGGACTATTCATTATGGTTCAAGTGTTTGATCATGGTGCATTGGAGTTGAAAGGAAAAAATGGAGAGAAATTCAAAGTCAATGAGCAAAGATTAAAGCACTATTAGGGTGGTGAAGTGGATCGTCAGACCACTACATTACCCTTAGCAGTTGATTCCTGAGATGCTGCTATAGTCAGGCTGAGGACCATAAACCAAGTGCTTATTGGGAGGCAACCCAATGATTTGGTTTTCGTTGACATTATTATTATTATTGCTTTTGTTTTTACTCCTTTCTATTTCTAGGTAAATTTGGAGATATTTGCTCCTCTCGTGGCTACAAGTTCCTGCTCGAGCACTCTTTCCTCCTTCAAAAAGTTGACACATCATTGAAGTTAGTAGAGGAATATATCCACATCAGAATCAGAGACATAAACTAGGGGAGTACTAGTTTTTTTCCCTCTTTATTAATTTTTGCAACATTGAGGACAATGTTTGATTTAAGTATGGGGGAGGGATATGAATTTTTTTTGGTATTTAGGTGTGCTTGTCCTTAGGAAATTGAAAAAGATTTGTTTTTGGGCAAAATTTTTGCATTGCTTAGGATTGACCTTAACTTTAAGCACTCCCCATCTTAGAGGATGTTATAAAAAAACAAAAAAATAGAAAATAATATTTCAATTAAGCCTCTAAGCCTTAATCTTTGTTTAAATCTTGAGATGAACTATGAGAATAAGGAGTAGTTTTTAATATAAGCAACAAATTATTAGTTTATGAATATTTTGCTACATGATTTCCTTAGAAAATTAGATGATGACCTTTGCTGGCTGAGTAATCATTGATTTAGGGAAATGATTCAGGTGAAAAAAAAGAAAAAAAAGCAAAAGAAGGAAAAAAAGAATAAAAAAAATAACTCCAATGGCTTCTCTAGACCTAACATAGTAACTGGGGGCACTTCATCACCAATGTTGGCACTCGCGTCAAACGGTTAAGTCAAAGAGGGTTATGAGTTGGGCTAAAAGCCTCTTGAAGTATCTGTTGGAGTAACTGAGTAACTGGTGCTGCATCACCCATGTGCAGGGTCACGTAAAAAGGGGACCTACAACAGCTCAAGATTAATAAAAAATAGAGAAAAGAAAAATAAAACAAATGACGTATTGTTCTACCTGAGGATTCTTAGTATATTAAATGAAAAGTTTAGTTAAGTTGGGGCATTTGAATTTTTTGGGAGAAGTTTAGTAACAAAATATTCCTTTACTAATCCTATTGTTGCACTTATTACTTGTCGATCCTTTGATCATAGGACATTAAGAGATGATTACAATTGTTTAAAGCTGTTGGCTTAGTGTTCCACTCTTATAACACATTAAATAGAACAAAACTTAATAGCATGATTTAAGTGTGGTGGCATGCTGCTCTCTGTTTAGAAATTTTGTAAGCAATGTTATTTTTGTTTGAATAATAAATTTTCTTTCTTTTGCTTGAGGACAAGCAAATGTTCAAGTGTGGAGGAATTTGATGAGTATATATTTTATAATTAAATAGGTATAGATTTTAAGATATATCTAATTAGATTTATTAATATTGTATACCTATTTAATTATCTTTTATATATTTTTTTCCTTTTCAATCAAATATAAGATAATAAGAGATTTTGATAGAAAATCTATTCATATCATATTTTATTATGCAGGAGATATTACCTAAAAAAACTCCACAAGCAGCAGAAAAGCAAAGATACACACACACACACACACACACATATATATGTATGTATGTATGTATGTATGTATTACAAGAGAAGAGAAAAAGAACGTGGAGTTAGCAAATTTAATGGATGAAGACGTGGACCTCATGAAATTATGTATGTATGTATGTATTACAAGAGAAGAGAAAAAGAACGTGGAGTTAGAAAATTTAATGATGAAGACGTGGACCTCATGAAATAAACAAAAAGGAAAAGCAATAGGATGAGGAATCTAGCACCGTATGTATTGGATAGATTACAATCTCTTAGCATGGGCCCCACGGCAACTCTGAATTAGGTCTATTAAAAGAAAGGAATGGGAAATACATGAAGAACACAGACAGCGAGAACTGAGAATGATGCTAACGAGAAGATGAACATAGACGGAGAGGGACGCGAACTCATATCAGAATACAGCAGCGAGTGAGCACGAATCGAGAGGGAAACTGAATCAGAAGCGTGCAGGCGAGACATATAGTCAGTTTTTGAGAAAGAGGCGACTTTCAAGAAGAGTCTAAGTTCGAAGATAAATTGTATTAATACTCTCTGCCTTAGTATTCTTCTTTTTCTTTGAAATCTGAACTCAAGAATGATTTATTATTACCTTGTTATTTGATTTTCCTGAACATAAGTAACTAATATTCTCATTCTAGGATTATCTTGAACCTATTTATGGATTGAACTATTTATTTACTCACTTTTGCATTAAATGAATTTTTGTATTGATTTTATCTTGATCTTACTGCCTCTAAATGCCTGATCACCATTTAGTTGTCTTGTCATTTAAATTATTCTTGAGAAAGATTATTTAAGTGTAGAACTGAGATAAAATCATGTTAGACTTGAAGTTTAAGTAATAAATGGATGGTTTGTTAGTATCATAGATATATAGTTACTAACCTAGCATTGTCAAATTAAGATTGGTGTCTAAAAATGAGTCCTTATTAATTGATACAAGAGATTGATTAGTTTATTAGGATAAATATTTGGTTTAGACTAGAGAGAGCATTACCGAATATCTTAGAATCTTAGACAAATACACATATTCATTTATTGCTGATTGAGGGTAAATTAACTAGTTCATGAAATAAAAAGGGGATAGATAATCCTAGGTCTTTAATACTCGTGAAGTTAAGTCTGGTTTGCCTTATGTATTTTCGTTGATTTTTCTTTTTTAAAAATTAAAACAAAACAATTACTCAACCTAATTAAGAATATAATTGCTATAACTAGTTCAAGTTCTCTTTCCTTAGTCCTCGTGAGAACGATCTTTTTATATTACTTGCGACCTGTACGCTTGCGGTTAAGCTAGACGGCTAACATGGCACATACAATGAACAAGATGTTGTCTATATCATACAAGAAGATTCTAAGCAAGCTCAAGATCCTCTTCATGACATCAAGGGCCTAATTACTAGAAGCCTAGAAAAGAGTGAGTTGTTCAAGAGGCTGGAACAAATATTTAGGATTCAATTTGCTTCATTAATGGTCCATAATGTTAGTATATATGTTGAAGGTGCAAATGTGGCTATAATCATGCTTATTCAAGCCCATATGCATGCTTTTACAACACCTAGAAGCTTGAGCACGTGGTAAAGCATGAAGATCCATGAAATAGGAATAACATAAAGCAATAAGCCCAATATGATGATGTATAAGGCCCATGTGCAGTCCAGATTGAAGAACTCACTTCACTTAAAATACCATGTGACAAGCATGTGCCTTGGTAGAGGATTATAAGTGATGTCTAAGACAACTCAAGAAACATCTATAAGGCATCCTTATGCAACAAATCTGATTTAATATGATTTAATTTTGTTTTTAATTAGTTTCCCATTTTATTTGCATTAAATAAGGCCTTTTAGTCAAAGATTGCTCTTGAAAACTTTGTTTTAGTTTCCTATTTTTATGTAGCTGACTTAGTCTTGAAGAATAAGTAATTCCCTAATGTCTTTAGACTTGAATGGTACCAACCAAGGCAATCAATCATCATTAAGGCATCATTTATTGCATTTATGACTAGGTTTAGAGTTCTAGAGTGTTCTTTTATTGCCTCTATATGAAGGCTGCGTTTTTTGTAGTGTTGAGGGAGAAGTGATAATGATATGAATAAGAACTTTTTTCTTAAAGAATTTTATTTCTCTTGTATGAGCTTTGCTTGCATGCTTGTATTTTCGTGCGAATACTCCGAATGTATCAAGGACCAATCATCCTTGTGGTGTCTTTTATGGCTAGGGTTGTAAGAGACATGTTCTCTTAATGTCCTACCTTTAATCATCTGTCTCGTTCGTGTCTTGTTTTCTAGCCGGTCCGTTCTCCCATTCATATTTACCTTGATGCTAAAGTTAATCGCTTCATCCAAAACTGTTTTCACATCCTTAGTAAATGCCCAGTTTGAGGGTTTGGGTATATACTGTTGGAATTATTATATAAATAATGTGGGTCTATCAAATGGAACAAGTAAAACGGTTTAAGTAATAAGTGATATTGGGCTAAGAGGATGAATGAACTCGCACAATCGTGGGCCACCGAAGGCAAACACAGTTGAAATCCAACGATATTTCCCCACCCCATGTGTGCTGGTTATATATGGACTGGGCACCGTTTTTAACATATGTTTTTATGAAGATATAAAAAGTATTCTTGAAATAAATTAGTGTTTATCGAAAATATGTTTTCATAGCCATCAGTGGTGAAAAGACTGGACATTGGAGTTGGTCAAATGTATAAATGAATATTTTGAATGGTTTTTATTGCTTTTAATATGGTGTATTCATGGTCTTAAAGTACTCTTATTTTATAACATCCAAAACCAACGTTTTAATAGCCTCCAATGTTCACAAGCACCTTTTTAATACTATTAAGGTGTTGCCTAGCACATGAGTTTGTGAAGCCTATATAAAGTAGTATCTACAAGAGTTCAAACATAAGTTCATTATATTTCATTGTTATGTTCACCCTGTTCTTACAAGAATGATCCGTTTTATCTTGGGGAATGTCACTTCCTCTTAGCCGGTGGTTGCAAAATAGCTTTTAAGGACATCGTCTTTGGATGTGACTCTGATTATTTATTTTCTTTGTAGGTGCTGCTGCCGATAAATTCTACAGAACACTAGGTGGAGTTGGAAGATTCACTGGACCGTATGTGAATTTAGGTGCTAATGCCAACATATACTTTCTACCACGACCGAAAATCCAAATTGTAATCAGTGTGTAGGCTGAGCCAAATAATTCCACTTAACTTAGTAAGCCTTAAATAAAGTACACCGACTCTAGAACAACATTTTCACAACAATAATAATACTATTGAACTTCCATATTAAAATCACAATGAGAGAACAAATCCAACACATTAACTTTAGGAATCCACATGCTATCCCATGTAGTACATAACGCAATGGCTCTGACACCATCATAGTAGCCATGACATCATGTAATCCCCCAATACTTATCAATACATTACAATATACTCTATAAGTTTATGAAGTATATCGACCAAAATCCACCTCACTAGTTGTATTACCTGGAAAAAAATAGAGAAAGGGGAATAAGTCTACCACTGACCTAATGACGACATAAATAACAAATCATGCGGAAGGGAAACAAAGGTGAACATATTTTTTCAAAAACAACTTTCCTCAAAATAAATAGATGTAACAAAATTCAAATGTTGAATTTAAAACAATAATGAGGGTAAATGTTCACTTAATCCTTGTCTCAATAAAAAAAATATAATGATAATAAAATATTCAACCACAATCTTTCAATTAATATAATCACACAATATTAATCCTGGTGGGAAATAATTGTCCCACCTATATACTATTCCATATATTGTATTTCATAATCTATGTAACTTATGGTGAGGAATAACCATCTCACCTATATTCTATTTCATATATCATATACTCATGACAATGAATAACCGTCTCATTAACACACACACACACATCATATATTATATACATATAACCTTTGATGGGGAATAATCGTTCCACATAAATTTATATATCTCGTAAACCAAATATCAATATAAATCATGGTAAAGAATAACCATCTCACCCATATATATCTCTCATGTACATATACACATTCTCAATACACACAAACACACATATTAATTAATCAAAAAGAGAGGTTGAAAAAAAGGTAAATAACAATAAATAATTGAAAAAAAATTATTTTTAAAAAAATAAATCAATTTAATATTTTGAAAACATAAAGGAGGATTTGAAAATAATGTTAATAAACAAGACAAAAGTAAAAATGTATGTCAACATAAATATATTATAAAAAGTAAAGGAAAGTGGAACATAAAAGTATGAATTAAAATATCAATACTAACAAATACCATCACAATAACTATGCCCAATGAATTATAAAGTTCTCAAACAAAATGAGTACGAAAGATGTATTTAGAAGTATTTAGGATTGATAAAGCGATTTGGAATTTCATCCTAAGAAACTAGAAAAAAAAACAAGGAAAAGATATCTAAGTCTAAAAGGATAGTAAAAGTGAAACAAATGGTGCCACCTTGTGATCCATGTGCTCACCTGATAGGTCAGTTGTATAGATCCCTTTTTTAACCATACTAGGTCTATGATTGAATATTTGCTAAGGAGTACTCACGAGTATCACCTTATGCATGTCTGGATAGCATTGAAGAATTGATTAAAACAATGTCATATGTAAGAGGGAATGAGGAGGTCAACCTAGCGTGGAGCCGGAGGAAGAAATAACAGACAAAATAGAGGAATGGCGAAAGAAGAAGCAGTATATAAGGGAAGGAAGAAATTGTGAAGTCACTTGCAAGGCAAAGGCTTTTGGTGGTTTATGTGAATGAAGATGATTGAGGAGGGGTAATCTAGATTTAGTTTGGGAGATTATAGAGCTAGAGATTTGGTAGAAATTCAAATAATATATTATTGTGGTAGTAGTTGTTATTTTTGAATAATACCACTAGAATTAAATGGGTTTCCTAAATTATTCCATAAGGCAATTTCTAATATGATGAGGTTTATTAATATTTACTAAGTATTTTCTCATATTATTTTATTTCAATATTTAAATTTCAAAATAATTGTGATATTCATTATAATCAACTAAAAAATATTATAAATAAATGTTAACTTATATCATTTTAAGAGTTGTTGGAATGCTAAAAGGATTCTACTAAGAATAGGGTAGATATCTTCATAACTTTATAAGATTATTTCTTAAAAATTTCAAAACTCATTATAATTTAATTCTTCCCCCTATTTGTGTTAGGGAAAAAGACAGAAAAATATCATTTGAACTTCAAAATCTCGTTGACAAATACGGTAATGGGATTAACAAGAATTGTAATGCAATTAACAAGACATTTTGTTGTTAAATCACCTATTTGAGATTTTGAAGTTTACATGGTATTTTTCTGGGATTTTCCCTTTGTGTTATTACACTTACATAGTTGTAGAGAAGACTTTGATTTCCTTCTCAAGCAGCTCAATTCTTTTTGTTTTTTTTAACGAGCTACGGTGCAAATTTGCATATGAAATTTTCACATAAGAGCAATGTTATTAACTTGTCTCAAAAGTTTTTCTTGGTTCAATGGGGTTTCGAAAGTTTCAAAATGTAACAGTATTTCTCTATCAGATTAAAAAAAAGCTAATATTGACAATTAAGATATTAATATTGATCATTATCATTTTTAATGACAAGGACAATATTACTCTATTTCAACACTTCTAGCAAATCTTAAACCCAAAAAAACTTTCAAGCAACATTGTCATGAGTGGATGTTGTGCCTTAACCCTTTCTCTATTCCTAGTGACAGTGTCATGGCCTCTATGGATGCTGTAATTCCTATTAAATGGTCTACGTAATTTTTTTTTTCCAACAAACAAGGAAAAATTAATCAATGCATATTGAAAGCATTAGATCCCAGCAAAATTCCATAATATATGGCAGAACTTTAACGTGATTAAGCTAGTTTTTAAAGTAATAAAAATGTAGTTATGAATTTCAAATTTATAATTGAGCAAATTAAGGGATAAAAATATGATCTTATTAAATACCTATAATGTGTACATATAGATGAGAAAATGATAGGTCTAGCTAACCCTAGATATTTTCTCTTTATAATATCGGAGATATCAAGAAGAAAAAAAGGATTTCAAAATTTAAAACAATAATCCCTATAATCATGCTAACTAACCAGATCCTAATTAAAGATAATCAAATATAGATATTATTAAGTAGGCCCATTTATTCTAAGCCTAATTCTAACACTCCCCCTCAAGCTGGAGAATATATATTGGATATACCTAGCTTGCTTGCAAACTCATTGAACTTGGGCTTCACAGGAGGCTAGATTATCACATCTGCTATTTGTTTCTCTAAATGTACATAAGCTAAGTCTATCATCTTAGCTTCAATCTTTTCTTTAATGTAGTGGCGATCAATTTTAACATGCTTAGTACAATCATGTTATACTAAATTATTTGCTATTTTGAGAGCTTCCATGCTATCACTCCACATCTTGAATGATGTAGTTGGTCATAATCCCAATTATTTCAAAACATGCACTACCCATATTCCTTCATAGATTCTTAGTGTTAATGCTCTATATTCTAATTCTACACAACTTTTTGACACTATATGTTGTTTCTTGCTTCTCCAAGTCACTACTAGGTTTCTCTAGAAAAATGTGCAATATCCTGTAGTTGAGCATCTATCATATATTGATCCATCCCAATATGCATCAGTATAAACTTCTAGACCATTTTCTTCTTTATTTCCTGGTACTTGTTTATTTCCATCAGTGTAAATCTACACTCAACTGTCTACCTTTTGAAATGAAAAGACCCTTACTAGGTGTACTCTTTAGGTGCCTGAGAATCCTATTTATAGCTTCCATATGTTTTTTTAGGATTGCTAGCAAATTGACTCACTACCCCTACTGCATAGGATATATCTAGTCTAGTGTGAGATAAATAGATAAGCTTTCCCACTAATCTCTAATATCTCTCCCTGTTCACTGACTTGCCATTTGGTTTAATTGGAGTCTCTGGAGGTCTTGCACCGAGCATCCCGATTTCCTTGAGAAGATCCAAAGTCTACTTTTTTTGAGATACGCTACTTCCTATGGGTGATCTTGGAACTTCCAACCCAAGAAAATACCTTAGCTTTTCGAGATCTTTTACTTCAAATTATGTAACAAGCTTATTTTTCAGCTTTACAATCTCTTCTATATCGTTCCATGTCACCACTATGTCATCGACATAGACAATTAAAATAGTAATCTTATGATTATAGTTTTTAACAAATAAGGTATGATCATCTTGATCCTGTTTGTACCCAAAACTCTTTACAGCATGTGTAAATCTCTTAAATTAGGCCCTTGGAAATTGTTTCAACCCATATAGTGACTTGAGTAGTTTAAAAACCTTGCTAGAATTTTCTGAACTTCGCAACTGCAATGGCATTTACATGTACACCTCCTCTTCCAAATTACCATTTAGGAAAGCATTCTTGACATATGGCTAATATAATGGCTAATCTAGATTAGCTATAAGAGACAATAAAACATTTATAGTATTGAATTTAGCCACAAGAGCAAATGTTTCCTGATAATCAATACCATAGGTTTGCGTCAATTCTCTGTTAGAGCAAGCTTTTCACCCAAGAGGGAGGGTGAATTGGGTGATAACAAATTAATCAGATATTTAAATGAAATTTATAAAACTTTAATGCACAGTAATAGAAAGGAAGAGATATCACCAAAGTTCACACATGGGTTTATACTGGTTCGGTCTCAACCACTTGACCTACGTCCAGTCCTCAGAAATCATTCTGAGCCTTTCACTATATCTTCCAAGATTCAGTGGGTTCTTGGCACCACAGTACAATCAGCAAGTTCCTCTGGACACTCGCTCCCCCTTACACAAGGTAATCTTAAATCTCAACTTAAGGTTCCTCAACCTTAAGTTATCACTATGGAAAATAAATGCGTATGACTGACAAATCTCTCTCACAGAGTGTATAGATAAAAACTGAAATACTAATGAAGATTTGAAGTACTTGTAAAAGTATTGTTTGCAATGTATTCAAGCGTTTTTCTTCATACTTTTATTTTTCGAATGGCTGGACATATATATTAGAGGCTTTAAAGACTGTTGTAAATTTTTCCGTTGATTCAAAGATGCTTCTGACAAATGTAACAACATTTGTCTTCCGTTACTTATGAATTTTGCTGCCGCCCATGAATAGTTGTCGTTTGAATGGAGAGTTCAGTTACTTGTTATGTGCATGATGGTGGAGTACAGCTGTAATACACTTTGAGAATATTACCGTTAGAAAATATTTGAATATCATCAGAGTAATATGATTCACTGGAAGTGTTTTCTGAAAATCAAGAAAACCATCGGGACTGATCTTGCTTTCACTAGAGATGGATTTCAGCAACTGAGTATCGAAATAATGTATCATATGATTTTGACAGTAATCTGAAGTAATAAGTAATAATTATCAATAACAAAGATTAACTAACAAAATCTGTTGATTTCCATGAGAGTAGTCTGCAAGAGGATCACAGTGATTGTTTGAGAGTGTTACTAACAATAGGAAACATTATTGGAGTGAATATGATGTCACTGGAAGTGATTTGGAAAACATTAAAATCTTCTGTCAGTGATTACAGACTCACTGAAAGTGAACATGAGATTTTCATATTCCACTCGAGTGAATTTGGAATCACTGGAAGTGATTTTGTAAATAGTGATTTCTTCTTGCAGTGATTTTCAATCCACTGGAAGTGATTCAGCGAAAATACTATATCACTCGAGTGATTCAACATCACTGGAAGTGATTTGGAAAACAGTAAAATATTCTTGCAGTGATTTGTATTCCACTGGAAGTGATTTGGAAATTTTCAGGTATCACTCGAGTGATCTGGCATTCACTGTAAGTGATTTCCAAAACAGTGAATTTTTCTTCCAGTGTTTTCAGATTCACTGGAAGTGATTTGGCAAATATAACATATCACTCGAGTGATTCAGGATCACTGGAAGTGAAATCAGTAACAGTGATATTTTCTTGCAGTGATTTTTCAATCACTGGGAGTGATCTGGCGCATCACTCAAGTGATTACACATATCACTCGAGTGATTACACATATCACTCGAGTGATCTGGTTATTTATCATATCACTCGAGTGATTTTAAAGATCACTCGAGTGATTATCCAAATCACTCGAGTGATCTTGCTCAGATCACTTTTATCACTTCTTTTACTGATATAAAATCCATGGACTTCCAAAACATGATTTGTTATCATCAAAACATGAAATCTAACATCCTCAAGCAACCAAATGTGCCTTATATTTGTTAATACTGTCATCCAAGTTATATTTCTTTATAAAAATCCACTTAGTTCCTACAACAACAGGCTTTCTTGTGTAGTAGTTTGGTGATTTTTTAAGTTTTATTTTTGTCCAATGCTTTCAACTCTTCATCAATAGCCAATTTGCAGTTCTAATCATTCATAGCCTCCTAAAATGTCTTTGGAATTTCTTCCTTATCAACAGTAGTCACAAATGTTCTGAATTGAGATGACAATTTTTCATAGGAAACATGCATACCAATAGAATATTAAGTGCAACTATTTTACCTTTTCTTAAAGTAATAGGCCATTGTAGATCCTCAAGAATAATCTCAAGTTGAGTTTCATGACTTTGCTTCAGAGTAAGAATGGAATCTTCTTTCTTTTGCTGCTTGTTCGTCTTGAGTTCTTGCTATTTCTGTCTCTGTTTTTGTCACATGAGGTTTGGGACTAGGAGCAGGTGAGTTTGTAGAGATATGTTCAAGTACGTTGGAGGTTTCTGGCTGAGTTTTAGAAATGTTTGTAGGAGTTTCAGTAGCTAGAATATGATTTGAAGAATTAGGTGTTGCCGATGCTGGAAAAAGATGTTCAGTAATGTTTGGATTTGCAGCTATTGAGAGATGAAGTTGAGGATTATTTGGAATAGGTTCAGGCTCAGAGAAAAATGGTACTAATTCTAGTGATATTTTTGGATAATCTATCATAATTAGTGGATCAAATCCTTTATCTTTTATAGGATAAATTAGCCATTCACTACCACTCTTCCCTCGGTAATATGCACATATAGATGAAAAAAGCATAGGTTTAGCTAATCCTAGGTATTTTCTCTCTATAATATCGGAGATATCAAACAAAAAAAGGATTTTGAATTTTAAATCAATAATCTCTAGAATCATGCTAAATAATTAGAATCATAATTAAAGATAATCAAATATTAATTATTATTAATTAGGCTCATTTATTCTAAGTCAGATTCTAACAACAATAATATAATGAAACATAAAATTAAGAATAAATACGTCTCAATAAATAAATCTTATTATTTTATAGTAGTTATTATCAGCATGATCTTTATTTATTTTCAAAAACTCCATGTAATATTAAAAAATTGGAAAACCTTGTGCAAAGGGATAACTAATTTATAAGTCTTTATAGTTTCAACTTATTTTTAATAAGGTTATGTAATTTTTTCTTTTTTATCACATTCCTACCGTGTTTTTTTAGTATGTTTATGTAGTTATTTTTATTTTTTATTATATCATTATAGATTTACCTAATTTTTAATTAAATCCATACTGTTAGACTAATAAAGAAACAAAATTAAAAAAAAAATCTATATGAACTTATAAGAAATAAGTGAAATCATAAGAAGCTGATGAAGAAAAACTCATTATAAAAAAAAAACTAAAGGACCCTCATTAATAATAGGTAAGGACATGATAAAAAATACTCTTTTCGGTTTTTAATGTAGGACCTAGTTATAGATTTGATCTTGATCATAAATATAATATATTTATCATATTTTTTAATATTTTTTTAATTTATTTATATTAATACTCTCTTTCAACAATAATCAATCAAAAGATAGATTGAGGGAATTAAAAATAATGATGGAGATATTTTAAAAAAAACATATCATATTCACTAATTTAATTACCTTTCTTAATCTAATTGATAAATATATTTTATTTTAAATACCGGTGTACACATGAATCTAATTATAAAATAGGTAAAATTATGAGCACTTCGAGAAAAAGATATAAGAAAAAGATCAAAAGAATGTGTCAAAATGTGTGCGTGCCTGCGTAGGCGTGTCGCGTGCATATAAGCCTGGCAGATATTTTAGAGCTAGTTGTCGAGGTGTCCACATATAGCCCACCCAAACATGCCTCCGAGCTCCACCACCACGAGAAACCCATCCTCAAACCTGTGTCTTCTCCTTCCTCCACCTCACTCCACTATCTCACCAAACCAGACTCAAACAATAATCTACAACTGATTCAGTCATTTCCAGCATTTCTTGTGATATAATTTCAATTATTTTCCGAAGTAAAATCGGTGTTTCTCGTTCATTTCCGGCAATGGCCTGTGCATTACAAGCAACATTGGCAGCCAACAGCTGCGCGTTTTCTTCTCACAGATTCTTCATGAAATATCAGAGAGCCAATAAGCGAAGTAATGGATTGTTCACAGTGAGAGCTTCCTCTGAGGATGATGACTGCAATGAGGAAGAATGCGCCCCCGAAAAGGAAGTGAGTTCAATTTTATTTTTATTCTTTGATTTTTATTCCTATTCAGATGAATGAAGTGGTGATCTTACCCTTTTATTAAGCTTTTGGGGTTTTCTGGTTTTTGTTTTTTCTCATGCATGTGGGGATTTTGTTAGAACACACTCATTGGATATATTAATTGAGGATGAACTAAAATAAAAATGCCTGTAAACCTGCGATGAAAATTTGAAGTGTGATTAATTCTCTGGGCTAGTATTTGGTACCAGACACAATACTTGTTGGGATTTATCTCCAGAGAGAATGTTTTTAGGATTATCGTATTTACATATTGTCATATTCGATAATTTTTTGGTAGATATATCCGTTGATTTAATTATGGGTAAAATGCTTGTTCACGTCTAATGAAGCTTTTAAATTTGCTTAACCTATTTTTGGACCCGCTTTTCTACGTAGTTTTTGATTCAAAGAAAATGCCTGTAGGAATTATCAAGGCTAGATATGTTTGTTTTCGTTTATTCAATCAAGGTTAAAGTGCTATTTAATTCGTGAGGAAGCTTTGCAATTGACTTTGATTTTGTTTAGTGACACTTCAATTTTGTTTTGGAACTCTTTATCCGGGTGGCGTAGTAGTTTAAGAGGGTGAATGTTGTCATTATTGGTTTTCAAGACAGGCATGATACATTAGATTATAAAAAGGAGCATTGATGTAAATGGTGTTCTGATTTATGCTGGCCATGCTCTTTTCACGTTGTTGTAAGGTTAATTTTCTTTTAATAAGGTAATGCATATTGCAGACTGACTTCTTTTTTTAACCTCAACTATAATTTCCCTTGGCAGCAATGTAAATATGTTTGTTCCTTTTCATATGCTATTATAGACATAAGCAGACAGTTGATAATTGATTTGAACCGGCATGGTCAATAGAAGTACTGCAAATAGTTTAATTATGATGAATAGTAGGAAGCATCTAGAGGCTGCATCTCCAAACTGCATTTCTGTGGAAATTAAAAAAGCATGAAGAGTCTAATTAAATTGAGTTTTTGTGCATAAACTCACTTAAACAAAGCAGGTGATATTTTTTAATGGATTTTCTATTATTTATACTGCATATTCAGGTTTTGTGGAGGATTGCTTCTCAAGGAGGAGACTGAGAGCTTTCTAATTGTTAGTTATTGGGGCATTGTTGAAGTTTCTGAGATTTATTTATTGATTTACTAGATAGATATAGAAAATTCTTTAATCGTTGACAGGCTAAGACACATCCTTTACATTATTAACGCTTGATCAATGTCAGTTAAGCCTTTAAGCTTGCACCATGTGCTCCCAATTATTGCTTTCTTTTATGTATAACTGCATCCCAATCCTGTTGGTCTTTCCACTGTCATGACTATTAACTTATAATGAAAGATAAGAGATCACTTAAAAAAAAGAGAAAAGATAAAAGATAGCAGAAAGCTTCATGTCCTTGTGGTATTTGCTGTTTATGATGTTTAACAATCTGGATGTGATTGACACAACTGAACACGTAAAATGTGAAGTTGAAAAGGATGATAACATTTCTGTCTATGGTGATTATAGGTTGGGAAGATCAGTGTGGAGTGGTTAGCAGGGGATAAGACCAAAGTGTTGGGTACATATCCACCTAAGAAGCGAGGCTGGACAGGTTATGTTGAGAAGGACACTGCTGGACAGACAAACATATATTCAGTTGAGGTTAGTAATTTTGAGTTTTGTGTGCTCGTTAAGGGTCTGCACATTTAATGTTATATTTTTGTTCTTCAATATATTCCTTTTAACCCTCTAGTGAGATAAATTTTTCGTCATCCTAGGTTTCCAAGCGTTTGGAAAAATAGGGTACCTGCATAGTGAACTCCATCCGTGGGTTCTTAAATTTCGAAATAATTTCATCAAGTAATTATTCCAAGAAATAAATTGCAATCCATGAAATTGTTTCCAATAATATTCTGAGCCAATTGATACACGTAATCATCAGATATATAAGGAAATAGAATGAGGAAGTGAGTGGAATAGATAAAAAATGACTTCCATACCCATATTTAAATAATGTAAAGACAACAACAACAACAAAGCCTTTATCCCACTAGGTGGGGTCGGCTACATGGATTGCACGACGCCATTGTGCTCTATCAAAGACCATAGATTTCGATATATTATTAATTAAAAGGTCTCTCTTAATGACCTCATTAAGCGTTCGTTTCGGTCTTCCTCGACCTCGTTTAACAGGACTCCATACTGCTTGATCAACCCTTCTCATCGGAGCACTCAATGGCCTTCGCTGAACATGTCCAAACCATCTCAAACGATTTTCTACCATTTTTTCTTCAATAGGGGTCACTCCAACACGATCACGTATATGAGTGTTACGAATCTTGTCCTTTCTTGTATGGCCACACATCCATCTTAACATCCTCATCTCAGCTACCCCCATTTTATGTTCATGATATCCCTTTAAAGCCCAACATTCACTACCATATAGCATTGCTGGTCTTATAGCAGTGCGGTAGAATTTTCCTTTTACCTTATTAGGTACCTTACGATCACAAATAACTCCCGTAGCTTTTCTCCATTTATACCATCCGGCTTGAATTCTGTGATTGACGTCTCCATCCACCTCACCATCTTGTTGTATAATTGATCCCAAATAATGTAAAGACAAAAGAGAGACATTGTATAATAATAATAATAATAACAAGACTGTTAGACATTGGATAAAAAGCATCACTTCTCTTTTTTCTTTTTCTATCATGCGACAAAATAATATCATTTGGGAAAAATGTGTTTGGTGTTCTGTCATCTTCACCAGGTGCTTACTGGCAAATATTAAGAAATTCTATATGTCACTCCAGATTATGCAGAACCTTTGCGGATATGTCTATAACTTGAGTAGGATTAACCTTTAATTTGATTTGTTTACATGCCTATATCTCGTTGTAGCCTACCTTTGATAAACCCTCTGTGTACCTGAGAATTTATCACATTTTTGTGGCAGTCTGATGTTAATATGCATTGTGATCTTTCCAGCCTGCAGTTTATGTGGCAGAAAGTGCTATAAGTTCTGGAAGTGCCGGTTCTTCCTCAGACGGATCTGAGAACACAGCAGCAATTTATGCAGGCCTCGCCCTGATCTCTGTTGCCGCGGCATCATCGATACTGCTACAAGTCAGTAAAAACCCACCGGCTCGAGTGCAAACAGTTGAATACTCAGGACCATCACTAAGTTATTATATCAGCAAGTTCAAACCACCAGAGCTTGTTCAGGCTTCAGTCCCAAGCCAGACAGAAGCAATAGCATCAGCAAGCCCAAGTACAGAAGAATTACCATCAATTGCCCAGCCTGAAGGATCTCCCTCAGAAGTTCCACAAGTTCAGGCTCAGACCTCAAGTGAGAATGTTGTCTCATAGGCAATGGAAATTATACAACCCCTTTTTCTGTAAGAACACGGGTTTAGATCTTTTGAAGTTACTTCAAAAGATAGTTTGAGAGAGAGATAAAGGAAAATATAGGGTTCACTTGTCTTCTTATTATATCATAACTTTCTCTGAAGTCATCTACAGAAGATCTGAGTCCCCAAAAACACTAGTAGAGTTTATTCTGTATCAATGGTATAATCTTTTGTACCATGAGTCATATACACACACACTCTACGATTAGCTACATGACTAGTGGTATGTGAAAACTAATCAATTCTTGTCAACTGTATATGTATTCTTCATTTAAATTCTGTAATATGTTGTTTTGATCAAGCATTTCATTTGAATGCCAATGATCATGCTCAAAAGTTGATGCCTAAAAAAATGGTTGTTTGACCCGATGGCTTTTGAGCAAAACCATGATTGGATTTTAAATTTTAAATTTTAAATTTAAAATATCATTTCCAATGTGTAGCATCCCACCATTCAAGCGTTCTATTTCTTCGTGTTTCTTGGTCTGCTTCATTTTTTGCCATTCTACTTGGTGTCTTCAGTTTTCTTCTTTTGTTTTTCATTTTCCTTCAGTCAAGCATTGAGTGTTCTCCTCTCCATTTCGGTTTTCAGTCTTCTTCAAACTTTCTTTTTTCCCCCTTAAATGGCGTGAGATCACAGTTGAAAGGGGGAAAAAAAAAAAAAAAGTTAGCCTGCTTAACCCATCTAACCCACAGGTTATAGCCGCTTTTATCCCAGTTCAGTTCAGTTTTCTAGTTGAACCAATCGATTTCATTCGGTTTTTGGTTCCTTGATCATATCAAAGCACAAAGAAGAGAGCATTAAACTCACTGGTGGCATTAACACGAAGCATGCCATCTGTTACAAGGTGTTATGACAACAAACAACAAGTGAGTGAGTAAATAACTGACAATGAAGAACGTACGGAAATTCAAGTTTTTGGAAGGTAAGTGTCATAAATGGGCCTGTGAATAGTGAAGATCTCAGGCCCAATATTCTGTTGATCCAAATGCAAGAGAGCCAGTAGGAGAACACATTGCGTAGGACCACTTGGAAACAGTTTCCTTGTTTCTTTTTTATAATCTCATATCCACTCTCAGAATAAAAAATATATAGTTAAAATTTGATATTTTATAAAATTATTATTTTAAAAATAAATAAATTTAAATTGTAAAAATATGATCTAGACATTTCATAAAAATGCTTTCAAAATTTAAAAAATAATATAATAATAGTTTTAGAAAATATTAAATCTAAACCATTTATTTTTTTTATCTAAGAGTAGAGATGGGATTTTGAGAAGAAAATGAAAACAAAAAAGATTATGAAAGTATTTGCTTCCAGCAAATGCTGAATAAGAAAGGAAATGGGAGGAGCAGAAAGGGAAAGAATGATTTGAAAAATTCTTTCTGATGATTTTATGCTCTTTTCCTTTTTCTGATATTTCTTTGTTCTTCCTTTTATTATCCTTTCTTTTTGTTGATGCGCCTCTGTATTTGATGGCCTCAAGTAAAATAATACAGATAAGTTGCACATATAAATATTGTTGTTCATCTCAATAAGCAATGACTTTGCTAAATTTTTTATGCTGGAGTGTGTTTCTTCAAATTATATTTCCCACAAAAAAAAAAAGCACATTGATGGAAGGGCTTGCATTCGGTACTCATCACAGACCCCATGAGTTCTATATTAAAATGGATTGGCCCCATTATTTATAATTCGAGAATATCTGCGTGTGCATAATTCGTGCATATATTGTGCATAATATTTGTAATATATTCCTTTTTCAAAAAAAAAAGAAAAAAAAAAAGAAAAGAAAAGACAGAGATTGATGGAGAGAGGGGGAGGGGAAGGATCAGGGAAAGATATATATTAAAATGGATTGGCCCCATTATTTATAAATCGAGAATATCTGCGTGTGCATAATTCGTGCATATATTGTGCATAATATTTGTAATATATTCCTTTTTCAAAAAAAAAAAAAAAAGAAAAGAAAAGAAAAGAGAGTGATTGATGGAGAGAGGGGGAGGAGAAGGATCGGGAGAGATATCAGGTGCTAAAATGCGTTTGGGAATTACTCCTCGGGTCCTTAGTGTTTTTAATGAAAATATTATTTAGAGAGATGATGTTGGATCTAAATATAAGATAGTTTTCATATTTGTTAATATCTTTTAAATTTACCATTGATGCTTCCTCAACAATAATCAAGGAGGAGAGGGAATGAGAGAATCAAGGCAAATGATTAGAATGTTTTAGAAAATACATTTTATATTAACTAAATTAATTTTCTTAATTTAATCAAATTAGGTAAGTATATCTTATATTAAAAACTGGAGAAAATATTAATTTGAAATTTCTATTTTCTGATGGACTAAAACTACAATTAGAAGATCAAGTGTGATCTTTTAAATTTTAGCCATCAAAGTATAATGTTTTGCTTCGGGGCTTGGTGATCGATTACCCAACCCATCATGGGGATAAAAATGGCAAACAAGATTATTAATGGATAAAAGTTTAGGCTTCAAGATTGTGTAACCATGTGAATATCTGGAAATCATATAATTTTGCTCATCACCCAAAATCAATAATTTTGTTTTTGCCAGGTGGGTTCTGCATAATAAATGGCTGTGTTTGTTTGAAGTAAATGTCATGTATTTTATTAGCCCGGTTTGTTTCACAGGCATATCTTGCCTCAAGCTTCTGACGAAGGTGCGTGAGTGATAAATTAAGAGAAAATATCTTTAAAGTCCTAATTAAAAAATAATATCATAAAAGTCTCCTATCAATTGTGTAGTAGTTTTTTTACTTGTCAGTCAATAGGATTTTTTTAATATTATTTTTTTTAATTGGGACCTTAATGATATTTTCCCATGAATTAAAATGACTTGGGGCCGCTATTTAACTAACTTCTGAGGGACATATATGAGTTGGATATATTAACTACTTCCTCTGATCTTTAATATAAGATATATTTAGGAAGTGAATTTTGGTCCTAAATATAAGACATAATTTTTATATTTGTCAATTTTTTCTTAATTTACCCATGTTTTGATGCTTCGTCAATAATAATTAAGGAGAGAGAAGGAATGAAGGAATTATGGAAGTAATTAGGGTATTTTAAAAAATACATGTCATATTAATTAAATTAAATAACTTCATTAATCTAATTAAAATTAGAAAAATATGTTTTAAGGACATGATGGGATAACTTATTAAACTTCCTCAATCTAATAAAATTTAATAAATAAGTCTTATATCAAGGATTAGAGGGAGTATATGAAACTATAAAAATGAACCATTACATTGTTCATTATGACTCTTTCTCTTTAGACTTTATTTTATTTTATTTATTTTTTTAACTGTGCATAGTTAACACCATGACCATCTCTGGATTGAGTCATGATCCTGGACAACTTGGATTTTGAAATTTGGAACATAGATGATTCTGTTGATCTGCCAGAATAATTGTATTACTATAGTTAGGGATGGGAAGTGAAATTTGTATACAAGGCATTTTCTGTGATTTAAAACTCATATGACATTTTCTTTTTCCTATTAAAATATATTTGAATTGAGAAAACATGTATACACACACATCAAAATGTAGACTGTATTATTATTTTTTATCCTTTTTTTATTTTTTTCATAAGAAATTATGCTTGCTTGAAGAGGTTTTTGCTAGATCAATAATAATTTGAAATTCTGAATTACTATGTTTCTGGTTCTTTATGAAGGAATTATATTCAAAATATCTTGGCCTATGAAATCATATAACAGGTATGTGATGTTGACTTATACCGGTTATTTGGGAGTCACTTCTTCCATTTTACAACAATATTCTGTCAGCAATTGTGAGGAATAATAACTGATCCCTTTGTTATGTAATGTAGTTTGACATCGACACTACAACCCATATATATGTTAATGAATATCGACCCTATCCTATTTTACATCGCTCTAAGGAGCTGTTTGACCTTTAAAGGAATAATCACAGCCAACGAGTTGAAGTGATATTTAATGAGAAAAAAATGATAGAAAATCATTTGAGGTGACTTAGACACGTCCAAAGAAGGTCGTTGGATATCCAAGTGAGGAGGATCGATCAAACAACATAGAATATATAGTCTTTTGAAAAAAGGTGGGGGGAAACCGAAGCGAATACTCAATGAGGTTAGAGTGGAAATTTCTTATTAATAATATATCTAAAGATTTGGTTTATGATAGTGCATCATGGTACCATACGATCCATGTAGCAAATCTTACCTAGTAAGATAAGATTTTTATTTTTTATTTTTTTTGGTTGTGGTTTGTGCAAATTTATGTAATGCATATCTGACCTTTATAGAAACCCTAGACCACCCTTTGAGAATGCGTCAAGTAAATAAAATCCTTAATTTTAACCCATAAATAGAATTGGCTTGTCAATGCTACTACATCAAGATACTAATTAATGAAGATTACATAAAACAGTAAATTTTCATTCATCAACTAGCAAATTGCATCCTATGCCGCGGACAATATACTTGATAATAAAGGAAAAATCTGTTTGAGTACTATTTTTTAATAAAAGATAAGAGAGAGAGCTCATGAATATTGTGTTCATGCATCCTAGATGCTTTACTATATATGTATACTTGCGAACCACTTTTTGGTTCCTCTCACGAGTTTACTTCATTTTTAGTCTCTTCATCTTCTCAGAGCAGAAGCCGCTGGTGGCACCTAGTTGGCAATATCTCCATAATAGCATCGGCATTGTAGCCATGCACATGCAGTCGATGATCTCTTTTGCCACAGTTATCATCCACGGCAGAGGGCAAAGTCATACGCCTTTCACTGACTAAATCTCCACCATTGCCGTATAATTTATTTCTCAATAACTCTTAATTTCATAATACATACAAAGTTCAACTGAAAAAGAAAGATATACAAACTTCAATTAGAAAAAGTGCAGAGTCATGATGGCTAAATGATGCAAATTAAAAATTGAATTCTATCTGACTTATCTTTCAATATACTTCTACCTCACCTGGTTCTAAATTTAGGAAATTCCGATTTTCAGAATAAGGTGCATCATAGGTTGGACCAATTACCTTCAATCATAAATTTATTTATGAAAAAAACCTATAGTTTCAAAACACGTCTTTCATATTTCTCCTAAATTTTTTTGGTACTTGTCTTTCACGTTTTTAGTACTTCAAATAACTAAAGATTAGTGTTGAAAATATGGAAGATAAGTCTATAAAATATTTTACTACCAAAATTATTGAAAAACTGATTATTGAAACTGTGAAAGATGAATACTAAAAATATAGAAGATGTGTACTGAAGAAATGAAAAAGGAGTTATGACAAATACTTTAAGGTCAAAATTATACTAAAAAGTTATTTCAGGATGCTGAACGTGAATGAAAAATACTTTGTGGTGCTAAGAGCACCTTAACTTACTTATTAAGGGACTTTTTGAGAGCTAATGAGGGTAAAGTCACACCTAAAAACAGTGACAAAATTACACCTAAGATATACTTTATGAGTAATATTGCTCCACAAATGGGATTAGAGTAGTGGATGCAACAAAAAAACTAATGTGTTAGATGCTACTTTATCTTAAAAAATAAATAACATCGTTTTGTCTTTAAAAAAAAAAAAACTAAACAAAGCCATATTTTTAAAGTGGCAGTTCTTACCTGAGTACAACTACTCCATCAAAATAATTAATTCGAAATTCACATTTAATTTTCTAATTATCATTTTCTCAAACCGAAAATAGAAGTCTCAAAATTAATTATTCACAAACCCCAGGCAAATGTTGAATACCATAACTCCAAGCTCTCTCCCTGATCCCCCCTCCCCTCTCCTTTTATTTTTGTTGTTTTTTGGAAATACAACTTTAAAAAGTAAGAAGGACAAAGTCCAACATGTAAAACTTAGAGCTGGTTTGGTTTGATTCCATTACACCCTGTAGTATAGTATAATATGATGCAATGGTAGTATAATACGACGTAATGGTAATGCAATGCAATATTAATTACAGGGCTAGTGTTTGGTTTGATTTTTAACTAAGGTGCAATGAATTATATTTTAATAATGGGTTATGGTGCAAAAATAGCAATGAACTATTTTTCAAAGTGCACCCAACACAACTAACTATTTTAAGGTGCAAAAATAGACATTATGAATTTTCTTGGAGCAAAAATAGCAATTTTTGCACCCCAAAATAGATAACGAAATTGTTATTTTTGCTCCAAAAAAAAATTTACAATGTCTACTTTTACACTCTAAAATTTCATAATGTATATTTTTCCACCCTAAAATAGTTAGTTGTGTTGGGTACATGATAAGTAAAATATTTGTATATTTATTTTCCCTTATATGATGATTTTGTGGACTATATTTGAGCTGAATGTAATCAATTTGGGTGTAATTAATAAATAAATAATGATTTTCTTGCAGCCACGGACAGTACCGCATTAAGAAGAATTAAAGAAGGCATTTAAGGGGAAGTTACTATTCATAGGGTACTATTCACTGTTCATGTCTGGTATTGTTTGGAATCACTGTAGCAGGGGGGACTGTAGCAGTTCACTGTATTATACTGTAGCGGTCGGTGTGTGTAGACGTGGGGCGATTCGGTGCGGTTCCTGTAGCAGTCAGTTCATTATAGCAAGTGGGTGGTCGGTTCACTGTAACAGTGCGGTTCACTATAGCAAAATCACTATAGAAAAATACTATAGTAGTTGAAAATAAAGCCTATAAATAGAGCTTCTTGGCACCCTAAAATGAAGAGGAAGAAGAGGAAGGAAGAGAGAGAGAGATAACTTCTATTTTAGAGAGAGAGTTGTTATTTTTAGAATTTATTTCTTGCAATTTTTTTACTTCTTGCATGCCTCCTACATGGATGGTTTTACCTCCTATATGGTAGGCTAGATTTTCTATTTTCATGCATCTTGTAGTTGTATTTTTATATTTTTGTAATTAATTTTTATGCACTATTTATGATGTTTGTAATTTATTTTGGTTTTGTTTTTAATTTTATCATGAGCTAAATTTTCCTTTTCCTAGGGTGATGACGTAGCTTACTAATGACGGATTGAATATTAACTTATTAAATCTAGTTTTAATTTTTCCTTCATGGTTGAGTTTTAATTATTGTTCTTACTGCTTTCAATTGACTGGCCACCTTTTGGATGATTTTAATATGCATGTTGAGACTGGAAGGAGATGCATGTGAGTGGATCCTATAATTAAAACCATAATTTGCATATGAAATAGAAATATATTCATATGGGTTGTGTAGTCTTAATGAGTTCCATAAATCTTAATGCATGATTAATGCTTAAATTCATATAGGAATATATTGGGTTAGCAATTAATTATAGAATTACTTGACCTTGGAAGAGGCTAGTAATTAAATTAGGGAAACTTGATTATCAATCATGTGGAATAAATTGGACTAGAATAGATAAGTGATTCAATCCAGAATTTGTTAAGTGAAATCTAATCCCTATGGCTTTTTCTCATAATTGTCTTCATATCACTTGTATTCATATTTCATCATTTTTATCTTACAATCTCAATCACAACTAATCGATCGACTAAATAGAATTAAAATTACCAATTTTGGTATTCAGTGATCAATCCTTATGGGAACGATACTCTACTCACTTCTATATTACTTGATTACGACAATGTACACTTGCATTTTCTAAATACACCATCCTACACTCGTAACAAGTTTTTGGCGCCGTTGCCGGGGATTGTTGTCATTAATATCAATACCAAGTAATTATAATACTAATTTGGTCTTCATATTACATTTGTTTTCTTTTTTTTTTGTCTTTTGTTTCTTTTCAGGTTTTTGCTTAGTACATGACCAAATCGAAGAAGACTGAATTACAACCTTGTGATTATGAGATCAAGAGAACTTGTCAAAGAAATCGGAGAGTTCGAAAGCAGTCTACTTCAATCAATTCAATGTCAAATCCAGAAGGAGAAGCAGCAGATACCAAAACACTCCGTGATTATGCAACACCAACAATCATGGAGACAACTTCTGGAATCAGAAAACCACTAGTAGCATCCAACAATTTTGAAATCAATCCTGCAATTATCCAGATGGTGCAAGCAAATTAGTTCGGTGGTTTATTAACAGAAGATCTCAATACACATATAGCCAGCTTCTTAGAAATCTGTGACACATTCAAGCATAATGGTGTTACTGATGATGCCATTAGACTTAGACTTTTCCCTTTCTCACTCAGAGATAAGGCTAAGAGCTGGTTACACTCTCTACCAGTGGGAAGTATAACTACATGGGATGCCTTGGCACAAAAATTTTTGGTGAAATACTTTCTGTCAGGAAAAACTGCAAAATTGAGGAATGAAATTACCTCATTTTCCCAGCATGAACTAAAAAGCCTTTATAAAGCCTGGAAAAGATACAAGGAGTTGTTAAAGAGATGTCCTCATCATGGGTTACCGGATTGGTGGACACTGCAAACATTCTACAATAGGATGACGCATACCACCAGAATTCTTATAGATGTTGCAACTAAAGGATCTTTAATGGGAAAAAAATCTAGATGATGCCTACAATTTACTTGAGGAGATGGCGGCCAATGCATATCAATGGCCTTTTGAACGTCATAATTCAAAGAAGGTACTTGAAGTGCATGAGCTTGATATCCTTACAACTTTATCTTCTCAAGTTGCATCTATATCCAATCAAGTGAGCTCATTGACAAGTCAAACAAATGTAATCAGTACTCCTCATGAAACCTGTAACCAATATGGAGGACCTCATATGAGTATGCAAAGTCAAGATGGACACTCATCCATGCCTTCTCAGTCGGAGCAAGCTCATTACATCGGAAATCAAAGAAATGACCTATTCTCAAACACTTATAATCTAGGTTGGCGGAATCATCCAAACTTTTGCTGGAGGAATAATCAAAATGTGTTCAAGCCACAAGGGAACTACTAGCAACAAGCTCTTCAACCTCCAAATCCACCACAGCAAAAAGTGAATGTGGAAGATGCACTGGCTCAACTAACCTTGAATACATCTCAATTCATGGCTAGGACTGACGCAACACTTAAAAGCCAGGAAGCCTCGATAAAGAACTTGGAGATCCAACTGGGCCAAATTGCAAATATGCTAAATTCCATACAACCAGGTACTCTCCCAAGTGACACTGAAAAAAATCCAAGAGAGCATATGAAGGCTATTGGATTAAGGAGTGGGAAAGAATTGAAAGATCCTGTAATTCTACATAAGAATGAAAGAGAAAAGAAAGAAAGTGAAGAAGAAAAGAAGGAGGAAGCATAGAAACCTCAAGAGGATGATATGGTACCAGGAAGAATCAACTTTCCAGATAACCCTCATCCATATGTACCACCAGTTCCATACCCTCAGAGACTTGTGAAGGCAAAGCTAGACAAGCAGTATAAAAAGTTTCTGGAGGTTTTCAAAAAGTTACATATCAACATCCCTTTTGCAAACGCTCTTGCCCAAATGCCCAGTTATGCAAAATTCATGAAGGATATTCTCTCAAATAAGTGTAAGCTGGAGGAATTTGAGATAGTTGCACTTACTGAGGAGTGCAGTGCCATTCTACAAAAGAAACTACCACAAAAACTGAAAGATCCAGGAAGCTTTTACATACCTTGCACCATAGGTCAATGTAACTTTAAAAGAGCACTTTGTGACCTGGGAGCAAGTATAAATCTCATGCCCTTATATGTCTACGGAAAACTTGGTCTTGGAGAGGTGAAGCCTACCATTGTTTCATTACTTCTAGCTGATCGATCAATTAAACATCTGAGAGGTGTCTTAGAAGATGTTCTGGTAAAGGTGGACAAACTCATATTCCCAGCTGATTTCATCATACTTGACATGGAAGAAGATCAAGAAATTCCTATCATTCTTGGGAGACCACTCTTAGCAACTGGGAGAACTTTAATAGATGTGCAACAGGGAAAGTTAACCTTGCGAGCTCAAGATGATCAAGTATCTTTCAACATTTTTAAGGCTTGGTCCTTTCCAAATGAAGGTGACACCTGTTACAGGGTAGATACATTGACTAGCTGCACAAAAGACGTGGTGAATGAAATATGCACGGATCAACCATTAGCAATGAGAATGGTAGATGTATCAAAATCTACTAATCCTGAAGTGCACAAAGAATATTGGGGAATAAAACCTTAAATTTTGACTCAAAGGCAGCTAGTAAAAAGAGACTTCTCTAACTCAATGAGCTTGAAGAATTTCGACAAGAAGCTTATAAGAATACCAAATTATACAAGGAGAAGATAAAAATGTGGCATGATAAAAGAATTATGAGGAGAGAATTCACACCGGGACAAAAAGTGTTGTTATATAACTTAAGGTTAAAGCTCTTTCCGGGAAAGTTGAGATCAAGGTGGTCAGGATCTTTTACTGTGGTTAAGACATGGCCATATAGAGCTGTGGAGATTCAAGATGGTGATCGAAAATTCAAAGTGAATGAGCAAAGGCTGAAAGAATATAATGACGGTGCACTCAACACTTTGAAAATTGTCATCACTTTTGAGGAAACAACAGGTAAGTCCTAATTTTTTTTAAAAAAATTAAAAAATAAAAAAAAATTAAAGAATTTTTTTTCTTTTGTCTAGCTAAAGACATTAAAGAAGGGTGGCTATTTGGGAGGCAAACTGAAACTTCTTTTCCTTGCTCTTTCATTTTTCTTTCTTACTTACTAAAGCACACAAAACTACATCTTTAAATTTTAGTCTCATCATGGAGGAAATTATTGTAAAGCTTAAGAACAGGTTCCCTACTCTTCCTAAAGATGTGCTCAAGAAGATCTATAGTTGTCGACTTGAAAGAATGAAGATATTCAAGCGTTTGGACCTTCCTGAGGATGTCCGCTGAATCATTGAAGCTAAGGTATGTTTAATAGGTGAGATTCATGAGTCATTTATTAAACCTATGTCAGGTATGGGAAGAAGCTCTTACTCCAAAAAGAGAAGTGCTAAAAGAATGAAGGTTTGTACTAAATGTGCAAGGTAGAATTGTGATCAGTGCTGTAGGAGCAAATGTATGGTTTATATAAATCGAGAAGATAAAATTCAATTTATAAAGGATGGACTGAGTAAGGAGTAATTGGATGATATCATTCAGACACTTGAGACGCATCCTAGTGGTGATGTTCATCATGTTTTTCTTGATTTATTAGACATATTCAACAAAGAAAAAGAGTGCTACCGTCTTGGGAATCTGATGTTAAAAGTAGGGGTGAACAAATTAGAACCGAAACCGAAAACCGAACCGAACTTAATTCGGTTTTTTCGGTTCGGTTAATTCGGTTTTCGGTGAAATTTCGGTTTTTATTTTTTAAAAAATTAGGTGTTCGGTTCGGTTATTAAAAAAAATTTCGGTTAAAACCGAAATATTTATAATATATTTATATTTAATATATATTATTTGATAAATACATATTTTTATAATTAAATAAGTGTATACTTTGAATAATATTAGATAAAATCTAAATATATTTTAAATCTAATTAATCTATTTTATATATTTTACACCTAAATCTAATATTAAGGATAAAAATAATCTTTTTTTTTTTAAAAAAATTATATATTTTATTTTGTAGAAAATAAATTAAAAAAATCGGTTAATTCGGTTATTAACCGAACCGAACCGAAAATATTTCGGTTAATTCAATTCGTTTTATTTTATTAATCGGTTTCAGTTCGATTTTTTAAACTGGCTTTATTCGGTTTTTCGGTTTTTTCTGAAAACCGAACCGAAAAACCGAATGCTCTCCCCTAGTTAAAAGACCCTGTTTGCCAGTTTATAAGAAAACTGGATGGGAAGCAAATCCTCGATTCATATAAAGCTTTAAGTCGTTACTGGACGTAAAACCAGAGAAAGATGTGAGCCACAATCACAACTACTGTACATAATCTTGCTTTTGTCTAATCTGTTTTATCTTTTTCAGTAACTTTTGACTTTCTTTACTCACTTTACTTAATTTTTTCGCATAGTGGCCTACTGGTCATTCGTGTCAGAAATTGTTTTTCAATTTTTTTTGAAAAATGTGTGATTTGCATGATTTTGTTGTCGCTATTTTTGTAATATAAATATGTAATCTTCCATTTGTAAAAAACACAAAATGTCTATGAGAGAAAAAAAGAGGAGTGATATCACTTTAAAATGTAGATTTAAATCTATCTACATTTTTTGTGAAACTGACTTTGGAAAGGATGGAGAGTTTATACCTGTAGCAAAGGAACTGGGACGTACATTAGCTGCTAGAAAGATCAACTTCATCTACGGGGGAGGTATCCAGGGCCTGAGAGCAAGTGTGGCCATTGATGCTACCATTAATGGTAGTAAAGGTTTATGTGTAAGGGTGAAGGAGTTAGAAAATCACATTTTCTCCTTAAGGCAAGAGTTAGAGGTTTCAAGCTTTCCTGAACGAACGGGACGTATGTTTTACCATGCTGATGCTTTTATCGCTCTACCCAGTGGTTTTGAAACGTTGGATGCGATCTCTAGCATTGCATATTGGGCTAAACTGAACTTTCATAAAAAACCATTAGGATTATTAAATGTTAATGGTTTTTATGATAAACTGTTGTCTTTTCTTGATCATGCTGTGGAAACAGGATTCATACCCTAAGCTACTCACCATTCTATAATTTCTGCTCCAACTGCTGAGCAACTACTGGATCAAATGCAAGCCTATGAACCTAAATCAGATCCATTGGTTAAGTAAATAAGTGGGCAATCTTCAAATAGCAGTCAGAAGCAGGATCCAAATACCACTCTCCGGATGTAACTTTCTTTTATCTTATGGTTTTACTCTTAGCATTTTGATTTAATTTATTGTGTGTTTAGATTGTTAAAAAAGAACCCTTCTTTAATCTTTAGAAGACATTAAGGACAATGTCTAATTTAGGTTGGGGAAGAATTATAAAAAAATTATGTAAAAAAAGCATAGTTTCTCCATTACATAGTTAGTTAGTAAAACCATTAGATGTATGGGGTATGCATAGATGGCAGAGTAAAGAGTTATTCTTAACTATTGAGACACATCTTATTAGTTGTATTTTTTTTCTATTTCATCTTTAAAAAAAAAGAGGTTCGACCTAATAAAAAATATTTTATTTAAGTGCTTTTCAATGATTTTAAGAAGTATATAAGTTTGAAGCATGGATCAACTGAGTTTAGATATTTTATAGTATGATTGAATAACTGATTGTTGAATTTGGTGATGAATTTTGAGATTGAATGAGCTGAATTTGAAAGTCTCTAACCGTGAGCTTTTGAGCCTATATGATCAATAATGATTATCTTTATTGTGTGTGATATTCACCTATTAAGTTGTCACTCTAGAACTTGCTTTAAATCTGATTGAAATTACATGTCACATGCACATTCGAAAATGATAAAGACATTCATTTCCTTTAACCAGAGCTAAAAAGCCAACCTTTCAATTATACCATTGATAAGTCATTTTGAGCCTGATTGATTATTTCTTTATTCTCAACCCATTAATGTGTTTTAATGATATATCAAGTGCTTTTACTTGGTTCAAAAGATTAACAGAGCATTTGAAATCTTTGTGAAATAGGCTTTTGACAAGTGTGGGGGTGTTTATATTATTAACTGGAAAATTTTAAAAAAAGAAAAAAGAAAAAAATATATATTTAGTTTTGAAATAAAAATTGTGGGTTGTTGTGATGAGATAAGTCTGTTTATAATATGACTCATTTATCAATTGCTCTGTTTATTTCTTAAATATAACTCTTCATGTCACTATTTACATTCCTTTTACCCTAGCCTCATTACAACCTTCAATAAGTCCTTTTGATTTGAATTATGCATGTGAATTAGGTAGTGGAGATTGAGATTTTTAGCAAGCTTATGGTAGTGCAATTTTTTCAGGTGAATTTGAGCGAAACACTTATCCTAAAACACTTGAGAGATTGAGAGAATGAGTCACAATTATGAATTCGGTTAATTCATTTTCAAATGAAGTTACTAGTTTATACTTTTGTTGATTCAAGAATACTATGATCTCTTTATTCTTCAATTGTGTATTTGCTTATGACTTGACACTTCTGAAGAGGAAGAAGAGGAAGGAAGAGAGAGAGAGAGAGAACTTCTATTTTAGAGAGAGAGTTGTTATTTTTAGAATTTATTTCTTGCAATATTTTTACTTCTTGCATGCCTCCTACATGGATGGTTTTACCTCCTATATGGAAGGCCTAGGTAGTCCTCCTTTATGAATGGTATAGGTTGCCACCTACATGGAATGTTTTACCTCCTATATGGTAGGCTAGATTTTCTATTTTCATGCATCTTGTAGTTGTATTTTTATATTTTTGTAATTAATTTTTATGCACTATTTATGATGTTTGTAATTTATTTTGGTTTTGTTTTTAATTTTATCATGAGCTAAATTTTCCTTTTCCTAGGGTGATGACGTAGCTTACTAATGACGGATTGAATATTAACTTATTAAATCTAGTTTTAATTTTTCCTTCATGGTTGAGTTTTAATTATTGTTCTTACTGCTTTCAATTGACTGGCCACCTTTTGGATGATTTTAATATGCATGTTGAGACTGGAAGGAGATGCATGTGAGTGGATCCTATAATTAAAACCATAATTTGCATATGAAATAGAAATATATTCATATGGGTTGTGTAGTCTTAATGAGTTCCATAAATCTTAATGCATGATTAATGCTTAAATTCATATAGGAATATATTGGGTTAGCAATTAATTATAGAATTACTTGACCTTGGAAGAGGCTAGTAATTAAATTAGGAAAACTTGATTATCAATCATGTGGAATAAATTGGACTAGAATAGATAAGTGATTCAATCCAGAATTTGTTAAGTGAAATCTAATCCCTAGGGCTTTTTCTCATAATTGTCTTCATATCACTTGTATCATATTTCATCATTTTTATCTTACAATCTCAATCACAACTAATCGACCGACTAAATAGAATTAAAATTATCAATTTTGGTACTTAGTGATTAATCCTTGTGGGAACGATACTCTACTCACTTCTATATTATTTGATTATGACAGTGTACACTTGCATTTTCTAAATACACCATCCTACATTCGTAATAGTATACTTTGGAAAATAGTTCTTTACTAAATCTGTACCTTAACCATTTAATAATTATTTAAAATTAATGTACCATACAAAGTCTATTTTACCCTTAAATAATCTTTGTAGAAAAAATAATTAAGAGTCATTATGTTGCTTCATTATAACCATTACGTTATTTCGCTAAGGATCATCTGATGTCGATGGTTGTGGTGGTGGTGGTAGAGGGAACAATAACAGTGATGTGGCAGTGGCAATGACAAGTGGTGACAGCTACAACAGTGAAGGGGGAGGTAGTGGTGGTAGCAACAGTAGAGGTGGTAGCGGCGGGGGGTGGCGGCGACGGCAGTATAGGAGGAGGAGATGGTGATGGCAACGACAATAATGGTGGAGGTGGTGCGGTAAGGGACGACGATGGAGGTGGAGGTGACAGGGGATGGCATTGGAAGAAGAGGTAGTGGCAGCAGTGGAGATAATAGTAGAGCAGGAGGTGGCAGTAGCGGGGTTGGCTACGATGGCAGTGAAAGAGGAGGAGGTAGTGGCAGTGGTGGCAATGGTAGGGTGACAGCGGAGGCGAAGGTAGTGGTGGCAACGACGGCAAGAATAAAGGTGATGGCAGTGAGGGTGTGATATCTCATTTCATATAGCCTCAGATGATTACAAAAGAGTAGTGAAATCATTCCTAAAACCAGGATCAGGTCCTAGATTAAGCAGTTTCGGAAAACATTCGCAAATTTCAAACCTATCTTAAGATTCGAACCTAGGATTGGTAAGGAATTTTGAGGGTAGTAAAATTTTCTCAAACCATTTCCATAAACATTCACTATCTCACTAAGTCTTACCGGCTCTTCTTTTAGTTTTATCAGAGTTTGTGAGCTATTCTCTACTTAGTTCTCATGTTCCATACCATAATTATATTTCGTTAGCCATCGGAAGCATAACATAACTAAATCGTTCTTTGACTAGTCTACTGGCATTACCAATTTCACTATTGTAGTATGTCAGAGTCACAGGCTATTTATAATATATACAGATCCAAAATATCCAAAGTATAAGTAACATACAACCAATAAAACTAAAATCTTCCACGTTCCAGCCTCTAGCCGTATGTATTTATCTTCTTCTTGCCTCTTGAGCTATTTCCCTGTACTGTAGATGAGTTTATGGAAAAAGAGTGAGATTTAAAATTGTTAGAACTGGCTGACACCCAAGAGGCGGGGTGAATTGGGTGTACGATAATAAAGTGTGATCTATTAAAATATTTTTCCAACTTATCAAATCAATACATGTGGAATATAAAATCATAAGCAGCTATGTAAATCTTATATGCTGGAAATGTAAAAGCTTAGGGAAGATAATATGCAAACTGTGATTTATCTTGGTTCGGTCCAATCTACGATGATCTATGTCCAGTCCCCAGGCTCCTCCTGAGATTTCCAATCTACTATCTTCTTGTTTAACTGGGCACAAGAAAAGCCTTTACAAATTTCTTACGAAGTCACTCCCCCTTACACACTGTAAGGTTTACACCCTCTTACGGTAAGTTGAGCAAAGCAATCCCAAAGTCCTTTCTCTCTTACTTACATGTGCAAGTCTTACGAGTAGCAACGTTCTCTCCTGCTTACACCACTGTAAGTCTTACGAGCAGCAACGCTCTCTACTGCTTGCACCTTGTAAGTCTTACGAGCAGAAAATACTGCTAACAATTCTCTCTACAACTTTTTCGTAAGGTAATCTACCCTCTCAAGGTCCCTCTACCTTGAGATCAATACAGAAGTATAGATAGTATGTTTACAGACTCTCTCACAGAGTAGATAAATGCTTACTGAAGTATAACACAAGTAATCTCACTCTCACAGATACATCATATATAAACAGATAAGAACAGAGAGTGCAAGAGGCGGAAGACTCAGGATATCAACATGCTTCTATTTTTCTTTCATCTGTACGCTACCTTCTGAGTTTGAATCCTCTTCTATTTATAGCTGAGTTATAGAAGAGGACCATTGTTAAGCATCCGTCCGTTAGAGTCTATTACTCCATTTGACCGTTGCACGTATTTGAATATTTGCCCATTGGTCTGTTGAGCTTTCTGTTGAGTATTGGTGTTCAAAAGATAAACGTTGCATATGTATTTAAATATTTTCCCATTGATCGTGCTCTGACATATGCTTCAGTTGTTTGCACATTCCATTGACTCATTTGTTAAATATTGATATTGCCTATGATTCGTCATCGTTAAATATTGGTCGGTTGCTTCCCATGTGAACTGTAGTAGAATACATGTAATGCACTGACAGAAAATAGCCGTTAGAGAATATTTTAAATATCACTCGAGTGGATAATTACTTCACCGGAAGTGATCCACATCAGTAAAGTACACCATGAAATCATTCTGGTTGTTTCCTTATTCCTGTCAAGTTTCTGGAAGTTATTCTGATGAGAACAGTGAATCACTTGAGTTAACTTATAATTCACTTGCAGTGATATTCTGAAACATGAGAATCATTTGAGTGCGGTGTAACTTCACTGGAGGTGATTTTGATTAACACTTGACTGTAGAAGCATTTCACCGGTAGTAATCTTAATTTCTGGATGTGACTGTCATTGGAACTGATTTCAATTTAGTGAAGAATGCACTGAGTGATCATAGATACTGACAAGAAGTGAAATTGACAAAACTTCATATCAATTGATCTTGGCACGTCTCTGGAAGTGATCTGCAAAATCAACATAATCACTTGCTTGGATATTATCTGATTGATGCAATTGATACCAGTAAGAGTGATCTTTGTTTCATCAGAGGTGATTCAGATTCTCTGGTAGTGATTTTCACAAACACTGTATTTTTCTGGCAGTGCATTGCATGATTACTGGAAGTGACTGAAAGTGAAAGATCTTCATATCACTTGAGTAAATATTGGTTCATCAGTAGTGATCTGAGGCATACTGGCTTTCACTGGAGCTGTATTCTGGTTCACTGGAAGTGATTTGAGAAAGAGTGAAATTCACTGGAAGTGATCTACGAAAAAAACATAATCACTCGAGTGATTTTGGCATCACTGGAAGTGATTTTACAAACAATGAATTTTTCTTGCAGTGATTTCAGGCGCACTGGAAGTGATTCTGAAAAATCTCATATCACTCGAGTGATTTTGGCATCACTGGAAGTGAAATCCGGAACAGTGAAAAATTCCTGCAATGATTCTGGCGCCACTGGAAGTGATCTGCTGAATAACCCATATCACTCGAGTGAATTCTGGAATCACTCGAGTGATCACTAAAAATCTCTCGAGTGATCTGTTCTTCAGATCACCTTAACTTCGTTGTTGCGTTTCCAATTCTTCAGCAAGCAGGGGTAAACTTCCAGATGACATAACTCTTCTAATATGACTCTAAAATTTCTGTATTATATATCAATGGAAAGCTCTTGAAGTCTAGTTTCATATGGAACCAGTTTCAGCTCAAACGGATCTGTAGTTTGAGAGTTATGGCCAAAATACAAAATCTGTTCAAGAAAGTAATGCTGATATGAAGACCAAATTCGAACACTTATATCTCCTTCATATGAGCTCATTTGAAGTTTCTTCTAGTGTCAAAATGATGCATTGGGAGTCTATTTTCATATGCAACTAGTTTGGTCTCAATCGGATTTTTATTTTGAGAGATATGATCAAATAACCAGGCCTCGCTCAGCTGGACGAAAAATATAGTCTGAAAAACTGCAAATCACTCGAGTGAATAGTGAATCACTGCAAGTGATTTCCACTGTTTTCAGAATCACTCGAGTGATTGTTAAAATCACTCGATGCTACAGTGAAATACGCTACAGTGACCATATGCTACAGTGCCCACTACTACAGTACCCATAGAACTTGAATCTTCATATTTTTCATTAATCCTTGCAAGTTCTTCATTCCTCAATCTCTTTCTTTCATTGCTTGACTAATCTACAATATATGCAATATCAAATAGTTAGTCAATGTACTAGGGAAGTATACTATGCAAACTTCTGCTCTCTTAATATTTGACATCTATATTTGTCATCATCAAAACTAATTGTATCTAACAAAAATAATCTCAGTAGTAACATAGTGCCAATCATACAAATATAACATCACAAAACATGCCACACAGTCATCATATAATAGAATCATCACAACAGCATTCAGTGCATCACATGCAGTTCATATATCATCATAGCGCTAGGTATATTGCAAAGCCCCGAGGGATACCCGCATATAAAGGTCTTAGGCATCTACTTATGCATCACATAACGTTATTGGCATGGGCGTCCACCCGCGTAGAAAGGCCTCAGGCGACCACCCCGCATATCCAGAATATGTCAGACAATTTTTAATGATTTCAACCAACATACAGTGTATATTATAAAACATACAAAATACAAGTTACTACCTGGCTGCTTCCCTCTAGCAGTTTCCACCTGTTTCTCTGAGCTCGGGAAAGTATTAAGCTTCAGACAGCTGTTAAGTCCTATAATTAGAATTACGGACAATCAGTCATTACTCAATCCAATCTTTTGGTATAATGTAAACTAGATTTTTCTTGGTTTAGCTTGTTGGTTGTCATCTGAGTCACTTAGGTAGGCTTTGGAAGTCCTAACAAAGGCCTATGGGGTTGGAAAACACCATACCAATCAACACTTCTTAGAAAATATAAAATATTGAAAATTTTGGGTCTTGGCCGCGGCAAAAAACAGGTCAGAAACTTTTTGGCCGCGGCCAAGAATATCCTGTTTCTTGACTAAACTTCCAAAAATCATAACTAAATCTAGAAAATTCCAAATGAGGTTCTTCTAAGTGATAAATGACCCTATTTAAGTCTACTTTTAGGAAAAAGATATATCCATAAGCTAAATGCACTCAAATAAGTATATGATTCTATTTTATTAGACCCTATTCCAGAATTACCAATTTTGCATACCCAAACTTTAAAAACTCTTATCTCCCAATGTATTTGTCCAAAAATTACAAACTACCTATCATATTAAAGCTATATATCTATAATTTAATTCTAGAAAGTTTCAATATTTTTGAACAAGTTTTGACCCATGAAACATCTTGCACAACATCACTGTTTTAGACATGGTAGATCAACAACATGTACATACATATTTTATAAATTTCCAAATCTGGTATACAAACATCCAAAAATCATGAAAACTTCCATACCTACACAATTTTTCCTTATAAAGCCAATGAAAGCATCAAAATTACCAAATTTCTAATTTTCACCATTTCACACACAGGGCAACAAGTTTGGGTTCATAGGAGAAACATGTTAGTTTCTTGTTTTCTCTTGCTTAATCACTTCCTTTCTACTCCTAATTACATGATTAGCTATTTAAACATTAAATGGACATGTTTAAAGGGAATTTGGATAGTATTTCCCCATGGTTTAGCTTCAGCCCATTTTTAAAAAACAAGAGAAATCAACACCATATTCTCCAACAACATCAACTAAGGCAAAAGAAGTAAGTTTTGAAATTTACCTCTTGATTCCTACTCCTTCTCTCTCTAAAACGTCAGCCCCCTCTCTCTCTTATCTTGAGATTTGTCTTGAAAGCCATGAATTTAATGGAGTATAAGAGGTAAGGAGAGGTTATGGAGTGAATAGGAAGTATAAACTTTAAGATTACAAGCTTTTTACCTTTGATCTTTAAAAACCCTAGCTCTTTGTGTGCTTGGAATATGGCTCAACTCTTTCTCTCTCTTGGTTCTATTTTTTGATCAAAAATGAAGATGGAAAGATGAAAAGATGATGACTTAATGAAGTGTTCAAGCTTGCTTTACATGTGGAAATTTCCAATTGGTCCAAGTTTTGACTTTTCTTGCGTAATATTATCTAAATATTCTCATTTCCTTTTTATTCCCTTGGTTATCCGAAAATGCAATGGAAAGAGAGAGTATATGTTTCTTTTGAAATATCTCATAATACCATCTCATAAGTCATTGACCAAAGCCTTAAGCTTTTTGACCCTTGGACATTTTGACTCTTTGAATTTTTCCTTAGTAATAATAGTCCAAAATAAGCTTATTAATTACCAAATGACCATTTCATCTTTTTAATTCTAATTTAACTGAAATTATTGGGAATATTAGGGGGGAAATAATTATTTCCTATTTTATGGAAAAATTACCATTTTTCCCTTACGTTTTATGATTTATTGGAAAAAATCATTTCTTGCTCATTTTCTTTGGTTTGGCCTAACTTTTGACACTTGTATAAGGCCATTATTTGTATCATTTTATGCTCAAATTTTTGTTACAATATTAGGCCTTTAAGTGGACATTAATTGACTCTCTGTGTCTTTACTTGGCCGAATTATATGTAACCGGCGATTGGAATTTTTCTGTAAACTTTTACACACAACAATTCACCATTTTATTCTACTAAATATCACAAATACATATATAAGGAATATTAGTGAAAAATTGGGGTATTACAGAGGGTGGCAGTGGCAGCAGTAGAGAAGGAGCAGGCGGTGGCGGTGGCGACATTGGTAGGGTGACGGCGGCGTCAGAGGAGGAAGAGGTAGTGGTGGCAACAACTGCAATGATGGAGGTAGAGGTGGAGGTAGTGGTGGCTGGGGTGGCAACGATGGAGGTAAAGGAGGAGGAGGTAGTGGTGACGGGCACAATGGTGGTGACGATAGTGGTGGCCGAGGGGGGTGTCAGCGACAGCGGTGGAGGAGGATGTAATGGTAAGTGAAACAAAGACAAATGAAACTAAAAGGTAAATAGGACTTTTTCAACCGTGCAATGGGGTGGTAATGAGTATTCTTTAGAGGAATGTATGAATGAGGATTACCAATTTTTAGGTAATTATCATTATCATGATAAAACCCTATTACCATACTAAAGAGTAACCAAACACTTTTATCTTAATAATATAATCATAGTTACCATTACAGACTTGCAATGCAGTTGAACTAAATGGCTAATAATATGTTGTGTACTCTGCTACTTTGTTAACATGTTGTGTTTTTAATTGGATTGTTTTTAAATTGAATCGTAAAGGATAAATTTTTAATTTTGATTTTATTGATGGAAGCAGAACAATGAGAATTCAAAAAAGAAATATTGGAGTACCCAATGCAATCGAATGGGCTTATCATGTTTCAAAGGGTTTTGCCAATTTGGTGGAGTCCATCATGGGAGAAATCTTCATTGATTCTAACTCTAACATTGACATTGTGTGGCAGGTATATACCTCTTTAATTTAATTACTAAATTTTTTTAATAGTTAAAAGTTTATGTGAGTTGGATTTTGGAGGTTTATTAGGATCAAAACATACCTATAGATGTACTTACATATTATCTACTAACATGACTCTCACATCAATAGCAATATTTAAACTCATCACCATATGAGTTACGAGCTGACCAACATTTATTGGTTGAATTGTAAAATTTATGACTTATAAATAATATAATTTATTACATGCATCACACATATTCTTTCTTATATTAGACATAGCATGATTTGATGAACCATTGATAGATGGAGAGCCTATCATATAGGGGAAGAGTAAAAAAAACGTCTATGAAATTTTTTGGGTGGGGTCTTACTAACTTTATTCCTTTTTGCAAATAAGTCAACCAAAATTTCTAAAATGAATAGGGGAAGAATTTGTATTGTAAATTGCAGTATCTATATTAACATAAGTACTTACATATTAAAAATGGACGTATGAAAACATACAGAGATATTCTAATTTTCATTATCTATGGGTAACATATGATAATGGACATTGCTTGATTTAGCTATCTTGCGATTTTTGCATGAGTTACCTTCTATATGCCATCCAAGGTTTGTTTCCATCACTTCTTTAATTTGACATGATATAATCTTCTTAACAATAAATAAATGGGCCTTATTAGATGCATAATACCATTTTATAGCCAAACTATTTTGGGATATGTAGTTGTTTATAGTACTGCAAATGAGATAGGGTTGAGGTGCAAATTTGTCCTGAAAGTTTTCGTTGAGGAGTAATGTTGTAACGTAAGTTTTTTAGGTTCAATGTTGCCCCAAAAATATTAAAAAAAAGAATAATGTTACCCTTTACTGTTAAAATTTTAACGGTCAATGTCTATTTTTTAATAACCAACGTTAGTTTTTTAATGGTATAGGGCAATATTGTTATATTTTAAAATTTTTAGGGTAGTATTGAACAACAACAAAACTTTCTGGGCAACAACATTACTCCTCAGAAAAAACTTCAAGGGAAAATTTGCACATTAATTCAATAAGATATGATATATTATCTTAAAATTAAACCATGTGACTGAGTTAATAATAAATGTGAGTAGATAATCAACAAGTGTAGCTAAATAACCATAAATTAAATTATCCTGCTATTTTATACACCTAAAAATTGTTTAAAGCTAATTTGGGCAGCATTCAAACTCAAATACTTTTTATTTTTTTGCTAAGTATAGGTATCCTCCTAATAGAGACAAATCTTATTCGAGGCATTGTTGGGCATTAAATATGAGCATCTCTCTCAGTAGGGATTCGAACTTTAATTCATCACGTTATGAGTGACTAGCCCTTCCTTTAAACCCAACCCATATTGGTTAAACTCAAATACTTTTAGTGAAACTGTGCATTTACTTCTTTAGAGAAGATGGGATGGACACATATGGGCCTGCTAGTTTGTTTTTCCCTAATTTGTCTGTATTGCGTTTCTTTGTCTAAAGTGGTTACGGGGCTTTATTTTCTTTCATTTTCTGGTATCTCATTATGGACTTCACATTGGGCTTGTGGTTTTTATTGGGACTAGTTTCTAATTAATTCAATTAATATGTGGGTTCCAGTTTGGGTAGGCATGGTTTAGGGCTTTGTTTAATAAATTGAAAAACCAATTATTGAAAATGTAAAAGATATTGTACCCAAAAAAAATAAATGTAAAAGATAAGTACCAAAAATAGAGAAGAGAAGTACTGAAAATATGAAAAAAAAGAGTTGTGAAAAATACTTATAGGGAAAAATTATACTAAAATAATAATTTAGGGTGCTGAATGCTAATAAAAAATACTTTATGGTACTAAGATCACCTTAACGAACTTTTTGAGAGTTAATGAGGGCAGAATTGAACATAAAAAATTACTATAATGGCAAAATTACACCTAAAATATACTTTATGGGCAAAAATGCACCACAAATAAGATTAGAGTGCTGGATACAATAGAGAAATCATATGATGATGCCACTTTATCCTAAAAATCAAACAACATTATGTTTTATCTTCTTTTAAAAAATAATAAATAAAGCCATACTTTTAAAAGTAGCAATTCTTTTTTTTTTATTTGATTAAGAGTTTCCCTCTCGAGACTTAGAAGGCAAAGAGTTTTCATTTCTCCCAATAATTGCGCTTCCTGATATTTATACTTGTGTTATCTTCTTTATAGTGATGAAGCCTCTTATCACCTCAACCAACAGCTTGTTGGTAAAATAGCAATCCTCAACCAATAGCTTGTTGGTAAAGTAGCAATTCTTATATGAGTGCCATTCTAATTGTTTAAGTTACCTTCTATTTTGTATTCTATTCGTTTTTGTCTTATTTTGTGTGCCATTCTAATTGTTTAAGTTAAGGGAAATTAATTTTGGCTATTTTTTTTAACTTTCTCAAAAAATTTGTAAATTTCTTGTGTTTTAATTGTATAAACATTTGCAAAACTACTTTTAGGCGATTATATAACCATTTGAGTTTCGCGAAATTGAATTTGAGCTAAAAATATGCCGAAATTAACTTTAAGGAATGGTAGGTCCACTCCAGATATATAATTGCATCATCAAAGCGGAAAGAAATATAGTTTACACGTAATAAAAACTATGTGTCACTTAATTAAACGTTCTTAATGATTTAACCAAACTCGATTTTCCTCTTGTTCTGATTATAGATAGATATATACGCGCAAATATCATTCGCTTTTTGTAGTGTAATCTTCATGTGTCTTATTGCATCAGAATGCTTGCAATATTGAGTGGATATTCCACTATAAACAGACCCTTTTTATTTCTGAATTTCCAAGTTTTTTTCCCTAAATGCATATAGTAACTTGAGAGTAAGCCACTCATTTTAGGATGTGTTTGTGATAGTGGTAGGAAAAGTAACTTATTTACAATCTGACTTATAAAAAAGTAAGATTGGGTAAAAGTCAGATTATGTACTGTGATTTATGTTTATATTAACAATTGGATAAGTTCTTTTATGAAAGTGAAAATGTGTTTGGTTTGGCTTTTGTAATATTTAAGAGGAAATTTTTTACAAATTATGCAAAATGAAAAAAGTAACTTTGAAAATTAGGCAATGATAAAATACATAATAAAATTACACTAAAAATAAAAATAAATTAGAAATGATATAAACTTAAATTTTTTGCTAAAGTAAAATATAACAAAACTAATCAGATCTAATTAGATTAAAGGTCTCGTACAATTCAGTCCCTAATGGCGTCATGAACATAATTCATTTAGGTTGAAGATGTCCGAGCATCATTTGTTGACAATAGCTCTTGATCTTGACTATTATCTACATCAACTATATTCTCATTTTCTGCATCTCTAAAGTATATATCAGTTTGAGAATTTCTTTTAATAAAATTATGTATAGCCATTGTTGCACAGACAATGCGGATTTGCGTGCCGAAGTTGTACTTGCGCATTCTTTGTAATATTTCGAACCTATGTTTCCAGACTCTAAAAGTCCTTTCTATTGTGCATCTCAAGCTTGAATGATAAAAATTAAAGGCCTCATTATGTTTCAGAAACCCCCATCGACTCTTGAATTCTAAGAAATGGTAACGTTCACATCTGTATGGACCAATATACCTAACTAGTGTTGGGTAGCCAACATCGACCAAATAATATTTACCTAACAAGTGTTAAAATCATTGTAAATGTGAGATTATTTGAAAAGCGAAATCAAGACAAAGAAATGTAATTGAAGTATACGGAAATATACCTTGGGGTAGATGAGAGAAATTCATGCCTGGATTTGAGATTGTTGAGTGAAAAACATGAGTATCATGTGTTGAACCTTCCTATCATACTAACACGAACTTGAAGCACATATCCCAATACAAATAGCCATAACATTCTGTGTGGGATATCCCTTCCTCTCGATAAATTTATCTCGGCCCGGTCTAGTTATCACATACTTGATGTGAGTACCATCAATAGCTCCAATGGCATCCTTAAAATATGGGTAATATCGGTTATCGTTTGCTATTTTTGGTTGACATTGATGGAATTCAGGATCTCATGGCCTGATAATTTCGGTTGCAAGATTTAGGCAAGCCTCCAAAATTGTGTGTAGAAGCCTACTTACAATTTCGCCTGAATGTTGAAATATTTCTTGTACTAGAATATTTCCTATCCCATGTCCGATAGTAATTAAGAATATCACAACAATTTCTTAGACACCTACATTCTTAGAATTTCTTAATCCATGCTCACCTAACTTATTGCATAAACTGTAAAATACATGTTTTTCCGTTCTGAAAAATCTCATAACATTTTGAACTTTCACTTGCCAACATTTCTTATACCCAATACTGACTTGTTCGCTTACTCATTCTACGCGGTTGTCTGCTTACATATGGCACCAAATGTTGACAAAGAAACACGCATAATTGTTCATATTCATCTAACTCAGCCTCAATAATTGAGACTATCTTTGTAATATCCCAAATTTTGGGACAAGAGGCTTGAGATTAAGCCTGGATTAAGTGGACTATTAAACCCCAGTTTAGTAAATGTCCTAGTAAGGTAAATGACTAAGCTCAGTTTGGGAAGATTCCCAAGAATGATGGGATATAGAGAGACTTTCAGGAATTATGTGATTTGTCCTTACCGGGTAGAAGGCTCGATATTTGCAAGCAGTATGATTAAAGTGTCAGTGCATATATGCATAGAACACATATACGGTGCCATTGGGTTGGTAGAAAGATGCCACCCAACTATGTCTCGAAGTATGGGTGACCTATTCAGCCATACGGACCAAGTTGATAGACAAAATTCTGTTTTGGTGAATTGTTGTAGAAAACTCTAGTTTTCTAGTTTGAACAGAATGTGATGAAGGAATGAGAATTTTTCAAATTTGAGGTTTCCAATGGATTCCTTGGGAAAAATTGTGTAGGTATACAAGTTCATGATTTTTCGATGTTTGTATATGAATTTGGAATTTTTAAAAGTTGTAAAGTGGATGTTGTGTACTTCATTTTTTGGAGGCAATGTCGTTTTGATATGTTTTTTTAGTAGTAAAATGTTATCCAATGACCATGAAAATTTTCAAAATTAAATTATATTTATCAAGCTTTAATTTGATAGGTCACAATGGTTAATTGGATTAGTGTGATGGGAGTTATGAATTTTTTGAGTTTAGGCAATAAATCTGGAACAAATCCTGGTACAGTTGGGTTAATTGAGAATTCTGGAAATATGGGCATATAATTGGTAGTGGGTAATATTTTTCATTCAAATTACACTTAAATAAGGTCAAATGGAGATTTGAAATACCCCAATTGGAGTTTTATATAATTAATTATGATTTTTTAAAGTTTGGTTAAAATGCTGACAGCTTATGGCTACAATGCGAATTTGAGAAAGAAAGTGACCAAATGAAATTAGTATGAACTCCAAGGGTAAAAGTAAGCCTTTAAGGCTAATTTGGCCTATTGGGCATTTACTTTTCATGGCTCTAATAATTTCATTACTTTATCTAGGGCCATGAAGTGATAAAGAAGAAGCAATGGTTGGAAGATCAAGGTATAAGAGGAGGACACAAAGTCCAAGAGGTAGTAAACTTTCCTAACTTACATAGCTTGTTATATGTGCTTGTGTATTGATGTGTTGATTGCTTTGGTGAATTGTATGAAGCATATGTGAATGAGTGAAGCTCTGTTTCTGTTTATACTATGGCCATTAGTGTAACATGTTAAGCATTGAGCATGCATATATATCATTATGTTGGCATGAATTTATGTAAGCAAGCATGTCATACATAAAGCATTTCTTGTATGCAATGGTTAGCACTGTTTTCTACTAAGATTCTTTGGATCTCATTCCTCCCAACCAACCATTTAGATAGGTGAACACAGGAGGTATGCATGAAAAAGAGAATAGGTCTCCACGTAGAGGAAGCAGTGATGGATCGAATATGATAATGTATATTTTGGGTTTGTATATGATTAGACGATGTGATAGCCTTATATGGCTATATATTCTATGTATGTAATTGAACAAATTAAGTTTGAGCAGAGAGTAGCTCTAATTGAAATAAAGGAAAATTGCTAGAGTACTCTGATATAATGTAATTAAAAGCTTATGAGACTTAGTGACGTAGTGAAACATGTAGAAATGTTTGAAAAGTTTTCTACTATTTGAAAACCCCTCTCAACCCTAGGTTCAACTCCTAAGTTGAGATTGGGGATTTGTGAACATTTTAGAAGATTGGGCAATCCGGGTTCGAATCCTGATTCCACAATGGATTTCACTACTCTTTTGTACTCATATGAGGCTATTAGAAATAAGGTATCACAATCTTCATCTTCCTTCATCCCCTGCAACCTGTTTTGATTGTTACTATTTGCCATTGATGTACCTGTGATTGTGGTTAAATTGAGGTGTGAGCAGGACGATTAAGAAACATAACATTAGCATACAAATATCAACTGGATAAAACCATTCTAAACAACAGGTCAATTAAGCTGAAATATAAAAAAAAAGTAAAAATGTCTTAAGTCAAGTGTCTAGACATCAAGTTCAATTCGAGCTATTTCTCACGTACGATAAAATGCAACTATTTGATCAAGTACTTAGGGTCTCCTTTTAATGACAAAAAATTCCCGACGTGCCTTGGGCTCCGGAGCTTGCATACACCAGACTCCAAAGGCTTTGTCACACTTTACGTCCTTAAGAGACATCAGATATTTCATAACCTATGGGATGCTACTTTCTTTATTTCCTGTTAAGGCCGCTGCTCTATCTAGAGATACATTAGTAATAACATTGACAGCATCAGCTATTTGCTTTGCAGCCAAAACTTTGAGTTTTTTGCTCCTACTAGACCTTGTACCTCTCTTCCTTTTCTGTTGGCTTCCAGATGCACTGGGACCAGTGTATGATGATGTTGATGTTGTTAACCCAACGGTTGCCATTTCATCTGTGACACCTGTACTTAATGCAGGGTTAACACCAAACTGGTCATTCTTACTATCCCCAGAGCCTTCTTCTTTATCTATTATGGGTCTATACACATCGTCTCCATGTTCCTCATTTGTCTGAGGTTGTGTGAAAGAGGGTGAAAAAATGTGCTATCCGGTCTCCATGACATCCTTGAATATTATTCTCGACTCCCTTTCATGCTTTAGGCATGAGTACCTGAACTTCTTATAGCCAGAATTCTCCTGCATGCATATAAGTAAAATAAATCAAAATAAACATTTAAATGAATTACATACCCACTATCAAGTAGGCACACAGAAAAAGTGAAATAATGAAACTTGTAAGTTACAATGAAAATTTTTTACCTATATTTTCTGCTCCCACCATTCGGTTGTTTGAATGACATTGTTCATAACAGGGTCTCGGCCTAAACTGGTCTCCTTAATTAGGGAATCCCAAATCTTCAGATCTTTCCTTAAGATATCTAATCTATTCTTTAATTGTTTCTTCCTGTATTGTTTCCCAATCTTTTCATTGAATGTGGAAATAATATTCGTCCATCAGTTTTCTCAAATGTCTGCCCAGTGCGTTCTTTTTTTGTACATTTTTTCTATGAATGCATTAATAAATATCTCTATTAACTCTAAATCCCATACAACTTTTGTGTCCATCTTTCTATATGAAAAAGGTCACATATAACACACACCAGACATAACATAAATCCAAAAAATGTATTCCTAACCTCAAAGCAGCATAGCACCTAAACTTTCAGTTAACTCCATATTCATACAAAAATCACATAAAATACTTTTGGCATAAAGAATGTAAACAGGGAACACTTGAAACCAAAAGCATTGAAGAACAACGAAAATGAATATATCACCCCTGCACAAACTATCTCTCAGGTCAAAGGAAGATAAAATGCATTATATAGAACCCTATTACCATTCAATACTTCCATGAAAAGAATAACTTCAATACACTTGAAATGAGATCAAATGGCTCAGTCCCTAAGATAAAATCACATAAAATCAGTGCATGAATCAATCAAGCAACTAATTGCTTTAGTGTTGAAGAAACATTTGACGCTTCTACTGGCTCAGTCCCTAAGATAAAATGGTGACATAAATAGATAAACAAAGGTAAACTAATATGAGGATAGATGATAGAGGAAACTGCACAGATCGCGTTAAGTAATAAAGTGATAAGTAAAGATCGTTCCTACAAGGATTATGACTAAAGCGAGCTAACTAATGAAATAATGTTCTTGATTAGGTTGAATGGAATCATTTGAATTTAAACAAGGTTGAATAAAAACTTTTGATGAAAACAACAAACTATTTCTAAAACTAACAATTACTAAGAAAAACTGAATTATTTGATTTCCAATATTAGATGAAGCCTAGGGTTATTTATCCCCTTTGTACTTCATAAAACTTGATGAATTTCCTCTCCATTAGTGTTTTCAATGGTAATATGTGTTAGTCCAAGGTTCAATGACATTTGGTTACACAAGTCTAGCATGATTTTACCCAAGTTCTACATATAGATTAGCTTCCTCAAGTCAAATCCAAATGAACAATTCAATCTAAATGGTTGCCAAACATATAGAAGCATTAAGTGAAGAATAAAATCAACACATACATATCATTAACAACTAAAAGAGAAGAGTGATCAAGTCTTAATCCATACAAAGTCTCAAAATAACCTTAGAGTGAAGATTTTATCTATACATAATCATAAAATAGCTACAAATATATGGAATAATCATAGCCATAATCAATATCTAACAAAGAAAGAGAAGAGGAATGAGAAAAACCAAGGATTTGTGGTTTTTATCTCCTCCAATCTTCAACCCAAGGGCCAAACTCTTCAAGAAATTCAAAATCATAGCACCCAAGCTCCAAATAACCCTTCCAAACTTCAAAATAATGTATTTTTGGGCACACTTCGTGTGCTAAAGCATATGCCACAGTAAGTTTTGGTCTCCGTTGGCTTCAGCCAAGGGTCAAGTGCTGAAGCGTATGACACAGTGAGTTATGACCCTGTCTGCTTCAGCACAGACATCTTTGGTTGAAGCATATGACACAGTGAGCTTAGATCTCTATGTGCTTCAGAATATGTGTTGTTGGCTGAAGCCAACAATACAGTACTTTCTCCTTGAGCTTTCTCTTGATCTTTGCTACTACAAGCATTGACATTTTTGTCCTTCAATGCTTCCCAATTTGTCTCTTTATCACCCTACAAAAGAGATGATGCATTCTCATTTTTTTCTTTGAATTAAAACACACAATTATATAGTTCTAGACAAGAATAACTTCAACTTAGGCTTATTACTCTAATATGCTCATTTTCTTCTATTGACTCTTCATATGCACAAGTTATACACAAAAGTTAATGGAAAATAGAAGAAAATATGCTAGAATGCTATCAATTTTTATGTGTTAATAGAAACCAAACTCTACCATAAAACCAACCACTTTATCAAAAACATTTAAATTTTTATGAATTTAGCCTTTAATGGTTATACCTAATAGAGACTACTCAGCCATACAATAAAAGGAATTGATGGACTCATCATGAACACCAAATCAATAAAATCTAGTTACATAACATGAATTGGAAAAACCCATTTATTTATTATTCCAATCAAACCATACATCCTTTGACCAGGAAAAAAAATCAAACCTACGGTTATATTTAGAATGGTGTTCAGGGAAAGATGTGAGTGGCTTCCAGAATTCATATATCATCGTAGGTGCACCACCAAAAACAATTTCCTCAACATCAGAATAGTCATAACATACTCATAAAGCACAAGTTAGGGGGAAACTTAAAGCTATAACAGAGGTTTTGTTATGCATGCGAACCTGAGAAATTGAACCACCAAAGAACAATGGCCACAGATCCCTAGAATAAATAGATTACTCATAAGCTACTCAAATTCTACCTCTATCTTCAAATCCAAAATTTTTGTTACAAGTCTTAACCTCTGTGCAGCATATCCATCGTCCATACCAGAGTTAACGACAAAAACACAGGGAAAACATCACAAAAAGGGAAAGAGATGAAGGGGAATAGGGAAAGAGGTTGGTTAATGAAGATACCTTAGTAGGCTAACAGATCACGGTGACTCTTCAGCAGATCGGCCACCTCACGAGGTTTAACTGGAGGATAAGACTTCAACGCCCCTGGTAAGCAGAAACAGAGCACCACAAGCATATATGCCACCCACTGCTCAATTCCGTCAAAAACCAAAGGTAAACACACTATTGGACTTCGATGGTACCTGCCGGAATGCAACTGCGACTCACACTCTAACGAAGATAGAGAAGAATAGAAGATGCATACTGGATGCCAAGCCCACCGATCGAGCTCAAGACCACGCCGGATCTATAAATGAAAGACCACACCGAAATCACAGACATGGTTTGCTGCCGCCACAAACTGGGGAGCTGAAGGTTGAAGGAAGAATTCACACGCGTATGGACAACAGGATAAAACACAGACAAAAACATGGGGTTGGTAAATAATTTAAACGGTCAATAAATGTAAGGTAACAGTAAATTAGGCTGATGACTAGATGAGCTAAAGGCAAAAGCTCCAACTTAGAGTTTATTTTAAATCGTATGATTGAATTACAAGTCTGACAGGCTTAACGCTCAGACAAACATGTAAAAAATTGTCAGTAGCACCCAATAGAGCAATTGGGCCCTTTAAACGCCCAGACAAACATGCACTTAGTTTTTCTTTGACTACACGGTACCTCTCAATATTAGAGTTATCTGATATGTAGCAATTAATTAGTGAGTTGTCATGTTAGTTTTAGTGAGCTGTCAATATTTTGTAAGATCTAGTTAAGTAAATTTACATGTTTGTTAGACTAAGACTGTGACTATATATAGTGTACCTCTCATTACAAGTGAAATAAGATCCAGATCATCCTTTCTCCACTATATTCTCTATTTCGTCAAGCACTCAACTTTCTTTATGCATTATATTGAAAGGAAAATGTGGCATGAAAGAAGTGTTATGAACTAACATATAACATGAAAATTAAAAAAGCTTTCCAATAAAAGTGCATTATTGCGGAATTTCCATTTCCATTTATCACTTCAAGCTCTACTTCAAGAATACATTATCTTCTAATCTGCAGTTAGTATATCTTACAAAAAAATGCAACAATCAAATATGGTATACTACTCAGATTGACAACTAATACAATTTACAGAATCAATCCATTTCTTGATGCCCACGCACAATTATTGAAATAATCTTTTATTTTTATCTACCAGAGAGGACAGACGGTGGTTCACCTCACAAGTATAAATAGGGGAGATCAATGAGGTTGCTAGCTATGAGCAGAGTTTAAATTATCCTCCCCTCCCTATTTACCCATCGCTTACCATGACTTCACTTCTGTTCTTAGTCCCTTTCCTATTCTCGTGGCTTATGTTGTCCGTAGAAGCTGATGGTGGCAACCGAAAACTTCTATATAATAGCATCAATATTGTGACCATGCATATGCAGTTACTATACAATGATTGTGTTGACAAGGATAGATTGGAGAAGAAAAACAATGTTGATGCAATTATGGAGAAGTTGCTAGTGGCTACCAGCGACTTCTAAAGACACCAAAAGTGATGAGTAGAGGAAAAGAGACTAAGAGCATAAGTGAAGTCATGGTAATAGATGGCTAAAAAGGGAGGGGGTAGGATAACTTCTCCATAATAGTTAGGTGTTGCTTTGGTTACTAACAACAAAACCATGAAGTTTGGTAGCCATAATTCTGAGTTTGTGGCTGAGAGATAAGGTAGCTACAGTGAGTAAATTGTATCTGAAAACAAGAGAGAGAGAAATAAAGAGTTGAGAAAGAGAGAGGATATGGATGTGTCTGAAACGCATCCTTGTAGCTACTTTATATAGAGTGAAGGGTGGAGGTTCGAATTGAAGTAGACAAATTTATTTAATCAACCTTAGGAACATGTTTATATCATGTGTTCGTTTCAGCATATAGCAATTTGATCCATGTGCGTAAGCCTCTAGACTGGGTGAATAGTGGTGGTGATTATGATGATGGACTAAATTACACATCACAGCCATCGTGAAAAATATATTTAAATTGAGGAAACTTATGTATATTTACACACACATATCAAAATGTAGACTGTACTATTATTTTTTTCCTTTTTTATTTTTTCAAAAGAAATTATGCTTGCTTGAAGAGGTTTTGCTAGATCAATAATAATTTTAAATTTTAAATTACTATGTTTGTGGTTCTTTGTGAAGGAATTATATTCAAAATATCTTGGCTTACGAAATCATATAACGAGTGATGTTGACTTTATACTGGTTATGTGGTAGTCAATTCTTCCATGTTTACAACAATATTATGATGAATAATAACTTCCTTCTGTTATTTTATGTAGCTTGACATTGACATTGCAACCCATATACATGTTAATGAAGATAGACCTTATCCTATTTTTAATCACTGAGGAGCTCTTGACCTTTAAAGGAATAATTACGTACGCGAATATGTTAGAGTGGCATCTAATGAAGAGAAAATAGTAGAAAATCATTTGAGATAGCTTGAACACATCCAAAGAAGGCCGTTGGATCGATGCACTGGTAAGGAGGGTCAATCAAATAGTATGGAGTCCAATGTTCTGAAAAAAGGTGGAAGGAGATTAAAGTGAATACTTAATGAGATTAGAGTGGTATTTTTTTGTTAATATTATATCTGAAGATTTGGTTTATGATAGTGCACTATGGTACTGTGCCATCTATATAGCCGACCTCACCCAGTGCGGCCTTTTAAGAGAAATATATATGGCTAACTCATTGAGAGATACCCCATTTTATGTGTAAATGCAAGTATAACTGCCCAAAAGTATTGCGGTACATATTAATAAATTCAAAAGCAACAAGAAATTCAAATAAAGAAAAAAAATACCCCACACCAAAATAAATAGAAGCACTAATATTTCTTGTGGGAAGCTTGTGAGGGGCTGACCGGCAGAAAAGTTACAATAAAGTCTATTATCTTTATAACTATTAAGATGTAAATTTGTCTTAGAATTAATCACTCAGAAACGCTGAGTATCTAGAAGTTTTTTCTTTTTAGATTTAATGTCTACTCGATTCAGAGGGAATAGATATATAGGCCATTAAACCTTTATGAAGAACTAAAAAAAGATAATGAAACTGAATAAGAAGACAAAAAATTGATCGTAATCCACTAAATTCCATTGCAAAAGCTTGGAATAAACCCCCCATAAAAGCATAGCAATATGATTTAAAGTGGAAAATGGTTAGTTCAAAACTCTAATAAAATAATACACACCAACAGATAGACCACTCTTTAAGAATGCGTCAAGTAAACAAAACCTTTAACTTTAACCCATAAATGGAATTAGCTTGTCATTACTACTACGTCAAGATACTAATTAATGAGGATTACCTAAAACAATAAATTTTCATTCATCAACCAGAAAATTGCATCCTATATCACGAACAATAATATACTTGATATAAAGGAAAAATCTATTTGAGTATTTTCCATAAAAGATAAGAGAGATAGCTCATGAATATTGTGTTCATACATCCTAAATACTCCCTTCGAACCTTAATACTCCCTTCAGTCTATAATATATGGTAACTTAACTAATTTATGGGAAACAAAAAAAGGTAATTAAATTATTTAATATGTCTTAAAATGTAAGTATTTTTTCATTTTTACCCTTGTTGAGAAATGTATTTAAAAAGTGGTAAAAAAACGTTTCTAATGTATATTCTCTCACATCCATATGCTTTTTCAATCTCTAAGGCAATTAAATAGTGAAAGAACAAAAATTTTTATCTCTTTGCTTTTGAGAAGATGATGCAAGAATGTGTAAGAGGCAAGCTTCACCTAAGATGAGGGAAGGTGAATTGGGTAATGTGGTAAATTTTTTGGTTGTTATGATGATATGAAACTGAATGAAGAAAGAGTAAAGATGAGGGAAAATGCACATAGAGATTTATACTGGTTTGGCCCTAATTCCAAGCCTACGTTCAGTCCTCAGAGATCAACACCTCCTGAGCTTTTAACTAATCTCCAAGATTTAGTCGGCTCTTGAAACGTACAATACAACAATTATCCTCACAAGGACTAAGAGCAAAAATGTTCTACACTTAGAACTTTCTCTCCCCCTTACGGAAAGTCTTACGAGCAGAGCAATTCCAACGACTCTTCTCTCTCGTTTACTTATGCAAGTCTTACGAGCAGCAACATTCTCTTCCAATTACACCACTGTAAGTCTTACGAGAAGCAACGTTCTCTACCTCTTGCACCTTGTAAGTCTTACGAGTAGAAAGTCTTTCAACGAACTCGCTCTACAACTTCTCCCGTAAGGAAATTCTACCATCTTAAGGTCTCTTTACCTTGAGTTGAAGATTACAATGAAAGTGTTAACAAAACTCTCTTACAGAGTGGATGTGATAAACACTGTAATACAATATGAATACAAATAAGTTCAAAGAATTGAGTAAACTGTAAGCTTTTTCATATTCGTTGTTCTCTTTTCTTGTTATTAATGTCTTCATCTTTGAAAAATCTTTATATAGTTATTTTGGAGATGGACGTTGTAGACTATCCGTTATAGAGCGAGATGTTTGAATCTTCAAATAGGTTGTTGGCCCATGTTCGGTGACAGCTAGCCCATATCATTATATTTGCCATATTTGATTTCTTTATTCATATTTACAATCGGAACGTTAATAACCCGTTTCATACTTGGAACAAATGTTAAATAATGTTTAAGCATGATAATAAGTGTAAACACAATGATTGCATTACATTTAAGCGTATTCTGATTCATCCCGTAATTTTTATTCTGCTTCTTTGTCTGCCATACTTGAGTTCTCTCATTGAAACTCGAGTGCATAGAGCTATTTCAGTATCTTCAGGTAGTTTCTGTCAGATACTTACAAGAGTGCAAATTGAAACTCGAGTGTAAAAGTCATCAGAACTCGAATGCTTAACTATAAACTCGAGTTCTCCCTGTATTTCATGTTTTCTATATTTGCTTCTGGTTGAGAAACTCGCAAGATTGTAAATTGAAACTCGAGTGTAAAAGTTGTAACACCTTACTTTTATATAGTATAAGATAGTCTAAAACGTGACCTGATACCATATTAGAGACCAGACATAGTTTCAATCCATTTGGGATCCCGACTTCACTACAGGGTTCGATACTATAGTTAAGTGGGTTTTCGAAAAGCTTTTCAAAACATTTTAACTGTGGTCTCATTTTCAATTTTAAAATCCGTTTAATTCATTCAAGTATGTTTTCATTTGTTAATATCAGAGAACTTAGTGAAGTTCTTAGCGGATATTCGGGTTAAGTTTGTTACTAAAAGGTCCACTAGGTGCGGTTACCCTATTCTAATTAATTTACAACGGTTACATAGAAACTTCCAGGTCTACAGTTGGTTTACTCCTACCACCATAGGTACTAGCTTTTCAAAATACCATTCAACATTATATATAGATCCGAAAGTTAGATAATCAACAGAAAATAAACTCTAAGTCTTCACTTCTACCCGTCTGTGGCTACCTTCTTCCCATTAGAGCTACTTGCCCGTGCTACAAGTTAGTTATTGGAAAAGGGTGAGATTTAAAAGAATCTCAGTAATAACAAATAACACTCATGCAAAGTGCATATAGAGAAACATGTCATATCAACCACCACATACCAGACAATTCAATATTCATTCAACATTCAAAGATATGTTTATGCAACAAGAAGTTCTATTCAAGGACTTACCATCCCTTCCCACAGCGCTGGGTATTCTACTGGGCCAAAGCCCTTCTCATCTAAATTCTTAACGGGCAATTATGCCCGATTCATGTTCACAGTTCAAGTATGTATAATGACAATAATATGCATGAAGCAGGATACATAGAATATGAGGGAGAAGTTACTACCTTAACCTTTCCAATGTTCTAAGATGTGTTACCAGTTTCCTGGTCATCCCGGAGAGATATCGAATCCTATATGTGGGAATTCATGAATGGACAGGTTATTATGTAGCCCAATACTTTTATAAATCGTTCTCTTATGTTGGTTACCATTAGGGTTATTATAGTCATTTTACTAAGTCAACCAATGAGTTCAAGTAGTCAAATTTTCCCAAGGGACTAACTTCTACCCTTTGTGTTCAAAGAAATTACAATGTGCTATTACATTTTACAATTTCCGCAAAGCCACTAATGCTGGCAGAATTGGTCAACTAACTTTAAAAATTCATATCTCTTTGCAAACATGTCCAACTATAGAGGTTACAAATCCTATGTGACCTTTATTAAGTCTAAATTAAGGAAAAAATATAGTCATTAGCTAAATGGACAAACAGTAATACATAATTTCCTTTTATTAGACACTATCCCAGAATTTTCCAGTTTTACATGACCAAATTTTAAAAATGTAGAACTCCCAGCATACACATTCAATTAACCATTATGACCTATAAAATTAAAGCTTGATATGTCTATTTTTAGACTGAAAATTTTCACATTTATTGAACATTATTTTCATATTCAAAAACATCAACCAACCAGACTTCCACGCAGGAAATTCTCACTGGCAGAATTTGCAATGTTACAAATTATATTCCAATGATCCAAAATTTATATCTAGGAGCTATTCCCACACAATTTTTCATGTAGAACACAATGTTAACATTAACATGACCAAATTCTAACTCCTTATATGTGTTCTGTTTTGGCAGAAATTTAATATATAATCCAATAATTACCCAACATTGCAATTTAAGCCTCAAACTAGTTTTATATGCCTTCTAAATATCATAAAATACCATGAACACAATCAAAACACCATGACTCTTCAAAATCCTAGCTTGACCAAAAATAGGGCAGAATTTTACATGGAAAAATCCTCAACCAACCAACACAATCCATAGCTCAAAATGAAGTTAAAGTTTATCTCTTGCTCCTCCTTAGGTTCTTTATTTGGTTCTTCTACTTTTACTCTTGCAAGATGGCTCAAAACACCTCTTCTTCAAATTATAAAACCATATAAATGAACCTCTCATCAAGAGGAATAATATTTATGAAGAGTGTTTGAGCCATAGAAGTAATCTACAAGGTAAAAATGAAGCTATAACTCTTACCTAAACCCTTGTTCTTCACCTTGGCTCTTTCTCTTTCTTCTTCTTTTCACTTGGCTGACTTTAGAGTTGGGTGAGGGAGTGTTTAATGAGTCTAATTCATTTATCTTCAGCTCCCAATTCACTTAACCGTGAATCACCAAGGAAAAGGAGGAAAATGGAGTAAAGAAAATTGTATGGCTATAATTACTTCTTGCAAAAAGTAAGAGTTAATTTAACCATAACTTGGTTGAATTAAATAATTCAATCTTAACCTCTCCTCTCCTCTTCTTTTGACCATAATATCCAGCCCAAAAAGGTGTCAATTTGATTACCCAAGTCCTCTTGCAATTCATTTGTGTCTTGGTCAAAATTTCCAAGTTGCAAGTTTACACATGCTAACTTTTTGACTTTCTTCCTTCCTTCTTTTCTTTTTAACTTAACCACATATATCCATTTCCCTATTTTTCTCTTTGTCCACTGAATTTAAAGAGGGAAGAGAATGGATGATGCTTCTTACAATTCATTGGCCAAGAATTTTTTTCTTGAATCAATGTTGACTAACAAGTATGTATGTATATTCCCCTTGCTTTTCTATTCCACCGAAATTGTAAAGAAAAAGGGGGGAAATAATAGCTTCTTGCATCTCCAACCATTACTTCTTACAAATTTTAGCTTTAGTTGAAATTGTTGACTTTTCCCCAACTTTAATTTTCCCTTGATAATAATACTCCAAAATAAATTTATTAATTACCAACTAGCCATTTCCCCCTTTTTAAATTCCTATTTGAACAAAATTATTGGGAATATTAGGAGAAAAATATTTTTTTATTGTTTTATGGCAAAATTATCGTTTTGCCCTTACATTTTATGATTTATCGAAATAAATCATTTCTTACTCATTTCCTTTCGTTTTGGCCAAATTTAAAACAATATAATCGGCCAATATTTGTGTCATCTTATTTTCTAATTAATTTTTTGGTCATTCCTAACTTTAGGTGAAAATAAAGTAATTTACCGATAACTAATCAGGACTAAAGCCAGTGTACAATTTCTAGGACAATTCTATCATTAATTTCATTGTCTATTTGTACACTTAGCCCTTGAGTACATTTTGAGATATTACAAAATTTATCAAAACTCAAGTGCTTAACTATAAACTCGAGTTCTCCCTGTATTTCATGTTTTCTGCATTTGCTTCTGGTTGAAACTCTTGGGAGTGCATTTCTAGACTCGAGTGCCACTTACGCCAGAACTCGAGTTTTCACCCCAAACTCGAGTTCTCCAGCTCTTCACTGATTCTGAGTGTCTTTCTGGAATAAACTCGCGGGAGTGCAAATTCATACTCTAGTTACTTTATATCTAGAACTCGAGTTTTGTCAACCAAACTTGAGTGCATCAATGTCTTTAGCATTTTGACCATATTTCTGACCAGAACTCACAGGAGTGAGGATACAGACTTGAGTACATTAGCCTTCAAAACTCGAGTATGAAACCAGAACTCGAGTTCTCAACTTTCTTCTGATTTTTGAGTGACTCTCTGACCAAAACTCTTGAGAGTGCAATAGTAAACTCGAGTGCATCCTTTGAACTCGAGTGCAGTTGATATTTTCATATTCAGACCAAGTCTCTAGAATAAACTCATGAAAGTGCATTGTCCAACTCGAGTGTATTTCTGTCATGAACTTGAGTACTCCACATGTTCTTCACAACACCAAACTCTCAGGTACAAACTCTCATTCCAGAAATCTTAGGACTCAAGTGCACTTCTTCTTAAAACTCGAGTGTTTCACCTGAACTCGAGTACATTTCTTCCTGTCAAGAACAAAACTTAAATATCATATAAAACTTGGCATGAATTACACTGAATTATGCTTACTGAACTCGAGTACATAATGTAATACCTTACATTTATGCCCCTATATTACGTACACTGAAGTGTTATCCTTTAGTTCCATAAGGCTTCATTTCTGTTTCTAGTTATTGAGCCGTTATTATCAGAGTTTGTTCTTTTTTTTTTGCTCTTACTTTTAGTTTAAGTGATCCCGATTACTGTTTAATACTAATACATGTTTTCATACTTTCTTATTCATACGTATTCATCAAATATAAATACTTTACAAACAGTAAAAATAAATACACTTGAAGACTTCAATTTTTCATCTTCTTTCCTTTTGATTCTTCTTCAAGTATTCCTTCTGTCTGGTATACACGGACCTATATAGTTTGTAGGGAAGGGTGATATTCAGAGAATCTCAGTAGCAAACATACAGACAATGCATGTAAGATGAATGCTAGTGCATGATATGCTTGCTTTACACAGGCTCATGTTCACATAATGATATTCTGGATGCTTAATGTTTCATGCAACATACTTATGGCCATAGTAAAAATAGAAACAGAGCCTCATTCATTCATACATGATTAACATAATCATGCAAAGTAATACCACACATCAATACACATCATACACATCAAATACATGCAAGTTAAGTAAGTTCACTACCTTGTGGATTAATGTCCTTCCTTTGTTTCCTCTTCTTCTAACCATTGAAGCTTCTTATAAATTCTTCCATACTTCTTCTTTCTTGACTTCTCCATGACCCTAGTTACCTAATCACATTATTAGAGCTATGATTGCAAGTCATTTGAATTGTATATTAAGGCCCAAGAAGTTAGGAAGGCCTAAATGGGTCAATTTCTTTCAAAAAACATGAAATGCTGGAATTTGGGGGCTTGGCTGAAATTGTAAAAATCATAACTAACTCTAAAAAAATCAAAATGAGGTAGTTCTAAGTGCTACGTGACCCTATTTAAGTGTAATTTTAGGAAAAAAATATAGCCATAATCTAAATATACACATATAGGTACAGAGTTCCCTTTTATTAGACACTGTTCCAAAATTGCCCAGTTTTATAAGACCAAACTTTAAAAATGTAGAACTCCCAGCACACAAATCCAATTGACTATTATGACCTATAAATTAAAGCTTGATAAATATAATTTTATACTGGAAAGTTTCAAAATCTTTGGACATCATTCAGTCACTCAAAAACACCACACAAAATGATTGCCATGCAGGAACCTTAACAATATAGAAATTTACAAGGTTACAACTTGTGTCCCAATAATTCAAAATTTATAACCAAGGCTATTTCCACATAATTTTTCATGTAGAACATAATGGGATGATCAAAATCATCAAAATCCTAAAGTTTCATCCCCTTCTCTTCTGACCCAACAGAACCATTAATTAACCAAAATTACCAAAATAGAGTTTTGTCCAACAACTTGGTCCAATATCATCATAAATCATAATCTAACCATAAATACATGATTAAACCTTAAAAATACCCCTTGAATGGAAAATGAATAGTACTCCACCTTTACAAAAACTCATCCAAACAACAAACCAATCGGTTCAAAAGAAAGCTTACGCTTACCTCTACGAGTTTCCGCAGTCAGTTCAAAGTTCTGTTAGTACTCTGAAAGGTGAGACGGAATCAAAAACCTCTAAATGAAAATATTAATTGTAGAAATGAAGCTTGTGATGTGTATAAGAAGTTTTATAAAATGTACTTTGAGAAAAAACAATGAATCAGAGGTGAAATTGGCTCCAGAGCTTAAGAACTTTTACTATTCACGTTTTCTATTTCCTCTTCTAATTTCTCAACATTTTTTCTGATTTTTCTCTGAAATTTTTGGAAACTAACTAAATTAAATGGCTAGGGAGGAGCTTTGAAAAATTCATGCCAAGTGTCAAGCTCTCATGGTGCCATTTGTCCGGTAAACCAATGATTCGGTAACACGTGTCACTTGCTTTTTGGTCTTTCCTTTTCTCTCACTTAGGGGGCGCCATAATTGTTAGGGGAAGGGAGAGGCTTGAAAATTTTCCCAAACTCTCGGTTCAGTGTTTGGGAAGTCAAGTACGTGATCGAGGTGGAGACCAGTAGATTCCCCAAATTAGGTACTAGGTGGCACGCTCTTGACATGCCAACACAAAAGCATAAAGGTGAGTGTAATGATGATTTACACTTGTCACTTCCTCACTCTTCCAACACAAAGTGTGTAATGATTAAGGGATACTTGTCATCCTCTTGCATAGCCAACACAAAAGCTAGTCATAATTACTTACTTTGTTAAAGTTACTTTATCGGTGTCTCCTTAAAATTATACTCAAGTTTTGCTCAGGACTGTGACACGCATAGCGAGGCTCATTAAATGACACTAGATAGGAGTGTTCATGTGGGCCCCGCATGGCATCCCATACTGACATCCACTCTAAAATCGCAAGGTACACATGTATGCCCTAAAAATGGCATGTGCACAGCTACACTGATCTATTTCGCCTGACAAATCGGTCCCTTACATAATAACATAGTTAGGTAGCATCTTTCTACCAACCTAATGGCACCGTATGTGTCATGTGAATATATGCACCGATACTTTAATCATACTGCCTGCAAATACTGAGCCCTATGCCCGGTAAGGCCAAATTGAATAGTGCCTGAAAGTTTTTTTATATCTCATCATTCTTAGGACTCTTCCCAAACCAGGCTTAGTCATCTGCCTGATACAGGCTTATCCTCAAGTTTCTAGGCCCAAAATTTGAGATATTATACAGAATCACAAACTCGAGTTTAAATGCCCAGAACTTGAGTCATCAATACTTTTGCAGATTATCTTAATGACTATTTGTGCAATGCTTTCTTTGGTTAATTTAACACATTGGTCTTGAATAAACTTAGTAATTTCCTTGCAAAATAATTCATCACTATTTTGTTATCTTCAAAATATGAATTCTAACAGAATGGGAGTGTAAAAATTAATAAAACTAACACGAATCCTTTATGAGTTCTCTCTCATACTCATGGAGTTTCTATTTAAAGTGTGAGTTGGGTGGTGAAGTAAAAAAATGGCATGTTGTAAAAAAATTCATTCATGAGATTATTCAATCCTAAAAGGCATTTACAAGGGGGAAGAGTGCCACTTTTTTTTTATCAAATGAGAGAGAAAGCCATTTCATAAAAGCACTTGCATGGGAAATGATAGTTGTGAGGGGAGAGAAGAGCCATCATTTATCATTATAATTGCACTGGAATTTTTATTCTAGAGAGAGGGGATATAATTAGTGGGTAAATTTGGAAAGTAAGTATTAATCACAAGAGTAAAACAGTAAAAAAATGAATTAATTAATTAAACTACAAGTGTCCTATATTATGGACTATGCATTTCTTCTACAGGTGCCCTATATTGTGGACCATAGAGAGTATAAGACATTTTTACTTAATTTGGTTAGATTAAGAAAGTTAGTTAATATGATATGTATTTTCTAAAACACCCTAACAATTTTCCTTAATTTCCTTCTTCCCTTTCCTCCTTTATTATGGTTGATGGAACATCAATTAATATAGGTAAATTAGGAAAATATTGATAAATATAAAAAAATTATGTCTTATATTTATGACCAAAATAAACTCTCATATACATTTTAACAAACCGTAGGGAGTACTTTACTATATATTATTGTGACCCACTTTTTGGTTCTGCTTATGAGTATATATTGGGGTCACAGGGGACACAAGGTTTTATCCTTTCCTCTCCCTCTTTACCCATCACTCTTACCATGACTTTGATTCATTTTTAGTCCCTTTCCTCTTCTCAAAGTAGAAGCCGCTGGTGGCAGTTGATAATATCTCCATACTAGCATTGGCATTGTAGCCATGCACATGCAGTTACTACATAAAGACTATGTTATCATCTTCGACTACATTGACTTTAGCTTCTCCAATCAATCCTTGCCTCATGGAAAATGCCTCCACAACCCAAAGGAGAAGGTTGTTAAGCTGGACTGCTCACTACACTACTCATTCCATCAAGTACAACTTCACCTCCAATACTTTCTGCCTACTATTTGTCTAGATAGATGTCTGGTTCTTCTCTAGCTCTGACATCTTCGACAGTTGTCTTATTCAGATCGGCATCTTTATTGACCGAGAATGTGATGTCAGGGTGTTCAGTCTTTGCCTCACCTGTGACTGGCAGGAACAAAATGGCTCACTAGTAGCTTAGTAAGTGGTAGGCCACTAATTATATTTTTCCTAATGGACGCCAAATTATCATCAACAGCAGAGGGGAATTTAACTACGAATTTTACCCTAAAACACCGATGGTCAATGATCTCTTTAGCTACAGTTGTTTTATGGTAAAATTTGTAGTTAAATTCCACTTTTCCGCCGAGGATAATTTGGCGTTCGTCTGGTAGAATGTGGTTAGTGGTGTACAACCTATTAGCCGCGAGTGAGCCATTTTGTTATTGCATGTCATAGGTGAGGCAAGGACTGAACACCCTGACAGAATGTTCCTTGTCATTGAAGCCGCAGGTTAGAACGAGATGGCTGTTAGGGATGACAAAACAAAAGGAGCACTAGACATCAATCTAGACAAATAGTGGGTGGAAAGTATTGGAGGCATCATTATTTAATCGAGTGAGTAGTGCAGTTCATCTTAGCATACCTTCTCATTCGGGTTGTGGTAATATTTGCCATGGGACAAGGATAGATCAGAGAAGCCAAAGTTGCTGCAGTCAAAGATGACAACACGTTTCATTGTGTAGTAATAGCATGTGCATGGCTACAATGCCACAATGCTACATGCTACATGCTTCTGACGATTTAGGTGGATGTGGTGGTGGGGGCGACTCAAGTCTCAAGTATGATCTTTTGGATGTGGTTGTTGTTGTGTTTGGGATATTTCCAGCTTTGGAAGAGAAACTGCAGTTCAAAAGAGAGAAATAAAGAAAATTATGGTACATTTGGTACTATGGAATTGGGGTACATGGAAATAGAATTGATTTCCATGGTGTTTGGTACGATGGAATTAAGGAATTTTACAATTCTATGTCCACCAAAATTGATAGAATTCATTTCCATCATACAACCCCAATATTTACATTTCCATGATAGTTGAGTTCATTTTTACCCCTTCTTCCTTTCATTCATATTTCAAGCTCAAGGTCCTCCTTTTCCACTCCACCCCACCGACAGCAGCGACTCCATCGGCCAATAGCGATAACTCTACTGGCCAACGGCAGTGACTCCACTGATCAACCCTAATGACTCCACCAACCAACGGCGACGACTCCACCAATCTACCTTGATAGTTTGGCAACCAGCAAACTCGTCACCAACAACATCCCACCTTAGATCTAGCAGCTTGATGTAGGCAAATAACAGTAGCAGTAGCGATGACTTCATCTGGCATCTAGCTTCGAAATGACCTTCATTAAACACTTTTTTTTCTTCACGTTTTTTAGGTCTTCATAACTTTTAATGATGATGTTTGCATAAACACAAGATTTGGGTTCTTGATCTTCCTCCTTAAACCCTTTTCTTAATTGATTGCTCGTTGGGTATGGTGGTTTGGCAATGATTTTTGGAGATGGTGGTTTGACGGTGATTGCTCTATTGGGTATGACAAAGTTTTTATTTATTTATTTATTATTTAGAATGATATTTTGGTCTTTTTAAATAAAAATCAGGCTAAATTCCACGAGCATATCAATCATATTTTTAAATATTAATTCTATATCCATCTTTATATCTATTTTTATATTCATATTAATTTTTATTTTTATTAAAATCAATTTTAATATACCAAACGCAACTTAAAAGATTAAAAAAGACGGATAATAAGGAGGGGAAAGTAGTGAAGTGTTGATGTTGCCCAATTCATATATAGTACCCATCCATCATCTCTCTCTATATCTGCGTGTGTCATCGCTAATCACTCATATATAGTACTGAATTGTGTCTCAGAGTTGGACAGAATGTTGTGTTATCGAAGTCATGTTTTGAATACCCAATGGACGCCCTTGTTCCACGTGTCAGGACTAGAGCTTTTCCTTATTCGTCCTTACACCCAGAAAACCCGCTAGTACTTTCTCTGACCCGCCCATATAATTAAGATTGTATTATTTCCATGTCAAATCAAGGTGTTAAGCAGAGAGACGACCAGGTATATAATCTGATTCATATGATTTTTTAAATAAAAAATTAGCTTTTAAATATATAATAATTAATATATTATCTTTTATTTAAAAATTTATACTTATTAAAATATTTTAAAATATATATATATATAATTTCAAAAAATCGTATCCGGATCGTATGAAATTTGATAACCCACGTCTACCTTTACTTGATAGGAAAACTACTCGATGAAGCAATCTCCAATAGTGGAAGTCACTCACATGCACCTGCGTCGCGCATTTTCTCTCGCGCCCCGCTCAAATCTTGGGTTTCAATTCCTCCCCCCCCCCCCCCCCCCCCCCCCAAACAAAAACAAAAAAGAAAAAAAAAACTCCGACCCCTCTCACGCCTCGCAGCCTGACCTTATTCTTATTGGATACATATAACTGACCTTGGACATGCTTCCATCTTCTTCCCTTTTCATCTTCTTCTATCTTTTTATCAATATGGATTGTTGGATTAGGATCTTAACAATTCTGATTTAAAATATTATAAAATTATTATTATTATTCTACATCCTTCCCTTTTTTTACTATAATTTGGAAAAATCAAATTATATGATGATGACCCTCCCACGCCTCATAGCCATTACAATAACTGAGAGCTCATTCTACTTGCTTCCCTTTTTTAGTTTTTTATTTTACTATAATTTGGAAAAACCAAATTATACGATGATGACGCTACTATAACATAGTTTGTTACATTTCGAAATATTATTTAATGCTTAGGGGTATTATCAAATAAACAAAGTCTCATCCTGAATTGAATATTATAGTTTCTTATTGCTAAAATTAAAGACGGATCAAATTTAATAGTTCCCCATATGCCCTTTCAACGGCTAAAGCTCCACCATCGCTGAATAATTCATTTCTCATTAGCTCTAATTTTATAATACATACAAAGTTTAACTGAAAAAGAAAGATATATACAAACTTCAATTAGAAAAAATGGAGGGTCATGATAGCTAAATGATGCAAATTAAAAACAGAATTCTTTCTGACTCATCTTCCAACATATTTCTGCCACATCTTGAACATAAATTAATCTTCTTCAGGAAATTTCCAGATTCAGAACAAGCTACATCATGGGTTGGACCAATTTCAATCATAAATTTATTTATGAAAAAATTGTATATTTCTCCTAAATTTTTTGATACTTATCTTTCATGTTTTTAGTGCTTAAAATAACTAAATATTAATGTTAAAAATATGGAAGATAAGTCTATAAAATATTTTACTACCAAAAAAAATTGAAATACCGATTATTGAAGATGTGAAAGATGAGTAATGAAAATATGAAAAAGTAGTTATGCAAAATACTTTAAGGGAGAAATTACCCTAAAAAAATTATTTTAAGGTGTTGAATGCTAATAAAAAATGCTTTACGGTTCTAAGAGCACCTTAACCAACTTTTTGAGAGTTAATAAAGGCAAAGTCACACTAAAAGTAGTATAATGACAAAATTACACCAAAAATTTTCTTTAAAAGTAAAATTGCTCCACAAATTATGTTAGAATACTCGATGAGATGAAATAGAGAAGTAATGTGTTAGATGCTACTTTATCTTTAGAAGCTAAATGACAACGTTTTGTCTTTTAAAAAAAAAACTAAAAGCCATATTTTTACAAGTAGCAATTCTTACATGAGTACAACTCCATCAAAATAATTAATTCCAAATTCACATTTAATTTTCTAATTATCATTTTTTTCCATTCGAAAATAGAAGTCTTAAAATTGATTATTCATAAACCCAGACAAATATGAAATACCATAACTCCGAGCTCCCTCCCTAATCCCTCCCCCTCTCTCCTTTAACCTTTGATGTTTTTTGGAAATACAACTTTAAAAAGAAAGAACGACATAGCCCAACATGTAAAACTTAGCAATATGTTGTGTACTCTGCTACTTTGTCAACATGATGTGTTTTTAATTGGATTGTTTTTAAACTGACGCGCAAAGCTAAGGATCAATTTTTCATTTTGATTTTCTTGATGAAGCAGATCAATGAGTTCAAAAAAGAAATATTGGAGTACCCAATGCAATCAAAATTGCTCATACATGTTCGAAAGGATCTTGCCAATTTAGTGGAATCCATCATAGGAGCAAGCTTCATTGATTCTGACATGACCCTTACATCAATAGCAATAATTAAACTCATGATTATGTGAGTTACGAGTCGGCCAACCTATGTTGGTTGAATTGTAAAATTTATATAACTTATAAATAATATAATTTATTATAGGCTTACACACACATATTCTTTCTTATATTAGACATAACGTGGTTTGATCAACGATTGATAGATGGAGAGCTTATCATACGGGGGAACAGTAAAAAAATGCGCATATGAAATTTGGGGGCGGGGTCTTACTTTATTCCATTTTGCAAATAAGTAAACCAAATTTTCAAAAATAAAAAAAAAATAGGGAAGAATTTTTATTATAAACATAAATACTTACATATTAAAAATGGAAATATAAAAAAATATCAAGATATTCTATTTTTCATTATTTATAGGTAGGTAACATATGAAAAACTAACATTGCTTGATTTAGCTATCTTGCGATTTTTGTATGAGTTACCTTCTACATGCCATTCAATGTTTGTTTTACATCACTTCTTTGACATGATAATCTTCTTAAAAATAAATAAATGGGCCTTATTAGATACATACTACCATTCATACGCATACTATATGCAGGTGCAGCCTGCAAATGAGATATGATATATTATTTTAAAATTAAACGATGTGACTAAGTTAATAATAAATGTGACTAAATAATTAACAAGTGTGACTAAATAACCATAAATTAAATTCTCCCATTATTTTATAGACTCAAAAATTGTTTAAAGTTAATTTCGGCAATTTAAACTCAAATACTTTTAGTGAGACTATACGTTCACTACTTTAGACAAGATGGGATGAACATATACGGGCTTGCTAGTTTATTTCCCCTAATTTAACTGTCTTGCGTTTCTGGGCTAATGTGGTTACAGGGGTTTCTTTTCATTATTTTCTTTGGTTTTCTAATATCTCGTTTTGGACTTCAGATTGGGCTTGTGGATTTTATTGGAACTAGTTTCTAATTAATTCAATTAATTTGTGGGTTTCAATTTGGGTTGTCATGGTTTAGGGCTTAGTTTTAGAAATTGAAAAGCCAATTATTGAAAATGTAAAAGATATTTTACTTAAAAAATAAAAAATAAAATGTAAAAGATAAGTACTAAAAATATAGAAGATAAGTACTGAAAATATGAAAAAAAGAGTTGTGAAAAATACTTTTTGGGAAAAATTATAATAAAAAATTATTTTAGGGTCTTGAATGCTAATGAAAAATACTTTATGGTGTTATGAGCACCTTAACTTAATGGACTTTTTGAAAGTTAATGAGGGCAGAATTGAACATAAAAAATTATTTTAATGGCAAAATTCCTACTAAAATATCCTTTATAGGTAAAAGTGCCCCATAAATAAAATTAGAGTATTGGACAAAAGTGTACCAAAAATAAAATTAGAGCATTGGATATAATAGAAAAATCATATGCCGATGCTACTTTACCCTTAAAATTAAATAACATTATGTTTTGTCTTTTTTTCAACAAATGAAACTAGATGAAGCCATATTTTTAAAAGTAGCAATTCTTACACATGAGTGCCATTCTAATTGTTTAAGTTACCTTCTATTTTGCATTCTATTTGTTTTTCACTCATTTTGTGTGCCATTCTAATTGTTTAAGTTAAGGGAAATTAATTTTGTCTATTTTTTTAACTTTCTCAAAAACTTTACAAATTTATATTGTATTTTAATTATCTAAACATTTGCAAAAAACTACTTTTAGGCAATTACATAACCATTTGAATTTTGCAAAATTGTGTTTGAGTTGAAATATGCCCAAAATTAGTTTTAAGGAATGCGAGGTCGACTCCAGATATATAATTAATTGCATCATTAAAGCGGAAAGAACTATAGTTTAAAAGTTATAAAAACTATGTGCCACTTAATTAACGTTCCTAATGATTTAATCATTCTCACAATCAACAAACCTTTATCCTACTTGAATGCGTACAGTACCCGACTGCACTGTACCTCTCAACTTTCTTTATACATTATATTGAAAGGAAAATGTTGCATGAAGGAAGTGTAATGAACTAACATATAGCATGAAAATTAAGAAAAGCTTACCAATAAAAGTGCATGATTAAAGACTTTTATTTTCCATTTTTATCCTTAGGCTTCGCGTCATGAATCCATTATCTTCTGATCTACAATTTGTATATCTTGCAAAAAAGATCAAATGTGGCATCCTACACAGACTGACAACCGATAGAATTTGTAGAATTAAGAATAGTTTGTAATCATAAGGGGGAAGAGAGAAAAATACGTATATGAAATTTTGGGGTGGGGTTTTAATTTAACTAACTTTATTCCTTTTTGAAAATGAGTAAACCAAATTTTTAAAAAAAAATAAGGGAAGAATTTTTATTATAAATCGCAATATGTATATTAACATAAGTACTGTACTTACATATTAAAAATGGACATATGAAAAAATACCAAGATATCCATTATTATAGGTAACATATACATGAAAAGTGAACATTGCTTGATTTAGCTATCTTGCGAATTTTGCTTGATTTAGCTATCAAGGTGTTTAGTCCTTGGCCCACCTTGTGCATATCTTGTGCATAATTCGTGTGCATCTTGTGAAAAATTTGTACATGTTATGTGCATTACGTTTTTACTTAAGAGGGATAAAATTAACCAAACATAACCCGTAGTATGTCACTAAGAAGATGCTCAGTGGCAGAGTCATGAACAATATGCACATTCTCCCAAACGATCAAATGTGGCATCCTTGATAGCTCGTTTGGATTAGCTTATGGAAGTTATATAAATGCTTATAAATCGTGATTCACGGAATACGAAGTAACTTTTACGATTTACGAGGTTACTTTTACGGTCTACGAGGTAAATATGTGGATGAGATTTATCTCAATTTACGTAAATCGGGCTTATAAAATAAGCCCGATTATGCATTGAGTTTCCAAACATGCTATACCGACTAACAACTTATACAATTTGCAAAATCAATCCATTTCTCGATGTCCATGCACAATTATTGAAAATCATCTTTTATTTTTATCTTCCGGAGAGGAGAGACAGTGGTTCATTGTTACGAGTGTAAGATTGTGTATTTAGAAAGTGTAAGTGTACAATGTCATAAACAAGTAATATAGAAGTGAGTAGAGTATCGTTTTTACGAGGATTGATCACTAAGTATCAAATTGGTAATCTTAGTACTATTTAGTCGGTTGATTAGTTGTGATTGAGATTGCAAGATAAAAATGATGAAATATGAATACAAGTGATATGAAGACAAATATGAGAAAAATTCCTAGGGATTAGATTTTACTTAACAAATTACGGATTGAATTACTTATCTATTCTAGTCTAATTTATTCCACATGATTGATAATCAAGTTTCTCTAATTTAATTACTAGCTTCTTCCAAGGTCAAATAATTCTATAATTAATTGCTAACCCAATATATTCCTATATGAATTTAAGCAATTAATCATGCATTAAGATTTATGGAACTCATTAAGACTACACAATCCATATGAATATATTTCTATTTCATATGCAAATTATGGTTTTAATTATAGGATCCACTCACATGGCATCTTCTTCCAGTCTCAACATGCATATTAAAATCATCCAAAAGGTAACCAGTCAATTGAAAGCAGTAAAAACAATAATTAAAACTCAATCATGAAGGAAAAATTAAAACTAGATTTAATAAGTTAAGATTCAATCCGTCATTAGTAAGCTACATCATCATCCTAAGAAAAGGAAAATTTAGCTCATGATAAAATTAAAAACAAATCCAAAATAAATTACAAACATCATAAATCACTAGTACAAAATATAGATTTTATACCTATTTTTTACACCTGACAAAACATGACACGTGTAGAAAGTGTGACCGGTGGCATTTTCGTAAATATATGAAGATAAATGAATTTTCTACACGTGATATCTTATAACACGTGTAGAAAGTGGGACTTTCTACACGTGTTATGAGAGAACAGGTGTAGAAAGTAATTTTAAACTATTTTTTTTAATATTAATGGCTTTAATTTTAATTTTAATTTTTTTAAAAAATAAATAACAACTTTCTACACCGGTTGGGTTTCAACCGGTGTAGAAAGTCTGATGTTTCTACACGTGTTATGAGAGAACATGTGTAGAAATTTTTCTACACGAGTTGGACTTCCAACACGTGTAGAAACATCAGACTTTCTACACCGGTTGAAACCCAACCGATGTAGAAAGTTGGCGTTATTCTTAAAAAAAAATAAAAACTCTCGCATTTGCTTCTTCTTCCTCAAAACTCATCGCCAAAACCTTCTGGATTTGCTATCTCGGTGTCCGACCTCTGCTTGGGCAAGCCGGCGTTGAAGCCGCTTCCACTGTTTGCTACCGTTGCCGACGCCCTAGCCGCCATCAAAACCTTAGATGACAAATTCATCAGCGTCTGGTACTGCAACGATCACTCCTTCGCTGCTTGAATCTGCTTCGCCTGTCTCTACGATTTTACCTAAAATTTCAGGTATCGTGAGGCATCTTGAGCCATCTTTTATGTACTTCTCACTTACCATATGATTTGTTCTGGAAATGTTACTCTTCCCCCTTTTCTTCTTTCTTTTCCCTAGATTCTTGTGGTGATTTTATTTATTTATTTTTAATTTTCACTAGGTTTACTGCATATCACTTGAGACTTCTGTGGAATTTTAATTGTTTGGTTGAAACTTGAAAAGCACATAGTTCTGTTTTTTCTCTGCAATTTTTGCAGTGATAACTGGAATAATGTCACTATTTAATGGCTTGTTTAGCTGACAAGTTCATTTATATCTGAAGTTGAACATATACGCACATTGGATCTTTACCTACTTAAGTTCATTGTGTTGCTTAAGCAAAAGAAATGGGTTCTGATTGATACATTACGACAATTAGAGGTAATGGAAACTGCAAAATATCGTGCTAAACAAATTGGGCATTCTTGTTCGATTTCTACTACCATGCAGGATTGTGGTCATGCTTAATATTCTCTATTTATCAGTAAAACAAAGAGTTCACCAACTCTCATTTTTAGTTTTAGAAAGAGGCGGGGAACTCTAATTATCAATTGTTTATTAGCTTGTAGATCTGTAAATTTCTCCAGTTCCTTTAGGTCATTCATTTGTATCCTTACAACTAAAGTCATAATTTTTATGGCTTTTTTAATAAGATTCATTTTGCGAGCATCTGTGTTCTGCCAATTTACTGCCTCATACTAGTTCTTTTGATCATTCATGACCTTAACCGTGCAGCTATAGCTGAGTCCTTTCAAAATTTTAGAAATTGTAACTTAGTTATATTGAAATGATCTACAAAGAGAAATTTGTGTAAGCTGATAATGGGTTACATTGTTATTAATAGATCATGATTAGGAAAATGATTACATAGATTTTGGATAATACTTTTAACATTCTTACTGAATTCTTGTTTTGTAAATGTTCTTTTCAACGTGAAATATGTAGTTTTGTGAATCACTGCTTGTGAGGATTGCTACGGCTAGAGAGGAAGTGAAGCATCTTAAGAATTTTGATTATGTAGTTGTGAATGCTAAAGGGAAGCTTGAAAATGCAGTAACATTAGTGAGTTCCATAATTGATGTTGAGAAAGCTAAGGTATGGCAAAGGAGTGTTGTAGTATAGGTCATTTAGCTATTATGATTGAGGATTTTTAAGCTACTCCATACTTATTAATTGCTTTTTCAGATACTGAATCAGTTGTCATTGCGATATCATTAAGTGAGATATGATTCTCTTATTTACTCTTAAGTGATATCTCTTATTTATTTTATTAAATAAGGATATTCTACACCGGTTGAAGTCCAACCGGTGTAGAAAGTTTAGACCTGACTTTCTACACCGGTTGAGGGTCAACCGGTGTAGAAACACTTACATTCTACACCGGTTATGCCTCAACCAGTGTAGAAACTATATTTTCTACACTGGTTGAGGCATAACCGGTGTAGAAACTATATTTTCTACACCAGTTGTGCCTCAACCGGTGTAGAAACTCTATTTTCTACACCTGTTGTGCCTCAACCGATGTAGAAACTCTATTTTCTACACTGGTTGATGCTTCAACCGGTGTAGAATCTGAAAAAAAATTATTAAGACTTCCCTCCCTCCCTCCTTTTCATTTTTCCTCCACTTAAGCTCTCATCCCTCCCTCCCTCTCACGCTCAGCCGCGCGCCAATCTCTGCACTACTTGAGTTCAGAGTCCTCTCTCCGTCACCACCGCCATCTGCGTCACGCCATCTCTCCCTCACTGCCGTGATACCTCTCTCCGTCACTGCCGTGATAGCTCTCTCCCTCGCTGGCGTTGGCGCTTACTGGGATTTTAGGCACAAAAGGTTGCTGTTTCGGGCAGAATTGGGCACTGGAGTGAAAGTAAGCATTTGTTTCTTATGTTAGATCTTGCCAAAGTAGATTTTTTTTTGTTAATCAACTAACAAATGGGCTGCCTGGTGATTCTGCATCTGATAATTCTAAACCTCATGAATTCTTTACTCTCCTGGGTAAAATGATATATATGATACAATTGGGAGCATGTATTGCGTTCTATGTTTGTAAATTCTGTTCTGTAGAAGGATAAGAAGAAAGTTATAAGCCTTAATGAAAACCAATATAAGATGTTAGACTTTTGGAAACCGATAATATAGCTCGGGTCAGCTTCCCTATTAGAATATGAGCCTTAATGTAAGGTTGTGGGTTGGCACTAAGGCTTCCCCCTCCCCCCTCTTCCTTTTCTTGTTTTGTGTGTTTTTTTGTGGGGGGGTGGTTGTTCTGTGTCTCCATGCCTTGTGAAGCTTAGGCACTAGGCCCCTGGTGTTCCAATAATTTTAGTTGGAACGAAGTTAGGTAATCATTTTCTGACTCTTTAAGCCAAAAGTTCCTCTTATGACTCGATCCTTCAATAAATTGGCATGCTGTAATTGATTCTTAACATGCATGTTGCAAATGCTGTAAAATCTGTTTTTTAGCAAACTATTTACATAGACTGAAAAATCAGCAAATATGGATGATGACATCAAGAGTTACCTTCCTGGTCCAACAGGTTCTCTTGTATCATTTTCTGTTGAAGTTTGTTTGCACATATGGATCGTAGCTGGATCTATGCTAAACGAACTAGTGATGAGTACGATAATGGGGTGAAGAATTTTTTAGAATTTGCTATAAGAAATGTTGGTGGTAATAAATCTGGGAAGTTTTATTGTCCTTGTGTAAATTGCTTAAATTTGAGGCGACTATGTGTCGAAGAAATAAGAGAGCATTTGATTTGTGATGGGTTCTTGAAGAGTTATACACGATGGGTATGGCATGGTGAATTAGTAGAAGACCTGAGTGCATCTAAAGAGGTGGAAGTTGATGTGGACATGGATGATCGACTAGAGGACATGATTCGTGATATTGCCGAAGAGGCCTTTGAACGATCACATGCATATGATAACTTGTCTAGTCATACAGAAAAGCCATTATACCCGGGATGTACAAAATTCACGTTGCTGTCTGCTGTGGTGAGATTGATCTACTTGAAAGCAAGGAATGGGTGGAGTGACAAGAGCTTTACAGAATTGCTTGAGTTGTTGACAAGCACGCTTCCAGAAGGTAATGAATTACCCAACCGTAACTATGAGGCAAAGAAAATATTGTGTCCCTTGGGTCTACAGTACAAAAAGATTCATGCATGTCCTAACGATTGTATATTATATAAAGAAGAGTTCGAAGGGGAGCATAAGTGTCCAAAATGTGGTGCTTCACGGTACAAATTGAAAGGGAATTGCGATACAAACTTTGATGAGACTACTAAGGGCCCTCATGCGAAGGTGTTATGGTATCTTCCAGTGAAACCAAGGTTCAAGCGATTATTTGCTAATGTGAATGATGCAAAGAACTTAAGATGGCATGCAGATGAGAGAATATCAGATGGGAAGCTTCGCCATCCAGCCAATTCTCCTCAATGGAAGAAAATTGATGAGATGTTTCCTGAGTTTAGAAAGGAGCCAAGAAACCTCAGGCTTGGGATGTCTACTGATGGCATGAATCCTTATGGCAGCCTCAGCAGTACTCATAGTTCATGGCCTGTTCTCTTAGTGATTTACAACTTGTCTCCTCGTCTGTGCATGAAACGCAAGTATATTATGTTGTCTATGGTGATTTCGGGTCCAAAGCAGCCAGGAAATGACATTGATGTTTACCTAGCCCCTTTGATTAAAGACTTGAAAGAGTTGTGGGAGATAGGTATGGATGTGTTTGACGCTAATCGAAAAGAGGTGTTCAACATGCATGCCATGATCTTTTGTACCATAAACGACTTCCCTGCATATGGAAACCTATCTGGGTATAGTGTTAAGGGACATAAAGCATGTCCAATTTGTGAAGTAGGCACATGCCACCATCAACTTAAACATGGAAAGAAGACAGTCTATCTTGGCCACCGGAGATTTCTCAGCCAAAATCACCCTTATAGTAGATTAAAAAAAGCTTTTTATGGCCATCAAGAGTATGGAGATGCTCCAGTGCCATTGACTGGAGAGCAAGTTTATGAACGGGTAAAAAACATCAATGTTGTCTTCGGAAAGACGCAGAAGAGTGCATATGTTAAAAATATATGGAAAAAGAAGTCTATATTTTTTGATCTTCCATATTGGCAAAGTCTTGATGTGAGGCATTGTATTGATGTTATGCATGTCGAGAAAAATGTGTGTGATAGTATTATTGGAACACTTCTTAATATAAAGGGCAAGACCAAGGATGGTGTCAATGCAAGATTAGACTTGATTAAAATGGGAATACGAGATGAGTTACATCCACAACCACAAGGTGAGAGAACTTATCTACCTCCAGCCTCTCATACCTTGTCTAAGCTTGAGAGAAGAAGCTTTTGTGATTGTTTACATGGTGTCAAAGTTCCTCAATGGTATTCTTTAAATGTTAAAAAGCTTGTGTCGATGAAAGATTTAAAATTAGTGGGCTTAAAGTCTCATGATTTCCACATCTTGATGCAACAACTACTTCCTGTGGCTATTCGGGGCATATTGCCAGATGATTTGAGACACACTATAACTAAACTATGCTTCTTCTTTCATGCCATATGCAACAAAGTGATTGACCCCGATAAATTGGATGAACTAGAAAAGGATGCTGCTATTATCTTATGCCAACTTGAGATGCTCTTCCTTCCTTCATTTTTTGATATCATGACACATCTGATTGTTCATTTAGTGAGGGAGATCAGGTTGTGTGGCCCTGTTTATCTACGATGGATGTACCCAGTTGAGAGATACATGAAAATCCTTAAAGGGTATGTGAATAATCCATACAGGCCTAAAGCTTCCATGGTTGAAAGATATATTGCCGAAGAAGCTATTGAGTTCTGTTCTGACTACTTGTCAAACGAAGAAGTTATTGGGCTTCCTAAATCTCATCATGAGGAGAGATTATTAGGTAAGGGTACACGTGGGGTAACAGTGAAAACTAATATGGATCATGATGCAGTGTTACAAGCACACTTATACAGTTTGAATAACACCGATGAAGTTCAAGATTATATATCTATTCACAAAGATATTATAAGGGCACAACATGGTCGCATGACTGAGCAAAGATTATTGCTTGAGCATAACAAGACTTTCCCACAATGGTTCAAAAAACAAGTAGCCAATGATAATAGTGTTTCTCAAACTATAAAATGGTTGGCACTGGGTCCTAATTTCAATGTCATATGTTGGAGTGGATACGATGTCAATGGGTATTCCTTCTATACGAAATCCTTGGATGACAAGAGTACTGTTCAAAATAGTGGAGTTATGGTTGTGGCTGAATCCATGCATTTTTCCAGTTCAAAAGAAAAAAAGCCAAAGTTAGCAGCTATGCCTTATTTTGGGGTTATTGAAGAGATTTGGGAGGTTGGCTATGCTAAATTTAGAGTTCCAGTTTTCAAATGCAAGTGGATTGATAATAATAGTGTTCAAGTGGATAAGTATGGATTTATATTAGTGGATCTTAAAAAATTAAAGTACAGTGAAGAGCCCTTTATTTTAGCAGCCCACGCAAAACAAGTGTTTTATATAATCGATCCAGCAAATAAAAGTCGCTCCGTTGTTCTCCAAGGAAAAACCGTAGTTCACAGTGATGATAATAAGGAATTAAACTATGATGTTTCTGAGACTCCATGTTTCTCGTCAGGGTTGCCTGAATTAAATGAAGATGAAGTAGATGACATACATGCCACAAGAACTGACCACCATGAAGGGATGTGGGAGAATATATTTACTCCTATTTGATAGACTTTAATTGAAAGTAAGAAAAGAAGAGTTCGTTGATTAAAAGTAAGAATATATTTACTCCTATTTGATAGACTTTACTTACCTTATTTCTTTGTTAAATAGGAACATGGAGAAGGATCCCCCATAGATTGATGATACACATTCTAGGCATAGCAGCGAGTCTGCTCAGGGAAAAAGAAAGGGTAGACGTGGCACGACACTAAAAGAGTTGACCAAGAGTCGAACGAATGACCAGAAGATACCGATTCAATTTGATGGGCAATGGAGACCAATCGGGCCTACCAAGAACAAGTTTATTAGCTTTGTTGCCCTCCAAGCACGTAGCAAGCCTAGCATAACGATTAAGGAGTGGAATGAAGTGGATCAATCTATCAAGGATCAGATTTGGAACACTATAGCGGTATAACACTATACACCTATGAACTTTTGTAACTATTACATTTATTCATGTTACTAACTAATATAATGACTTCACAGCTTACTTACGACGTTCCTCCCAGTCAAGTCTTAAAGGATAAATTGTTATCATATTGCGCGGAGCGTTGGACGACCTTCAAGACCTCTCTAACTAAAAGATTTGTGCATGTCAAGGTAGCAGAGGGTCAGAATCCTCCTAATCCTTGTAAGGAGTATACATTTCTTGACGCAGCTACATGGAAAGAATTTTACAGGATAAAGACTACACCAGAAGCCTTGGTTAGTTTTTATTCACTTTAATTAGTTACTTACTTTATTCTCATTTAATTTTATCGATTAATGATTTTTTGGTTTCTTATTAAAAGATAAAAAGGGAAAAAGCTATAGCGAGTGGTAGAAAGAATGATTGCCCCCACAGATTGTCTCGTGGGGGTTATGAAAAGCTTGAAGAAGTAATGATGAAGGAGAAGCAGAAGAGGCAACAAGAAGAGGCTCAGTTTGATCCATCTACCATTATATCTCCACCATCTCCAATATCTCGTGAAGAAAAATGGAGGGCCACACATCGAAGGAAGACTGGAGAGTATATGAGCGAGAAGGCACGCGTGATTGGTGAAAGGATTGTAAGTAATTTAACATCAATCCTTATTATTTTCTTTCTTGTATAGTAACATATTAATTATGTTTGTTATTTATATATTACAGGATCAACTTCAACTAGAACATGCCCAGGGAGCCTTCATTTCACAGGGAAGGGATGATATCTTGACGGTTGCCACGGGGACTCCGGACCATGGTGGTCGTGTTAGGGGCGTTGGACGAGGAGTAGGCATAAGAGACTACTTTGGAGCACATACACGTTATGCCTCCCCGGGAATGGTTACTAAGCAAGAGATGGAATTGATGCTAGAGAATGAAAGGAAGCAGATGCAAGTAATATTAGAGAATGAAAGGAAGCAAACGGCCACCCAGATGTTACAACTGAAGGAAGAAATGATGAGCATCCTAAGCTCACGACAGGACACAACTATCCATGCGACAAGTTCTCCTGCAGTTCAAAGTACAAATGGGAGTTGTGTTCTTGGGCGTAAATCTGAGGAATCTGGAGTCCAAAAAAATTAGTGAACCTTGTGAGTTATATTTAGAGGACCCTGATAGATGCTTAGTAGCACTTGGCGCAATACAAAACTTGGGGCCAATCGTCCACCACGAGCAAATGCAAGATGACGAAGTGAGAGTGGTGATTGGAGAGGTAAAATTTCCAGATACGCCTGTTCCATTTCCTAATGATGAGGTGAAGATTGGGGTAAAGCCCTCAAAACATTCCTTAGGTGGCCAAAGAGACTTGTCCGGGTTGTTACAGCTACAGTTCGTCCTGAAGTATGAAAATATTTGTCTTCTTGATATGTTTCAATTTTTTCATATTAGAAATTTATAACTTGCAATTATTACTAACTCTTATTGTTTATTTAGCAAACTACCCCATCCAATGAAGTGGTTCCACAACTCCAGCCCCAACCGCAGACCCACAACCAGGTGAAGCCGCTTCAACGTCTGTGTATGCTGGCGTTTGACGGATCCTTCTCAACTGAAGTATTGACGATGGATCCAGATGTTGTGGGTAAGAGGGACATATTCGTGCATATCGAGCAGGAGGATGTAGTGCGGATGTTAATGAAGGATCAGATTACCATACCGCACGTCCACTTGTTTATGATGTGGGTATATTTTTAACAATATTACTAAGTATTCAACATTTGATTCTGACATGCTTTAACTATTGTAGGTATCGCCTTTATACTTTATCAGGGAAAAGTGACAAGTTTGGATTCCTTTTCCCGATTCACATCCAGAAAAAAGGGAACACTTCCGCCATAAGAGAGTCATACCTTCGGCAGAGGCTCTGTGAAGATGGAAAAGAGTGCTACCTAGCGCCATATGTTCACGAGTAAGAAAAAGTTTGTAATTGATACCTTGTTTTTATGAATATATATAATTCATACCTCTTTTTGCATCACTCATTGGCAGTTAGTGGTTCTATGTCCAAAGCAAAATGTCGTCGTTCTGTTATGTTCATTACATTATAATCCGGGAAAGGATTTGAAGAAAACGATGGACACGTAAGTATACTTTGACAATAACATTTTATTTTCAATATGTAAGTTTTTTAGATAACCTACCCTCTTTTATATATTTTTCTACAGGGCAATGGAAACGTACCAAAGAGTGGTTAAGAAAAAGCATACACATGAGCTTAGGGAGACTATCTGGATACAACCAAAGGTAAACAGTTTCAATCCTTCTATGAACATAGTTATCGTGTTCACATATATAATTAATATAATATAATGCATGTTCAACTATAGTGTCGTCGTCAAACGGGGAATAAGGCTTGTGGATATTATGTGATGAGGCACATGTTAAACATCATCCTCTTGGGTAGTACAGAATTTACAAAAGAGGTAATTGTATTTAATTATATTTGTTTTATTAAGTTCATTTCGTAGTTATTAAATTGATGTGATTTTTTATTTTAAAATCTGTAGATGTTTGACATTACGGATGCATTTTCCGAAGAGGACATTGATGACGTTCGCACACGTTGGGCAACTTATTTTTTAGAGATCACAAAGTTGTGAGTATAATGTTAAATATGTAAAGTTAATAACTATTTGGTATTAGACATGTTGAATTTTATTGTCACTGTTTGGTATTGGGTTTGACTATAATTGTACAAATTTCGTTGTAAAAATGAGGTCAAGTTTGTGTACCTTTATATGGCTTTGTTAATATTTTGGATAGAATTTGATATTTCACATTAGTTTTGTTGCAAATTATTTTTTTATCAGGTGTTTTGTTGTTTATTATTATGTAAATGAGTTTATACAAAAATAAATTTTTTTTTCTGAAAAAGGAATTTATACACCTGACTTAACAGATCAGGTGTAGAAAGTGGGACTTTCTACACGTGACCCCTGAAGTCAGGTGTAGAAAGTCCCAATATACCACTTTCTACACCTGACGTGAGTAGTCACGTGTAGAAAGTGTGGACTTTCTACACGTGACCCCTGAAGTCAAGTGTAGAAAGTCCCAAACATACCACTTTCTACACCTGACTTCAGGGGTCACGTGTAGAAAGTCCACACTTTCTACACGTAACCACTCATGTCAGGTGTAGAAAGTTGACTTTTTACACCTATTTAGGAAAGCCACCTGTAGAAAGTGTGGACTTTCTACACGTGACTCCTCAAGTCACGTGTAGAAAGTGGGACTTTCTACACGTGGTTTACGACACATGTAGAAAGTCTCAATTTTCTACACCTATTGTTTCTACACGTGTTTTATGTCAAGTGTAAAAAGTTCATTCCGTCACATGTAAAAAGTCTTTTCTGCACTAGTGAATATTGCATAAAAATTAATTACAAAAACATAAAAATACAACTACAAGATGCATGAAAATAGAAAATCTAGCCTACCATATAGGAGGTAAAACCTTCCATGTAGGTGGCAACCTATATCATCTATAAATGAGAATTACCTAGGCCTTTCATATAGGAGATAAAACCATCCATGTAAGAGGCATGTAAGAAGTAAAAAAATGTAAAAAATAAATTCTAAAAATAACAACTCTCTCTCTAAAATAGAAGCTCTCTCTCTCTCTCTCTTCCTTCCTCTTCATTTTAGGATGCCAAGGACCTTTATTTATAGGGAACAATTCGGGTATTACAGTGATTTGCTACAGTGCTACAGTGATTTTGAATAATGAAAAATGCTACAGTGAAACCCACTTTGCACTGGCCTACTGATATAGTACAATCCACTGCACCAGCCTACTTTGCACCGATCGTTACAGTACTCGTATCTTCTACAACCCATATTTTGCTACAATGCGTATATGCTACAGTACCGTATGAACAGTATTTTGCTACAGCCATCCCTTAAAAAATTCCTTTTCAATATCTTCTTAATATGGTGATGTACGGGGCTGTCAGAAGAAAATCATTATTTATATATAAATTACACCCAATTTCATTACATTAAGCTCAAATATTGTCCATAAAATCATCATATAAGGGAAAATAAATATGATAAATATTTTACTTATCATTCACCTCAAGTATAAATATGGCATGAAAATTGAAAAAAGCTTAACAATAAAATTGCATTATTGCAGAATTTCAGTTTCCAGGTATCCCTTCAGGCTCCACGTCATGAATTCATTATCTTATAAAACATAAGAGTATAAACACGGCAAATCGATGAGGTTGCTAGCTATGAGAAAAGTTCAAGTTATCCTCTACACCAAAATACACGAGTTCAAGTTATCCTCCCTCTCCCTCTTTACCGATTGCCTACCATGACTTCACTTATGTTGTCATCTTAATATGAAAAAATACGGAGATATTCTAATTTTCATTATTTATAGGTAATATATATATATATATATATATATATGAAAAGTGGACATTGCTTGATAGCTATCTTGTAAATTTTGCTTGATGTAGCTATTAGGGTGTTTAGTCCTTGGCCCAACTTGTGTATAATTCATGCACATCTTGTGCATAAATGCTTGCGCAAAATTTGTATCTCATAGGCATAACTTTTTTTACTCCCTAATATAGAGGGATAAAATTAATCGAACCTAACTTGTAGTAGGTCACTGAGAAGATGCCTGGAGGTAGAGTCATGAGCGACATGCTCATTCTCCCAAACCAAGACGTTTTGATGATCAATAGAGTAGCCATGCATGGCCACAGATCGATGGAAACTGGGGAGGAACCCGTTGCTAGACCCACTTATCTACAAATTGAATGGCTCACTTGAGTCTCGATTCGTATCACAGAACCCATCCAATATTCTATGGGTTTACCACTCAACCGCAGTTTTGCTTTGGGACGATCAAATGCTTGTAGGAGGCAACAATCCCTATGAGTATTATAATTTCAAGAAAGTTTTATTTCCAATAGAGATGAGGCTAGAGGCGTATTCTCCATGGTATTCAAAAGTAGAGTTTTCAGGCTTGCATATGAAGATTCTATCGTTTGCTTCTCAAATCAAGGTCACCTATGGGGGCAAGTTGGTGGTATAAATCTGTGATGTTACACATAAGGGAAGTAGGTTTGCCTATATGCAGTTGGTGAATGCACAATGGTTAACAAAGAAGTTAGAAAACTATTTCATAATCATGACGTCCACAATAGTTAAATTAGACCACACAAAGTAGGTGTGACCACTTACGAGTGATAAGTATGTAATGGTTAAAAGTAAAGTTGTTTTGGTCGTGTGTAACTATAAGCCACTTATCACACATATGTGGTTAAAGTTGTTTTCATTCATTCATGTATGACCACAAGCGATTAGTGAATATCTCATAGTTATTGCTCTGTTATGTTATGAGAAAACATAGGTAAACATAGTTCTTACTCACATTTGATGTTGGTCTTCCCTTGAAAAGTGAAAAAGGAGACATATAATAAATAAATAAACTTAATGATAATAAATTTTTGAACTCTTCCACTTATATGCTTCTTCTTTATATATCGACTTATATATTTCTTCTTCAACCAAACTCTATCCGATGTGATCTATATAAGGCTAAGTTCACTTATATTTCTTCTTCATTCAAACAAAATTTATGTTTCCCAGGTTGTCCAATAACATTCATTTAGAAGAAAATTTTGGACCCAAATAGAGGAGCAAACAAATTGTTCTAAAGCTTAATAAGTAACAATAAGAGAGAGAAATTGGAAAGAGATAAAAGAAGTCAAGAAGAAAAAACTGGCATCTCCCCTATCTCCCAACCAAAGTTCACTTTTCGATGGCAGTCAGCCGTCTTCCCTCCCACCAGTGGCACCTATTTCAAGCATTATATAGTGGGTGAGCAATAATGTAGGGGTGTGTGGCTCTTATAGTCTTTAAAATAAAAAGCATTCACTACCCCACGCGATGCAAGGGAGCATTGGCTGGGCTAATTAAAAATATGATAAATATCTTTTAAAAAAGTATAACATATTCTAATTTCATAAATATGTGCATTGAAATTGCTAATAACTAAAAAAATACAAAGGAGCTCTATTACAACATAAGAAATCATAAAACATTAGAACAGTGAAGAAGAAAAAGATTTTATATCATTAATCTTCTCGAACAAATTCCTTTACTGGCCCAATCAACTTCCTTAAGGATCTAATTTCTAAAAAAAAAATTGAAGAAAAATATCGCTTATCATTTATGCATAGGATGCCTTCATTTAAATGTACTAAATAATATTGTTCATTATAACAGTTCATATTAGCATTTGCTCTCCCTATGAGTTAACTTTATTGTATGTTATCAAATTATTCATTTTAAAATAGGTGAAAGAGAACTGAAAACATGAAAGGATAAAACTAACTGCTCATGAATAATATTACTCATGAGTTGCATATAATGCCTTCACTCAAATATTTTAAACAATATTCTCCAATACTTGAGTTCCCATATGCTATATACGTGTCTTATAATTCTAAAATTGAAGAAAAATCATTTACAATGGCACCTTTGTAAATAATTAATGTAGCATAAATTTAAATATGTTTTGATAAACACACTCACTACACCTTTAGATCTTCTATCAAACCCCCTTCTATGAAGCTATATAACACAGATTCAATATGAAGATGAAAAATAGTCAAAATTACAACAAACATATTTTTGGCATTAAATTACATAGGACGATTTGACTTACCAAAGCTGAAGAAGCACCTATAGAAGTAGCTATGTGATGCTTATGGACGCTGTAATCCATGCTATGACTAAGCACACAAAGGCAAACTTTAGCCAGAGAATTAGGTTCTGAAGGAAATTGCTATGGCCTCTTCATTGCTTGAGTGATAGGACATCAGCCTCCATCCTTTAAATACTTACAACAATCATCTACCAACCAAAAAGACAGTCTAACAACGTGCTAAAAGGTATTGCTACATGAAAAAGTTGAATGCCAAATATGTTAACCTTAGAAAATCAATTGTACCTTTTATACATTTGCTTAAAAACAAACTGGTCAGAGCAAAGGCACATGGAAGAAAAAATCTCAAAGGCACCATTAAAACTCCAAATATTAACAAAGTAAATTGCATACGCTCTTTGGAGTTTTGTTAAGAGATACAATATGTATGAAAAATATATCATACAAGTCAGGCAACAATAACACCCATGAGCATGCATTATATATTTTCCTTCCTAGGGTCCATCCTCCTAAACAAAACTGATAACTCATAATATATATATATATATATATATATATATATATATATATATATATATATATATATTGTTATGAATATTAATTATGTGGATGTCCATTAGCTCATATCCAGGCCAACCTGCTCTTCCAGTTAATATGATATGTAAGATTAAATAACACTGTGTATCACTGTTCATACTGTAGCAATTCACTGTAGCATCAGGATTCTACTATTCATCACTGTAGCACACGGAAAAGGTACTGTAGCGTCACGAGAATCACTGTAGCAGCACGGAAAAGTTACTGTAGCACTGAAAAATTTCTATAAATAGGGGTCCTTGGTTATGTATTTAGGAACACAAGTAAATGAGAATATCTCTCTAATTTATCTCTCTAGAATTTCTCTCTTCTACTCTCTTATTATCAACATTTTTATAACACGTTATCAGCACGAAGCTCTGCCAAATGTATGATATTCTTATAATTTCTTTGATAATTTATACTTTATTTTATAATATCTTTATTTCATAGATCTGGGATAATCTGAGCCACTATATGGAATTAAGAAATATATCTTTACCGATTGTTATGAACATCGGGTTCCATGGCTAGGATTGGAGATCACTATTGTTATTATATCTTATATATATCATTATAAGTTCATTTATATTATTATTATGATTATGGCCAGAAGCCATTTACATCCAATTCCTGAAATTATATGACCAGAAGCCATATACTATATCCCTATGATCTCCTATTATATAGCCAGAAGCCATATCTATATGATTCCTTATTATATGGCTAGAAGCCATATATATATCACAACCAGAAGCTATGTATAACTTTTATTTATCCTGAAGATAAATGATCAGATGCCGTATATATTTAATTCCTTATCATGAGATTAATTGGCTTGAAGCCATAAGAACTGAATGGCCCGAAGCCATAAAATTTTCAATTTTCTTACCTTGCTTTATTAATTTATTTCTTGTCTTTACATATTTTAATTATTCTTGTTTATTTCTTTAAATAGTGAGAACCATGTCAAATCTTGCAAAACTTGAATTTATGGCTTTGGATATTACCAGAAAAAATTATTTATCTTGGATGCTGGATGCGGAAATCCACATAAATGCTCATGGTCTGGAAAATACAATAAAAGAAGGGAATCAGGAATCCAATCAGAATAAAGCCAAATCCATGATCTTTCTACGTCACCATTTACATAAAAGTTTGAAAATTGAATATTTAACAGTGAAAGACCCACTTGTTCTTTGGAACAATCTGAAAGATAGGTATGATCACCTGAAGATGGTTATCCTCCCAAAAGCTCGTTATGACTGGATACATTTAAGGTTGCAAGATTTTAAATCTGTAAGTGAATATAACTCAGCCATGTTCAAAATAACTTCTCAATTAAAATTATGTGGAGAAAATGTTACTGATAATGATATGCTTGAAAAAACATTCTCCACATTTCATGCATCAAATTTGCTCTTGCAGCAGCAATACCGAGAAAAAGGATTCAAGAAATATACAGAATTAATTTCTTGCCTTCTTGTAGTTGAACAGAATAATGAGCTTTTATTAAAAAACCATGAATCTTGTCCAACTGGCTCGACTCCATTCCCAGAAGCGAATGTAGTAACCAATGAATCTGTTTGTAGCCGTGGCCGTGGACGCGGTTACATCCATGGTCGTGGCCGTGGTCGAGGTCGTGGTGGTTCAAATTCCTACAAGAAGTGGGAAAATAATAATAAGAACCACAAAAGAGAAAATAGTGGGCAAAATAAAAATACTGAAAATCCATGTTATTGTTGTGTGGTAAAGGTTATTGGTCTCGTACCTCTCGTGCACCAAGACACCTAGTTGAACTTTACCAAGAATCAATAAAAAATAATGGTAAAGGATCAACATCTGAAGTAAATTATGTGGATCAGGCTGAGAATTCTAAGCATAGAGAAATGAATTTTACTTATTTAGATATTGCTGATTTCTTAGCATAATTATTTATCTATTTGAACTTTTTATGTTACTTTTATTGAATGTATTTATTTTAATTATGTTTTTATGTTTTATTTAATGAAGAATGGATCCTATTGGCATCAATCCTGAAGATTTATGTCTCGTTGATTACTCAACAACCAATACTATATTCAGAAATAATAATTATTTATCTTACTTGGTAATGCAAAAAGTCAATATTCAGACTATATCTGGTAGTATAAATTTGATTGAAGGCTCCGGAAGAGCTAATATTTTGTTACCTGAAGGAACAAAATTATGTATTGATAATGCAATTTATTCTACCAAGTCTGGAAGAAACCTGTGTTTCAAAGATATCCGCAGAAATGGATATCATGTAGAAACAATAACTAAAAATAATCAGGAATATCTTATTATGATAAAACTTGTTGATGGTAGAAAATGCATATTAGAAAGTTTTCCTACTTTTTCTTCTGGTTTGTATTATACATTTATAAAAACAATTGAAACATATGTTATTGAGAACCAGAAGTTCACCAATACAGACCAGAAGTCTACCAATGTAAGCCAGAAGTTTACAAATGAATTTAATGTTTGGCATGATCGGTTAGGCTATCTCGGTTCAATTATGATGCGACAAATAATTGAGAATTCATGTGGACATACCCTGAAGTGTAAATAAATACCACAATCCCATAATTCCTCATGTGCTGCATGTTCCAAGGGAAAATTAATTATTCTCCCCTCACCAAGCAAAGTAGAAAGTGAGTCTCTCACATTTCTAAAACGGATACAGGGAGATATTTGTGGGCCAATACACTCATCATGTGGACCATTTAGATATTATATGGTTTTAATTGATGCATCAACTAAATGATCACATGTGTGTTTATTATCTTCTCACAACCTGGCGTTTGCGAGATTACTTGCTCAATTGATTAGATTAAGAGCACATTACCCTGATTATCCTATCAAGAAAATACGTCTTGATAATGCTGGTGAATTTACTTCAAAACCTTTTAATGAATATTGTATGTCCCTTGGAATTGATGTTGAACATCCTGTAGCTCATGTTCATACACAAAATGGACTTGCAGAATCATTGATTAAAAGGTTGCAACTAATTGCAAGACCTTTACTTATGAAATCTAATCTCCCAATTTCTGCTTGGGGCCATGCCATTTTGCATGCATCAATGTTAATTCGCATCAGGCCAACAAGTTACTTAAAGGTTTCCCCTTTACAAATAGTTTTTGGTCAGGAACCTAATATTTCTCATATAAGGACTTTTGGGTGTGCGGTATATGTGCCAGTAGCACCACCACAACGCACTAAAATGGGCCCTCAAAGAAGGATGTGAATATATGTTGGGTATGAATCTCCTTCAACCATAAAATATTTAGAACCATCTACGGGAGATTTATTTACAGCACGATTTGCCGATTGTCATTTTGATGAATCACTTTTTCCCAACATTAGGGGGAGAAAACAAGCAGTTGGATAAAGAAATTAGCTGGAATGAATTATCATTGGCTCATTTTGATCCTCGTACAAATCAGTGTGAACTGGAAGTTCAAAAAATAATTCATTTACAAAATTTAGCTAATCAAATGCCAGAAGCATTTACTGACCTAAAGAAAGTGACAAAGTCACATATACCAGCTGCTAATGCTCCTGTTAAAATTGATGTCCCTGAAGGACAATCTACTATGAATGAATCTAAAGCACGCCTGAAGTGTGGCAGACCCATCGGTTCCAAAGATAGAAATCCTTGAAAAAGAAAAGGAGCAAAGAATATAGATGGTCAAATTGAGGATAATCAAGAAAATTTAATAGCTCCAGAAGAGCTATCTCCTGAAGAGTTATTATCTCTAGTAGAGATATCTCTAGAAGAGAATGTTGTAGTTCTAGGAGAGACCCAGGTACCTGATATATGTGAAAATAATGAGATCTCAATAAATTATATTGTGAATGGAATCCGATGGGATCGAAATGATGTCAATGTTGACGACACATTTGCTTATCATATAGCAAATGATGTAATGAATAATAATGAGGATCACGAGCCAAAATCCATTAGCGAGTGCCAACAAAGAAAAGATTGGCTTCTATGGAAAGATGTCATTAATGCAGAATTAAAATCATTGGAAAAATGAAAAGTATTAGGACCTGTAGTCCTTACAACTAAAGATGTAAAACCAGTTGGATGCAAATGGGTCTTTGTACGAAAAAGAAATGAAAAGGGCGAAATAACAAGATATAAGGCACGTCTTGTAGCCCAAGGCTTTACACAAAGACCTGGCATTGATTTTGAAGAAACGTATTCACCTGTAGTGGATGCGACTACTTTTCGTTATTTAATTAGCCTAGCAGTAAAAGAAGGGCTTGATTTGCATCTAATGGATGTCGTGACTGCCTATTTATATGGGTCACTTGATAATGATATTTATATGAAAGTCCCTGAAGGACTTAAGGTGCCAGAAGTATCTAATTCAAGTTTTCAAGAACAATATTCAATTAAGTTAAATAAGTCCCTGTATGGCCTGAAGCAATTAGGGCGCATGTGGTATAATCGTCTTAATAAATATCTCTTAAAAGAAGGATTAAAAAATGATCCAATATTCCCATGCATTTTTATAAAAAGATCTAATAGTGAATTTGCTATAATTGCTGTTTATGTTGATGATATCAACATTATTGAAACTCTTGAAGAACTCCAAAAGGCAATTCATTGTTCGAAGAAAGAATTTGAGATGAAGGATTTGGGAAGAACAAAATTCTATCTTAGATTACAGATTGAGTATCTTAAAAATGGGATCTTTGTATATCAAGAAACTTATACAAGAAAGGTCCTAAAGATATTTTATATGGATAAATCTCACCCATTATGTACCCCAATGATTGTAAGGTCTTTGGAGTTGGATAAAGATCCATTTCGACCTCGGATATGAGTGAAGAAGGTGATGAAGAACTAATTGGTCTAGAAGTACCATACCTTAGTGCCATTGGAGCACTAATGTATCTTGCTAATCATACACGTCCTGATATATCATTTACTGTTAATGTATTAGCAAGATATAGTTCTTCACCAACACAAAGACATTGGAATGGAGTAAAACATATTTTTCGTTATCTAAGAGGCACTATGGATATGGGGTTATACTTCTCAAACGTATCTAAGCATGAACTGGTAGGTTATGCAGATGCTGGATTTTTATCCGATCCACATGATGGTAAATCACAAATAGGCTATCTGTTCACATGTAGAGGTACAACTATTTCATGGCGATAAATGAAACAGACTATATCAGCCACATCATCAAACCATGCAGAAATTCTATCAATACATGAACCAAGTCGAGAATGTGTGTGGTTGAGATCAGTAATACATCATATACGAACAAATTGTTATTTATCTTTAGGCAAAATGACACCAACAATTCTATATGAAGATAATAATGCATGCATTACTCAACTTAAAGAAGGCTATATCAAGGGAGACAGAACGAAGCATATTTTACCAAAATTCTTCTTTACTCGTGACCTTCAAAAGGATGGTGAAATAGATGTCCATCAAATTTGTTCAAGTAAAAATCTAGCAGATTTATTCACAAAGTCACTTCCAGGTACAATCTTTGAAAATCTTGTCTATGACATTGGCCTTCGGAGATTTAGAGATATCAACTGATGTTGTCAAGAGGGGGAGTCGATACACGCTGTACTCTTTTTCCCTTATCTAGGTTTGTCCCACTGGGTTTTCCTAGAAAGGTTTTTAATGAGGCAGCACTGAACAGTGTATCAATGAATGATGTACTCTTTTCTTTGGCTAGGTTTTTATCCCACTGGGTTTTTCCTAGTTAAAGTTTTTAATGAGGCACATTCATAATAGACATCCAAGGGGGAGTGTTATGAATATTAATTATGTGGATGTTCATTAGCTCATATCCAGGCCAACCTGCTCTTCCAGTCAATATGATATGTAAGATTAAATATCATTGTGCATCATTGTTTATTACTATAGCAATTCACTGTGTGGCACTGTAGCATCAGCGATTCTACTGTTCATCATTATAGCACATGGAAAAGGTTATTGTAGTGTCACGAGAATCACTGTAGCAGCACGGAAAAAGTTAGTGTAGCACTGAAAAATTTCTATAAATAGGGGTCCTTGGTTATGTATTTAGGAACACAAGTGAATGAGAATATCTCTCTAATTTATCTCTCTAGAATTTCTCTCTTCTACTATCTTATTATCAACATTTTTATAACATATACATATATATATATATACACACACACACACACATATATATATATAGGGTTAAGGTGCAAAAATACACATGAGTTTTTCCCAAAATCGCGCCCAACACCAAATATTTTTTTAAGGGCAAAAATAACTATGTGGTTACAAAAATGGAGAAAAATAACTATATGATTACAAAAGTGGGGCAAAAATCACAGTTTCCGTTAATTTGAAAACTTTGACCGTGAGTTTGAACTTTTTGACTAAAAAGGGTGAGTTGGGGCAAACTTTTTGACCAAAATTCATCACGTATGTGAACAACTAATAAATCTTCAGCATCACTAGCACCCTAGTCACCCCCAATATAATTGTTATATGCCCTATTGCTATCAAGATTTTCCTAACCAAGATTTACAATAGACACAGAATCAGCGCTATCGTGTTCAGAATCATCCATATCCGTCACCATGAACATGCTTGCACAACCAGAAATAACATATGGACAACAACTGGCACATTTAAGGTGAATTAAATAGGCGTTATCATTATTTAATGGAAATTATGAATTTTGCCCCATTTTTGTAATCACATAGTCACTTTTTCCCTTAAAAAAAGTATTTGGTGTTGGGCGCTATTTTGGGAAAAACTCATGTGTATTTTTGCACCTTAACCCTATATATATATATATATATATATATATATATATATATATATAATATTCAAATGAAGTAGACTTAACAAGAAAATCGTCAAGTATCAACAGATAGTCACAAAACGTTGAATGCACCACATTTAGGCTTTAGCTGATAGTAAACCCAACAAATAGGTCCCTACCCCCCAAAACCAAAACAAAAAGCACTTTTCCTGCTTGATACCCTACAAAGGCTCAGGTGAAAGCTTTGTAAGGGATTAAATTATAGAAGATCCATATCTATCACATCAGTACAAACTCAACAACTTGTAATATTCACTTCATCACCCACCTATGAAAAAGTTCATGTAAATATAGATTATTGAAGCAATTGTTGAATTACGTCCTCTTCAAAAAAAAAGTTGGATCAACCTATTAATTGTAAAATCACTGTGTAAATATTACCTCAACCATTGAATTGAACTACAACTTTACATTTAGGATAAATGGAAGCAAATATAAGATTTTGAACATTTCATTGTGAAAAGCTTCATCAATTCGAGATTAAAACATGCACCTCTCCAGTAGTTTGACATTTACCCCCTTGTACTTGCTAATATGTTGTGCATATTAGAGAATTATGGCTAGTGAATATATAACCCTTCAATTGTATAATGATATTGCCCATAGGATGTCAAACTAATGCAGAATTTTATATACCAATGAAAAAAAAGGAACTGCAAAAAATTCTTCAAAATTGGACACCCTCCTAATTTCATGACATTGAAGATCGAATAAAATATTGACATGATACCCTTAACAGTATCATGCCTATTCCATATAAATTAGATAGCTTTCATAGACTAACAATCACTCCACTACTTTGCATGATATCATTATGCATTGGAAGATAACTCTCTGCAACACACAGGATTCCCACATCATATCCTTTATTATTGGGAGTAACCAAAGGATTAACAAATGATATACCATGCAGTAAATAAGAATACTTTGAACTACCAACAACAACAACAATAAAACCTTTAACCCACTAGGTGGGGTCAGCTATATGGATCACACGGCGCCATTGTGCTCTGTTAAAAATTATAGATTTTGATATATTATTAATTAAAAAGTCTCTCTTTATGACCTCATTGAGCGTTTGTTTCGGCCTTCCTCGACCTCATCCAACAAGACTCTATACTTCTTGATCAGCCCTTCTCACCGAAGCACTCAATGACCTTCATTAAATATGTCCAAACCACCTCAAACGATTTTCTACCATTTTTTCTTCAATAGGGGCCACTCTAACTCGTTCGCGTATATGAGTATTACAAATCTTGTCTTTTCTTGTATGGCCACACATCCATCTCAACATCCTCATCTCAGCTACCCCCATTTTATGTTCATGTTGTCCCTTTAAAGCCCAACATTCACTATCATATAACATTGTTGGTCTTATAACAGTGCGATAGAACTTTCCTTTTACCTTATTAGGTACTTTACGATTACAAATAACTCCAGTAGCTTTTCTCCATTTATGCTATTCGGCTTAAATTCTATGATTGACATCTCTATCAATTTCACCATCTTGTTGTATAATTGATCCTAAATATCTAAATTTTGTCACTTGTGGGATGACTTGCCCTCCCAATTTAACTTCCACTTCTCTTTGGCCTTGTCTCTTATAAAACTTGCAATGCATATATTCAGTTTTGCTCCTACTAAGACGAAAGCCCATCAATTCCAAAGTCTGTCTCCATATCTCAAGTTTAGAGTTAATTTCTTCCTTGGATTCAGCCAACAGAATTATATTATTCGTAAAAAGCACGTATTTGGGGATTTCCTCTTTCATAGGCTCAATTAGCACATCTATCACTAGATTGAACAAATAAGGACTTAAGGCTGATCCCTGATTTAGTCCAATCCTTATAGGAAAGTCCTTTGTAACACCTCCAGGCGTTCTAACATTGGTTGTAACCCCCTCATACATGTCCTGAATGGCTTTGATATATGCAACCCTTACCCCTTTCCTTTCCAATACTTTCCAAAGTACATCTCTTGGTACCCGGTCATACGCTTTTCCAAATCAATTAAGACCATATGTAAATATCTTCCTTTACTCTTATACTTTTCCATAAGCCCCCTTAATAAATAAATTGCTTCTGTTATAGACCTTCTTGGCATGAATTCAAATTGATTTTCAGCAATATCAGTCTCCAACCTCAATCTGTGTTCAATCACTTTTTCCTACAATTTCATTGTATGACTTATTAGCTTAATTCCTCTATAATTTGCACAATTCTAGATATCCCCTTTATTCTTATAAATAGGAACCAAAGTACTTTTTCTCCACTCATCCGACATTTTCTTGGTTCGTAAGATCTCATTAAATAATTTTGTGAGCCACAACACACCCTCTTCACCCAAACATTTCCAAACTTTAATAGGAATATCATCAGGTTCGACAGCTTTATCATTATCCATTTTCTTAAGAGCTTCCTTAGCCTCACCAATTCGAATCCTATGGTAAAATGACAAGTTGAGATCACCTTCTCGAGTTGTCAAATCTTCCCAGTCACAAAGCGACCCTCCCCTACCAACATTGAACATCTTATAAAAGTAGGCTTCCCACCTATCCTTAATATCTCCTCAGTAACCAAAAATTTTCCTTCGTCATCCTTTATACACCTCACTTGGTCCAAGTCTCTCGATCTTCTTTCCTTGTTCTTTGCGATCTTGTAAATCTTACGCTCTCATGCCTTTGTCCTTAACTCCTTATAAAACTCCTCATATGCTTTACTACGAGCCTTGCTCATGGCCTTTTTAGTCTCTTTTTTAGCCATGCAATACCTTTCCCAATTTACAGCATTATTACATATGTGTATGGCTTTAAAACAATCTTTCTTATGCTTAGTTTTTTCTTGAACACTTTCATCCCACCACCAAGTCTCCTTATCTTGTCGACCAAGACCTTTTGATTCTTCCAAAGTTGCTTTAACAACCTGCTGGACCTTTTTAGACATATTCTCTCACATGACATTAGCATTACTTTATAACTCTCACTCCCCTTCCTCCAAGAGAGTTCTCTTAAAAATCTCCATTTTCTCCCCCTTCAATTGCCACCACCTGACCCTTAGGTTTAAAACTTGCTGGCGCTTTTGTTTTACATACTTAATATTCACATCAAGGACCAAAACCCTATGTTGTGCTGTCACGCCATCCCTAGGGATCACTTTGCAGTTAGTACAAAATCGTCTATCAGCCTTCCTTACCAAAAAAAAGTCAATTTGTGTCCTTACAGCTCAACTCTTGTATGTTATTAAATGCTCATCTCGTTTCTTAAAGCAAGTGTTGACAATCTTGAAGTTATATGCGAGGGAGAAATCAATAATAGATTGACCTTCATTATTGAGTGTCCCAAATCCAAAACCACTATGAGCCCTTGTATGAGGTCCTGCCTCCTTACCAACATATCTATTAAGATCTCCTCCAATAAAAATCTTTTCGGTTAGTGGGATACTTTGAATTAGCCCCTCCAAATCTTCCCAAAATTTTTTCTTAAGATGTGCTTCGCCTTTACTTGAGGTGCATACGCATTGATAATATTTATAGTATCATTCCCAACAATCATTCTTAAGGAAATAATTATATCCTCAATCCTCTTAACATCCACCACATTCTTCCTCCATTCCTTGTCAGCGATGATACCAACACCATTCCTTCAATTAACCTTTCTTGTGTACCAGAGCTTAAAACCATTAATTTCCTGAGACTTTTCTCCTGACCATTTAGTTTTCTGGAGATACAGGATATTAATCTTTCGATCCTTCATTACTCCTACCACTTCCCAAGATTTTCCGCTTAGAGTCCCAATATTCCAAATGTCAAATCTAATTTTGTTCTCATGAACTAGCTTCTTTAGCTGCCTCCATTCATAAGAGAGTGGTAGCCCTTACTCATTTAACACTACATCCAGGCGACGATGCAGTGGCTCTTGCTCACTTCTCACTGTACTCGAGCCATACAATGCGTTACTTACAGGCAACGACCTAGCATTAGCACAATTTCTTCGTTGATCTATGTTCATAAGAGATTCGATAGGGTTTTACGTTGGCTATCAGGGCCTAACACAACCCTCCTCCTTTACCCGAGCTTGGGACCGGCTATAAACATAGGCAGAGTTAATACTTTAAACTACCAAGTATCAATAATGAAAAATCTTTTATATAAGATCACATTCAGAATCTTTCAGTGATATTTTACATTACCAATGAAAAAGACATGGAAAACAGTACCACACCTGCAAAACACCCCCTCCAACAGAGCTACTTTAGTCAGTAAACATTTCCAACAGCTTTGCAATTACTATAACATATGGAAATACCTATTATATAAAACTTGTAACACAATACCTTAAAAATAGGATCTTACAGACTAGAAAAAAATAGTAACATGAATATCTCATCTCCATTGGTAATCGTGACAAGTGGAGGAAGCTAAAACCACCTGTTCTTTGTTTTGATCTTTAAATCATTGGTTTATACCCAACAGTTAATGCAAATATGGGGATGAGACTCTACTAACTAAATCTTATGACAATAGATACCGCTGGATAACTTTTCCAACACAAGGATAATTTATCTAAATATAAAATCAAACTCAATAATAAAATAATATTTAATCTAAATAATCTAAAATATCTTGAAGCATTATCCAACACCAATGTAAATGTTTAGTGGCTGCTAGAACACTAATCATTTCTCAATAAAGCGTTGCAATAATCCTTGAAGACACCAAAGACCAACTTCCAATTGAGATGCTGATCTTGAAATTAGTAACCCAATAATTCAGTTTGAAATGTCAGAGAAAAAGTATCAAACACATTGAAGCATTATTGTAAGAAAAATGAAGAGATTATGCTATCATCATTTAGGGTTTAAGGCAACTTCAATTCAACTATGAAACTTCACATAAATAGGCATGGTACTTTACTTCACTAGAAGCTTTTCCAAATAACAACACAGATTGAAAGCAACTCATCAACAACACTTGAATCAAATCAAGATTTATACTAAAACTTACATAGTAACAAATGTTGGACCTATCCCTTGTGCAGTAGGTATCATGTGCTTTCCCTCTTCGGTTATTATCTCTTGCACCTTCCTCATGAAATCCTCCTCTTTCAACTTCTACGATGAAAACTTTGTTGTGGATGAAATTGTAGAGGATTCACATCTATCACATCAGTATACTGCTCAAGACTTCTACTATTCACTTCATCACCTAGCCATGAAAAATGTGATGTAAATATAGATTATTGAATTAATTTCAGAATTATGTCCTTACCCCAAAAATATGAAGATCATCAAGACCTCCTATTGCATAACATCATACCCTATTGCTTTTAAAGCACCAAAATTTAAGGATCTTCCAAGGAAATTCAATCGGCCTTGTTACTGTGCAAGTCCATGAAATAAGGATAGATAAAGATGGCTAGTAGGATTATATGGACAAAATATTGTTGAATTAAATTAAATATTAATAAATTAAAATTATAAAATCATTATTATACCAAAGAAAAAGGGGGAAAATATCAATGACAACTGCAAATGAATAAAAAGTACTTTGATAAGAAATGTTGAACAGTGGAGTGGGTAATGAAATGACTAAGGACTTGTAAGCTAAAGCTATTGACTTCCTGTGGAGTTTTTTATCATTTAAAATGGATAATGAAAATTTAAGAACATGTTAGTTCAACTCCAACTCAGTCAAAAGTATTTAAATATGTTCTATCACCATCCAATTCACTCATCCAAGAGTCAGTCAAGTAAAACATTACTATGACTTTGATAAACTTGACTTGCTATTAAAAAACCAAACATAAACAAATAGCCATAAATATTGCATTGCTTTCTCATTCTTATTGACCAATTCTAATTATTTCTGAATACATGCATATATGTAATATTGAGCACCCCAAAAAAAAACCCACTATGTCTACAACATGTTCGGTAATTAAACATTGATAAAATTAGCAACATTTACAATTAGATTGAATGATATCATATCTCAGAAAAGGTATTACAAGAAACTACTCCCCTTGAACAACAATCTCATATATCTATATGAAGGACAAAATACACTACATAAGTTTTTTAACATCTCCTCCCTCAAATTAGGCCAACTCATATTGTTACTATACTTATGAAAGTAGCCATGGGATGACTATGGATGTTGAAATACATGGTACAACTATAACACAAACCTTTTCAGCATCTCCTCTCTCAAAGTTGAAAGTGATTAGTTAATAATGCATTATTCCTTCTCAACATAAACTACAAAAACATATTGGGCAGTTAATTTTGTTTAAAAAAAGAGTAAAATTCATATAGTTGGCACTCATATAGTAAAAAAAAATAAGAGTAAAATTTCATATAGTTGGCATTCATATAGTATAAAATAATAGCCCTTATCATTCATAAGCATTTAAGAAGAACTATAACTTCAAATCATACTAATAAATAATCATTAAAACCATCTAAAAGAACACTTGAAAGATGCATAATGTTGTGTATGAACAACTGATTTCATTGAAAAGAAAGAAAAATACACTAAATTTGCAGTTCTTTTATGCTAAGCAAGGGGGAAAATGATTATGATGAATGACATCAACTAAAATCCTAAGAAAACATTCTTTCAACATTTAAATTAGAAAGCATTAACTCCCACAACATGACAAATAATATGTACAATCACCATACAAATGAGAAATTTTGCAGTCCCTGATGCAAACGAATAATGGCTTTAAGATGGGCAAGAGATAAACGGATATCAAATGAATACCTCATATATTAACAACCCAACGTAGATCTATTGAAAGTCAAAATCATCACCACCAAAAAATGGTGAACCTACCTAGAAATGAAAACGATGATTAAAAAGAGAAAGATAAATAAGATGGACAAGAAATCATATATGGGTTTTTTTTTCACGAATCACCGTTTCTACCCAACCTTCCAACAAAACTATCGATGAAAACCTGAAACTAAAATATGAAGAGTTAGCAAAGGAATGAAGGAAACCACACGAGAGCAAAATTGATATAAACTGGAGAATATAGTAGAAAAGGAGGAAAAAGAGAAGGAAAGAAAAAATGCAGGTTCTTTGTTGAGAATGAAAAAGGGATCAAAAGAAGGAGGAGAGAAAAAAACATTAGTGATGTGCAATTCTTTATGAGAGGACCCACCTCCTTCTCCTGCTTTCACTCTCTTCCCTTCTGCGCCGCCTCATTGCCGCTTTCTCTATCCAATCCACATTCACGGCCTTCTTTCTCTGATGCTCGGTGGAAGAGAAGCCATTAAATTGAGATAGAGAAAGAGAAATTGAGGAGAGAGAAATTAGAGGAGTAGGCAGCTGCCCCGAGAAGGAAAATTTATTGGGAAAGGAATGATGGAAATACAAAAGTTGAAGTGAAAGAAAGAGAGAAACCGTGAAGCTAGAGCAATTTTCAAAATTTAGCCCTACACACATGTGTATCATGGCAGATTAAAGCAATTTGAGCACAGACTCTAATGCTGAGCTGACACATTCATAAGAGTGGCTCTATGAATAGGAAAATGTGAGAAGAGCTGTGGCTTATGAACAATGATAACTCAAAAGATTTAATATGTTTTTAATTTATGGGGAAAGGAATGATGGAAATACAAAAGTTAAAGTGAAAGAAAGAGAGAAACCGTGAAGCTAGAGCAATTTTCAAAATTTAGCCCTACACACGTGTGCATCAGGGCATATTAAAGCAATTCAAGCACAGAGTCCAATGCAAAGCTGACACTATTCATAAGAGTGGCTCTATGAATAGGAAAATGTGAGAGCAGCTGTGGCTTATGAACAGTGATAACTCAAAAGATTTAATATGTTTATAATATTTTTTTATAGGAATAAAATGGTCTTTTGGTTCATTTTCTTATCTCATTTTTTTTTCAATCAAACAAAAATTTTCCTATCAACTCATTTTTTTTCTAGTACCAACCAAACACTTGTGTGGCAAAATATTTTTCATTCATTTTCATTCTTTTCATGTCCATTATATTTCTATCTAACATTTTCTTTGATCCAAACGAACTCTTATTAACTTTATTCCTTTTTACAAATAAGTAAGCCAAATTTTCTTTAAAAAAAATAAGGGAAGAATTTTTATTGTAAATCATAGTATCTATATTAACATAAGTATTTACATAATAAAAATCGACATATGAAAAAATATGGGGATATTCTAATTTCCATTATTTATAAGTAACATATATATGAAAAATGGACATGGCTTGAGTTACCTTCTATAGGCCATCCAAAGTTTGTTTACTTCACTTCTTTGACATGATATAATCTTCTTAAAAATAAATAAATGGACCTTATTAGATAAATAATACCATTTTATACGCAAACTATTCTTGGGATATGCACCTGTTTATAGTACCTGCAAATGAGATAGGGTTAAGTTGCAAATTTGTCTTAGAAATTTTTGTGCTTAGGTTTAATATTGTTCTGAAAAAATGAAAAAGAAGCAATGTTGCCTCTTACTATTAAAATTTTAATAATTAACATTGATTTTTTTAACGGTATGGGGGCAATATTACAATGTTTTGAAACTTTCAGGGTAACATTAACAAAAAAAAACTTTATGGATAACATTGCTCCTTGAATAAAAAAATTCTAAGGCAAAACGATATATTATTTTAAAATTAAACCATGTGACTAAGTTAATAATAAATGTGACTAAATAATCAACATGTGTGACTAAATAACCACAATTTAAATTTTCCTACTATTTTATGCACCAAAAAATTTTTTAAAGCTAATTTTGGCAATTTAAACTCAAATGCTTTTAGTGAAACTATGTGTTTCACTTTAGACAAGATGATATGGACATATACCGGCCTGCTAGTTTATTCTTCCCCTAATTTGACTATTTTGTATTTCTAGGTTAAAGTGGTGTTTGTTTGAATTAGTGATTGGAGCCTTCAAAAGTAGCTTTCAACTGTGATTTATGGTATATAAAATAAGTATGTGAGAGGAGTGTTATCTCGATTTACGTGCATAAACACTTTTGGGCCTCCCAATTGCCTAACCAAACACACATGGACCACATGGCTTTCTTTTCTCTATTTTTCTTTCGTTTTATGGTATCTCGCTTTGGACTTCATATTTGGCTTGTGTTTTTACTGAGACTAGTTTCTAATTAATTCAATTAATTTGTGGGTTTCCAGTTTGAGTTCTAAAAATAGAAGATGGGTACTAAAAATATGGAAGAAAAAAAAGAGTTGTAAAAAATACTTCAAGGGAAAAATTACATTAAAAAAAAGTTACTTTAAAGTGTTAAATGCTAATGAAAAATACTTTATGATGCTAAGAGCACATTAACTTAATGGAATTGTTTAGAGTTAACGAGGAAAAAATTACACCTAAAAATTACTATAATGGCAAATAAAATTACACCTAAAATATACTTTATTGGTAAAAGTGCACTATAAATAAGATTAGAGTGATGAATACAATATAGAAATAATATGATGACGCTACTTAACTCTAAAAATTAAATAACATTGTTTTGTCTTTTTTTTAAAAAAAATAAATAAAGCCATATTTTTAAAAATAGCCATTCTTACATAAGCGCCACTCTAATGATTTAAGTTACCTTTTATTTTGCATTCTATTTGTTTTTTTACTTATTTTTTCTGCCATTCTAATTGTATAAGTTAAGGGATATTAATTTTGGCTATCTTAATAAATTTCTCAAAAATTTTGCTAATTTATTTTGTGTTTTAATTGTCTAAAAATTTGCAAAACTACTTTTAGGCAATTATATAACCATTTGAGTTTTGCAAAATTGTATTTGGGTTAAAATATGCTGAAATTAGCTTTAAGGAATGGTAGATCCACTCCATGATATATAATTGCATCATTAAAGTGGAAAGAACTATAGTTTACAAGTTATAAAAACTATGTGCCACTTAATTAAACGTTCCTAACGATTTGATTATTCTCACAATCAACAAAATTTTATCCTACTTGAAAGTTGAAGCTTATCTCCATCTGCTTTTCCTATAACTATAATCTGCAAGGTCTCTCTAGGAAAACTCCATTTTCCTACCATGTACCTTTCCTATTATAGATATTGAGTGGATCTTCCACCATAAACAAACCCTTGCTATTTCTCAATTTCCAAGTAATTTTTTTCGCCCTAAAATAAAACAACTTGAGAGTATGCCACTCATTTTAGTTTTTCTTTGACTGCACGGCACCTCTCGACTTTCTTTATACATTATATTAAAAGGAAAATGTGGCATGAAGGAAGCGTTACGAACTAACATATATATGGCATGAATATAAAAAAATCTTACCAATAAAAGTTTATTGTTGCGCAATTTCATTTTTCATTTATCCCTTCAGGCTCAACGTCATTAATCCACCATCTTATGACCTGCAGTTTGTATATCTTGCAAAAAAAGATTAAATGTGGCATCGTACGCAGACTGATACAATTTGCAAAATTAATCTATTTCTTGATTGCAAGCATTTAAATAATCTTTTATTTTTATCTATCAGAAAGGAGAGACGGTGGTTCACCTCAACTATAAATGCGGCATGAAAATTGTAAAAAAGAAAGCTTAACAATAAAAGTGCATTACTGCAAAATTTTTGTTCTGTCATCTTCGACGGCCATCTAGTTCAGACCAGCGGAATCAACGATAAGGAAATGCTAATAGGGTGTTTAGTCCTTGGCCCACCTTGCGCATAATTTGTGCAAATATTGTGCATCATACGTGCGCATCTTGTGCATAATTTGTACATAGTTTATTCTTCCCCTAATTTGACTGTTTTGCGTTTCTAAGCTAAAGTGGTTACAGGGCTTTCTTTTCAATATTTATCTTTTGGTTTTCTGGTATCTCGTTTTGGACTTCACATTGGGCTTCTGATTTTTATTGGGACTAGTTTCTAATTAATTCAATTAATTTGTGGGTTTCCAATATGGGTTCCCGTGGTTTAGGGCTTAATTTTAAAAATTGAAAAACCGATTATTGAAAATGTAAAAGATGTGTAAAAAATACTTTAAGAGTAAAATTTGACTAAAAAATTACTTTAGAATACTAATAGACTTTTTGAAAGTTAATTTAATGGACTTTTTGAAAGTTAATGAGGGCAAAATTGAACCTAAAAGATTACTCTAATGGTAAAATTGTACCTAAAATATACTTTTATGGACAAAAGTGCACTACAAATAAGATTTGAGTGTTCAATACAATAAAGAAATAATATGTTGATGCTATTCTACCCTAAAAATTAAATAACATTTTTTGTCTTTTTAAAAAAAACTAAATAAAGCCATATTTTTAAAAGTAGCAATTCTTACATATGAGTGCCACTCTAATTGTTTAAGTTATCTTCTATTTTGCTTTTTTTTTTTTACTTTTTTTGTGTGCCATTCTAATTGTTTAAGCAAATTAATTTTGACTATTTTTTTAACTTTCTCAAAAATTTTACAATTTTATTTTGTTGTGTTTTAATTGTCTAAACATTTGCAAAACTACTTTTAGTCAATTATATAATCATTTGAGTTTTGCAAAATTATATTTGAGTTTAAAATAGGAAAAAAAATAATAAAATACTTTTAAAACTTCCAAAACCCTAATAAATGACTTTCATTTGATAAAGGACATAATCGTGGCAATGGAGAGTATCAATATGAAGTTTGAAAATTTGGATCAAATGACTAAAGTGCCCTCCTCCTCCAATAAGTAATATAAACCCTGATACACCCCTAAAATTCATCGCAAACCAGCAGCCTCGCCTTCTTCATCCCCACTTCCGATACCAATTACAAATCCAAAAATCAAACGCAACAATCAATATAGAAATCAAAGCATAAATCTAACAGGAAAAATAAATCTGAAAAATTAGAAGGCAAACGGGGTTATTTTTTTCTTTGGCAGTAGCTTTTGCTAGCCCAGAAATCAAACATGATGAAGGGACAGAGGCGACAAGGATGATGGTATAATGATGTCTATAAATCTAGCAACTTCATGCAGATTAAACTTGGTGTCGTGTGCAAATTGTGGCCACCATGACATCAGATTGGGATTCATTGGTAACTGGTGGTCAATTCAACAAGTCCCAAGCTTATATTATATTCACAGAGCGCTTTTTAATGGATTTGAAGTTTCGTAGCGGAGCTAAATTTGTCCACCATTTTCCCTGGAAACTGACTGCATTTTTGACAATTCCGCCCAAATTCTCCAATGCGTTCTAGATCCATTGACCGATTACAGTCCCAACCCTATCAATCCCATCCTAATGAAATCATAATCGAACACCAACATCCACCCAAAATCAATTGCAACTTACTGAAGTGTGAGGAACCCAGATGAAATGTGACTTTGACTCAAGGAACCCAGACGAAATCGTGAACTGCAGTCAAGGATGAGCCTCCGCAAAAGATTTGGAAATAGCCGTCACGGAGGAAAAGGTGTGGAAGATCGCCGCCACCCTCACTGACCCCTCTACCGTCTTCACTCTTCGCCATCGTTGAAGATCTGGAGAAGTTGAAGACAGACGGAGCTGTAGAAGTCCAAGACGAAGTGGAGGGTTCTAGATCGGCTCACGCTTAGATATTTTAATATATTATAATTATTATTAGTTATTATTATTTAGATAATTAATTAAAATATTTTAAATATAGTCTGTAAGTCATATTTAGGTCCAATTCAGTATTAGAGTTATTGGCTATTAATATAATTTTTCTAATGGTGAAAAACATACTTAAGTTTATGGTTAATTGATACAAGCGTTAGAAAAACCTATATGTATATCTGAGTTTTCTTGACTGGTAACAGCTCTTAATTCAGTTGCTATCGTTGTGCCCCACAGCCAATCAGAAAGAGATATAACAATCTACCTTCTGTCTCCACTTTTTATTTTACAGTTCTCTTTCATCAGTATTTGTGAGTTTTCTTCTTGATCTCTTTCATCTTCCACAAATTGACTGCTGATGTAATTTGCTGAATTAATTCATTTTTTGATGCCAATGATAGTAATAATATTTTATTTTTATCTATCATAGAGGAGAGATGGTGGTTCACCTCAAGTATAAATATGACATGAAAATTAAAAAATCTTAATAATAAAGTTAGTTCACCTTAGGGAAGCGAGAAGCTATTTTTTCAAAAAATAAAAAATAAACTTTGACGCTTTCATAAATTTAAGAAGCACTATAATTTTTTTTATGACGCTGTAAGCTATGGTGCTACTTAAACACTATAATATTTTTAAAAATAAGTGTTACTTATTATATTTTTTGTAGTAGTGAGTTCTGACCTGAAAATAAGTTTTTGATGTAGAGATTTTGGAAGTTAAGAAATGAGTTTTCTAGGTTATATATTTTGGAATCTGTCCTTCTTACTTCTTCAACTTGTATTTGAAAAAAAAAAAAACTGAAATTGATGGAGAGGGGGGGAGGGATTAGGGAGAGAGGTCGGAGGTGGTTATGGTCAGTATCCATATTTGCCTGGGGTTTGTGAGTAATTAATTTTGAGACTTCTAATTTCAGATGGAATAAAACAACAATTAGAAAATTAAATTAAATTACGAAGTAAATTTGTGAGAGGAGTTTTATCTCAATTTACGCAAACCATGGTTTGAAACCATAGTTTGAAGAGTTTCCAAACATATGATTCCACGCGTGAAGCTATGGTTGGCTTCTGTTCTTCGATTTCTCTTTTCTGACTTTTGTGTATACCTATGTATAATTGATCTGAGGTATAACTCGTATGAATATCTCATTTATAATGCGTGCATATCTTGCGCATAATATGTAAATCTCTTGTGAATAACTTTTTTGCTAGCTAGGATATATCCAATATTATATTGTGACTAACAACTAGCATTGTAATGTCTAATTTGCATGGCCACGAGAATCTTACGGCTTGAGTAGAGGGACAAAGTGAGGCATGTGTGGTTTATATAATGTTAATGTGAGGAGCGTCTAACTGAGGACAAAGACAATTATTGGACTACACAGACCTCGTCTAGTTCTTTAAATTATTATCAGCACAGCCATAAATACTTAAGCTGATAGGTACAAATTATAAATTGGCTAAATATTGAGTAAAAGTAACAAACTCTCCTCTCTGATAACTTTTTTTTCATGTTGAACTTTTGATATCTGGACACATAGTGAGCATTTTACTAAGAAGCATGGGTATCCCTTTAAATATCACCATTTTAAGAAATATATCATGTACCAAATGAAATTATTGTTCAACTATTCATTTTCTTTGCTACTTAGTTTCTTTTATTTTTTTTATTTTTATTTCCCTCAAGTTCAATCTTAAAATTCAATCTCATGTAATTTGATAAGGTATGTACGAGCAAAATTGAAAAGTGAGATCTAAGAGTATAAAAATTAGAATGAAGGATCGGTTCTTATGGGTCGAGGCTCTAAAAGGGCGAGCTTGTTTGGGCCCTTTTATTTTTATTTTTTTGAATAATTTCTCATATGATGTTTGAATTATTAGATATTGTAAACATTTAGTTGTTATTATTTTTTTTATTTTCTTAGAATTGAATTTTTTTTATTTGACTAAGAGTTTTCCCTTTCGAGACTTAGAGGACAAAAGGTTTTTATCTTCTCCTAACAAGTGCACTTCCAGGATTTGTACTTGCATTTTCCTTCTTATGGGGGTGAAGATGTTTACCACCTCAACCAATAGCTTGGTGGTTTAGAATTGAATTTTACAAAATGATTTGATTTATTTTGTTATTGACAATAGTTTATTTATTTGAACTTTAAAAAATAGGCTAATTTAGATATTAAATAATGATTCTAATTGAAAATTTATGAGTTTTAATATTAATGTATGTCAAATTAAAGAAAAATAATAACTAGATTGTCAAACTTAAAAGTGAATTTTACTTGAATTAAAATAAAGGTTGCAATTTGCAAAACTCATGAATATGTAGTATTAATATAAGTCATAGAACTTTAACCTTTTTGATAATTTTGTTGCAATGTTAATTCTAAAGCAACAAATGCTTCGTTAACTAGTTTATATTACTTGGTTATAAGATTTATATTGTTTTATTATTTAAGATTCTTATAAGATTTATTATTTAAAATTTAAAATGTCATACATATTGATTTTTCCCATAAAAAAGGTTAATTTTTGCTTAAATTATTGTATTGTAGCTTCACTCATAAAAAATACACTTGTACGGTAATTTTTCTTATTTGGTTAAGAGTTTCTCTTTTTGAAACTTAGAGTATAAATGGTTTTTTCTTCTTTCAATAAATACACTTTTTGAAATGCAAAATTGTATTCTTCTCTTTTTGAGGGTGAGCCCGAGCTTGTTGGTATTTGTGGGGTATTTTCAATTGTCATATTTGTTGTTCTTTCAAATCACCAAAAGGATGTCAATATGTGATTGTCATCTCTCTTGATCCCCTAAGCCTATGGAATTATAATTACAAATTATAAAATAAGTTAAATTATCAAAAGATATGTTAAAATTTAATGTGTCTAAAAAATTATTTCATTTGTATCCTATTAGAAATATTAAGGTGAAATTGATTGATTAGTTAGATGGTTAAGGCCCTGACCTATATAAAGAGTCTTAGTTAATGTGATTTAGTATGTAAAATAGTAAGATCATCGCCATGTTATGAGAAAAGATAATTTGAGTATTTTCCTAAAGAGGGAAGTCTCTTTTAGTCTCTAAATAGGATTGATTATCTCCATTAAGTAAGAATAGATCAGTGATAACCCTAGTGGGTTAAATTCTTATATGAGCATGTTGCTCTGATGTAAATAATACATGATTCTTCATCTTCTCAACATTATCACTCCAATTATTATCCTAACCAAGTATTTTAATAATATGTTTAATGGTATTAATCCAGTTTAGTTTCTATGTTATTTAGGCTAGACTCATCTGCTATTACATTTCGCTGGTAATGCAAAATGTGTACTTTTCATTAAAAAAATAATATTTCATTATCAAACAATGACATTTGTATAATTTCAGAGTTGTACAAATAATAAATTTGTTGACTGAGACAAAATTTAATACAAACCATGCAAGAAAACATCACACACGCACACGCTCTTTTATTGGCATCTCTATTGATTCATATAACAACGGGAAATCAACGATTTTAATAAAATTTAAAAAATCAACATCCACAAAAATTTTTTAAAAAGCTGTGAAGAGAGAAAAAGATTAACAAAATAATCAACATTAAAAAAATATGGGGTAAAATCGTATGATCAGAGCTTTTTTTTTTTTTATCAAAATAAGATTAGTAATAATTCTTCCCTTATTCTCATATCAACCATGTCTAACTTAGCATTTATGTCATCTTTGGGCTTCCATGGCATATGGAGTAATATGCCAACAATACTTTCGCATACATTTTTCACAATATGACAAGTGTCCCTTATTATTATCATCACCTTTATGCCTTTTGAGTTGTCATCACCAGGGGGTGCCGCCTCACCCCAAGTTGGGAAAATCCATCGGTCACCTGACTAATTTTCTCGAACAACAAGGCAGGACCCAAAAAAATCATCAGAACCCTACTTTCTAAGGAAAGGATGACAGCTAAAAACTCGAGAAAAGAGGTAGGACCCACTTTATTAAAGAAGGTGACACGTGTTACCGAATAATTGGTTTACTGAATAAATGGCACCATGGGATCGCGACACGTGGCATGATTTCTCCCAAGACTCCTCCCTAGCCATTTAATTCGGTCAAATGGCCAAATGCAAGAGGGAAATCAAATTAGATCAAAGAAAACGCAAGAAGAGAGAGGTGAGTGAATAGTATTTTTCAAAAACTTCAATCGAACAAAACGCTACTGAATTGGCATCTTCTCTCAAAGTACCCTTTACAAACATTCTTCTACTCATCCCAAGCTTCATTTCTACGGTTTCAAATTTTTATTTTGGGGTGATTGGTGCCATCTCACTGGCTGGAGTACTGCCGGATTTCTGAACCGATTGTGGAAACTTGTAAAGGTAAGCGTAAGCTTTATCTTGAACCGATTGGTTTGTTGTTTGGATGAGTTTTTATGAGGGTTGGGTACTATTCATTTTCATCCAAGGGGGTATTTTTGAGGTTTAATCATGTATTTATGGTTAGATTATGATTTATGATAATACTGGACCAAATTGTTGGGCAAAACTTTGTTTTGGTAATTTTGGTTGATTGATGGTTCTATTTGGTCAAAGGGTAAGGGACTGAAAATTTAGGATTTTGATGATTTTGATCATCCCATTGTGTTCTACACCAAAATTTGTGTGGAAATAGTCTTGATTATGAATTTTGAATCATTGGGACACAAGTTGTAACTTTGTGAATTTCTGCCCTGCTAAGGTTCCTGCGTGGCAGTCATTTTGTGTGGTATTTTTGAGTGATTGAATGATGTCCAAATCTTGTGAAACATTTCTTTCTAAAAGTATACTTATCAAGCTTTAATTTAATAGGTCATAATAGTCAATTGGATTTGTGTGCTAGAAGTTCTACATTTTTAAAGTTTTGTAATGTAAAACTGGGTAATTTTGGAGCAGTTTCCAATAAAAAGGAACTATGTACCTATGTGTGTACATTTAGCTTATGGCTATATTTTTCCCGGAAAGTAGACATAATAAGGGTCACGTAGAACTTGGAAGCACCTCATTTGGATTTTTTTTTTAATTTAGTTATGAATTTTACAATTTCGGCCAGGAATTAGGAAAAGGAAAATCTTGACGACCAGGTTCTTGACCGCGGCCAAAACCCCAAATTCCAGCATTTTATGTTTTTGAAAGAAATTGACATATCTAGCCCTTCCTAGTTTTTTGGGCCTTCATATATACTTCCAATGACTTGCGATCATGGCTCTAATGATGTAGATGGGTATCCAGGGCCATGAAAAGTCAAGAAAAAAGAAGAATGGAAGATACTTCAAGCAACTCCGATGGTTGGAAGAAGAGGAAACAAAGAAAGGACATTAATCCACAAGGTAGTAAGCTTTTCTAACTTACATAACTTGATATGTGTGCTTGTGTATTGATGTGTTGATTGCTTTGATGAATTGTATGAAGCATATGTGAATGAGTGAAGCTCTGTTTTATCTATACTATGGCCATTAGTGTAACATGTTAAACATTAAGCATGCATATATGTCATTATGTTGGCATGAATTTATGTAGGCAAGCATGTCATGTACAAAACATTTCTTGTATGCATTTGTTAGCACTGTTTACTACTGAGATTCTCTTGAATCTCACTCTTCCTCACCCAACCATATAGGTATGTTGAGTACAGGTGAAGAATGCATAGAGATATGCAAAAGGGAAAATACGAAGGAGAATTGAAGATTGAAGTGCAATGCACTGATTTGCATTTGATTTAGACACTTTGGTAGCCTTATGTGACTACACATTTTATGTATGTAAATGAACGAATTATGTTTAAGCAGAGAATAGCCCTAGTTGAATTAAAGAAAAAAGACAAGAATTGATGAGTAGTAAAAAAGTTACGAACCACTAGAGTATGCTTCCGTAAAAGTTTTAAATATTCAGAAAAACCCACTCAACTACATATTTGAATCCTTTTTTGAGGTTGGGATTTGAAAAAGTGTTATAAAAGAATAACACTTAGTGGTTCGAATCCACTACGTAAAACTTATTAGAACGATTACAGAAGTAAGGTGTTACACCCATCATCCTACAAGCGCTTTAAGTCTTCAATTAATGGAGCCGGGTAGATATTTATGTTATTCTTGGGTTGCTTGTGCCCTGAGATTAGCATGGACAACATGTAGTACTTACGCTTCATGTAGAGCCATAGAGGAAGATTATATATAAAAAATATTATCGGCTATGTACTGTGGGTACTATTTTGCATCCCAAATAAGTTCATCCCTCATCAGTAGCCAATACAAGGTATAGGTTCCTATCATATTTAGTGAATTCAAGGTGATTCATATCAAACTTCTTCCATTCTGGATAATCAACAGGATGTCGAAGCATGTCGTCATTTATCCTTTCATCTGCATGCCATGTCAACTTTTTGGTATCATCGGGGATTGCTATGTAGGCATTTAAATCTTGGTATAATGGGGAAATACCATAGCACCTTATTTAGGCTCTTCCCATTCTATTGGTAGCATGACTCCTTACACATAGGACAATGTGTTAAAGATGTATATTCATTCATAAACAAGACACAATTATTGAGACAAGCATGTATCTTCTTGTAGCTAAGGTCGACGAAGCGAAACAGCTTCTTTGAGGCATATGTTTTGGGTGGAAGCATATTTTTGGTCGGTAGCATTTTATTCAAAGCCTCAAGCAATTATGCAATGCTTATGTCAAATCACCCATTTCTCACCTTCAAGTTGTACAACATCAACAAGTGCTCAGTAAGGTAAACTTAGTGTACCCTTTATACAAAGGCTTCACTAAGTCACCATTCAACGTTTCCATCATTTTAGGACAATCCCAGAGGCCCTCTTTTAATGCCTTGGCCATGTCATCGAGGTGATTGGTGTCAAATATACTTGTGTCAAAACTAAGTGATGCACAACTTTCTGTATGTTCAACCACCCTACTAATTGTCTCCCCATGCCTCGTCCAACATGTATAAGTTGGATCGATTTTATGAATCACGACATGCAACATACAATTTTCTTGATCACACCAGTGTACATTGTCATACTTTACATAGGGGAAAAGAATCAACTCATTGTTTGGGGGATTATGTGCAGATACAAACTCAAGAAAATCTGTTGCCCCATCCCAGTAGTCTCTCGTTAGCCGATCGAAATACATTCACTACTTATTCAAAGACCCCATCTAGTATAACTCATTTGGAAACAAAAACCCCAATCAAAACCCAATAATCATCCATGCCAAGAATAAATACACGAAAATGTATAATTAAAGAAAAACCACGAACCTTATGTTAACTCAGCCAAAAGTTGAACAAAGAAAACTTTGAAGTTGAGAAGACACTTTTCTCAAAGCTAAAAGATCTAGAGCTTTTGATTGAGTGAGAAAGTTTTCAAATGTCAAATTGAATGGATGTTTTACAAGCAAACCTTCGTTATATGTTTTAAGGTTTTACATAACGGTTAGTTGTTAAGAACGCTAATAGTTTTATTTTTATAATGGTTATATTCAAGTAACCGTGAGGTATATTATTAACAAATCTATAGTGTTTAAGGTCTTACATAATGGTTAGTTGGTAAGAATTGCTAATGATATATTTACCTTCATAATTGTTATTTTAATTAATTTATCAAGAGGTATGTTTATCACTGTTATTTAATAATAACAGTAAGGTCTGTTATTAATTTTTTTATATATGTTTGAGCCATTACATTAATATATTTTCATATATAAAACTAAAAAAATAGAAATAAATAAAACTACCCATCATCTTCAGTAAAGTGATGTGAATCATATGAAAAGATAAGTACGAGCAATGCGGAAGCAGTAGCAGCATTGGCCACCAACCAGAGGCAGAGGAAGAGAAGAAGGTAGAGGAGCAGGTTGTAGGGGTGAGCAAATTAGAACCGAAAACCGAACCGAACCAAACTCAATTCAGTTTTTTCGGTTCGGTTTTCGGTGAAATTTTGGTTTTTATTTTTTAAACAATTCGGTGTTCGGTTGGTTATTAAAAAAAATTTCGGTTAAAACCGAAAAAATGAAATATTTATAATATATTTATATTTAATATATATTATTTGATAAATACATATTTGTATAATTAAATAAGTGTATATTTTGAATAATATTAGATAAAATCTAAATATATTTTAAATCTAATTAATCTATTTTATATATTTTACACCTAAATCTAATATTAAGGATAAAAATAATATTTTTTAAAAATTTGTTTTTTATATATTTTATTTTGTAGAAAATAAATAAAAAAATCGGTTAATTCGGTTATTAACCGAACCGAACCGAAAATATTTCGGTTAATTCAATTCAGTTTATTTTATTAATTGGTTTTGGTTCAGTTTTTTAAACTGGCTTTATTCAGTTTTTCGGTTTTTTCGGCTTTTTCTGAAAACCGAATGCTCTCCCCTAGCAGGTTGGGAGGGAGGAGTATGAGGATGGCATAGAGGTAGGGTGGGAGGAGGAAGAAAAGCAGGTGGATGTGTATGTTCAAAAGTAGCACGAGGAGGAGAAGGAGATAAAGGTTAGGGAGGATGATTCTCCATCATTTCTTCAGCGTGTCTCTTGACCATAATGATGAGAAGAACAAAATAAGAGGGTGAAGAAAATGTATGAAAATGGGGAGTTTAAATAGATTGGAAGTGAAGTGTGCAATGGAAGTTAAAGAGGAATCAATCCATGTAATTATATATGTTTTTTCCTGTGCTATGAGTTTTATAACGGTTGGTTTATAAACACCATTATTTATCTATGAAATCATGATAGTTGTTTCAAAAGAACAGTTAACAAATTGTTATCTATTATATTTCATAATGGTTTTTTCTAATAACTATGAAAAATGTTTTATATTTTTTTACAATAGTACATTTAAAACAATAAAAGTAAAAAATAGAACAATGGCAAGTTTATTAAGATACTCATCACTAAAGGGGTGGTTATGATCATTGTCAGGATCATGGCCTCAAGTATGAGATTGACCTTTCTATTCATACTCAAAAGCTATATAGAAATCCTCCTTATGGCATGGTCAGTGTGTTCTACATGCCATAACATTGCCTCTAGTTGTGAAAGCATAGGATGTAGAGGCAGAGGCAGAGGCAGTTGTTGCTGATGTTGGGGAGGAGGAGAAGGAGGAGGTAGAGAATGACACCGAGAGCTTTCTAGTAATTCTTTTGCATGACGTTTCATCTTTGCAATTAAGAGAACAAAAAGAGGAGGATGAAATTGGGGAGTTTAAATAGACTTTTGGAACTTTGGAAGGAACAAAAAAGAACCATCATTGCACGCGTCGGAAGTAGAACACGATGTAATGAAAGGGTATGTGGTTCTCCTGATGATCATTGGGTAACAAGGAGGAACCTAAAGTCAATCAGTGTAGGGAAGAAGAAAGGTTTCAAAATCTTTAATTTATGTTTATTAAGTTAGAACCATTAAGTATGTTGGATTTTTGAAACCACGGTAAAAGAATACTTTACGGTTATTAATTAATAACCATGAAGTATGAAGTTGTTTTTTTTAACTTATTTTTTAAAAATATTTTAAAAATACTTCACTAATATTGTCGTCCTCATCCTCCTCTTCATCCTTTTCATTCTCATCATTGGAGGAAGGAGATAAAGGGTCTGACTGAAGTCATATTCAACTTCTTTGTGATGAAGTATGAGGTTCAACTTCTTGTTCAGCTTATTCGCGTATGCCGTGAAGCACCTTATGTAGTAGTCAAGGCCTGCCAACATCTGCATTAGAGCCTCCATTTTAGGAGGAGGTGGAGAATGAGGTGGTGGCAGTGATGGTGATGGCGGAGGAGGCCACTGGGATGTTAACATGCTGAAGAGAAGGAGGATGCCGATAAAGAAAAGTAGTAAGAATGACAAGAAATATGTGAATTTAAATAGAGGATTAATGGATGTTACAAAGGGTTATGCCTTATGAAGGTCCGTAGATGTTACAAAGGGTTATGACCAATGAATTGGTACTTGCGGAAGACAAATCATTTGAAAATGTTACATGACAGTTGTTTCTGTAGATTGTTATGTTTTGTCTTTACTGATATAAGAGGTTGGAAGTTGAATCGTTTGTAAGTGTTACATGATGGTTGTTTCAAAAGAACCATCACTTTTGTCACTAAATAAATGACGGTTATTAACTACAACAGTTATTTTTATGTTTTCGCAAATTCCACCTTGTAATACACACTAATACAGAAATCGCGATATATGACGGTTTTTAACTGCTATATATCATGGTTTCGTACTTATATATATATATATATATATATATATATATATATATATATAAAAGATTGGCGCAGATACATTATAGTTCCGAACTGTTATTTATTCCAAACCTAATATAACAATTATAATATAACACCTATTATGTATTGAGGTTTGGTGACACTATGATCTGCCCATTTTGTGATAATAATCAACGGGCATACATAAACAACCGTCATAATATATGGTAATGCTTGCATGATACATAATAGATTCATTTTACAACCATTATTTATTCAATAATACATAACGATTTGTATATAAGAACCGTGACTTTTAATATAATTTAATAACGGTCTTATGTAGACAACCGCTATGAACTAAATACATAATTAACGGTTTATAAATAAGAACCATGAACACTTATAATACATGACAATTTTTATATAATGACCATGATGTATAGAAATAAAACTCTTCAAGTGAGAGTTTCTAAACTAGTTGACCTCCTCTATATATGTAATAGAACAATAGTACCTCCAACACTGTATGACTATGTAATTTGGCATGGATTATGAAATTCCAGGCTTTATGGAGATAATTAATGACAACTGTTTGTATATATAAGTGATAATGTAGTTGGTGACCTATATATAACTGTATTTCTTCACAGGAATTAACCACTGGAAAGCAAAGAGCTTTGGGAAAAAAACATATACCCCTATAAAAAAAGGCGAAGGGGTATGCAAACCCTTGAACGCAAGGGTTTGCATAACCCCTACACCCTTTCTAATAGGGTAATTTGTTTTTTTTTTTTTTCCATCTTCCTTTGCTTTCTAGGCTTAATTGCTAAAGATACATTAGGTATAGGTGGACACTTATATTATTATATATATAGATCAAGAGTGCAATTGATTCTAGCAACAAAGCCTATAAAATCTTGATCCATCCGAATTGTATGGCTACCTGATGTTGGAAGTACTACTTTATTATATATATAGAGGCGAGACCAAGTAGCTCAGAAAATCTCACATTGAAGAGTCTATGATTAATCACAATGTTGAATTTCATAGCTTTCAACTTAGTGCCACCTGTTCAATAGAAAAATAGTGAAGGAACCTTTAGTCAAAGCAATATAGGATTTCTAAAAAAAACATAACTTCACAACAATAAATTCAATATGTCACCTGAACTAGTTTATTTACAAAGCTTGTTCAAGTATGACTTTCGGCACATTTGAACTAGTATATTCATAGATTTTGTTCATGTATGACTCTTATCAATACACATAAACTAGTTTATTCATCACACCTATTGAACTTTCTGAAGTAACTTCAAGAGATATGGATACTTCCAAAAAAGGAGATATATTTTTCTTAGGGATCATATGTCCATAAGTTACTTCAAAAAAGATCAATAAAGTAGGAACCTTTAGTCAAAGCAATGGGTTGATAACTTCCTATAACAGGAAATGAATCTTTGATCTGAGCAATAATAGGTTTTCTAAAAAAACATACCTTCACAGTAGCAAGTTAATGTCACATTAAATACTTTATCATGTCATGACTTCACAAAGGTACCTCAATCGAATAAAGAGAATAGTGCACCAAAGGAATGTGACATAGCTAGGGCTCACGAATGGCGAAAACACAAGTTAGGAGAAGTGAAAGCAACTCGCTCGGTAGTCACTGGGACAAGTGTAAAGGTATTGACTAGTACGGTTGTTGTTGAGAAGTAAGACGAAGACTTTTTATGGTGGGGCTTGATTGAAAACTACTCTCGTCGACCAAAAAATACAACAAGAGTACTATGGTTACGATGTTGAAGGGTTTCATACAAACAGACCAAGTATCAAGGGTGTTTTATTTCAAACGCTTAAATAGAAGAGGAAGGGTATGGTGTGTTTAGTTGTCGTGCCGAAGACTTTACATACGGTTGTATTGATAAAACTGTTATTTATTTGTTTATATATATTACAGTTCTTTGTTAATAATCATGAGTTATGTTATTGTTTTAACAAATACATGTATCATGGTTATTAGTTAATAACTGTGAGATATGTTTTTTTAAAAAAAGAAATTTAGGCAGCTAGTGCCTAGATAATTACATTTTTTTTATTTTATAAAAATAAAACCAAAAAAATCACCCTCTAGTAACTAGTTTCCTGATAGATGATCTGAGATATGCTATGAATTTATGAACTTTTGTTTCATTCTATTTGAATGAATCAAAAGTTTCATAAATTCACAATAAACCATGCATTATCACGCTACTCATCACCAAAGAATTAGGCTGAATCATCTAGGAGTATGTTAGGATCATAGTGGCCAATCCCATACTCATCAAGAATGAGATTAGCTTTCCTATTCATACTCAAAAAATATTCATCCAGCCTCCTCACTGCATGGTCAATTTGTTATGCATGTTGTATGGCGGAGGAAGAGGTAAAGGCGAAAATTGTGGAGGAGGGGAAGGAGGTGGAGGAGGAGTATGACGCCATAGATTTTCTTGTAAGTCTTCAACATGTCGTTTCATCTTGGCACTTGAAAGAACAAAGAAGGATAATAAACATAAGGAAATTAGGAGTTTATATAGATTGAAAGTGATAGGTTCGAACCATCATTGCACATGTTGGAAGTTAAAGAGGGGTAGTGGCGCACAGTGGTGGGTAATGAAAAGGTACTTGGTTCTTGTGCTGATCATCGTAGAACAAATAAGCACAGAGTATTCTCATCATGAGCATAAGGAAGGGTAAAGTTTTGGACCATTTAGTTGACTGTTTTTAAGAGAAATTGCTATATTGTTTTTATGATATGAAGTTGGAAGACAAATCGTTTGTATGTTCATCTAACGTTTCATATCTATTTTACCATAAAAATCGTTAGACAATATATGATGGTTACAAAGTGCAATCGTTATGTATTTTCATGGTATTCTTATAAGTGATAGTTGTTACTTAATAATAGTAATGTATATACCTTTTTTTTTTAATATTAGAGGTTGATTATGCAACTACCATTTTACAACAATAAATAAATAAGCAAACTAAAAATAAAAAGTTATAGAGATGTTTTGAGCATCAGATTCTTCATTCTCCAGTAACTTATCTATCTTCTCGTTTAAAAAGTGAACGAGACATGTAAGTTCCTTCAAGGTCTAGTCCATGCATCCTTGCTCTTGCAAGTAAACCTGGACTATATGATGGAGCTAGTAGTTTGAATAGATAAGACCTTCCATTCTTGTTAGAGGAGGGAGTTTGTCTTTCGGTTTTTTGTCAGATGATAAATCAAAAGTTCTCTTGCATTTGTCGATGATGTTTTGTTGAATTAAAGTTAACTTTGAGAAGTTGAAATGGAAGTAGAGAAGTGGAGTTCAGTTTTTAGATATTTATATAGAGAGGGTTTCGTAAATTATCGAGTTGTTATGTCTTTTAGTATTTAAGATCATTATATCTTATAAATGGTGACAGTTAATTCTTAATAACCGTGAATTATTAATTTATTGGTGTCTACTGTTAATTACATAATCAACTATAATATTAACTTAGAAAAGTTAAGTATGCTGGTAAAAATACTTTACGGTTTTTAATTAATAACCATGAACTATTAATTTTGAACTTAATCTCCATCCTCTGATGATGAGAATGAGGATGAGGATGGGGAAGAGGACGAGGAAGAAGAATCTAGAATGAGGATGGGGATAGGGAAGAGGACGAGGACGAGGAAGAAGAATCTTCTTCTTCCTCGTCCTCTTCCCCATCCTCATTCTCATCATCAGAGGAGGGAGATGAAGGCCAGGTCAGAGTATTATCATCAGCGTAAGGAAGAGGAAAGCTTTCGAACCATCATGGCATTTTTTGTTTCATGATAGTTTTTGCTAAACAACCGTCAATATTGTAAAACAAAATATGAAGGTTACTAATTACTACCATTATTTATTTGCTTGGATTTCTATTAAGTGATAGGTTTTACTTAATAATCATTATGTATCTGAAGCTGGTGCCTCTGCCCCCTCCGCCAATCCATCTATTACACTAATGATGAGATGGCACAAGAAAAAAGAGCATTAGGGAAGGGTCTTGTTGTTATGAAGGAGGCCCAAAGAAAATTACAATAAAGGGGAGAAAAATTACCATGAAGTGGAACAAGAAAGGACAAATTGTGAAATCTAACAAATTATAAACTTGTCAGATTTCAAAAATTGACCTTTCTTATTCTATCTACAGCAAGTTTCCTCCTTTCTCTCTTAATTTTCTTTCTGGACCTCCTTCATGATAACAAGACCCTTCCATGGTGCTCTTTTCTCTTGTGCCATCTCATCATTCGACGCAATAGATGGATTGGTGGAGGGGGTGTGTAAACCCCTTTTTAGTTTGATAAACTTCATATATTAATATTATCAAAGTATTAGAGTATCTCATTGCGCCTCTTTGCTTTTACCAGTATATTGATGGATATTCTATGGGCCTCAATCATAAAATTTTCCTAGTTTTAATTCACTTATCACGCTTGGGCAAGCTCACCATTTGTTACACAAAGAAATCAGTTGAACTATGCTATACAACACAAACATTACAACTATGCTAGTCTCATTATGACTATATTCTTACATGCTTATACAAATCTAGATACAGATAACCAGCATAACTTTTGAACAAATAGCGTCATCTTCTAGTTATATGCAATTATCTTTTTGCCCTTTGAGCCACTGGCTTTTACTTCACGTTAGTTTAGGGAAAGGGTGATATTCACAAGAATCTCAGTAGTAACAACAAACATTCATAACATATGCTAGACAAACCATCATACATATACAGCAATCAACAATTAGCAATTAAAAACACTGAACCTACTGGTCTACACTGCACAGCTGGCATTCTAGGTTTTATAGCTCAGGGATACACACCATACAACTGAGCACATCGGGTCTTACTGCCTTATCATATTGCTTGGTATTACAGCCCTCTTTAGGGTCTTATTGCCATGATACAATGATGAACAACAAATTGTATTGCTCGGTCTTATGGCCTTCTCTAGGTTTATAGTGCTTGGTATAATAGTGAATGACAAATTGTACCGCTTAGTCTTACAGCTCTACCCAGAGTCTTATTGCCCCAATACAACGTCCAACACAATGCTAAATATTTTACCCACATATAGCATATAGTCATGAAACGAATATACATATGGTAAAATTATACATATTGAAAAAGACATAGTATATGAGAGTAAGAGTTACTACATGTTCACATTTCTTGCAAATTACCCTTTATTAGCAAATTCATTCTTCCTCTAGCTCGGGCAAATATAAAATCCTCTTACTCTTACTATAGCTTATTCTTGCCTTCACCAACTTCCACTCTTTGTAGGCAGCACCAAACTCCTCCTTTCAAGAAACCAAAACCATAGAATTGTAGCTCTTGATGAGGAGAACAAGATTGTTGAATATTCTAGGAGTTAAAAATGGGAATTCGAAGGTGAAATTGGATCAAGAGCACTTTCTCTCTCTAGAGTTTCAAAATTTTGGCCCTCCTCCCTCTTCTTTCTTTTTCACATTATTTTTCTCTTATTTTTACTCCCTTTGGCCGACATTTATGATTTGGGGGCTAGGGTTTTAATTGTCACATGCTTACACTACTTGGTAAAGAAGATATCCAAGTGTCTTGCAACTTTTGACTAACTTTTCCCTTATTCTAATTGTGTCTTAGCCAACTTGCCCTCCAAGTAAAGAAGTGTATGGCTTAAGTTTGCATGCTTATAGAGCAAGAAGGGGCATTCTTGGGGAGCAAGAGTGGACAGCCTTATGGCTTCTTCAAGAAGACATAAGTTGTAACCCTAATTTTTCATGTTCACATATAAGATTAAGCTTAGGTGGAAACCTTGTAATTCCACCTTAAAATAAAAACCAATATGTACGTATATGCCCAAAATGCGCCATATATGTCCCCTAATGTGACGCCATGCATGTGCATAATTATGGGCATCCAGTATCTTACTAAATGCACACACAGTTCTAAATTTCCGGATGTTACAGGGTGTAGGCGCTAGCTACGATGGAGGAGGTGACGTGGTTAGGATCCTTAGTACTTTAGCCATTTGTTACCACCAATAACCCTTGACAAGGAGGAGGTAGTGGAGGAGGGGATGATAGCGGTGGAGGATTTCCCTGGGATCTTAACATGATGAAGGAGAAAAGGAGGAAGCCGATAAAGAAAAGTAGTAAGAATCACAAGGAATAATTGAGTTTAAATAGAGATCTAATGGATTGCGAAGAGTTATGAGTTACAACTTATGAATTATGAAGGTCTATTGGGATTACGAAGGGTTATGATGAGTTATGACATTGAAGGTCCGAATGTTACAAAGGGTTATGAAAGAGTTGGATGACTGTTATTTCTGAAGACTGTTATGTTTTATCTTCACTGATATAAGTGTTTGGAAGACAAATCATTTGTAAGTGTTACATCATGGTTGTTTCTTATGAACCATCATTTTGTCACTAAATAAATGGAAATTTTTAGCTGCAACTGTTATGTTTGTGTTTTCGTGAATTCTGCCTTGCAATACATGATGGTGCGTATAATTAACTGTTACGTTTAAACATTATATATCCTTGCTTAAGCTCCGCCTTGACATACATGACGTTTACCCTTATGTTTTAGGCATTGTAAATGCCTAAATATGTAGTAGTGACATGATGATGCTCATAAATAACTGTTATGTTTAAGAATTATATATCCTTACGCGACCTCCGCCTTAAAGTATATGACATTTATTAGTTGTAACCATATGTATTAGGCGTTATAAATGCCTAAGTTTTTAGCAGTGTAGAGAGAGCTTAGTGGTGGTTATGGTATCCCATATTCGCCTAGGGTCTGTAAGTAATTATTTTGAGACTTCTAATTTTGGATGGAATAAAATTAGTAAGATCTGAGAGTAAGAGGCTATGGAAGTTAGAGGACGAAGAGTTTAGTAACTTAGGGTAGAGGTGTTTTTTGTTTAATACTTCCTCCAGCCCTTAATATAAGATGGTTGAGTTGACTTTTTTTTTGAGAGATTAAGTAAGCTAAATAAATTACTTTAAAGTATTTATATTTATCGTTTTTCTCCTAACTAATTTGACTGATTTATAAAGTGATATACTTCCTCTATTCTTAATAAAAGACCTAGCTGACTTTTTTTATAAAGATTAAGGAAACTAAATAATTTAATTTAAAGTACTTATATTTATTGTTTTTCTATAAACTTATTTACTTGACTTATAAATTGATATATAATTTAATTATATGCAACATATGCTATAATTAATTATTACTTTTTTTTAGCTTCCTTAATGTCTTAAAAATGTTAATTAGGTCTTATATTAAGGACCGGAGGGAGTATAATCTAATGATATATAATATATGCTATGATTAAATAATTTATTTAGTTTTTTTAATCTTTTTAAAAAAAGTCAATTGAGTCTTGCATTAAAGACATGGAGGAGTAAGGACTTTTTTTTTTCATTCCCTTTTTCCCCCTCTTCTTTTGTTCAATAACTATTAGCTAATAAGGGAATAAAATAATACACTAGCTAGCTGTTAGCCTCCTTATTTTTGTATGGTATGTTTAATATATTACCCCTCCTCTTTTTTTAGTAGTACATTGTTAGATTTCTCGCATTTTTAATGTGTTTACTTTTCCATCTACTATTTCAGTTGATTCTATACTAATCCATCTCAATTTTTTATTAAAGCATGTCGATATTTTAGGAATGTAACATAGTTGTACCAGTGAAAATATTTATGTCAACACATTAAGCGCATAATTATGAAATAAAGTATTTAAGCTATATATGCCTACCAACGCATGCATGTGTCCTAGTGTTGAGCATATATGACTACCAAAACTAGAAAAGTGATCAAGTCTGAGTAACCGGAAACCTTGAGAACTAATAAATAGAAAAATAATAAGGAATATTCTAGAAATTAAATAAAAGTAACAACAAAAATAAATAAGAAATAATCTTGAAATAAAATGATTAAATTATCAATTAAATACTGCTTCTGCATCAATTTGTCCCCTTCCATTTCTTTTTTCCCCCTAAGCTCATCTCAAATATGTATACTTGTACCTACAATGGTTCCTTCAAGTTATGCTTCTAGTGTTACATGTAGTAAAAAGACAAGATAATTATATCATCAAGTCTTTTGGGGGGGGGCGGATATAGCATCAAGTCAATGTAAGCATAAAAATTTTATGATATTAAGATATATAGGAAGGAAACCAGACACTTAGAAAAACAACATATAAATAATTAAATATTACTCTTTTAATTACTAGTTTGCACCTTTTTCCCCTTTTGATTGTGGACTTGTGAGGAAGGAATTGTAAATAAATGCTAGAGGCAATTTATTACAAGGGATTGGTGCATTTGGTTTGAGGGGAGGGTGTTGGAATTAGCTAACACCCTAAAAGGACGTGAATTGGGTGCAAAATAAAAACTTAAGAATTTTGAAAATCTTTTTGCATATTAGTGAAAACAACAAATATGAAGATAATGAACCATAAATTCATAGTCGATTATTCAAATCAAATATGATAGAATTATAAGAGATAAGAGAAGAGAATATGCAAACTATGATTTATACTAGTTCGATTCAATCCTTGATGACTTACGTCCAGTCCCCAAGCTCCACTTGAGATTTTCAATCCATTATCTTCTTGTTTTATCCAGGCACAAGTAAAGACTTTATAATCCCACAAGTTTAGTCGAGTACTTGTGAAACATTTTACAAATCATTGATTCTCAACCTATTAAACATCAACTTCTTCACACTAAGGCAATAACCTCCCCTTACAAACCTTAAGGATACAACTTTAATGATAAATGATTACAATCAATCTTCTCTCTCAGAAGTGAATAATGATAATTACTGAAGCACAAACAAATAATCTCTCTCTAAAGTATATAATGTAAGCACTTAGAAATAGAGAGTGTGTGAGATGGAATGTTGAAGTTAGAGTTTTGGCATTTTGACAATGTATGCACAGGCTCTCTCTTCTTTGATTTTGAAAGCTCTTCTATTTATAGTTGATGTAGTTTAATAACTGTTGAGCTTTTCTTCCCGTTGAGCTTCTTGAATATTATAATTGGTAATTCAGGCTAGCCCGCTGGTTGAACGAGTCGTGCTAGTGTAACCCTCCCCTTGGCCCGCAAAGGCAGGTCGGTGGGCTAGCCTACCAACCCGCCTATTAATTATTTTTTTTAAATTATTACTCTCCTTTTTTTACTGTCACTCCCTTTCTCTTTCACCCACTCATATCACACTTTCTTTCTTTTAGATGTTTGTGTTAGGCAGCCATTTTCATTCTCACTTTTCTTTTCTTTTTCCACCTACTCACATCATAAAAACATATAAACGCCTCTCTTTTTAATTTAATAATAGTAGAATAAATAAATATAATATGAAAATAAAAGTGTTAAATAAAAAGTATGAGGAAGTAGTTAGGGGATAAGGGTATTTGGATTTATTTCTTAAGAAAAACCCAAAAAAAAAATAATAAGTAGGCTAGCTTACCAACTTACTGGCTGAACAGGGTGGGCTGGCGGGCTGGCCAACTTGCCACTTTTGGCGAGCTAGCGGTTGAGCCCACGGGCTCTTACCTATTTTATCGATTCTATTGAATATAAATATTGGAGCAATTATTAGAAGTTTTGACAAAATGTGTTTTTTGTCTGTTGAGCTCTAATCCAAGTTTAATCACTTTAATCTTTATATAAACATGATTAATGATGATTTGGAATGATTATGAACAATATAATCAAGATTTATATGAGTTTGAAAGAGAATAATGAAATATGAGATGGTGATTAAAATTGTAAAGACTTGTCACTTTAATATCATTAGAGTGATCTTACTAGTGATAAGTCATCTCTTAAGTGCCCTTTATGTTCTTCAAAGTATACAGTGCATCATTAGAAGTGACACTGGAAGTGATGTACATCACTTTCTTATCATTGGAGTGATATTTGCTAGTGATGAACTCATTTTAACTCTAAACCTTGTAAATGACCTATCCATAGAATCCTCTTTAAGTGTACTTTCCAATGCAATAAAAAACAGTTCAAAATTTGTTGTATTCTAAAAGTTATGATCTAAAGAGTGACTGTTAGTTTGAACAATGTTTAAATGTCACGTGTCAAATTATGAAATTAACATCTCTTTCATGCAAACCTCTTTGAGCTTGATCCTAGCTTTGTTGAATCATCTTTTTGAGTCTAGTTTAATATGTAACAAGTTTCATCTTAATTGGAGTTGTGGTTTAGGAGATATGTCTAAATTATTGAACCTAGTTTGAAATAATGCCAGAAATTCTAGTGTCAATTTCAAAATTCATATGTTTTTCGTCTAGAACCCATGGAGCCTGATGTCGCTGTGTCACATTGGGAGTCTAAGTTGATATGAAATAAGTTTCACCTCAATTGAATATGTCATTAGGGAGAGATGTCTAAAATACCAAATCTCAGTCATGCTAAACAAAAACAGAGCATACCAAAGTATGCATCACTAGAGTGGGCACTCGAGTAATCATCAAAATTCATCTTTAGAGGTACCACTTGAGTGATCACTCAAGTGAAATTGGTATAACTTTCATATAAGACATCTTAACTTTGGATTGACACATTCTAATCTCTAATTGAGCATAAGGACCTCAAATATCAAATCTATGAACTTGAATCTTGATATTCTCCTTATATTTTGGAAATTTTGCTTTCTTCAATCTCTTCTCTTCTTCTTCTTGATTATTCTCCGCAAACCATCTTGATAACTTCTTTCTTTTCTTAGCTTATAAGTTCTTCTTTCTTCCTTTTAATCCTTCTTCATAATCCAACTTCATAGTTTCTTCCTTTATTTAACTAATATGATGAATGTTCTTCTTTCTTTACTCTTTCTTTTTCTTTTTCCTCTTGATGATCATTTTTCACAATCTAGCTTAATAACTTCTTTCTTTTCTTTATTTATTCTCCCTATAATTGATAACTTCATTCTTTAATATCTTCTTACTCTTCTTCTTGGTCACTTTACATAACCCAACTTGATATCTTCCTTATTTGATTGACTAATCTATAAGATATTTAACATTAAATATAGTCGTCAGTCAATGTAGAAAACAAATACATTATGCAAACTTTTTGCTCTTAATATTTGGTATATACATTTGACATCACTAAAACTAATCATATCTAATAGAGGGGATGGAAGGCGAGTAGCCATTTGCTATAAGGGAATATAGATGCTCCCTTCCCCTTGTTTTGGAGGGGACCAAAATCATCGCTTTTCTCCTCTCCCCTCCCCTCCCTTTTATTTTGCTTCCCTAAAAAAACCTTTAAATTGGGGTTATTTAGAGGAGAGCTAAATTTTCTGACTAATTTACCCCGTGAATCATCCTTTCTGCCTCAATCTTCCTTCTCCCACAAATATTCTTCCTCTCCATGATGCAGCGACATCTCTCCCACATTCTTTTTAGCCTTCTTTCCTTTTCGGTCTACTGATAGCACTACTACAGATTTTCGCATTTATAGCATTTAATACATAATGGTTTATAGCATTTAATACATAATGGTTATGGCTAATGAACGTCATGTATGTCGAGGCGGAGGTCGTGAAAGGATATATAATGTTTAAATGTAATGGTTAATTATACGCAGTGTCATGAATTGAGAGGCGAAATTAGCACAAACACAAAAATAATGATTGTAGTTAATAACTATCATTTATTTAGTGACTAAAGTGATGGTTCTTTTGAAACAACCATTATGTAACAATTACAAACGATTTGCTTCAGACTCTTATATCAGCAAAGACAAAACATAACGATCTTCAGAAATAACCGTCATCTAACACCTTACCACCACCTCATAAGTCATAAGTCATAACCATTTATAATCCGTTAGACCTTCATAAGTATTAAGTCATAACCCTCTGTAATCCATTAGACCTCTATTGGCCTCCTCCTTTATCAAGTTAAGTTTCTAGAGAGCTCCTCTGCTACCAGCACCCCCTCCTCCTCCACTACTACTACCTCATCTGCCTCCTCTTGCAATGGAGACTCTGATGCAGATGTTGGCAAGTCTTAACTACGACACAAGGCATCTCGCGGCATATGCCAATATAATGAACTAGAAGTTGAACCACATACTTCATCACTATGATGTTGAATATGACTTATAGTTAGCCCTTCATCTCCCTCCTCCGATGATGATGATGAGGATGCAGAAGAGAACGAGAAATAGGAGGATGAAGAGTATAATGAGGAGGATGAGGAGGTAGTGATAGTAATGACAAAACATCATCATTGTTTTCTTGCCTACTGTCCTCATCCTTTTCCTCGTCCTCATCTTCACCCTCATCATCAAAGAAGGGAGATGAAGTTTTAAAAAAACAACTTAATAATTCACAGTTATTAATTTAAAACCGTAAAGTATTCTTGCCAACATACTTAACGGTTCTAACTTAATAAACATTAAATTATTGATAAAGTTAAAAAAATAACTTAATAATTTATGGTTATTAATTAAGAACCGTAAAATATTATTGCCAACATACTTTATGGTTCTAACTTAATAAACATTAAGTTATTGATAAATTTAAGAAAAAAACTTAATAATTCACAGTTATTAATTAAGAACCGTAAAGTATTCTTGCCAATATATTTAATGGTTCTAACTTAATAAACGTTAAGTTATTGATAAAGTTAAAAAATAACTTAATAATTCACAGTTATTAATTAAGAACTGTAAAGTATTCTTGTCAACATACTTAACAGTTCTAACTTAATAAATGTTAAAGTTATTGATAGTTAAAAAACAACTTAATAGTTCATGGTTATTAATTAAGAACTGTAAAGTATTCTTGCTAATATACGTAGTAGTTCTAACTTAATAAATGTTAAGTGTCAAACCCCTTAATATTTTGATATTTATTAAAGCGTCAATGTGCAGTTCAATGGGCATACAAAACTAATACATTAGACTAATATAAAATTATTGATTACATTACATAAATCCCTACAGGGTTTGTACATAATTTAATACAAATTCTAAATACATAGGAAGGTTAATGGATAACCAATGATAAATATCTTGATCAGCACCGGACGTTCAATTTCTGGTATCTGCCGTATTGCCCTCTGAGCTGCTTCCACTTGCTGAATAAATTTTAAATTTATGGAAAGGGTGAGATTCATACGAATCTCAGTAGTAATAGGTTATCAATAATATAAAATGTGAAAATTAAATATGCAATGCAACATTTATCATAATGCAACAGTCAAAATGCCAAGCACATGTCTAACAATGTTTAGGAACAAAGCGATGATTTTGTCCAAATCAAAATGATCGCTCGTTCCCGACGTGCACAAATCATAACCTTATACATAGGAATCCACCTAATGTGATCTCATAAACAATACAGAACAGGAATTCTCCTGTCTATGATGTTCCGTAGCAGGAATACATCCGTTCGTATTAGTCATAACACTCAACTGTGTCCAACTGGCCACATGATACCTTGCTCGTCCCATGGGGTGGTCCCCCTACTCACCCACACCCAGTGAGTGCTCATACCATATGCAAGACATTGAACAGAACATGGAAAACAATGCATATTAACATTCACATGGAATGTGAGAGATAGAGTTACTACCTGGACTCCTTTCCAATACCTAGCTACTACCGGTCTTTTAACTTTTTCATACGGCTCGGACAAATATCAAATCCTAAAATTCCCAAATTGACAACAAATGAGTTATTACTCATTTATATCTTATTTTAAACTCATAAGTTAGTTATCATTACTCAAGGTTCTAAATTACCAAAATGCCCCTATGGAATCCGGTCTAATTTCCCTACTCCTACACAATTTCATGTGTAAAATCTATTTTTGACCTTATTTTGGCCAAATTCACACTCAAATGACTAGATTACCCTTGACAGCCATTAATTAGGATTTTAAGGGCAAAATTGTCATTTTCATAGGTTTTTCCAGAAATTTCCAGCATTTCCAGTCAACTTTGAAAATTTATAACTAAATCTAAAAAAATTTAAATAAGTGGTTCCAGTTCCTATGTAAATATCTTTCAATTCTATTTAAAGGAAAAAAATATCACCAAGCACCAGATATATCCACAAAATTTGACCAAGCAATTTGCCACAGAATTTGTTCCAGATTCATGGTTAAACTTTGAAAAATCATATATTTCAATCCACTGATCCAAATGGATTATAATACCTATAAAATTAAAGCTCAGGATGTCTACTTTTATCCTGTAAAATTTCATAAAGTTTAGACCAGGTTTGGTCACTCAACAACACGCCACAACAATTCTGGTACAAATTGGAAAAGTGGAAGTTTCATGTTTGAACCTTTTAAACATCTTCCTTTTCACTTGTAATCATATGATTTACCCTTTTAACACTATTTGAACATGATTAATGTTAATTTGGGCAGCATCTCTTCTTAGGGTTTAAACATCCCAAATTGTAGAATTTATCACAAACAACCAATATCCAGCCAGACATCAACCACAACTTTAATTTCAATAAGAATTTCAAGGTTTTTGTAACTTATTTTGCTTCTTCTTGTCCTCCTCTAAATTGTCTCCCCTATTTTATTTTCCTTGATTTTTTGCTTATTTAATGGCTATTTTAAGATGACATAGAGGTTGAGAAGAGATTCCATGAACTAGAGAACAAAAACTAGTAGAAATTTCTACCTACTTACCTTGATCTCACTCTTGAACTTTGTCTTCTCTTCTTGTTCCTCTCTTCCTCCAAGTCTCTTTTTCTCTTTCTCTTCTCCATTTTGGCCGACTTTGGCCTCTTTTATAGAGAGGGAACAGTGCTCTAGAATTCTCTTGCATTATCTTCCAATATTATTATTTAATTAAGTATTTTATCATGTGATAAACTTTAATATTTGTTTTTTCCATATGTTTCTCCTTGGCTTCCACTTGTCCACCTCTTTAAAAAAAAATCTTCTTGTTGCCTCATTGAAAAATTATTAACCAGACTCGAGTTCCTTATTTATTTTTTAGAGTCTTAACTCGAGTTCTTCTCAGAAACTTGAGTTCTCAGTATTGCCAGCACTTATTCAGGTTGTCTTTGTCAAGAACTCATGAGAGTTCAGTTTGCTAACTTGAGTTCTCATCTAAACAAAACTCGAGTTCTGCCTTCAAACTCGAGTTCTTCATGAACTTCAAGTTTCTGCATAAGACTTTGGTTGGAACTTGTAGGAGTTCAATTATAAACCCGAGTTTTCTTTTTACCAGAACTCGAGTTTTGCTACCAAACTCGAGTTCTTCCTGTATTTCCATTTTCTGAATATTTCTCTGGATAAAACTCGCGGAAGTTAAAAATGACAACTCGAGTTCATCTTGGGCCACAACTTGAGTGTTGTCCTAAAACTTGAGTTCTTGTGACGACTTCAGTTTCTGGCTCAGCTTCTGTGTAAAACTTGTGAGAGTTAAAATATCAACTCGAGTTCTCTTCATACCAAAACTCTAGTTTTGATCCAAAGCTTGAGTTCTTAATACAATTCAAGCTTTTGAGTCTTTTCTGGATAAAACTCCCAAGAGTTAACTTCCCGAACTCAAGTTCTTTAGTATTCAAAACTCGAGTTCTCATAGAAAACTTGAATTTCCTGTCTTGTCTTCATAACTTCATAAGTCTCGAGCAGAAACTCTTAGAGGGAACTTCTAGGACTCGAGTTCTCTTCAGGTCTGAACTCGAGTTCTCTTCTAAAACTCGAGTATATCAGCTTGAGATCATTTCCTACAATGTTCACAACTCGAGTGTTAGCCAAAACTTGTAAGAGTTATACTAAACCATTTATGCCAAACTTGAGTTCTTCATCAATTAGAACTCGAGTTTTCTTCCAAAATTCGAGTGCATCAGTTACTTGCAGAATATGAACCTGTAAGTTTGTAAAATGCATTTAAAAACTAATTTAACTTAATGTGTTTGATTAAAATTTGTCATTCCTTTACAATACAATTCGTTATCATTGAAACATGGATTCTAATACCACTTTCATTTATGGAAATTTGTAATCTAATGTAAATTCAGTTGTCAATATATGGACATGAAGTAGTCAGTGGACACCTATTGACTTGTCAACGGTTACCCATGCAGTTGTTAACATATATATGTAGTTATGTTTACATATTTGTATTCCACTTTCATTTATGCAAATTTATAGTTTGAATGACTTGTCAGTGTCGGCTAAATGACTTGTCAATGGGTGTTAATGGATTGCTAATGGAGGGCCTTGGAGTTGTCAAGAGAGGCTCTAGGACTTGTCAATGAAGGCTCCATGAAAATTCTTAAGGTGCAGCAGAAACTCACCTCAACAAATTACAACCAGTACCCCATTCAATCACAATAACATTCACAATATGCAGTGGTTGTGGTTGACAAGCTTGATTCAATAAAATCAACAATTTGAACATATGCAATTTCTGAAACAATACTACATCAAGGATATGCAACAAAACCACAACCACATAATTCAATAATCATATCCAAGCATGTTGGTTTTGAATAAGTTTTGTAGCTATACATGCTTCAGAGATTGAAAGAATATATTGGCTTCCAATTCTTTCAACACTCGATGCTAGTCAGATTTAAACTATATTTTATTTGTTGGTATCAACCCAATTATATTTTAACTACATTTTCATTCACAAAACATTCAAACTGCAAACCAATAAAAATCAGACAGATAACACATGATAACTCATCTCTTACGCCGCCTACAAATAGTTGCAAGCAAATTGATACAATGCCTAAACTTAAGACAAACATAAACACTAGTCTCCGCTGTAATATTCTAATAAACCAGGAAGGTAATTCCTACGTAATTCCTAATTCAATAGGCCAATCATAGATTCAGGAACCAAATGAAAGCATTAAACATCATAGTTCCATGTACACATTTCATATATGAAAAACCAAGTGCTAGTCCAAAAGTGTCGTGAAAAATAGATTAACATCTAATAAGTTCATTCACTTTTAGAGACCAATTTAACTTTTAAGATAAATGCATAGTTCATGGAAGAAATTAACTCCTCAAATTAAAAGGATTCAAGGTCCGAAATATGCGTAATTATTATATGTCTAAAAAAAGTATGAACTATGGTTTTACAATATAGACGGAAAAATTCAAATTTTTTCACAAATTTGACATTTCAAGGATCACATTTTCAAGATTTTATTAGCTACAACCTTAATTTACATTTTTTTAAAACCTGAATTTTTCACTACATAATCCAGGCATAAATCTAGCTCACCAATTCACCATTCCCTAATTGAGTGATATCACTGTTTTATAACTCTTTACAAGTTTGGAAAGGAGATGGAAAATGCAACAATAATCTCAGCTTTTATATGGACAATGAAATGGCCGTGGTTATTTCTTTCATCCAAATATCATTCACCCAGTAAGCTCTGGCAGAAAAGCTTGGCCTCTACAAACACACCAGTGACAAAGAAACAATAAAGACAACTAACCCTACTTTGAACTTACAGGTGGCAAATGAACCTCGCCGAAGCCTACCCACGAATGATGGACGATGAGAGTTGCTTTACTTCGCCGGCGGCCACCGAACTCACCTGATAGGACCCACGCACACTACCGTACACAATGATAGCTTTCATTTTTCAAAGATGTTGCTTATTAATGATCACAGAACTTGCCGAATCTTAGGTGATCGAATGAGGAAAGAAGCTCCAATGTCTTTGCCTTTTTGCCCCATTCTTAAGGATATTTTAGACTTTTACTATTTTTAATTTATAACAAAATAGTCTCATAAAACTTTACTATAATTTTGATATTTCCCGAAATCATTTCTTTGTATTTTTTTTTTTTGCGCTTTCATTGTAATTTTCCCTTATTATTTTTAGTGTCCCCTAATCTTTCTAGCTTCTTTATTAGACAACGACGGCGCCCTCCTTCCTCTCCCTCAAACGCTTCATCTTCCCGCCATTGAACGTGGGTTTCACTAGTCACAGCACGTTGCTCCCACCTATTACGCCCCAAGTTCAAACCCGTGACACTATCATCTTCAACGTTGAATCTCCACAGTTCCCACCCAGTACGTCGTTCTCTCACTCCGTCACTGCTTGTCTGCTTGCCTCCCTTCTGGCTTCAATCGCTAGTCTCCGTCACCGTCCGTTCAGCGTCCCTGTGACGGTTCGTCTTCTGAAACTGAACGGCGCCCCTGCGGGGTGGCAGTAGCCTCTGGTTCCTTCTCCTTTCTCCCCGATGTTTCTGCTTTTTTTTATGTAACTTTTCCTTAATTATAAATATAATTAAAAATGTCACTAATTCCATCATTTAATTGTAAAAAAAAAAAGGGTTTTTGAAGGGGTTAAGGACCTCTGCCGCTCAATTAATCAAGCAAGAAGACGTCTTCAGAAGGCTTGGAAGAGCAGTACGAGCGAGGGTTCACTAATCAACCTTTGGCCGATCACCGCCTTTAAATGGTTTTTGGTATTCGTATTCTCTAGCAGCAACTGATTTCGTTCCTACAATTTTTCCACAAGAGTAGAGAACAACCTTGTGACTGATCGATGAAGAATCAATCGTACATCCTTACTTCTTTATGTCTCAACTTTTTCTAGATTTCTTCTCTCTTAGTGTACAGTTAGTTCTTATTTTTGATGTGTTTTCACTGCGAATGTCCAGTGTTGGCATTGATAAACAATTTTTGGCCGCTCCTGTAAAATCAGCTGTTGACAAATTTCAGCTTCTTCCTGAGTTCCTGAAGGTAACCTGCATTATATGTTGATTCATTAGTGCCATTTGCCACCACTTACATGATGTTATATTATCGGGATTTTTCAGGTTAGAGGATTAGTGAAGCAACATTTGGATTCGTTTAACTATTTCGTGAAAACCGGCATTAAGAAAATCGTTCGTGCAAATGACCGTATTGTGGCGTCAAAGCACCCGAATATATTTTTAAGGTACAAATGTTGGTTTACTCATTACTTTTGCTACTTGTGAGTGTTATTTGGATACATTAAGTTTGAGATTTTCAATATTAAAGAATTAGACAGTTATAAATGCCACCTGAGAAACGGGGAGAAATTTTCAGTTTATACGTGACACCACAGACTTTCTTAATAACTTGGTTGTGATAAAAAAGGAACCTTGTATGAATCAATTCATATTGCTGGTTCTTTAGTTTCCAAAGGCGTTTTGCTTTCTTTACGAGTGATGGACACTGGACTCTTTTTGTAGGTTCAAGGATGTCAGAATTGGTGAGCCTTCAATTATCATAGATGGTAGTCCTGAGAAAATTACGCCACAGACATGCCGCTTATCTGACCAGACGTAAGACTTATTTTTTTTATTTACAGACTTCATCATCGTCTTATGTTTTGAATCAATCCTTAAGATAGAACTTTAATTATTTGCAAGGTTGCTCTTGATTGTGTTCTGTTCAGTTCCATGATGTTGCAAGTAAAAGAAACAACAACAACAACAACAACAAAACCTTTATCTCACTAGGTGGGGTCGGCTACATGGATCGCACGACGCCATTGTGCTTTATCAAAGACCATAGATTTCGATATATTATTAATTAAAAGGTCTCTCTCAATAACCTCATTAAGCGTTCGTTTCGGTCTTCCTCGACCTCGTTTGACAGGACTCCATTCTGCTTGATCAACCCTTCTCACCGGAGCACTCAATGGCCTTCGCTGAACATGTCCAAACCATCTCAAACGATTTTCTACCATTTTTTCGTCAATAGGGGCCACTCCAACACGATCACGTATATGAGTGTTACGAATCTTGTCCTTTCTTGTATGGCCACACATCCATCTTAACATCCTCATATCAGCTACCCCCATTTTATGTTCATGATATCCCTTTAAAGCCCAACATTCATTACCATATAGCATTGCTGGTCTTATAGTAGTGCGGTAGAATTTTTCTTTTACCTTATTAGGTACTTTACGATCACAAATAACTCCCGTAGCTTTTCTCCATTTATACCATCCGGCTTGAATTCTGTGATTGACGTCTCTATCCACCTCACCATCTTATTGTATAATTGATCCCAAATATCTAAATTTTGTCACTTGCGGGATGACTTGCCCACCCAATTTAACTTCCACTTCACTTTGACTTTGTCTCTTATCAAATTTGCAATGCATATATTCAGTTTTGCTCCTACTAAGACGAAAACCTCTCAATTCCAAAGTCCGCCTCCATATCTCAAGTTTGGAGTTAATTTCTTCCCTAGATTCAGCCAACAACACTATATCATCCGCAAAAAGCATGCATTTAGGGATATCCTCTTTTATAGGTTCAATTAGGACGTCTATCACTAGGTTAAACAAATAAGGACTTAAAGCTGATCCTTGATGTAGTCCAATCCTTATAGGGAAGTCCTTTGTAACACCTCCAGACGTTCTAACATTGGTTGTAACCCCCGCATACATATCTTGAATGGCTTTAATATATGCAATCCTCACCCCCTTCTTTTCCAAGGCTTTCCAAAGCACATCTCTTCCTGACCATGTGTAAATCTCTTCCTTTACTCCTATACTTTTCCATTATCCCCCTTAATAAATAAATCGCTTCTGTTGTAGACCTTTCTGACATGAATCCAAATTGGTTTTCAGCAACATCAGTCTCCAACCTCAACCTATATTCAATCACTTTTTTCCATAATTTCATTGTATGGCTCGTTAGCTTAATTCCTCTAAATAATTCCTCTAAACAATTTCATTGTTGCAAGTAAAAGAAAGGAGCAATAAAATAATTTTGTGTCGAATGATAATTGGAACTTATGTTTTGTAACTACACAAAAGCTCACTCATGCTTTGGGTCAAATGCTAACTAAATAATGCTTCATTTTTTGATGTTTGACACCAGATATTGGGCTCCAATATTGGTCAATGTTGAATATAGTCAAGGAAGCCCTGGTCAGCCAAATACAGTAGAGAAGGTATAAAAAGACTATTTATAAATGACTTTGCCATAGACTAGATAGCTTTGGTCATTATTATGTATATTTTTCCATGCAGAATGATGTTATTATTGGAAGGATGCCTATTATGTTACGGAGTTGCTGCTGTGTCCTATATAGGAAAGATGAGGCTGAACTTGCAAAACTTGGTTCGTACGTGTAGAGGATATAATTTGGGCGTTCTGTTCCTTTACCTTTTCCTCTCATATTCCTTACAAAAATTTACCTTCTATTTTCCATTGGATAGGTGAGTGCCCTCTTGATCCTGGTGGCTATTTCGTAATCAAAGGAACAGAGAAGGTGATATTCTGACTTCTCAAATGCTTCTTAGTGTCATAGAATTTGCAAAGCTTTTTATTTGTTAAAGTCAAGTTGATATTGACGTTTACTTTAAAACAATGATATGATCTGAAATTGTGCAACACTATTTTAATTCTTATTCCACTACAACTGATCGATACTTAAAGACTCAATCGCATAAAATCCTCAATCAATAATTGACAAAATAAATCAAAAGATATTATTCTGTGATCCTTAAAGATAATACAGAATTTAATGCTTAGATAGATAGAGATGACAAGCTGCTAAACAGATAAAACTAGGGTTATAGAGTAAATAGGCTTAATAGGAAAAAGCCCACTTCGAAAACTCCTCCTCAAGCTGGCAAGTGGATATTGATCATTCCCAGCATGCTGATAAACTCATCAAACTTAGTTTTGACATCATATTTGCAACTTTCTTTCTTGATGAGATGTAGGCAAGGTCTATCACTTTAGCTTCAATTTTCTCCTTAATAAAATGTCAATCAATTTCAACATGTTCCGTGCAATCATGTTGGACTGGGTTATTTGCTATCTGGAGGGCAGCCATACTATCTCACTATGTCTTAATTGGTACGGCCATTTCTATACTGAGTTCTTTCTGCGATCTGTGCAAACAATAAGAGGAAATAGAGGATAAAGCTCTGCTTTCAGCAGAATATGACTTTGAAAACACAACAAAATTCAAGATATTGATTTGATTTTGGGTATTGGATTTTTTTTGATAGAAGATATAAAAGGAAGAATGGAGAGTGGTAATTATGTATACACCAACAACAACAAAGCCTTATCCCACTTGGTGGGGAGTGGTAATTATGTATATAATTTTATTTACAATAATTATATGGGCACTAGATAAAATTATTAAAAAGGTCCTCTCTTCATTGTTGTATAAAAAGGTAACAAACTTCCCCCATTTCTCATTATACACAATTTTATGTCCTATGCGGCTATGCCCCTTGTACAAACTATATAAGTTGGTGTGTTCCATTCCTATACTTGTGTTATGTAAAATTGAATATTGTGAATCAGCCAACACATTTTGGGGTAATTTGTTTTGATTAAATTATATCTTCGCTCTCTCTCTCCCTCTCTGTTTTTTTCCTATGAACTCAACTCTTTAGAACAATGTTTATTTTATTTTTTTTTTCTTGTTAATTTCCCCCCTGCAAAGCTCTAAATCTTTTTCAGGTGATTTTAATGCAAGAGCAACTTTCAAAGAATAGAATAATTATTGATACGGACAAGAAGGGAAAGTAAGTAGCTCTTTTGTATTCTAGTTATTCCTTGTGCTTCACGTTGTCATATAATTATACATGCATATTATACATGCATATGATACATGCATGTTTAGATTCTAATTATACCTCATGCTTTACCTTGTCATATAATCATATATGCATATGGACATGCCTAAATCTTTGATTTGGGTTGATCTCTCTCTTCCTTTTCCTCCTCTCATAGTCTTGTGTAATTTGAGTATTGTTGCGTGATATCTATAGTATCTTGTTTTGGGTACTAATGGTAATTGACTTAATACTATTGAGTTTCATGCCTTGGATCCTCTTTGAATTGGGGCCTGTATTGAAAGTTTAATTAACAATCTTCAGCTGTTTATGGTGAAATATACTTTTTAAGGGGTAGTATATTTTGTGCCATGTCGTATTCCATATCGTAGATTAAATTGTTGATACTATTTTATGTTTCTCAGAGTCTTATTGAAGGATGATCCACTACCTCTGATTCGATTATTTCAACAAGATGATATCCCGCATTCTTTCATCTTATTTTTCCATTTTGTGATAAATTTTTTATATAGCAAATTTTTTATGAGATAGAATCCTATTGCCCCTGATGAAAAGTAAAGTTTGGACCTTGGAAGCAATAGTGGTTAGTGTGATTTTTTTGATGAAATTGTGCTGTGGTTGCTTCGTAGAGTGACTAATTTATTAATAACATTTTATAAATATTGGTTACTTTATTATATGTAGTCTTCACATGTAATTTGACTCCTTTTTCTTTCAGCATTATTGCATCTGTTACAAGCAGTACGGAAGCAGTAAAATCCAAAACAACAGTTGTGATGGAAAATGAGAAAATTTGGTTGCAATTGAATCAATTTCCTAAAAAGGTTTTCATTCTATGTTACTTAATGTTGTTAAATTTTACTCCTTATCATATTATAAGTAGGCTTTGGTAACGTGTTTCTTATAATTATTTTGAAGGTCCCTATTATGATTGTAATGAAAGCTATGGGGATGGAGAGTGATCAGGAGGTTGTTCAAATGCTTGGAAGAGATCCCTGTTATAGTTCACTCCTTTTACCATCTATTGAGGTAATGATACAAAATTATGGTTTCGTAAATAAAAGCATACTTATGCCCTTAGGCTCTGTTTGGTTTGAGGGGAGGGATTTTGGTCTCCTTCCCTTGATTGGCAAGAAAAAAAATTTAGGAGGGGAGGGGAAAATTTTCCCTCCCCCCCCCCAAAAAAGAAAAACACAAATCGAGGGGATATTTGGAGGGGAGGGGTAATATTTTAGCATGCAGTGACTATTCTACCCATGAAATTTTCTAATATTCCCTCACTACCCTTCTTTATTCTTGTCCCTCTTCATGCATCTCATCTATCCCATTGTCACTCCCAACTTCTCCAACGCCGGCACCATCTGTGACGGACCACTCAATCTCTACCCATCACCTACCGACAACACGTCTATCATCTTCTAATTGTTTTCAGTCTCACCTTCATACCACTGTGAACTCACTCACCTTCATAATTATTAAATCAATCCGCTCAACCCTGCCCAAATTCATTTTACATTGTTCCCTCAATTTGAAAACTATTGCTCTGTCAAGCACATCTTTTTTTGAAGAGGAGGCTCCATCTAGTGGGAACAAGTGTCGTGAATAGCTTAGATCCTTGCTTGTCTAGCTAGGGCGGCAACAATATTGGGAAAGTGTCGATGGGTAGAGCTAGGAAGAAGGTGATAGGAGACAATGAGTATTATGGATGATTATAATTAAAATATTTACAACCATATATCCTATAATTATAATTATTAGAGTTATATTATTATATATAATAATTATTATGTACTATAATTATATTTATGTAATTTTGATAATTTTAAAATTATAATTTTTTTTATTAAATTTTCTTTATAATTATGTTTTATTAAACATTCTACAAAGTAAAAAAAAAATTAAAAAAATTAATGATATTGTTATTATGGGGAGCAACACATCTGGAATCTCATCACTAAAAGCCTTCCTGAATTCTCATTTCCAAATGAAAGATTTGGGTCAGTTAAAATACTTTTTTGTGATTGAGGTTATGAGAAGCAAGAAAGGTATTCTTCTGACACAAAGGAAATATGTTCTAGATCTGCTAAAGGAGACCGAAAAATTTGGGGCAGCCTCGAGTAGCTTTCCCATGATTCCCAATCCTTTTTTGAAAATTGATGATAGCATACCATTTGATGAATTGCCAGAAAATGTAAGAAACAAGGTTGACCCTCAGAAGATTAAGCCGTTTGCCTACCCTGAGAGATACCGTAGATTGATTGGGACGTTGAACTATCTCACGGTGACTCGTCCTGATGTTACATTTCCAGTGAGTGTGCTTAGGCGATTCATGACAATACCGACTGTGGCTTAGTGGGAAGCTTTGGAGCATGGCTTATATTACTTGAAAGGCTCACTTGGTCGTGGTATACTCTATACAGATCATGGTTACACTGAGATTGAATGTTTTTGTGATGCGGATCATGCTGGGTCAAAGTCTACCAAGAGATCTACTACAGGATACTGTGTGCTTGTGGGTGGGAATCTAGTGTCCTGGAGAAGCAAGAAGCAGAATATGGTTTCACACTCTAGTGCAGAAGCTGAGTATAGAGCCATGGCTCAGTCAGTACAGGAAATTGTGTGGATCCACTAGTTAATGAAGGAGGTTGGCCTTACCACATCATTACCTGCGAAATTGTGGTGTGATAACAAAGCTGCTTTGCATATAGCTTCCAACTCTGTGTTTCATGAACGAACGAAACACATTGAGATCTACTGTCATTTTGTACGTGATAAAATCAAGGAGAACTTCATTTCTACGGGACATGTAAGGTCCAGCGAACGATTGGGTGATCTTTTAACTAAGGCTCTAAATGGGACTCGGGTTGACTACCTTTGTAACAAGTTGAGCTTGATTAACATCTACGCTCCAACTTAAGGGGGAGTGTTAGGAAATATTATGTATTTATTAGGATCACAAGAAATCAGGGATTAGATCACAAGAGAAATCAGGGATTAGATGATTAGGATCAATTATCATAATAGGCCCATTTAATTCTAAATACCCCCTTGTGCATATGAATCAAAGGTACAATCCAGAATATATTTTTCCCTATTCTCCTCTCTATTAACCTACATTCCCCTTTCCCTCTTGAATCAAATAAGATAACATTAAAATCTATCTCCTCCCCTCTTCTCTCATCAATCCAAATGAGGTAATATTAAAATCCCTCCCTCTCCCTTCCCTCCTCTCCCCTCCGTCGAACCAAATAGACCCTTAGTGAAGGGGGGAAACTCAAAAGTGTTACATACTACTTTACTCATCTATGAATGTGTGTTTACTTATGTCTTCATTTGCTTAGACCCATTATATTATTTTGTTATTGGTTCCATTATTGAGCTTTGGAATATTTTCCTCCGTTATTAGGAATGTGCAAAAAATGGCATATATACAAAAGAGCAAGCACTGGAGTATCTTGAGTCAAAGGTTTGTCATGTTTTATTGTTTTTGTCTGGTGATTGTGAAAATTTTCTCATTATAAAATGTCTTGAGGCTGACTGACCATGTATATTTTTTCTGGGTTTAACAAAGCTTTAGGTGAGTTTAGTCTGGAGAACTCACTGGGGCTAAGTGGACCATATATTTTAAACCATTATTTTGCTAAATTTAGGTTATCTTCCCATTATTTTGACCTAAAGAACTTAGGCCTTATGCAAACAGTAAAGCCAATCTTGGTTTTTTGGTCCATCACTTGAAGCTTTATGAAGTGCAAATGTTTTAACCATTGTATTGTTATAGTGATGGAAAAGTGCTTTAGCTTTTTCCCCCCCAAAAATTCCATTGTATTTGTTTATGTTGACAAATGAAAGTGTACATGAGGGATCAAATTACGTTGGGCTGTCTTCAGGATCAGTTGACATTGATGTAGTATAACACACATCTGCACTAATGTTTGATTATAAGAAGTGCGTATGATTGTTTTAGCTGTTGAATTCAACATAATTCTCATGTAAATCTTAGTTTGCATTTTACAGGTACTAAATAACAGGAACTATGTAATCAAGTAGTTGATAATCTCTATATTTGAAAAGTAAATAATATTTTGATTTTTTTTTATTTAATGATTGGTGAGAAAATAATGTTAGATTGATGTCATTTTTGTATCCATTGGTGTAAGATGATCTTGATTGAGACAAGTGTCAATTGACGCCTCCTCATGTGCGTCCATGTAACATTTTAGTTTGACCACAAATCTTTGAGTCGGTCAATTTGTTGACTCAATGTTCTGTTTTTCTGTCTCTCTCTCTCTCTTTTTTTTTTTTTGAAGACAGCCCAAAATAACCTTGAGTGTAGCAGCTTAGGGAAGCATTGAACGCAACCATATTTTATTTTATAAAAAATGAAGGGATAAAGAGATGCCATTGAGGATACATGAATATCTAATCCTCCTTACATATATTATCTTATTTTCCTTGTTGATATATATATATATATATATATATATATATATATATATATATTTTGGTGACATTGTTGATATTTTTAATGAACTGCCATCCACATCACCAAGAAAATGTTATGCACATTTGTTAGGTAGTCTACTTAAAATTCCAGCGTAAATGGAGTTGCCAATTTTTATCTGTTTAATCAGTGTTTTTATTTTTATACAATAATGTGTAACTAGTTTTTCTTATTAATCTTTTGTTTGTATGTTCTTGTTCAGGTCAAGAAGTCCATGTTTGCAAGCGATTCATCTGAAAGGGTTAGTGAATCTCTCTCTCTGTCTGCATCTCTACACACGCACACAAATTAGAAGATAAGAATTTTTTTTTATATAAAAAGAAGATATAATTGTTTAATTAATGTATTTATGCAAATGAAAATATCATTTAATAAATTTGACTTTTTATTTGTGAATTCAATTCTAAACCTTCATTTAGGAAAGCAGAGCATACTCTGTGCTGAGAGATGTATTTCTTGCAAATGTGCCGGTAAGTTGATTTCAGTCAATTGAGGGTTCTTATACTTGTTGGTTATTGTTGAGACTGATCCAGGCTTCTTCTATTTTCCCCCATTAGGTGCATCAAAATAATTTTAGACCAAAATGTATATATGTTGCTGTTATGATTAGACGCATGATGGATGCAATTCTGAATAAGGATACAATGGATGACAAGGTAATATCTTTCTTAATATGTGAGACTCTTTATAAAGTCAATAAAGAAAATGTTCTGTTTTACATGATATAAGAGTAGTGAGAGCCTAGTTACTTGTGTTTCATGAATGAGATGTGCTTCATTGATGAAGGAAGGGTTTTTTTAGGGATATAATAAAAATTATTTATGTGCCTTTACTCTATTGCTTAGTATTGTGTTGAAATGGTCATAGGCATGGTATATGAGCCTCTATGATCCCTTAGGAGTTTGATACTTGCTACTCCCATGTTTCATAATTAATTTAACACTATATATGGCCAACCTGTTTTGTGTCCATCTTTCAAGCCCAAATGGCTTCTGCCATGGAGGCTTTGAATATTACAAGGTCCGTAAGGGTTGGACCTTGTCCACAATGCCTAACGGACTTTCCTGTCAGGGGCTGTATAATGTATTGGAGATAATAATTAATTTATTTATTAACATTCAACAAGCAGTTGAAGTGGTCATTGATAAATGATTTTGAAAATATTCTGGAATCTATTAATCTGAGCATTGACCTTATGAAATTTAGTAACTAACAAGATTAAGGAAATAAGTGCACAAAGGCTAATCTTTTTTTTCTTTTTTTTTTAAATAAAGAAATGAGGATGCTGCTAAAAATCAGGATGGACATAGGGATTCTGAAGCAATTTCAACCGCACTTTTCTTTTAAACTAATGCGTTCAACTTGAATAATCACATGAACTACACAATTTATTAGTCGTTTCAAGAGCATCCCAAGAATATAATTAATATCCACTTTTGCTTTGTGGCATGCGTACCATTGTGGCCACGCAATGCGTATGTGCTATATCTATTAACTGTTTCATTTAATTTAAGGATTATGTGGGGAACAAGCGGCTGGAGTTATCCGGCCAATTAGTATCTCTTCTTTTTGAGGTATCATCTCATTTTATTTATGCACTCTGTTTGGAGACACTTTTCACAGATTTCACTGCCTTAACTGTTATACTTTTATTGTTTTTAGGATCTCTTCAAGACGATGATAAGTGAAGCTAGGATGTGCGTTGATAAATTCTTGGAGAAGAATAACAGGACAAACCGCTTTGATTTTTCTCAAGTGAGCTCTCTTTAATATCTATGATTGAGCACCACCAAATGCAAGATATAACCTAGCAATGTTAATCGAATTCATTCCTTGAGGGGTTCATCTTTGGATTGCCAAAATTGATTTACTTGTAAATATAAGATATAATAATACTGAAACAAAATTATATTTTCAAGAAAAGATTCAAAACTAGATGAATAAATTGGAAATAAAGATGTCACAGCAATTGTTATTCATTTGTGATTTCTATTAAAGTTTGTAACGTAATATATATTACAACTATTGGAATCTTAAAATCTTTATTGTTTTAAAGTTCAAGTTTGTTAGAAATTGTTTGCTGTTTTTCTACTTGGCAAAATGAGAGTTGTGTTATTGCATAATTTTTTATTGGGCTTCTAGTTTTATACTGTGTTCACCTCGATCGCATTGTTGTCCAGATTTCTGCTTACGTGTCCCCACTAATATGTGTGTTATAGTATATTTGTAGAGACTCTATCACAACTGGTCTGGAGAGGACACTCTCCACTGGTAATTTTGACATCAAGAGGTTCAAGATGCACAGAAAAGGGATGACCCAGGTTTATTACTCTCTGAACAATTTTCCTTTCCTTCATCTTCATATATATTATTAGAAATAAAATCATTGAAGGGGTTTGTCTTTGGTCAGAGCTTAAGCGTTGGGGATAGGGTTGCTTTATCATGTCTTGTCTCCAGGCCATCAATGCTATGACACATTATGATCAATGAGATTCCTCTATTTATAGGTGCTAGCTAGGTTATCTTTTATAGGGACCATGGGGCATGTGACAAGAATCTCTCCACAGTTCGAGAAATCCAGGAAAGTAAGTGGACCTAGAGCTTTGCAGCCTAGCCAGGTAAGCCACATTTTTTGGGTATTATATGCCATTGGCCAAATTTCTGACACTTAAATCTTTTCTAGTTTTTGTCTCATACCTCTGTTTTTGTTCTGTTCCTCTCACTGCAGTGGGGAATGCTTTGTCCCTGTGATACTCCAGAAGGGGAGGCTTGTGGACTGGTGAAAAACCTAGCTTTGTTGACTCATGTTACTACTGATGAAGAGGAGGGCCCCCTAATTTCTCTGGTATGTTTCTTCTGATAAAATTCCTTATCTTTTTATTATATTTGTAAAGAACTTTTTATATTTGTGATTTGTAATTTTTATTTTGTAAATAAATTTTTATATTTGTAATTGTTTCATCTAGAGTGTGGGGCATGTGTGCCCTTCTACTTGTTTGGATGTTTGTAATTTGTTTCTATTGTTTCTATGTCAAGGTGTATCCTTAGGCGTTCATGCAAGAGTATGAGCACTTGATATATTATTTCTTAATTTGGGTGTTATTGTGAAGCTTAATTATTTCTGTGGCAGTGCTATTGTTTGGGTGTTGAAGACTTGGAACTGCTCTCTGGGGAAGAACTTCACACTCCTAATTCTTTTCTTGTTATTTTTAATGGGCTAATACTTGGCAAGCATCGGAGGCCACAGGTAACTCAATTTCTGCGAATGTTTTCTCATTAAATGTTGTGAAAAAGGCATGTGTTTGCACTAGTAATCCTGTTAAGCTATTATTGACATAATCATTATCATCATTGTTTTCCCCTCTCTTTTCAAGCGTTTTGCTATGTCAATGAGAAAGTTGAGGAGGGCTGGAAAAATTGGGGAGTTTGTAAGTATTTTTGTCAATGAAAAGCAGGTAAATGCTTTATTTACTGTTTTTAAAGCTTTTTCTTGCTCTTTCTACCATTTATGGTGTCCTGGTTCATTTATTTTGTCTGCAAATTCTCGTTTGGTTTAAACTATTGCTGTGTATGTTATGGGCACCTAAGTAGGTCAGAGATTCATGAAGTGAGAGCGTTTACTCATTTAAACATCCCATAAAGCATCCTATACTACCCAATGTGAGACTTTGGTATCTGATTCTACTGTCTTTCTAGGATCTTATATCATTAATGATGTAGTAATATCCTCTTGTTATAGAATACCAATTCCTAAAGAAGTCGCATGTATAGTAAATTGGAGGCTGACTTGGAATTTAATTATACTGATTTTATTTTATTAATATTTATTTTAGTGGTTTTAGTGGTTTGTTTAAGTTCATCACAAGTTTAGGAGCAAGTGGAGTCTTGTATGGTTATTTACCAAGTCAAGTATTTTAATATAAATATTAAGCATGTTCAGGTTTGTTATTTTCCATTTCCTCAGTCATGTTAGGGGGCCTAAATTTTAGGGAGTCATAGTTATTCTTCTATCTATAAACATGGAGGCTCATAACACGTAGAAATCATTTGGAAAATTAATTTTTTATTCTTGTATTATATGAGATTTTCCTTGGGCTTTATTAGTTGTATGTGTTTAAGATCCATACTCATCTTCTACTAAACATTTTCCTTCATCTTTATCAATTTGTGAAGTGTGATTCTGATTTCTCATTGAGTAGAGCTTACTTCCTTATTTATCTTTGCTTATCTTGAATTCTATCATCTTGCTATCCTCATTATCTTGAAGAAGAGGTGGTTATTGCCATTGGTGTTATCAAACATCAAAACTTTAAATTCCCTTATCACGTTTGTTTTGCTTGCTGTCTCTTATTTTTTTGTTGTTGGCATTTTGTGTTAAAGCAAATGTATAGTTGGATTAACCTACTATATTATCCCCTGAAGATAATTATAAGCGTGGATTTCAGGATATTTTGTTCCATATTTCATTCATCATACCAAAAAGTATATATAGGAAGGCTGCCGCAAGATGTTGGATGTTCAATCCCACAACAAATAAAAAAATAAAAGGAAACAAGACAAAACTGAAAATCAAAACTTAAAAGGAAACAAGATTAAATAGGAAGAATGATAATTGAAAAATCTAGGAGATATTCTTGATATAATCTTTCTTAAACAGAGCAATAAATAAAATTGAGCAAATATTTAGAACACTAGAGGGCTCAGTTATTGGGCCTTAAGAGAAAAGCCCTAAAATTTGCCAAGAAGTTACAATCGGAAGACTCAGACAATTGTAAACTCAAAAGACTTTCAAATAATAGTAAGCTCCTTATCCTTGATAGCCCCAGTCGAATTGTGAGTGTTAGTTTTAGCTTCACTATATAATCCATCCATCCATATTGCCATTCAATAAAGCGTTAACGTTGATGTGGATAAACAGGCCTTAGTTCATGTGTTAGTTGGTGAAACAATTGAATACTTAGAGGGAAGGAATACCACAATGGGCTGGCATGCTCAATCCTGATGACTAATAACAATCTAAAAACAGATCACGACATATATAGAGTCAAACTGGAGAATAAATGAAAGATATGCCAAATCATATATATATATATATAGTTATGTTTGTGGGCCTAAATAATCTCCATCAATTGACACTGTTTTAAGACCATTTTAGCTTATTGCTGATTATAATGTCTTAATTATTACCCTACACATCTCTCTTGCTTTATATAGTGTTTTCCAGTTCCCATTTTTTCTTGAATGACATGTGGTCTTATACAAGTGGTCTTATACAAGGTACTTTACTAGTTGATAGAAGTGAGAAAATGTAATGATTGTACTTTTTCTTTTTAGCGGTGTGTTTACTTAGCTTCTGATGGCGGTAGAGTCTGTCGTCCACTTGTCATTGCTGACAAGGGCATATCTAGAGTGAAAGAGGATCATATGAAGGAGTTAATGGTGAGTTTATTTGAAGCATTTTTTTTTATTTTTTTTTTGTGGAAAGTAAGGTGCTCATATGAATTCAAATTTCATGCTTTTTCAGGATGGAGTGCGCACGTTTGATGATTTTTTATGTGATGGCTTGATTGAGTATCTTGATGTTAATGAGGAAAACAATGCTTTGGTTTGTTCTTCTCTGTCTACTTGTTTCTTTTAGTCATAAAAATCTTGTTACTAATGAAAGGAACTCTTCTTTCCATGTCATAGATTGCTTTATATGAAGGGGATGCCATACCAGAGACTACTCATATTGAAATTGAGCCTTTCACCATCTTAGGGGTAATTGCGGGGCTGATTCCATATCCTCATCATAATCAGTCACCGCGAAACACTTATCAGGTTTGCTTACCTTTCCTTGTTCATGTTTCCTCTTTTTCTCTTGTAAATAAACTCATTATATGCCTGTTCTCTTATATCCTGAATTTATTCTTTTTGTACAACTGTAGTGTGCAATGGGAAAACAAGCTATGGGGAATATAGCTTACAATCAGGTAAAAATTGTTTTTCTTGCTTTTGTGCGACAATTGTAAAAATTTGGAAGTCTTTTTTTTTTGGAATAATTTAACAAGTTTTCTGTTGCTTTGTTTTTTATGCAAGTAAATATTTTGGGAGAATTACATTCAAGTCCCATCTAAGAGAAAAATTGGTCCCATGGAGTCGTTAATCGCGCCTTTGGACTTGTCAATTTATGCTTCTAGAGTTGTCAATATGACCATTTTTTTATTTTTTCTTTTGGGCAAGACCTGAGCCAAATATTTTTGTTTCTACAAGTATGCAGATCCATGTTCACATGGATCAAGATTTGAAATCCTCATGATTCCGTAAATTGGTCTGTAACAGAGAATGTGCACTTTTCTTTGATGTCATAAGAGAATTTGCTATGTAACCCTAGAGATAAGGAGAATGTACAACAGTGTCACTGGGATTTAAATAATTTGACAATAGGCTCAATAAATAAAATAAATAGTAAAACACATTTATAATGGATTCAAGTAATCAAACTTTCAGGACAGTGAAGGGATACTAATAGTAATTAATATGTCATGGGCATTTTTTTATCTTTGTTAAAAATATGCCTAAATTTGTGGTTAAATAATGTCTTGAGGAGCTTGTGTTGGAGTTGCTGGAATTGTTCAACATCAAAATATTTGTAATTTGATATATGCCTCACAATGAATGTCTAACATTGCCCATTCTGTGAGTGATCTTGGCCTGTAAGTTGGACAAGGCATTGTTCTTTACCACTTTGTGATGATTAGTTATGGGAATGGAGGCTGGGAGGATTGCACTCTAGATCATTTGATTATAAAGATAGAAATACTATGTCTAGAGCTAGTGATGCAAAATACATATGCTGTAAACTGCTGGCCCAATAATGAGTTTTTGATGCAATACAGTCTCACACATACATAGCTACTATTGCAACAAAAATAGGATAAAGGGAAAAAGATTGAATAGAGGGAGAAAGGGATGATTAGAGGAAGTCTTTTTCTTTTTCGTTTTTTTTTGGGGCATGTGTATCCTCAAGTTGATGGGAAGACTTTAATGCAGAGGGAGAGGATTTCGCTTATTTTTGGGGGGTGGGGGGAAGAGGGAATAGGCCTCCAGTAGTGGAGAAGATACACAGATTTGTTCTCTTCCATCTTTGCTCTATTCTTTCACACCTGTCTTGACGTCGCAAACATCATCATCATCTTCCCTGAACTTAGGTGACACAACAGACTTTAATGGAGAGAGAGGAGAGGTCGATGATGGCGGGGGAGATGAAGAGGGAAGATACCACTAGTAGTGGAGAAGATGTAAGAGAGTAAGGGAGAGGAGAGAGAGGACAATAAAAAATTCGGAGGGAGAGGGTCTTTCTTTAAGGGCAAAATAGACAATTTATGAACGATTGCACCCCTGCAATGAATGTTCATAAGCCTGCCTTGGGAATAAAAGGGTGGCCTATTGCATAAGGCTCCCATGGACAGATGTACCCAGCCTTTCCTCCACAATTGGGGAGGTTGTTTTTAAGATTTGAACCAGTAACATTCAGGTCACATGGCAGCAACCTTACTATTGCTCCAAGGCTCACCCCCCTTGGGAATACACATTACCAAAAAATGTGCAACATTCATATCAGCACAATCTTTTATTTTTTTGAGTTAGAAAAGGAGCTTAAACCGGCCTTGTAGGGGGTTGCACCCACCACCGCCCCTATACAAGAGGATCACTTTGCCACTAGGGCAATGTGCCATGTGCACTAGTGCAATTTTTATTACCATCAAGTCCAACCAAACATGGCTTTTATGGTAATGCAATAAAGGTTACCATTGTAGGCATGCAATGTGGTTAAATTAAATGGGCCCTTAGTCAATTCTCAAACCATCCCAATAAGGATTGTTATGGAATATAGCAGAATAGCAATTAGGGACTTAAGTGCAAAGTTACATAAGGGACTTCAGTGCAAAGTTAGATACTTGGTTAGCAATTAGTTAATTATCCCTAAGTAGTCTAAGTAGCTGTTGGGGAAGGAAGGGATCTATAGATGTGCTATGATATTATAAATAGCCTAAGTATCCCTATTGTGTCTCTCAGATCAATATTGTTCCAAAGTATAATTCAGAAAGATTCTTCTATTCTCTTCTCTACTCTCTCTACTCTTAATCCCTCTCTGTGTCTCTCAATTTTCTATTCTTCTCTCTTTCTCTTCTGTATTTTCTATTCTTCTTCCCTTACCATAATAGTGGTATCAGAGCTCTCTTTCCTTGGCTCTTCCATTGCCATGTTCTGATGCATGGTGCAAACTCAGTCAAGCACATTAAAGAACATGGAAGACAGAATCTTAGCCATAGAAGAACAATTGCAGAAGCTAAATGTAGTTGAGGAGCTTTAAGATATGGTCTTGGATTTTCGAGAAGAATTAAGAGCAATCGTGGTGGCGGCTCAAAGAAATAATGGTGAGCAATCTCATCGGAATCGCGATCACGACAATAGAAGGGGTTATCATCGGCCGATGCAATTCACCAAGATGGAGTTTCCAAGATATCAAGGTCAGGGTATTGATACCTGTATCTTGAAATGTGAGAGGTTCTATGTGTTGGATGGGACCGCATAAAATGCGAAGGTCACAATGGCATCCATGAGTTTGGACGATGCGAGTTTTGCGTGGCATGTTGTTGTGGAAAGATGATGGAGGAATCCACCGACCTGGCTAGAATATGTGGCCTTGCTTAAAGACACCTTCGGTCTTCCATTAGAAAGGCCCATGAGCGATCTTCTACGTCTGCGGCAGACGGGGATGTTAGTCGAGTTTAATCTCAAGTTCGATTCAATCTCGGCGAAACTGGACTTGATGGAAGAATACCTCGTTGAAGTATATGTGGCTGGTTTGAAAGATGAGATTGATGATTCGGTTTTGATGTTCAACCCCAGAAGTGTTGGTGAAGCAAGAAGGTTGGCTCGGGCTCAAGAAATAGCCGTGAATCGTCAGGAGTCCAGGGTTTTGACTGAGAAGCCGGTGCGACAAGTTGCGACAAATTCTTCGTTTGTAGCATAGGGTGCTACCACGTCGTCGACTCATTACAACAACAAGAACTTTAGTCGCGTGGGGCCCCAACCGAAGGATACAGCTGCCATTTCAAACGTGAAAAACACTAATTTGAACGAGAAATTGGAGCCAAAATCTTGGAAATCCTCCAAGATTCCCACGGCAGAAGAAGCAGAGCATATAGTGAAGGGCCTCTGCTTCTATTGCCACGAGAAGTTTTCTGAAGATCATCATTGCCCTTAGCGATAGAAATTGCGGCTTCAATATATGGAATTGGTAGAAGAAGCTGAGATCATTGATCAGCTGGATGTGGTAGAATAGAATGACGTTTGGGATGAGTATGCCCCGTTGATATCTCTTCATGCCATTAACGGTCTTGACACTGTTGAGTTTGTGTATTCTGGGAAATGTTGGAAAACAACTTATCTAGGTTCTTATTGATAATGGAAGTACACATGATTTTCTTGACTATGACCTGGCTATGAAATTAGGTTGGCGTGGAACAGAATCAACCCTTACATGGGTATGGGTTGCAGGGGGTCGGAAATTGTAGGTATATGGTGTGTGGCATGGTTTTGGGTGGAGGATGCAGGGCATAGGGTTCTAGTTTTATTTTTGGATTATTAAGTTACATACTTTTGATATGGTGCTGGGACTTGCATGGTTGAAATCTATTAAGAGTGCTTTTTGGGACTATGAGCACCTTTCAATGCAGTTTTGGTATAAAGGGCAGTTGTGCAAGCTTTAAGCCAAACTTGCCACTTTTAGGGTGGTTCTGTCGACAAAAATGGGGTTGTATAAGGCCGCTAGTCAAGAAATATTTCTGGTTCACAGTCAATACAGCAGTGTTTCTCCATCTCTGAAATATCAGGGTTCCAGCAAAAATTCAAGGTACGTTAGATAAGTTTGAAGCCATATTTGCTGAGCCTAAGGAGCTCCCTCCTTTAAGACCAGGGCACAATCATCCTATAGTGTTACATGAAGGCACAAATCCTATTAGTCTTAAACCTTATCGATATTCAGCTGCTCAGAAGGACATCATTGAAAAACAAGTTTATGAGTTGCTGCAAACAAGGGTTATTCAAGAGAGTTTCTCCCCCTTTTCAGCACCCATTGTGTTAGTAAAGAAAAAGGATGGAACTTGGCTTATGTGTATCGACTTTAGGGAATTGAATAAGAAGACTGTTAAAATTCAGTACCTTATTCCGTTGGTAGAAGACTTATTGGATGAATTACATGCTACTCAGTAGTTTACCAAGTTGGACCTTCGAGCTGGCTACCATAAAATCAGGATGGAACCTAAGGATTGCTACAAAACAGCATTCAAGATTCATGCAGGTCATTTTGAGTGGTTGGTGATGCCCTTTGGGTTAACAAACGCGCCAACCACTTTTCAAAGGGCTATGAATGACATTTTTAGACCTTTGTTAAGGAGGTTTGTTCTTGTTTTCTTTGATGACACATTGTTTTATAGTTCATCTATTACTGATCATGTCAGGCACCTAGAGGAAGTGATGAGGATTCTGCAGGAAAACCACTACTTTGTTAAGAGGAGCAAGTGTACTTTTGCTGCTAGGAATGTTGAATATCTTGGTCACATTATTAGTGGGGGCAAGGTAGCTATGGATCCCAAGAAGATTGAGGCTATTGCAAGCTGGCTAGAACCTAAGACAGCAAAGTAGCTTTAGGACTTTTCTTGGGTTGGCTGGTTATTAACGGTGGTTCATTCAGGGGTATGAATCTTTAGCAAAGCCTCTTACTCTGTTATTAAGGAAGGATGCTTTTAAGTGGTCAACTTCAGCAAGGGAAGCTTTCTACAAGTTGAAGGAGGCATTGGTTTCAGCTCCTGTACTGACATTACCTGATTTCTCCAAGGAATTTGTGGTAGAAATAGATGCTTGTGGGGTTGGGTTGGGGCCGTTTTAATGCATCAAGGCCAGCCACAAGCATACTTTAGTAAAGCTCTAGGTCCTAAACATTTGAGCCTTTCTATATATGAAAAAAGAATTGTTGGCTGTGGTGCAAGTTATTGAGTATTGGCACCAATATTTGGAGCATAATAAGTTTATTATTAGGACTGATCAACAAAGTCTTAAGTACTTATTAGGATAGAAATTGAAGACCCCATTCCAAATGTATTGGATAGCTAAACACATGCGGTATGACTATGAGATACAATACAAAAAGGGGAATGACAACACTGTGGCTGATGCTTTGTCACGGTTGCATGGTCCCCAGTTGTTGCAGATTTTGTGAGATATCACTTCTCCTGAGTTGATGAATGAAATTAAGAAGAGTTGGGAATCTGATGGTGAGGTGGCTACTATTCTAACTGAAGTAAAGGAGAAGGGTGGAGTGCATAAGAGGTACTCTTGGGATGTGACTTATTTAAGGAAAAATAATTGATTGGTGGTTGGTAATGATGTTGATGTGAAGCTAAAATTGCTAGAATGGCTTCATGCTAGCCCTCAAGGGGGTCATTCTGGCATCCAAGGACTTTTTATAAGATTAAAGTCTGTTTTCGTGGAAAGGCCTTCATAAGGATGTGGAGGACTTTGTTAAAGGGTGTGATACGTGTGTAAGATGCAAGTATGAGACCATTGTTGCGCCAGGGTTATTGAATCCATTGCAATCCCAAGTAAGGTGTGGGAGAGTATATCAATGGATTTTAAAGAAGGATTGCCTAAATCTGGAGGTAAAGAAGTTATTTGGGTAATTGTGGATAGAATGATTAAATATGCTCATTTTATTCCTCTCTCACATCCCTATTCAGCCTCTACCTTTGCATAAGCCTTCCTAGATCAAGTTTACAAATTGCATGGTGCTCCAGTAGAGATTATTAGTGATAGGGATCCTCTCTTCCTTAGCAATTTTTGGAAGGAGTTCCTCAAGGTCTTAAAGGTACAGCAATGTCTTTCCTCCACTTACCACCCCCAAAGTGATGGACAAACTGAGGTACTTAATAGATGTTTGGAGTCTTACTTGCGTTGCATGTGTTGGGAGGTGCCTAAAGAATGGTGTCAATGGTTATCTCTGGCTGAATGGTGGTACAACACCAATTTCCACACTTCAACAAAAGCTACTCCACATGAGCTTTTGTATGGTCAAAAGCCTTCGGTTTATGTTCCTTTTGTGCCTAGATCTGCTATAGTTGATGCAGTGGATCAAAGTTTCCAAGCAAGGGAAAAGATGATTGCAGTTTTGAAGAATCATCTGCATAAGTCAATGAATACTATGCAACATAAGGCTGATTTGAGGAGGACTGACAGGGAGTTTGAAGTAGGCCAATGGGTGCTTCTTAAGCTGCAGCCCTATAGGCAAGTTTCAGCAACCACTAGGAGTAATCAGAAGCTCGCTCCTAGGTTTTATGGCCCTTATAGAGTGCTGGAAAGAGTGGGACCAGTAGCCTATAAACTGGATTTACCTCCTAAAACTAGGATTCACAATTCTTTTCATGTTTCTATAAAGTTATGTCCATATCCTAGTGTGAAGCAATGACATCCCCCTATTGAGTGGCCTACAGTCCCAACTTCCTTGTATCCAGAAAAAATTCTGACACAGCAAGTGGGAAGGAAGAAGCGTCGCATAATCACTGAAGTATTAGTTTAGTGGCAGGGTTATCTAGAGGAGGAAGCTACATGGATCTCATTGTTCAATCTAAAGAATCAGTTTCCAGAATTTCCCGTGCCAATCCCTTGAGGACAAGGGTTTTTCTTTTTTTTTTTTTTGGGGGGGGGGAATGTTATGGAATATAGCAGAATAGCAATTAGGGACTTGAGTGCAAAGTTAGATACTTGGTTAGCAATTAGTTAATTAGTCCCTAAGTAGTCTAAGTAGCCGTTGGGGAAGGAATGGATCTATAGATGTGCTATGATATTATAAATAGCCTAAGTATCCCTATTGTATCTCTCAGATCAGTATTGTTCCAAAGTATAATTTAGAAAGATTCTTCTCTTCTCTTCTCTACTCTTAATCCCTCTCTGTGTCTCAATTTTCTGTTCTTCTCTCTTTCTCTTCTTCTGTATTTTCTATTCTTCACATACCACAACAAGGATCATATGACTCAGTTATGTAAAGGGCACACTGGGAAAAGGATAATTCTTTGGAGAAGGAAACCAAAGAGGAATTTAAGTATATTCCAATGCTGAATGGGCAGGATCAGCAGTAGACAAAAGATCTACTACTGGGTACTGTTCCTTTTATGGGGAAATTTGGTAACATGAAGGGGCAAGAAGCAATCTGTTGTCTCATGAAGTATTGAGAAGCTGAACCGAGGGCATTAGCTCAAGGAATTTTTTGGGGTATGTGGCTCTCTAGACTCTTTTAAGAAGTTGAGAATAACATGTGATGGCTAAGTAAAGGTTTGATGTGATAACACTGCAACCATAAAAATTGTGAAAAAAACCTGTGTACCATGTCAAGATGAAACATGTTGAGATAGACTGACATTTTATCAGAGAAAAAATAGAAGACAAGCAGATTGACCTTAGGCATCAAGAGAGCAAGTCGCAGATGTGTTGACCAAAGCATTATCAATTGAGAATGCAAAGTTCAAAGGATTCACAAGAAAGTTGGGAATGAGGATGTAGGTCCAAGCCCATCTTGGTTTGGACTCATTATTCAGTCATTTAGTGGTCCATTATTTTCATTTATATATATTAGAAAATAATATCAGATTAACAAGTAACCTGTCATACCTTTTAATTTTGATTTATATTAGATATCATCCGAAGTTCACCCTAGCTTTCTTACCTATATGTACCGGCTAATTAATCAATAAAGCATCAAGCTGAGAGATAAGATTTCTCGGCTGAATTTCATCCCAAATAAAATAACATAAAAGTAGCTATTTCCTGTTTCTTTTTAGGTTTGCTCAAAATATGTTAAATTCTTATATTCCATCAGTTATATGGCCTGTCAAAAAATCATGAGTTTTATTGCCATTAAACGTATGGTAGTCGTCGGTTTTTGGTCATCCATTTACTTACACATATGTTGAGGGCTTGACTTTTTTGGTAGAAAAATAAATGGATTGGAAGAGTAGAAAATGGAGGATAAAAGATCCCTTCAGCAAGCTAACAAGGATCAAAATATGAAGGATACAAGAGCATACTTATTCTTTCATTTGCATATTATTTTGTTAATAACTGACAAACTCAATGTAATGCTAATAACTGAATTTTCTTTGCATAATATCATGTTACACTTGCAGCTGTGCCGGATGGACACCTTGTTGTACCTACTGGTTTATCCTCAAAGGCCTTTGCTGACCACAAGGACAATTGAACTGGTTGGTATATTGTTTCCTCTACGTTCTTTGAACATAGGGCTGTGGTTAATCCCTAATTCTTTCAGGTTGGGTATGATAAGCTTGGAGCCGGACAGAATGCCACAGTGGCTGTTATGAGCTATAGCGGCTATGACATAGAGGATGCAATTGTCATGAACAAGGCTTCCCTTGATCGTGGTTTTGGCCGTTGTATTGTTATGAAAAAGTAAAGAATTTAATTTGGTGATTTTACACTTCATCTTGTTGGACAGTGTTTTGCTGTATTTCTTTAATGATTCATCCAAGGTGGTTAAACTATGGTATTTCTTGATGTATAGGTACACTGCTATTAAACAAAAGTATGAGAATAACACAGAAGATCGGATACTGAGGCCTGATAGAACTGCAGATAATGCGGGACGTATGCAGGTAACATGGTGTAATAGCAATTACTCTTCTATTGATTTTATTGTGCATTGATTTGTTTGAAATTTACATAGGTTATATTTCCTATAATTTATTTGTATATGATATGTTGTGATCAAAGAATTGTTTTGGTTACCAAATTTTTGGAGAAAACCTGTTTTAAGATCCTCAAAGATGAACTTTTTATTCATAGGGATTCTCTGTTAATTTACATTTGTTTCCATATGTTCCATATGTCCAGAATAGCTCAAAGTTTGGTAATCCAGTGGGTCAATGCTTATTCAGAAGTTCCGATAATCCAAAGCAGCATCAACTTCTAGGTTCAAAAAACAGTGGTCATAGAAAAAAGGCAGATAAATGTATGCTTGACAAGTTAATGGGCTAGGCCTAGAGCTAAGAAGAATGTACAATGGTATCCCTAGAGCTTAGAAGATATACAGTAGCATCCCTAGGGGTGAAGTTATATTCAATAAATTCAAACTAAAATAAAAATACAATTTAATGATCCCTAGTAGCGTCCCTAGTATTCTTCGGGTACACTTAGATGAGCAAACATGAAATTCATTCTTGGAATAACTTTGGTATGAACTTTATGTATTTGTTTTCATATAGGCGTGCCTCAATGATTCTGTTTTCTAATTTTCCTTTTGGTAAAATCCTGATGAATTTTAACATGCTTAATTTTGTCATGAGGAACCATGCTCTTCATAAGGTCCAAATCTTGTGCAATTGATCCATAGGAGCATTGATATCCCTTTTCAAATCAATGGTATATTTCTTTTTTCTGTATTGAGCCACCATACATGTAACGTACTTTAAAGTGCTTTTTTTTTTTTTTTAAAAAATCCTTACCTAATACTTTCTTGAGGTGAGTGACTTCATTGTTCCCAGATGTAATAATATCCTTTATATAAACAACGAGAATAGTGATCTTACCTTCTGATGCCTCTAGGAAAGGGATGTGTATGCTTGCCAATATGTAAAGCAAAGCTTCTTTTTTTGGGTAAAATTAAAACCAAGCTTCTTTATAGCCTGAATAATTCTTCCAAAGCATTTTCTCATAGATTGCTCGGGTCCGTGCTGTGATTTTAGTAATTTGTGCACTAAATTGTTATATTGAATTGTCAAGCTCAGAGGTATGTCCATGTAAATTTCCTCTTTGAGGTCCCCATCGAGCAACTTAATAATTCTGAAGGATATTCTCTATCTACTAGAATTATCTGTTTGAAAATCAAATCAGATCTAGGTGGCAATTTATTTTAAAGAATACAGTTGCTCTGGTTTGTTGTATTTGCATTCGGGTGACTTGTTCGTATACAGTGCAATACAATTGACCTTTTCCAATGCCTTCCCATCCATAAGTGCGCAGAGATCAGTTTTTGGGTCTCTTGATTGTTCAATAGGTGATTTAAGTTAAACTTCTATCTGAATGTAATCAAATACTGTGAGGCTAATTTCACCTTGCTAGTTCTCTTCCAGCCTAAATCTCTCACATACAGCAAGTGGTTCCCACCATCAGGCTTTTCGAGTCATGAACTTTGTTATAATTAGTTTGCTAGCTAAATATTATTGCCCATAAACCCAAAATCAAGTTTCTGAGGCTTTTATTCCTTTATTTGCTGTGGCATATAATCAGATAGATATTGATGTGTCCACATTGTCTTTTTTCTAGTATTGTAGTTTGAATCTCTGTTGATTTAAACATTTTCTTATGCTATTGGATATTTTCCTATTCTCTCTAGATACTTGATGATGATGGGCTTGCTGCACCTGGGGAAATTATAAGGCCAAATGATATATATATCAATAAACAATCCCCTATCGATACGAAGACACTAAAGGGTGCATCTGCAGCAAATTTGCCTGATAGGTTAGTTTTTGCAATGAGTTAAAATTTTGGGTATTAGAGTCATGTTGCATGATGTGATCTCCAACTTTTTTCTTTTTGTTTTCTCACTGCCAGTGCATATCGGCCTAGTATACAAACATTCAAAGGTCCTGAAGGAGAATCTTGTGTTGTCGATAGAGTGGTTTTGTGCTCTGATAAAAATAACAACATGTGTATCAAATTTTTGATTCGTCATACTCGTAGGCCAGAGGTAAATACTTCTAGGTTTTTTTGTGGAGATTTTTACTTATTTTGAACTTTCTTATTGACTTTTTTCTCATTTTTGTTGCTTTAGCTTGGTGACAAATTTAGCAGCAGACATGGGCAGAAAGGTGTTTGTGGAACAATTGTCCAGCAGGAAGACTTTCCATTTTCTGAGTGTGGCATTTGTCCTGATCTGATTATGAATCCTCATGGATTTCCTAGGTAATATGATTCATTTATAAGTCATACTCTTCAATATGGTATGTGGGAAGATGTGTGAAAACTCCAATTTCTTTTGACACATTAAGGTATTTGCTATGTGGCTGTAAATGAGGGAGATCTGATGTGAGTAGTAGTTGAATATGTGATGGCTTTTAATAAATATGGATTATTTGGGTATCATGTTTATTTTTGAAGGAAGTAACATTTATTTCAGAATAAGGGGTAACCTATTTTAGCATTTCTTTGTATTTGGATATATTAGACTATGGCATTATATTGAGATCATTAATGAAGTTTGCTTTTGCTCTCTTAACCCCATAGTATGCTCTTAACCCATGTTTTGCATCAAAATGGCATCATAAAAAGTTAAATTTTTTCGTCTATCAGCAAGTTGGAAGGCTGCTCTATGGCTGTATAAAATTTGGTTTTTCCTGGCAGTCCTTTTTTACATCCAAGAAAAAGTTTGCCCTCGCCAGTTTATCTTTGGACAATAAATCTTTTAGAAGCAAACAATAATATTATGATTCCCTTAATTACTGAAATGGGCTGTTAACGTACAAGTTGTTACAAATTGATAGTAAAATGAATGGTGATCTAATGCCCTTCATTTGAACATAGGTCTGATAGAATCAGGATGTTGTTGACCTCTGAGGTAGAAAGTAATCAGGGTGTTATTATTATTATTATTTTGTGGAAATGAAGGTAAGCTTAAATTTCAGCCCAGGTTTCAATTGAAAGCCAGAATTTTTCTTTTGAGACTTGTTCAATAATTGAGCTGTCTTGATGTTCATGATCATAGTATACATATAATAAATATATGCTCATTTAAAGAACTAAATTTATGAATATTTATGTTATGCATGTTTGTGTCTAAGAAAATTCTGTGAAAAATATATATTACTTGGCAATGTAATCTTTAATAGAATCTTATATATGTAATACATATATTATTTTCTCCAAAGAAAATATACTTTAATTATAAACTATTTAGTTTTATGATAAGCCAAGCATCAAATTCTTTAATATGTGTTTTTTTTTAAACTAAAAATGCTTAATGTTTTAAGCGTTTCTATTTAGTAATTGAGCTGAACTAAATTATTATTTTTTTATTCTCGTAAGTTCATGAACAGATCGGTTCATTTACAGCCTCAGGTCACATTACTTTTGAAGGGCTCAGGACTCGTGTTTTGATTCTAACCCAATTTCCAGCCCCAAATATGGAATATGATTTAAAATATTGATTTGCGAAGCATGACAGTTAAAATGTTTTAAGGAAAGTTATATGCCTATTTGTGGGTTGGTTATTCATTTTATGTAGGCTTTTTTTTGAGTGACATGTTATGTTGGCTTTTATTTTTTGGTGAACAATTTTTTGGTTTATTGTAAATACAAGCAAAAATGCAGCATCTGCGTGAATTCCTCACAAGTTTAGAATGCTTAATCATTTTAGACAACATTTATCCTTCCGGTCTTTAAAATATGATGTGTGTGTAAAATATGCATAGGCGGTGAGACTGTTTGGTCAAACATTCATGAATTTAGTGCATTGTGGGGGTTTCAGACTCAGGCTCTAAGCAAAACAATGATACCTGAGACTAGGTATGAAATGGGTGGGTGATGAAAATGCGTTTTAGGTTGGGAATTGATTGTACCATACAAGCAAGTGCCATAGCTCCCTTTTATTTTGTTTCCAGCTGCTTGTGGTTTAGCAAAATTTTTGTTGTCGGCCTATGTGGTTTTCCTTATTACAATGTTTATCATTGAGCCATCTCTTAGTTTTAGCATCAAAACCATATTATCATTAAGTATGTTGCGAATTCTTTATTGATGCCACCTTTTTTATGTTTTCAGTCGTATGACAGTTGGAAAGATGATAGAACTACTTGGAGGAAAGGCAGGGGTTTCATGTGGCAGGTTCCATTATGGAAGTGCTTTTGGAGAAAGAAGTGGCCATGCTGACAAGGTTGAAACTATAAGGTATCTTGTCTATGGTGTAGCCTTTTATCATTTATCTGCATCAGTATTCTCTGAGGAAATATTGTGTATTTATTGTAAACATTCTTAGAGCTGGTTTTCGATAAAGCACAGTGGCATTGTGCGATCTATGTAGCCGACCCCACCTACTAGGATAAAGCTTTGTTGTTGTTGTATTGTAAATATTTTAGAGCCTTAATTAGTAGTTATTGGGCTTTAGTAGGTTTTATTATCTTGTCTCTGTTGTATAAATAGCTGATTGTATTTCAGTATTCAGATCAAGAAAAATACATTGTTTTCCCAAAATACTTTTCTCTCATATTGTCCTCATTCTCAAAGTTCGTTACTCTGTGGCAGTGAAACTTTGGTGAAGCATGGCTTTAACTACAGTGGGAAAGACTTCATTTATTCAGGTTTTCCTTTTGGCTTCTCTCAGTTATCATCTCCGCAATAAAGTTATCTATGACAGTATTTTTGGCTTTTCTTAATAAAACTGCTGATATACACTGATATCAGGTTAGATTCATAAATGCATGATAAAAGTCAAAACGTGAATATGATAAGATCTAATTGCATAGACTGTTCTTTAAACTATTTGGTTAAAGTGGAATGCTTATATAGTTAAGGGTTCTTTTGCCTTGACATTTGTTATTTTGTGTTTTCTTCTTGTTTCTTAGATGGTTTCTTAAAAAAATATCCATGTATAATATAGAGAGATCGAAAAGCTTTATTGCAAAAATTAAGTTATTTTTTATTTCTCTATTCTTTTTGGCTTCTCTGAACTGTATTGAAATGAAAATATCATTTGTCTGAATCCATAAAGTTGGAAGCCTTATTCCAGCAATTTAAGTTGCCTTTGGCTAATTGTCCATGATTGACCTTTTTTCTCTTCAGGTATTACGGGTTGCCCATTGCAAGCGTATATTTTCATGGGGCCAATTTACTACCAGAAATTAAAACACATGGTGAGTGTGAAATTCTATAATAAGAAGTTCGTCTCTCTTTTGCCTTCAAGACTTCTGATTATATAGATGCATTTCTGATTTTATCTTTACCCTGACTTGTGGGAGTGGATGATACATTTCTCCCAACAGTCAAGTTGTGTCTCTTGGAAGGTTATTTGCTAAAAGTAATCTTTGCTTTGGCACTCCAGCGATGCATTGTTATTTTTTTTTTCCCACTTGCTCATGCCTTATCGACTATCATATCTGTCCACCTGTTTTAGACCAAATCATATTTGTCTACTTTACATTTTAGAAGAGAGACGAATTTCCTTGGCATCTCTTCCAGTTATTCATATTTTCTTATAACTATTGTTCGTTAATTATTGTCATGCTGGTTTTGGAAAGAGCAACCTAATAATTCAATTACTAGACTGATTATTAATTTTCCTCTGGACCTAGTGCGAGCAGAGGCAGCATAGGAATTGTATGACTTTATTCAGAGGGCATCAAGGAATATATACATGTTCCCCTACTAGATGCTACATATAAATCTAGGATTTACAACCAGAAAATAATCCTAAAGATATGTGCAATCATAGAAAATAATTCTAGGGATGTTTGACTATCTCGGTAATAAATACAAGAATCCTGATTAATGATCTAGATTTTTCACACATAGCAATAAATTATTACTGACCTTTCAGATGTTCAAGACGAAATTAATGCTTCTATTTTACTTTGTTATACAGATACTGTTAATTTTGTGTTAGAAGAAAATTTTATATTTGATATGAATTAACTTGATAGACTTTTGCTGATAGTATATTTATCTAATGAAAAAGTATTCCGCACAATGAATTATTTTACTTTTCTATTGATAATGTAATATTATAATCTTCAATTTAATATTTCCTCCATCACTTTTCGTTGCATTTCATATGAATAAATTTGCTGGGATTTTAAAAGTGAAGTCTGGTGATGTTCAGGTGCTCGATAAGATGCATGCTCGAGGAAATGGTCCACGTGCCATGCTGACTAGACAACCTACAGAAGGGAGGGCTAGGAATGGAGGTTTGACTTTATCCTTTTGGATATTTAGTTAGTTCATATGGGGAGAATGAAAGAGAATAACCAATAAGCACTTGATGATGTTGTTCCAGCTCAATAATAAAAGAATAAATGTTTATTCAGATCTTAAGCCTAAGCAATCCTGATTCAAGACATGAATTGGAATATTGATCCCAATGTGAGATAAAATGACATCTCTAGTCCAAATAAAATAAATTAAAACCCCAAATTACTGGGAGATCTGCTTCTCCCTAAAATAAATTAAATCCTGATTCTGTTCATGCTTGTCAGTTCATGGTGGCTTTGCATGACAGTATTAAAAAAAGACACGAATAGGGTTATAAATATTCTATACATGATAGGCTATAAGGGCGATCTCTGAGCCTATTTGAATTTAGTTGGTTAAGAGAAAAACTGAAGCTTCCAAACTTTATGTATGATAATAAAAAAAGTTTTCATCGTGATGAGTGCCTCAGCTTCAAAATAGATTTTTGTTGCATCAATTCCGTATTTTCTGCTTCTTTGCTGTACAGTTTTATTCTTATGGGAAAATTGATGTTTAATTGTATATATCACTTGAACTATCTTTGATCTTGGTTTTTAATTTATGTATATACTAAAACCTCTATTCTTTATGTCTTTGGCAATAATTAAAACTTGCAAAAAGCAAACCTATTCATATCTCATGACTTCCCCCGACCTAAATTATTTGAACCAAGCCTTGCCCCATGTCTTTCTATGTGAATCATCCTATCTGGCAATCATACTTTGTCCAGAATATAACGTGTGCATAGTGACTAGAGTGAAGATAGTAAAGTATGAAAATAGCAATAAAAGGTATCAATATATGGTAGAGTCTGACTTTTTCTACTTATAATTAATCCACCTTCAGGTCTGCGGGTTGGAGAAATGGAACGTGATTGTTTGATTGCTTATGGTGCAAGTATGTTGATTTATGAGAGGCTTATGTTATCTAGTGATCCTTTTGAAGTTCAGGTAATAACTTCTGAACTATGTTTATGTTATTGTGTACATACATTTTGACATGGTGTACTGCTAGAGTTACAGCCTTGCTTTCATTAATAGCAAACACTGAATCCCATGGTGTATTGTCTTGCAAAGCAATCACTCTGATGTATTACTTGTAGTGATTGCTACAAAAATATTATTTATTTTGGGATTTGTGCTTCCACTGCTAATAAGCCTAATATGTATATTTATGAACCATAGATAAGCTTGAATTATACACACAGAAAAAGGTAAAACCTAAATGTTAAATGCAGCCTATCTTATGTTTTCTTGCGCTGTTTCAGTCTAATTTAGCTATTGGCCCGAATTATTATTTCCCGAACCTTGGTTGATTATATTATGCGAGTTTGTGAGATTGCTCTTATCCATTGCACTTGCGTTTACGTTGATATTGATTGAATTTCAAATCTCAATAAAAAAATGCTTGTCCGTTCATTATAATCTCTTTAAATTGATTGAAAGGCTTGTAGTTTATTTGCAATTTGTCTGATGATACATGTCTTTTGACACAGGTCTGTAGAAAGTGTGGCTTGTTAGGGTATTACCACCATAAGTTGAAAACTGGAATTTGTTCATTCTGTAAAAATGGAGATAATATTTCTACAATGAAACTTCCATATGCTTGCAAGCTCTTGATCCAGGTATGCTATATGCTTCCTCACCAGAATGTCAAATATTTTGAATCTTCTGCTAGGTTTACTCAAATTCTTAATACACCAATCATTAGTTCAGTTCAGTTCTAGTTCCCCGACCCCTTTGTGGGACAAAAATACATATATAACAACAACAACAACAACAATAAAGCCTTTATCCCACTAGGTGGGATCGGCTATATGAATCGCACGACGCCATTGTGCTCTGTCAAAAATCATAGATTTTGATATATTATTAATTAGAAAGTCTCTCTCTATGACCTCATTGAGTGTTCGTTTCGGCCTTCCTCGACCTCGTCTAATAGGACTTCATCCTGCTTGATCCACCCTTCTCAATGGAGCATTCAAAGGCCTACGCTGAGCATGTCCAAACCACCTCAAACGATTTTCTATCTTTTTTTTTTTTCATAGAGGCCACTCCCACTCGTTCACATATATGAGTATTACGAATCGTGTCTTTTCTTGTATGGCCACTCATCCATCTCAACATCCTTATCTCAACGACTCCCATTTTATGCTCATGTTGTCCCTTTAAAGCCCAACATTCACTACCATATAGCATTGCTGGTCTTATAGCAGTGCGATAGAACTTTCCTTTTACCTTATCAGGTACTTTACGATCACAGATAACTCCAGTAGCTTTTCTCCATTTATACCATCCGGTCTGAATTTTGTGATCGACATCTCCATCAATTTCACCATCTTGTTGTATAATTGATCCCACATATCTAAATTTTGTCGCTTGTGGGATGATTGCCCTCCCTCCCAATTTAACTTCCACTTCCCTTTGGCTTTGTCATTTATCAAACTTGCAATGCGTATATTCAGTTTTGTTCCTATTAAGACGAAAGCCCCTCAATTACAAAGTCCGTCTCCATATCTCAAGTTTAGAATTAATATCTTCTTTGGATTTAGCCAACAGAACTATATCATCCGCAAAAAGCATGTATGTAGGGATCTCCTCTTTTATAGGCTCAGTTAGAACATCTATCACTAGGTTGAACAAATAAGGACTTAACGCTGATCCCTGATGTAGTCCAATCCTTATAAGAAAGTCCTTTGTAACACCTCCAGGCGTTCTAACATTGGTTGTAACCCCCTCATACATGTCCTGAATGACTTTGATATATGCAACCCTCACCCTCTTCTTTTCCAAGGCTTTCCAAAGTACATCTCTTGGCACCCGGTCATACGCTTTTTCCAAATCAATGAAGACCATATGCAAATCTCTTCCTTTGCTCCTATACTTTTCCATTAGCCCCTTTAATAAATAAATCGCTTCTGTTGTAGACCTTCTTGTCATAAATCCAAATTGATTTTCAGCGATATCCGTCTCTAACCTTAATCTGTGTTCAATCACTTTTTCTCACAATTTCATTATATGACTCATTAGCTTAATTCCTCTATAGTTTGCACAATTCTGGATATCCCCTTTATTCTTATAAATAGGAATCAAAGTACTTTTTCTCCACTCATCCGGCATTTTCTTGGTTCGTAAGATTTCATTAAATAATTTTGTGAGCCATAACACACCCTCTTCTCCCAAAAATTTCCAAACTTCAATAGGAATATCATCGCTTTATCATTTTTCATTTTCTTAAGAGCTTCCTTAACCTCTATAAAAAGTAAAAAAATAATAAAGGTAAAAAATGGTTATGGTAATGCATATCTATAATTATTTTTCTGAACTTCATCATGTTATTTGGTAGTGGATATTACCTTTTGGGCTTGTTTCTCTTCTGCATATTTGGTAGTAATTTGTTACTTATAAAGAGGCTGTGGAGGTAATATTATATTATTATTTGTTGTTCACTTATCTGTCTCTCAAATCTTTCAGGAGCTTCAATCAATGAATATTGTTCCCCGCTTGAAACTGGCAGAGGCATAAAGGAGTCTAGCAACTTCACATTTTTGGGCCTCTTATTTTGAAGTATTTACTCTTTTGCAACATTTTTATATGCACCTGGGAGAGTCATGAACGTAAAGGAGAGATTCTTTTGGTGAGTCATATGATGATGAGCTATTCTGGAGTGCAGCGCAGTATATATTCCATCCAAAATTGAAGATAAGTAGGAAAGAAAAATCATTTTATCCCATAGTATAGTGACAGTTTATAGTAAGGATTTAAATTTTGAAATTATCTTGAAGAACGTAATGACAAAAGTACTAGCCCTAGATCCCAAATTGTATATATCTCAACATTTAAGTCTTTTTCAGTATGAAATTATAATTTTAAATATACAACCATGCACCTTTGTTCCTTTTGTTTGGGTATCTAAATTTAACTTGAGTTTCTGTTGACTTATGTAGACTTTTGTAGACCCTCTCTATTATCCAAAAAGAAAAAAGAAATTGATGAGGGATGAGGAAAGTCTCATATAAATCAGGAAGTTGGGGCAATTTCAGTTCTAAGGATTGTTGATGACACTTCTCATTAATTTATTAAGAGTTATAGTGCAGATTTTGTAAAGAACTACTTTCCCAATAAGTATTCAACACAACTAACTATTTTGGAGTGTAAAAGTAGATATGATGAATTTTTTGTAGCAATAATAGTAATTTTGTTGTCTCATCATTAATATTTTGGGGTGTAAAAATAGACAAGTTGCTATTTTTGCTTAAAAAGAATTCATGTCTACTTTTACACCCCAAAATAGTTAGTTGTATGCACATTGAGAAATAATTCTTTACTTCATTTGCACCTTTACCTATTTATTAAACATTGGGAAAATTTCACTTAGCTCCCACTGTACCTAACAAATTTCCAAAAGCTCTTACAATATTTTAAAACGTCACTGTAGTCTTAATGGGGAAGTAAAATTAATTGGAGTGAATAGACGAAAGTAGTCCTACTAGAAGCCCCGTTACATTGTAAAATACGCGGATTACAAGACAAATGGGCTTATGCAAAAGACAATAGTGTATATTTACAAAATAAATAAGGGAAAATTCTAAAAAAATACCATTTAAAATTCAAAATCCCAAATAGGTGATTTAACAATAAAATGATTTGTTAATTGCATTACAATTCTTGTTAATCCCATTACCGAACTTGTTAACGGGATTTTGAAGTTTAAATGGTATTTTTTTGGCATTCTCCCAATAAATAAAATAATTTGTAAAACCAATAATTAAAATAAAAATAGTTTGGATCAATGAAATTTTTTTGTATATTTAGTGAATAAGCTTAGTTTTTTTTTTTGTTGTAAATTTTCACATGCATCTCATAAAGGTTTACACTTATATTGTGAATTCTCTTTTTTGTAAGTATCACAAGTGTTATCGTCATTACAATTATTGATTTGCATACATGTCTTGTAAATAGTACAAGCTATTGTCATTTCAATTATTAGTCTAACAAATTAGCTTGTTTGTCTTGTAAATAGTACAAGTTATTGTCATTTCAATTATTGGTTTTGTAAATCAGCTTATTTTATTATGTAAATACACACGATCATTTTGTAAATGGGTTTTTGTAAACGGTTACATCTGCCTTGTAATGCGGGCTTTTACATTGTAATGGGGCCTTTGAGATGGTTATTTTTGCCCATTCACTTCTCAAATTAATTTCACTTCCCTCAAAGTACTGCATTGATATTTCGGACTGTTATGGAGGCTTTTGGAAATTATTTAGCTACAGTGGGGTGGGGTGAAATGTTCCCTTAAACATTTCTTCAGCGTGCGGGTCTTTTTTTGGGCTTAATATAGTGGGTGGGCTTTTTTAGACTTAATATCGTGGGTGAGTCTATTACCTTGGTTCTCTAACATAATTGTTCATTGTTGCCAAAGGCCTTGTAGCCTCCCGGGGGAACTTTACGAGTTTGATCCGTTTATAATTTCAAACTGTTAGTGTCTGTCTTTTTAATTAAAAAAATATATAATTTTGATAAAAAAAATTGTTGATCGTCAATATATATGCATGCTAGTCTCAACTCCCAATGCATATCGTTGTTCCATTTCGCAATGTTTTTTATTATAGACATTTTATGAAAAATATATATTCTAGTGTAAATTATGTTCCTCTTAAACTATTCAGATATAGTAGGAGATAAAAATGATTGATTTACCATTTACCAATGGTAGATGGGTTAAGTGGTTGAGGCTTAATCCCTGAATCTTATGAAATGGGTAAAAGAGAAAAAATCGTGTTAAGAGGTCCATTTCGGACAATGTCAAAAGAAAAAATTAACTGGCATCTATTTCTAATGAATTGGATTACTAACGAATTTTTCTAGGTAACTATTGATAGAATATTTTTTTGCTATAATATAAAATTCTGTTATAAATTTTGGGATAGCCTATTCCAACTTAGTGATGGAAAATTTATATAACTAGTCTGTCATTAACTTTTTTAATAATTTCAAAATGCCACTTGGTCCCTCCAATCGCCACGTATCCTTGCTGGTGGCCACCACCTCATCACCAATCGCCACTGCGTCCCGTCAGATGTCACCACCTCACTATCAACCACCACGTATCCCATATCAAACACTGCCATGTCATGGCCTCCTCACTGCTATGTTGCCACATTTCCCCCATCGAGCGCCACCACATCATCACCTCATCTACATTGTCAGTCACAAATTGATTGCATTTATGAATAAATGACAATCTGTCATAAATTAGTGATGGAATAATTTTCTATTAGTAATAAGCCGTTTTTTTTATTTTTTTGGTGGTACTGATGAAATGATGAATAATGAGGTATCAAGGAGCTTTAGTTCACGGTATCATGGTATAGCTTTTGTTTCAATGTTTAGAGATTTTAGAGAGTATATTAGCGGTCTTTTCATTCCATCACGTAGACAAAGAGGAATTAATTTGTAATCTTGTCCCTTCTTTTGGAAACTCTTGATTAGTGACTTTACTTGTTCATGGTTATGTTATTATGTATCCCCTATTCTGCATTGTCATCCAAGCGAATGATTATTGACATCGTCATTTTCCCCTCCTTCATCATCTTTTAAAGAATGCATTATATCTCTGGACTTATTTATGAAAAACAACTCATAGTTAAAAGCCATGGTTTGTTTTTTTTAATAAATTAGTGAAAATATAGTATTGCATATTACTTTTGGTCCTTAATATAAGAGCTAATTGATTAATTTGTTTAGATTAAAAAAATTAGTTACGGTAGTTATTTGTAACAAATACATGTCGATTTTTCTAAAATATCATTTTTCCTCATAATTATCTTTTCATGAAACTCCTTAATGCATGCAATAAATAGGGATACCTTTGGATAAAGATTATGAATTTGGAAGACAAAATAGATTGGGGTCTTATATTTATAATACATCCTATTAGCTCTTCTATTAAGGACTTGAGGTAGTATAATTCCATGATATAAATATCCTATTTATATTTCTCTAAATATGGATAATCCCATCATTCATACTAATAATCCAATGCATGTTAATTATTGTATGATATATATTTTATTGGGAAAATCACTTATAGGTCCCAAGGACCTAAAAAAATTATAAAAAAGTGCCACTCCAAATTCCTCTACCAAAAAGGTCCCTAAGGATTAAAATGTGATTAAATGGGAATGTGAAATGACTATGTTGGCTTTAGTAATTTAAAATAGAGTGTCATGAGAAGATGACCAAAGTCGCACATTTGAGCACAAACCCTTGACATCGTCGTGCCTCCGAACTCTGGGTAAGGATAGCGAACAATGCCGAACTCGCCTTGGCTGAAGATCACATCTAGAGAAATTGGGCATTTGAGAAGAAAGCCCTAAAACTTTTGTGACTCTGAATTGTCAGTAAGAATCACGAAGAAGGGCGAAGTCAACCTAGCTAACGATAGCATCTAGAGAAGTGGGTTGAAGCTTTCATATACTATTTTAGAGAGTAAACATTGATTTTATTTTTTAGTTTTTAGTTTTTTTTTTGCTGTGTATGTTGGCTACATTCAGATTGAAGGGTTGGTCAAAGGTTGGAGCTTAGGCTCATTAGTGGATTATGTTATGAGAGCTAGGTAAGTAATGCTAAGATTTTATTAAAAATATGATATTCACCATTGAAGTTGGGGTTTCACCGTGGTTGGGTATTGTCAATAAAATTGTGCTCTATTTTTTGGCAAGGTAACAAAGGGATTGTTTTGTTTTAAGTGGAAATGGTTGAAAGTGATGAAGGTTTCTTTGCTTACAAAACGCTGATATGAGATTAAAAAAAAGTATTGTTAATATGTGCAATTGAAGTTGTTAATATGGTTGTGACAGTTGTTAATACAAAGTATATGTTGCAGATTGTCATAAAGATGACAAGTACTTTTGGGAGGGAAATGAACTCATCAAAATAGCTCATCCACTTGTCAAATTGGCATAAGCAATTGTAAACAAAAAGCATATGCACTTGTCAAAATTTGCACATATTCTTGTGAAATATCAAATTAAAACTCCTCCGAGGAGGGAAATGGAGTTGTCAAAATGACTAATCCAATTGTCAACATATGCAAAACCAATTGTTAAAATTGTCAAATACAATTGTAAGAGTTGGGAATTGTCAAACTTGTAATCTCCTTAAGTTATGAAAAAAGAAGCTGTCAAAATAACTCATGAAGTTGTCAAAATAGCACAACCAGTTGTTAAAATTGTTATATGCAGTTGTCAGAGTTGGGACTTGTAAAACTTGTAATCTCCTTCATATATGAAAAAGAAGTGGTCAAAATAGCACAACCAGTTGTCAAAAAAGTGAAATACAATTGTAAAAAAAGGCGTGAGCACTTGTAAAAAAAGACATATGCACTTGTGAAAATTGGCACATATAGTTGTCAAAAAATGTGCTCCATGGAGGAAAATGTTCTTGTCAAAATAGCTCTTGTAGTTATCAAAATAGGCACAAGTAGTTGTGAAAGTTGTCATTGAGACTTATGAAACTTATAAACTTCTTCAATTACCAAAAGGAACTTGTCAAAATAACTGAATCAGTTTTCAAAATATGCACAGTCAGTTGTTAAAATGCAGATACATAGTTGTGACACTTGAGACTTTCACTTGTGAAACTTCTAAAGTCTTCCAGGTGCATAAATTAACTTATCAAAATAACTCATGGACTTGTAAAAATATGTATAGATAGTTGTTAAAATGCTCATATATAGTTGTGAGAGTTGAGACTTGTGAAACTTGTAAACTCCTCTGGATACCAAAAAAAACTTGTCAAAATAACTTAATTAGTTATCAAAATATGTACAGGTAGTTGTTAAAATGTTTATATATAGTTGTGACAGTTGGGACTTATGAAACTTCTAAAATCCTCCAGGTATATAAATTAACTTGTCAAAAAAACTCATGAACTTGTAAAAATGTGCACAAGCAGTTGTTAAAATGCTCATATGTTGTGCCTTCCCCTTTTTATTCAATAGGGGCAATTTAGTCATTTCACATTTCTAATTAATCACAATACAATCCTTAAGGACTTTTTTGATTTGGGAATTTGGTTTGAGACTTTTTTGTAGTTTTTTTTAGTTATTCGGACCTGTAAGTGATTTTCCCTATTTTATTTTCCTGACACTATTCCAGGTCTTTAAAACCATATAGAATCTCAAAGTATCTTCATCTATCATTATCACATGAGTAGAAAACAACTTGGTTCACTTTTCCCCCTTTTTTTTGGTAAAAGATCAAAATGCATTAAAAGGTTAAATGTAAGGAAATCAAGTTCTTACAATCATAGCCATGCATGATTGCAGAATATTAAAGACATTACAATGAAGAAAATTAACACACATAACATTTGTGAAATCAAAACATTTTAGATAAAAACTTATATCTGTGTGAACCACATTGGATGAGTGTTCACTATATCCCTTCTTAGGTAGCAAATTCTTCTTGATGCAGAAAACCCTTAGAGTTTTGCAGTTAGATTGCTGATATATGTAGCAATTCTTGGTCCACAGTAGAAATGTCATAAAACATTATAGTGCAATATGGGATTAATAGGGCCGTTTTCTCCATATGAGAGACAGAAGAGAGTTACCTTTGAAGCAAATCCAAGACTGAATGAATACATTCCTTCCTGTTTTGAATTTCATGATAAAGATACTCCAAGCTTCCATATCAATATGCTCTAGCAGTTGCATATCTCATGTCTACAACCTCATTGACTCAAGGTGTATAAACTTCTTTTGGGGCAACAATGGTAACAGAAATCGAATCCACTTGAAAAGCAAGGATTACATTCTCTAGCTAATTACAGTAGCGGGCTTAGGCATTTACTCTTTATCTCATGACAACATTGCTTTATTAGCTAAAAACATTTGGTGAATTCTATCCTATTCTCCTGGATCTTTATTGGCAGAAACCTGAAGCTCAAATCTATTAATTTGAATAGTCCATCTCTAATTAGAAACCTTACAATTCATCCTAGATATGGAAAGGCATTTATCAATGTTCAAGTATCATTTCAGATCATCTGTCTTGGAGAATTGGAAATGGAAGGGGTGTCTCTTTAAACCACCTTCGATGGTGGCCCATGCAGGTTAGATCACCTTAATTTTCCTAATGATATAGGAAAAGTTTGTGATCTTTTAGTGCATCTTCCCTCACACTAGTGCCAATGTGATGGAATGTTTCATTGGTTAGATCTTTATATCCGAGACAAGTTGCAGATGTAATAATTAATACCCCTTTCCTTCACAAATTCACATGATGGAATGGTTTGTTCCCTTTTTGCAATATACACTACTACAAGATATAGATTTTATTACTCCAAAGGATGTCTGCTTTTTAAAAATGGAAGTAAAAAATAAAGACGATGGTATTTTTGTAATTCTGTACATTAGTTTTGATAGATTAGGCGTCCCAATTCCAAAAATGGACGTCAAAGGTGGATTTTTGGCATCCCTAATTAAATTAGAGACGCAAAAGGTGGACGCCTTATTGGGGACACCAAAGATGTCCAAGGTGTATGGCGTCCCTAATTTAATTAAGGACGCCAAAGGTCCTACTTAAATTGGGGACACAGAAGGGTTGCCTTCTTTGAACTTGCCCATGTGTGTGCCTCGTTTTTTACTCTATTAAGAAAAATTTTTCTGTCTTGTTGGCCACTTATATTTATATCTTTTCTTAGTTTCTTCTTCCTCTAATCCATTGCAACACACACTGCCCTCCTTACTCTTCCCTTCCTCTCTCTCCTTCCCCCCCTCCCGTGACATTTCTCAGTTTCTCTGAGAGGAGTTGCAGAGAGTGACCCACACTCCATAGATTCAAATGGCTTCTTCCAGTTCTTCCTTCGATGTTCTCGTCATGCCCCTACCTGCGATGGTAATCTCTCTCTTCATCACTTCTCAGATCTAGCATGGTAGCCTCTGTTTGCATTCTCTTTGCATTTAGATCTTACTCTCCTGTCTGTTTATTATTATTATTATTATATAATTTCCTTTCCTTTTTCACAATCAGATCTGGTACGGTGCATGTGGAGATAAAGAGAATAGATTTTTGAATTCAGAAGTTTGACTAAAATAAGGGAAGTGACCTAAGGAGAAAGGAGAAAAGGCAAGTTATTGGAAAGCTGAAGAGCTATAGGAGTGGCAAAACATAAAAAGAAGAAGGAAAGAGAGCTGCCACTATAGACATTATTGTTCATGCTACTGTTCACACTTAGGGCGTTTGTTTTAAAAAAGGGATGTTGTAAGTCTCTTACGACATCCTTTTTTAACAGATATCGTTTCCAAATTTTATTACGTTACTCACATAAGCGTCCTCCTGAAAAAAGACGTAGAAAATATCTAAAAACAGATATTAAAAATGCTTTCTGTAGTATTGATAACAGGTGGAAAACATATATAATATCAAATATACTTTACTTGGAAAAAGAATAATATTAAATATACCTTAGAAGAGAAAACTGCATTGTTTACTTTGCACACAGGGGATCTATATCACCCTAAACTACAATAGACTAAGTAAATTTAAACAAAATTTTTCTATTTAAAATTAACTATTGATCATTGCATATTACACTAAGTTTTTTTTTTTGGCCCAAACATATTACACTGAGTTTGGGAAATAAAATTTATTATCTATGATTCATGCATGCATAGGATAGTAATTTGTTTGAATTTTTGTCAGATATAAAAAAATTATTTATATTATTTATTTCCAAGTGACAGTTTTTTTTAATCTTGTTTAGTCTAATGACGTACACAAGTAAATAACATTTTCTTATCAAAAGTATAAAATTTATAATTTTTTTTACAAAAAAACATCTTAATTAATCAAGTAAAAGAAAGCTAAGCATTTTTTTTTAAAAATAAACCATTATCAAATTTTAATATAGTAACCTTAATTAATAATAGTTGAATGACTGTTTTTTTTTGGTAAAATTGAAGTTCAATAGAATTTTACTTTTAATACATGTGACATTATTTTCGTAATCTCTGCTTAATATTCACGCACATTATCCGATTATTTGTTCATAGTTTTAATTAAATTTCCAAATAGTTATTTGAATAAGGAATAATCTATTCATTAAATGGAGAGTAAGAAGATGCCATCTAAGAACGAACTCACTCCACATCACTTATTCAAATAAAGCAAATAGTCATCAAATCATCTTCTTGCTAACCTGAAATATTTTGAATCAAAACTTTGGTCCTCAAAATCAGTTCATTCATGAAAACTAGCTTAAGTGAAAAAAATGAATCTTGAGATTGAAAAAATGATTTAATTCAGATCAAAAGGTAAAGATAAAAAATATATATTGCACCAACAAATGCATATTTAAATGCTACATAAAAAATGGTTAACTGTGAGATAATATTTTCTCACAAGTTTTCTTATGGATAACAAACCCTTGAAGGTAATGGAAATGTCCCCACTAATCTTTTTGTTCACTTATTTTTTTTTATATGACTTTTTGTCCACTTATTATCTCCAGCATTGAATGAACTTTTAATTATTAAGATTTAGTATCTTATAAAAATATTATTATAATATCAAATATAAAAATATATACAAATAAGTTTAAACATTGAAAATTTTACCTGAATAGTTTAGAATTGAAGTGAATAAATAAATTTAATCTATTACTTTTTTAAAAAATTTTTAATTTTTAACCTCTACAACTCTTATTTTCATATTAAATTTTAAAAAAATTTAAATTCATTATATATACATATATTAGTTATTTAATATTATAAATAACATTTTTAATTGTTATTAAATCCCAATCATTAAAAATTGATTCAGTGAAGGATAATAAGTGGAGAGTGGAGAAGGGGGTTAGTTAAGACATTCCTTTCCCTCATTGTTGATTGGGGGCAAAATTTTTTATTTAAATATTTAAAATTAATTTAATTTTTTTATTTGTAATAATTATTGTATGTAATTTTTAAATATTCAAGAATAACAGCAGTATTTTAAAAAACTTATGCACTAGGGTAAAATGTATCTTCAAATTTTGTAAGACATAAATTAATATAAGATATGAATTCCATTAAAATATATTAAAGAAATAGTATGTATCTTTTGATATATTGAAGCTGACTTGGCTTCTGCTTATGCCTAGACAGTTTATATACAAAAGGAAATTCTTTTCGCTTAAGATTGTTGATAAAAAAAATTGGAATATTAATCATGAAAAATAAAAGAAATAATTTGCTTAGGGGGGTGCAAAAATTGGAGGTGGGAATCAGGTCCTAGCCCGTCGGCTGGCCCTACAGGGCCCAGGGAAAGAAAAATTATTGTTTTTCAAAGCCCAGCCCGAAAGCATCAGGGCCAGGGTCGGCCCGCAGGGCCAGGAGCCATTTTCACAATATTTAACTATACGTCTACACGCAACATGCAATAAAATAAATATAGTTACTAATTCATAATCAAAGGTTAAAAATATTGTCTACAAGTAACTTATAGTCTCATACAAAGCATAAGAAGGCAAAAAACTAAACACTCTAAGCAATATGACTATGACAACTATCGTTTTCATCTTCACTACTATCATCAATTTCAAGGATTTTTTATTGTACTTTACTTTAAGTAGTATACTCTGCTTAAGGGGTAAAAACTATCAAAAATTAGTAAATTACCATTATATGTAAATTTAGCAATTTTAAGGTTCTTAGGGAGGAGTCAGCAAGTGTATAAGTAGGAGGGACAGTGAAATTAAAACAAAAAACAAAGCTAAAGGGCTAAACGGGCTGGCCCTTTTAGACTCGAATTCCTTTTGAGACTCTATTTTTTAAGCCCGGCCCGTGATTTAAAAGGGCTTAAAAGGATTGGCCCAACAGGCTCGACCCAATTTCCCGGCTCTAGCAAAAATGAATGATTTCAAGTTGGAGAGAGAGAGAGAGAAAGAGTGTGTGCACCAGCACTGTGAAACAACACAAAGGGGACAAGAAGTAGTGGTTAGTAATGTTGAGAAGAGTAAAGAGAAACCTTATTCGCAGTTGTCTCGTCAGACTTCTCCTAGAAACCAAGTCTCTTACAAATCCATGCTCTTGGGTATAGAGGAGGAGCTTTTGTCGCAGGTACTGGATGGTAAGGAGAGAATTGCTTCAAGAAGAAAAGGAGATTGCTCTGAATCTCATAGAGGAGCAAAAGCAACTTCTTGATTCTTTATCAAAACTGAGCATGCCAGATGAGAGACTAAAGGGCTTATGCCAAATATGGAAGGTTGCTTTGATCCTTACTCTGCTTGGTAAATTTGTAACTTTAAGAATGTTGAAAGACATGGTTGCTTGGATTCTGAAATCAAATAACTTTGAAATTATTGATCTACCAAATAATTACTTTGTTTTTAGAATGGAGAACAAAGAGCTAGCGTTGAAGTTACTGTTTGATGGTTCATAGTTGATGCAACGGCCCTACTTGGTGGTGTAGAGACAGAATCCTAATTTCAATTCTTATTGCAACAAAATTTGTAAGGTGGCTGTCTAGGTATGAGTTCCTACTCTACCTATGCACCTTTATTCTGAAAAATGTTTGCTTGAAGTAGGGAACATGATAGGAAGGACCCTTAAGGTGGACGTTAATACTTTGGCTTTGTGTAAAGACCAAGCTTTAGAGATGGAAAGAGGGAAGTTTGCCAAAGCAAGTATAGAAGTTGATTTAAATCAAGCTTTGCAATCCTAGTTCGTAATTAGATCAATGATTTACACTCTGGAATATGAATGACTTGAATCCATTTGTTTCAAGTTTGGTAAATATAGGCATACTCTAGAGAAATGCCTCTTACTGCTAACTCAGGCAGTGAGCTTCGATAAAGGAACAGAGAACCAATGAAAAAGTCTTACTCTGAAAAAGGCCTTGTTTAGTGTGCTTGAGGTCAACTCATAATTGACTTGGACAACTTTCTCAAAAAGCAAGGGAAAAATGGCAATGTGTCACTTTCTTATGGTTCCTTGCAAACTTAGGAGTTAAATGGCCAACCATAGTTAGGTGTAGTTAGGTTAACTCCCATTTTTTCTTTTCTCCTATATTTGACTGAAAGTTGCTGCCCAAATAGAGAGGAATTATTCATCTTCATACTCTTACAAGGTTGCTTTTTGGTCAACATAATAAATTGAAGTCCAATTACAAATTTGGTTGACTTTTCTTCTCTTCTTTTTTCTTTGCTTTTTGACTAACCAATGCCTATGGTTTAATTCAATTTTCTTTCTTCTCTTTATGGTTGTCTTGGACGAAATTCAATGCCCCAAAAGAGAAAAGAAGTTGTTTCCCAATTATCCTTAGTCTTGTTAGGAAGTGTGGACTCTTTGACCAAGCCTCTTCTTCTTTCTTTACCCTTTATCTTGCACTAATAATTAATGTGCCATTAACTCTTCCATTTCTCTTTTTTTTTTGTACACTAATGATTTAGATGGCCTTGTTTCCTTACTAATAGTGTCATTCCCTTCTATTCTTGTGTTCCAATTAGGTTTTTGATTATTCCTGATTTTAGGTGAAAATTAGGTAATTTACCGATAGCTAATTGGGACTAAAGTCATTGTACAATTTCTAAGAAAAATTATATCATTAATTTCACTGTTTATTTTATACATTTGGCCCTTAAGTATATTTTGGGATATTACAATTCTCCCCACATTCAATAAATTTTATCCTTGTAATTTGTTACACATCTTGAGGCATAAACTCCAGGTAACACCTTTTCAGGTCTTCTTCCGCTTCCTAGGTTGCTTCCCTTAGGAAGAGTCCCTTCCAGACCACTTTTAGAAATGGAATACTTCAGTGTCTAAGCTATCTTTCTTGTCGATCAATAATTCGTTTCGGCTCTACCACATAAGTGGAATTTTCTTGCACATCGATATCTTCGTACTTGATAATATGCTCGGGGTCTGGTTGGTACTTCTTCAATTGTGAGACATGAAATACATCATGGAGTCTGCTCAAATTCAGGGTTAGGGCTATTCTGTATGCCACTGGTCCAATTCATGTAAGAATTTCAAATGGACCGATGTAGCGTGGGCTAAACTTCCTTCTTTTTACTGCTTTACCGATTCTAGTGACCGGAGATACTTTCTAACATACATGATCATCACTTTCAAATTCTAGAGGTATTCTCCTTTTATTAACATAGCTTTTATGTCTACTTTGTGCTGCTAGGAGCCTCTTTCTTATAATCTTGATATGCTTTATGGGCTAATCAACCATATCCGGCCCATACAACTTTCTCTCATACAGTTCTGTCCAGCAGAGGGGTGATTGGTACTTCCGCCCATACAGTGCTTTATACGATGTCATCCAGATGCTTGTATGATAGGTATTGTTGTAAGCAAATTCTACAAGCAGAAGGAAATGATCCCAATTCCCCTTGAAGTCCAATACACACCCCCTTAACATATCTTTCAGGGTCTATATGGTTCTTTCTGACTATCCATCCATCTGGGGATGATAAACTACACTAAATCTTAACTTCATACCTAGAGCTTCATGTATAGCTTTAAAAAATATAGATGTAAATCGAGGATCTCTATCAGAAATAATGCTCTTCGACGTACCATGGAGTCTAATTATCTCCCTTATGGAGATTCCTACAAACTTCTTAGGAGAATAACTAGCATTGATGGGGATAAAATGTGCCGACTTGGTAAGACGGTCAACAATTACCCAAATCACATCATGGTTTCGGATTCTTAGTAACCCCATTACCAAATCCATAATAACACTCTCCCACTTCCATTCAGGAATTTCTAGGCTTTGAAGGAGTCCTGGTGGTTGTTGATGTTTGACCTTCACTTTCTAATAGGTAAGACATCGAGCCATATATTTGGTTACATCACTTTTTAGTCCTAGCCACCAGTATTCAAACTTTCAAATTTTGATACATCTTGACCACTCTTGGATGAAGTATATCTGCTCTTATATGCCTCATCCAGAATTATCTGCCTCAGATCAGCCTGTGGTGGTACATATATTCACTTCTTATACCAGATCAATCTACTAGGTGAAAGATCATGATCCTGAGTTTTACCTTGTACGATCAGATCTCGAATAGATGTGGCCTGTTCATCCTTAATCTGAGCTTCTTCAATTTCTGCTCTCAGATTATTCTCCTCCTGGCTAACACTAAAGTCAGCAATGTGTACTTCATTGGACATGTTCATATTCATGAGTACTTGGTTTGTTAAGTTCATATCTCAAAATTCTTCCAGCAATTTCTGTTCTTGTATCATTATATATGCCACCTGCACTACTTTTCTACTCAAAGCAACTACGATGACATTCGCTTTCGCTGGGTGGTATTAAATCTCTAGGTTGTAATCTTTTAGCAACTTCATCCATCTACGCTGTCTCATATTCAATTCTTTCTATTCATAAAGATACTTGAGACTCTTGTGGTCGCAATACAATTCTATAGTGGTACCATACAGGTAGTGCCACCATATTTTCAAAGCAAACATGATTGCTGCAAGTTCCAAATCATGAGTGGGGTAATTCAATTCTTAAGGCTTCAGCTGTCGAGAGGCATATGCCACTACTCTGCCCTATTGCATCAGGACACATCTCAATCCTTGTTTACTAGCATTGCTATACACCATGTAGGTTTCACTGGGATCTGGGATAATCAATACCGATGTGAATGTTAACCTCTCCCTCAGCTGCATGAAGCCCTTCTCACATTTCTCATCCCACATAAATGATTGGTTTTTCCTCATGAGCTTTGTCAATGGTAAGGAAATTCAGGGAAAATTCGATATAAACCTACGATAGTAACCAGCAAGACCTAGGAAATTGTGTATCTCAACCATAATTTCTGGTCTGTTCCAGTATAATACCACTTCCACTTTATTGGGGTCCACAGAAACCCCTTCTTGTGAGATAACATGGCCCATAAATCTAACCTCTATAAGCCAAAACTCACATTTACTCAATTTGGAGTAGAGTTGCTTTTTTCTTAGAATATTCAGTACTATTCTCAGATTATTCTCATGCTCTTCTCTGCTTTCTGAGTATATCAAGATGTCATCGATGAAGACTACTACAAACTGATCTAGGTATTGATGAAAGATCTAGTCCATGTAGTCCATAAACATAGTAGGTGCATTGGTTAAACCAAATGGCATCACCAAGAATTCATAGTGCCCATATCTGGTTCTAAAGCCTGTTTTTGAAACATACTTTACTTTAACTCGTAGCCAATGATAGCCTGATCTCAAATCAATTTTAGAGAATACACTAAAACCAGACAACTAATCAAGTAGATCATCAATCCTAGGGAATGTATATTTGTTCTTGACGGTCACCTTATTCAGCTCTCAGTAATCGATGTATAACCATAGGCTTCTGTCCTTCTTCTTAACAAATAATACTTGAGCTCCCCATGGTGAAATAATGGGTCGTATGAACCCTTTCTCCAATAGTTCTTCTATTGGCTTCTTTAATTCTGCCATTTTATTCAGTGCCATTCGGTAAGGTGCCTTGGAAATGGACCCAGCTCCTGGCACAATTTCAATAGCAAATCGAATTCCCATTTCGGAGGCAATTCACTAATGTCTTCTAGAAATACCTCATGAAATTCACTTACTACCAGTATGTTCTCAACTGTTGTTTCTACTTCTGTCTGTATGGAGAAAAATACCATGTATCCTTGGCATCCCTTTTCCAGACATTTCTCAGCTTCATCTCCTGAGAGGAAATTCAAGTTCACACTTGCATTTCCATTCTTTTACGGATCAGGATACACAAGCCTCCTATTACTGCAGTCCAACAGCACATTGTTTGCCATCAGCTAGTTCAAACCCAAAATGACTTCGAGATTATGAAGTGGAAAACAAATTAAATCTATCGTAAACCCATTCCCTATAACATTCATAATACAATGTAGACATACATCAGTAATAACTATCTTGACACCGATAGGTGTTAAGACAACCAAATCATATGGTAGTTTATAGGTACTCAGTCCTAGGCGTCTATCACAATCACATATAATGAAAGAATGACTAGCACTCGAGTCAAAAAATGCTTGCAAAGTATTACCATAGAGGATGATAGTACCTTGAATCATTTCTGGGGACTTCTGGGCCTCCTCATGGGTCATAGCAAAAATTATGCCTTGATTATGGGGTCTGAACTTAGCTGCTCATTATGGGCAATCTTTGATAAAGTGTTCAGGCTTCTTACAAGTATGACAAATTAGCTGCCCATCACAAGACCTACTAGGGTGTGTCCTACCGCATCGAGAATAAGGTCACGATGTTTGGGGACCTTGGTAGCCTTTTTTCTCCAATTTAGAGGATTTCTTATTGTCTTCTTAGGGCTTGAACCCTTGCCATTTCCTCTTCTGTGAGGAGTTCCCTCGACTTGACTCACCACGGTTATTGGCATTCTTAGCTGAATACAAGTCTTTCAGATTATTCTCAGTGATCCGACATTCCTCCACCACCTGATTGAATTCTTTAAATTATCGTAAGACCAACCCATCCTTTATCTCATGCTTCAACCCCCTTATTAGCATGTCAGAACAGTACTCCTCATCATCTCAATATCTTAAGTAGGAAGAATAACAAGATAGACGGATAAATCAGGTCAGGTATTCTTCAAAGGTTTCCTCACTGCCCTGTTGAATTGCCAGGAACTCTAATTCTTTTGCAAGCCTGACCGACTGGGAGAAATACTTTTTGTTGAACTTGCTTTGGAACAATTCCTAAGTGAAAGGAATGTTCCAATCCTGTAGAATCATTTATGTATTCTTCCACCATCTATTTGAATCCCCTTCCAACTTGTATACCGCCATTGGCACCTTTTTCTCAGCAAGGCACTCTTGTACTTGAAAGATCTTTTCTAGCCTTAGCATCCAGTTCTCAGCATCTTGTGAGTCAAACCTTCCCTAGAATATCGAAAGATGGTGTTTGTTGAGTTCAGTAATCTAATATTATAGTGTCTCTTCGGCAGTTTGTATCTGATTATTTTGGGGTACATAAGGCTGGGGTACATGAGGCTGGCCTTCAGGTTATGGCGGTTCATCATTCGATTCACTCTCTTCAATTTTAGTTTCATCTTGATTACTGTCTTCAGTTTCAGATTGCTCCCTATCTTCATTTCGTTTGGCCTTTACCTCCTAGAGCTCGTCTCGGAGTTCTAGTATCATAGCCCGTTGTTATGTCAACATGCCTAGTACTTGTTGCATAGGATTAGGTGGATTGTGGGGAACTTCTTCCTCTATCTCAACTTCTGGGCTCACTGGTCTATTTCTCAAGTGAACCATGATTTCTTTTCACAATAACAGAGAAAAGATTGTACCATTAATGTCGTATTGTTATGTATATGTGTGTGTGTGTGTTCCTCATACTTAAGCATCCATGTCAAAAAAAGAACATACATATATGAGTTCGAACCGTTATATACATAACAATAGTGGCTTTACATTTACATATAAGGTCATAAGTCAGTTTAATCTCTAGAACCCTAGAGCTAGTCGTGGAGCCGGTATCATGTACTACCTCTCCCACCTCTAGGTTACTATCCATGAGTCAGCATACCTACTTAACAAGTAATTCTAACTTAATGCCAGAAACTCCTGCTCTGATACCAAAAATATAACACCTTACTTTCATACCGAACAAAACATTCCAAAGTGTGACCTGATGCTAAATTGGAGACTAGAAATAGTTTTCAACCCATTTGGGATCCTGACTTCACTATAGGGTTCAATCATATAGTTAAGTGGGTTTTTGAAAAGTCTTTCAAAATATTTTAGTTGTGGTCTCATTTTCGTTTTTAAAATCCGTTTAATTAATTCGGGTCTATTTCCATTTATTAATATCAGAGTACTTATTGAAGTTCTTAGCGGATATTCAGGTTAAATTTGTTACTAGAGTATCCACCTGGTACGGTCACCCTGTTCTAGTTGATTTACTGTAATTATATACAAATTTCAAGGTCTACAATTGGTGTACTTCTACCACTAAGAGTACTAGTTTTACAAAATACCATTCAACATTATATACAGATCCAAAAGTTAGATAACCAACAGAAAATAAACTCCAAGTCTTTACTTCTACCCGTTCGTAGCTACCTTCTTCCCGTGAGAGCTACTTGCCCGTGCTGTAGGTTAGTTATTGGAAAGGGGTGAGATTCAAAAGAATCTCAGTAGTAAAAAATAACACTCATATAAAATACATACAGAGAAACATGCTATATCATCTATCACATACCTGACAGTTCAATATTTATTCAATATTCAGAGATATGTTTATGCAACAAACAATTCTATTCAAGGACTTACCGTCCTTTCCTACAGCGCTGGGTATTCTACTGGGCCAAATCCCTTCTTATCTGAATGCTTAACAGGCAATTATACCCTATTCATGTTCATAGTTCAAGTGTGCATAATGGCAATATTATGCATGAACCAGGATACATAGAATATGAGGGAGAAGTTACTACCTTAGCCTTTCCAATGTTCTGAGATGTATTACTAGTTCCTTAGTCGTCTCGGGAAGATATCGAATCCTATATACGGGATTTTATGAATTGGACGAGTTATTACTTATCTCAATACTTTTGTATAAGGTAAATTAAATTATTCTTGACTCATCCCTGTGTTTATCCTTGGTTTTAACTTGTTGGTCATCATTTGAATCATTTAGGTAGCCCTTGGAAGCTCAAACAAAGGCCCATGGGGTTGGGAAAGGCCATACCAATCAACACTTCTTGAAAAATATGAAAAATAGGAAAAATTGGGTCTTGGCCGCGGCTAAGAACAGGTTAGAAACTTTTAGGCCGCAGCTAAGAATCCCCTTATTTTTGACCGAACTTCCAAAAATCATAACTAAATCTAAAAAAAATCCAAATGAGGTGGTTTCAAGGTCTACTTGACCCTGATTAAGTCTACTTTTAGGAAAAAATATAGCGATGAGCTAAATGGACATAAATTAATATATAATTTCCTTTAATTAGACACTATTCTAAAATTTTCCAGTTTTTCATGACCAAACTTTAAAAATGTAGAACTTCCAGCATACACATCCAAATTACCATTATTACCTATCAAATTAAAGTTTGATAAGTCTATTTTTAGAATGGAAATTTTCCCATTTATTGGACATTATTTTCCTATTAAAAAACATCACCAAACTAGACTGCCACGTAAGAAATTCACACTAGCAGAAATTTACAAAGTTACAAATTAGATTCCAATGATCTAGAATTTATAACTAGGGGCTATTCCCACACAAATTTTTGTATAGAACACAATGGAAAAATTAAAATGACCAAATTATAACTCCTTATATGTGTCCTATTTTGGCAAAAATTTGACATATAATCCAACAATTACCAAACTTCCAATTTAAGCCTCAAACTAGCTTCATATGCCTTCTAAACATCATAAAACACCATGAATAAAAATCATAACACCATGACTCTTTAAAACCATAGCTTGACCAAAAATAAGGCAGAATTTCACATGCCAAAATCCTCAACCAACCAACACAATCAATAGCTCAAAATGAAGCTAAATGTCACGCACTGCAAGGAACGCAAGATATTCGGTATGCAAGACACTCTGCTTAAGTAATGAGTTGTGTAGATATTGGTAGAATTATGAAGAGAATTCTAGAAATATGATGATGTAAGCGATGACACAAGCGAAGATGTAAATATCTAGATATTATGGGAGAAGGTTCTGGAGAACCAATCTCAACCGTTAGATGTTTTAGATCTTGACCGTTCATTGAGGAGGTGGAAGGCTATAAATAGGGGTGCCTCCCTCATTTGTAAACCATCGAAAGCAATTCAAGCATTTGTCATTCAAGAGCTTCTCTCTCTAAAATCATCTTTCTCTCTCTAGAAGTTCTCTGTAGTCTTTGAGTTCTTTGCCTACTCTTGAGAGTTCGGCTGACTTAGCCAAGATCAGGAGGGGTGATCAAGCTAAGGTCGGCACGGTACAAGGAAGGGAGTTCCAAGTCCGTGACAACGTGGTATCAGAGCTTTGGTTCGAAGCTTTGGACGTGGTTTATGGGAGCCATTTTGTAGGCAAGAATGTCAGGCATAACTGAGGATATTGTTGTTTCTGGGGAAGAGAGGGGTAGGGAAACCCAACCTCCTCACTAATCAAAAAAGACCCGGGGTACGAGCAAGTCCCGCCAGGCTGAGGACATTACGTCCTTGACTGCAAAGGTTGTAGCTCTTGAGGAAGCCTTGCAAGGGGTGGTCACTAAGGTGGATAAGGTGGAGAGTGACTTTGAAACACTTGAAACCCACACCTTAGACTAACTGGATAATTTGAGGTCAAACCTTGATTCACACCTCAATGTCGAGGAGGAACGAACTGAGTCTGTGAGACGACTCGAGGCAACGGTGATGGATGCCATTACCACCATGCAGGGACAACTTAACTCTCTTAAGACTTCTTTGGAGAGGCAAGCCAAGACTTCATTGGTAGACAGTGCCAGTGGAGTAAGGGAGGTAAGGTTAGACCTCCCTAAGCCGAAGGACTTTAAAGGTGTTCGTGATGCCAAGGAGGTTGAGAACTTCTTATGGCAGATGGAGCGATATGCTGAGAGCTTGAACTTAAGCGATGACTCTGTCAAGGTACGTACTGCTTCCTTATTCCTTACTGACAATGCTATGTTATGGTGGCGTAGGAAGCATGCCGACATGGAGAAGGGTCTTTGCACCATCACAACTTGGGAAGATTTCAAACGGGAATTGAAGAAACAATTCTATCCCGAGAATGTGGTCTATGAGGCTCAAAAGAAGTTGAGAGAACTCAAGCACAAGACCACGATTACCGACTATGTCAGGGACTTCACTACTCTCATATTGCAGATTCATAATCTCTCCAGCGAGGAAACCTTGTTCTACTTCGTAGACGGTCTTCAGAACTGGGCCAAACAAGAGCTCCAAAGGCGTGGTGTGATAAATGTGGATGAAGCCATTGCCATTTCTGAGAGCCTGACAGAGTATCAAAAAGGAGATAAATGTGAGTCTTCCAAACCTAAGTCTTTCAAACCTAATCAAGGAAAAGGTGGGAGAGACAAACGCAAGGGGACCACCTAGGGAGGAACTAACAAATCCTTCCATAGGAATCAATATGAGGAGAGGAAGAATAAAAATCGTGTGATAAGTTGTTACGTGTGCAAAGGGCCGCATCGCATGGTAGATTATCCCAAGCTCGGTATATTGTCAGCCATCGTGGAAGGACAAGATGGGTCCAGCGAGGAAGGGCCTAGCTCGCAAATGGGATCTCTCAGAGTCCTAAACTCTTTAAAGGTGAAACCTGTGGAACCTGCGCCAAGAAGCAAAGGACTCATGTATGTCGAGGTGACACTAAATGGGAAGCCAGTAAAGGTGATGGTGGACACCGGGGCAACCCATAACTTCATCACTCCAAAAGAGGCTCAGCGGATAGGCCTCTCGATTACTTAACCACAGGGAGGAATGATGAAGACTGTTAATGCTCTTGCGGAACCCCTCAAAGGCATAGCCAATGGAGTAAAGTTATGCCTTGGCACATGGAAGGGAACCGTAGATCTATCAGTAGGCCCTATGGATGATTTTGATGTGGTATTTGGTATGGACTTTTTGCGCAAGGTAAAAGCCTTCCTCATGCCATGTTATGACTCCATGTGTATCCTGGAAAAGGGGATTGCTTGCACGGTTCCTGCTACTAATAATGATCGGGCTACTCACTTGTCAGCGATGCAAGTAGAGAATGGGTTTAAAAGAGGGGAAGTTACCTACCTTGCAGCTTTGAAGGAGGTGGACCTTGATGAAGATGACAGTCAGGATCTTCCTCCTGCCATCCAAGATGTTCTAAAGGAGAACAAGGATATCATGCCACCCGAGCTCCCTAAGAGGTTGCCACCTAGGCGAGAGATGGATCATAAAATTGAGTTGGAGCCAGGAGCACGTCTGCCTTCCATGGCACCCTATCGTATGGCGCCACCTGAGTTGGAAGAACTCAAGAAACAACTGAAGGATTTGCTGGATGCTGGGCACATACGACCCTCGAAGGCACCTTATGGGGCACCAGTTCTGTTTCAACGCAAACAAGATGGATCATTGTGATTGTGCATCGACTATCAGGCCCTCAATAAGGTAACTATTAAGAATAAGTATCATATTCCTTTGATAGCAGATTTGTTCGATCGGCTTGGCAAAGCAAAGTACTTTTTCAAGCTAGACTTGAGGTCGGGATACCATCAAATTTGGATCGCCACAGGAGATGAGCCAAAGACTTCCTATGTGACGAGGTATGGGTCTTTTGAGTGGTTGGTTATGCCCTTTGGCCTAACCAATGCATCGGTGATATTTTGCACTTTGACGAACCAAATCTTCCATCCTTTCCTGGATCGGTTTGTAGTGGTCTACTTGGATGATATAGTTATCTACAGTAACACATTAGAGGACCATGTAGAACACTTACAGACCGTGTTCGATATCATGCGGAAGAATGAGTTATACGTCAAAAATGAGAAGTGTTCTTTTGCCAAGGAGGAGGTGCACTTCCTTGGACATATCATTCGCCAAGGGACCCTTATGATGGACGAGAAGAAAGTTCAAGCTATCAAGGATTGGGAACCACCCACCCGAGTGTCTGAGTTGCGGTCTTTCCTTGGGTTGGTGAACTATTATCGGTGGTTTATCAAGGGCTACTCTGCTAGGGCAGCCCCTTTAACAGAATTGTTAAAGAAAAACAAGCCATGGGAGTGGACGAATGAGTGCCATAATGCCTTTGAAGGCCTAAAGGCTGCGGTAATGGAGGAACACGTACTGGCTCTCCCGGATTTCTTCAAGACCTTTGAAGTTCACACAGATGCTTCTGACTTTGCAATTGGAGGAGTACTAATGCAGGAGAGGCATCCGATCGTGTTTGAGAGCCGTAAGCTCAATGATGCCAAGCGGCGATACACGGTCCAAGAAAAGGAGATGACCGCTGTAGTCCATTGCTTGCACACTTAGAGACATTATTTGTTGGGATCAAGGTTCTTGATCAAGACAGATAATGTGGCTACCAGCTACTTCCAATCCCAGAAGAAGCTGACGCCTAAACAAGCTCTTTGGCAAGACTTTCTAGCCGAGTTTGACTATGTGATGGAGTACAAACCCGGCACGGCTAATGTAGTGGCTGATGCATTAAGCCGAAAAGCGGAGTTGGCAGCAATGAGTCAAGTCAAGGGCGACTTGATGAAAAAGATCATTGAGGGAATAGACCATGATCCCATAGCACGGCAGCTTATGGAGATGGCCAAGGAAGGGAAAATCAAGAGGTTTTGGTTAAAAGATGGCCTTCTCTATACCATTGGGAGACGAGTCTTTATTCCAAAATGGGAGAATCTACGAAGAGAGCTCATTAAGGAGTGTCATGAATCCAAGTGAGCTGGTCATCCGGGACAGAGATGCACACTTGCTCTATTGGAAGCAGCCTACTACTGGCCACAGATGAGGGATGAGGTAGATCTTTATGTAAAGACATGTCTTGTATGTCAACAAGACAAAATAGTGAATCAACAACCTGGAGGTTTGCTAGAGCCTCTACCTATATCTGAACAACCATGGGAGAGTGTTTCCATGGATTTTATCTCTGCTTTGCCAAAATCTGAGGGGCATAGATCTATTATGGTGGTGGTAGATCGATTCTTAAAGTATGCAACATTCATCCCTACTCCTACAGATTGTACTGCAGAGAAAGCGGCTAGGCTGTTCTTTAAGAATGTGGTAAAATACTAGGGGCTACCAAAGACAATCATTAGTGACAGAGACCCTCGTTTTACTGGGAAGCTGTGGACCGAGTTATTCAAGCTCATGGGCACGGAACTACACTTCTCTACAAGCTTTCACCCACAAACTGATGGGCAGACAGAAAGGGTGAATGCTTTGTTAGAGTGCTACCTACGGCACTTTATTAGTACCAATCAGAAGGATTGGGCTAAGCTCCTTGATGTGGCTCAATTCTCTTACAACTTACAAAAGAGTGAGTCCACAGGGAAAAGTCCCTTTGAAGTGGTGATGGGACAACAACCACTAACACCTCATGCCCTTGCAACAACATATAAGGGCAAAAGTCCAGGAGCTTACCACATGGCCAAGTCTTGGCAAGAACAAGCTGAGGTGACAAGATCTTTCCTTGTCAAGGCGGCTAAAAGAATGAAGAAGTTCACTGATAGGAAGAGGTGACCCTCGGAATACCAAGTAGGAGATATGGTGATGGTAAAGCTTCTTCCTCAACAATTTAAAGTGTTCCGTAAGGTACACAAGGGCCTCATTCGCAAGTACAAAGGCCCATACAAGATTGTGGGAAGGGTAGGAAGAGTTTCTTATAAGCTGGACCTACTCTCAAACCTGAAGATTCATCCCGTCTTCCATGTTAGAATGTTAAAGCCATTTCATGAAGATGTGGATGATCCGGTTCGAACCATCTCAACAAGAGCACCTCTCACCATGACGAAGTCCTTTGATCGAGAGGTAGAAGAGGTGCTAGCTGATCGAGTAGTGCGAAGACGAGGGGTACCACCAAGTACCCAATACTTGATCAAATGGAAGGGATTGCCAGAGAGCGACGCCATATGGGAAACTCAAGCATATCTTTGGCAATTTAAAGACCACCTACATCGGTATAGAGACGAGTCAGTGACGAGGACGTCACCAGATTAGGTGGGGGAGAGTGTCACGCACTGCAAGGAACGCAAGATATTCGGTATGCAAGACACTCTGCTTAAGTAATGAGTTGTGTAGATATTGGTAGAATTATGAAGAGAATTCTAGAAATATGATGATGTAAGCGATGACACAAGCGAAGATGTAAATATCTAGATATTATGGGAGAAAGTTCTGGAGAACCAATCTCAACCGTTAGATGTTTTAGATCTTGACCGTTCATTGAGGAGGTGTAAGGCTATAAATAGGGGTGCCTCCCTAATTTGTAAACCATCGAAAGCAATTCAAGCATTTGTCATTCAAGAGCTTCTCTCTCTAAAATCTTCTTTCTCTCTCTAGAAGTTCTCTGTAGTCTTTGAGTTCTTTGTCTACTCTTGAGAGTTTGGCTGACTTAGCCAAGATCAGGAGGGGTGATCAAGCTAAGGCCGGCACGGTACAAGGAAGGGAGTTCCAAGTCCATGACATAAAGCTCACATCTTGCTCTTCCTTAGGTTCTTTCTTTTGTTCTTCAACTTTTACTCTTACAAGATGGCTCAAAACACCTCCTCTTGAAATTATAAAACCATAGAAATAAAGCTCTCATCAAGAGGAATAATGTTTATGAAGAGTGTTTGAGCCATAGAAGTGATCTACTAGGTCAAAATGAAAGAGGAAAATCTTACCTTAACCTTGTTCTTCCTTTTCTCTTGCCTCTTAAGTTTGATCGAAATTTGATAGCTTGGAGAGAGAGTGGAATGTGTTTAATTCAATCCAATTCAGCCTTTTCTAATTCACTTAGACAACTTTCTCAAAAAGCAAGGGAAAAATGGTCATGCGTAACTTTCCTACGGTTGTTAGGTGTAGTTAGGTTAACTCCCTTTATTTCTTTCCTCCTCTATTTGACCAAAATTTGCTACCCAAATGTAAAGGAATTATTCATCTTCATACTCTTACAAGGTTGCTTTTTGGTCAACATAATAAATTGAAGTCCAATTACAAATTTGGTTGACTTTTCTTCTCTTCTTTTTTCTTTGCTTTTTGACTAACCAATGCCTATGGTTTAATTCAATTTTCTTTCTTCTCTTTATGGTTTGTCTTGGACGAAATTCAATGCCCCAAAAGAGAAAAGAAGTTGTTTCCCAATTATCCTTAGTCTTGTTATGAAGTGTGGACTCTTTGACCAAGCCTCTTCTTCTTTCTTTACCCTTTATCTTGCACTAATAATTAATGTGCCATTAACTCTTCCATTTCTCTTTTTTTTTGTATACTAATGATTTAGATGGCCTTGTTTCCTTACTAATAGTGTCATTCCCTTCTATTCTTGTGTTCCAATTAGGTTTTTGATTATTCCCAATTTTAGGTGAAAATTAGGTAATTTACCGATAGCTAATTGGGACTAAAGTCATTGTACAATTTCTAGGGACAATTCTATCATTAACTTCACAGTCAAATTTATACACGTAGCCTTTGAGTACATTTTGGGATATTACATTTGTACTTTTTTAAATTTGATTTTTTTTATACAGTTTTTTTTAAAAAATGTGGGGATTGGGTGGCGATACCCAACTTTAAGTGGCTCTTTCCTTGGAAAGCGCCACCCGAAGCCATTAGCTAGAAGTGGATAAAAATACACTCCCCACCAATCACTAAACCCCACCCTTAGCTTTATCCTTTTCCCTCCCCTTCATTTACTTGCACAACTGCTCATTTTCACTCCCTCCCCACATGTATATCCATCACTCTCACTCACCATAAAGCTTCCAAAAGCATTTATTGGTCCCCACTAGCTCTATCCAGCTCACAGTCTCCTCTTATTTTGGTCCGCACTGCAAATTTGTAAGTAATACATCCCTTTATCTTTTTTAATAAAATTTTATTGAGAACCTGTACATTTGGATCTTGTAGTATCTCTATGCGCATACATGCCCTTTTTCTTATTTTTTTTAGTTGTTATACTCCATGCTTTGTACACATACACATGTCTACATGCCACCCCTTTTCATGTTTTTTTTAAATTTTTTTTGTGCTCTATACACACACACATACATGCTCTTTTTCTTTTTTTTTTAATTGTTACACACACACACATGCATGCATGCATGCCTTTTCCTCTTTGAGCACCTCCTTTTCAATTGAACAAAAGAAGACAATGAATAGTATATTCTTATGGTAGGACCGTGAATTAAACAATGGAGTGTTTATTGAGGTGGGGTATAATAAAGGCAAACTTATGCCTTTTTCAAGATTCCCTTGCACCACCTTTTTCTTCACCAAGTTCCTGCAATAGTTATACTTGTTATTTATATATTAAACGTGTCATTTTAATCATTTTCATTAATTATATTAATTTTGTTTGAAAACACTATTTAATATGTATAAAAAATAGAGATATATTACAAAAAAATTATAAGTTTGGAAGAAAAAATATGAAAAAATCTTGAAAATCTCCAATTTAAAAATTTTATCAGTAAAAGGATTTTGATATATTTTTATATATAGAAAGTTACTTTGAAGGAGTTGGTACACAAAAACTAATACTTGAATTCAGATCTTTCTGTCTAATAAAATTTTCAAACATAGATTTTTTCAATTGAATTATTAAGACAAATAAGATTGAGGTATTATATTTAGGAATAATGCAAACCCCACCCCTAGCTATTATAATTAAGGTATTATTTTTAAGATGTTATGTTGCTGATTTCATTTTAAAATAAATCAGAGAAGATAAAAGTAATTCGTAAATGTAGTATGCTAGCAACTAATCACTATTTAAAAATAGGTTGAAGGCATAGATGGATCGAAAATGGATGTCATCTGATTAGTGTTCAAGGAAATATATAGATAGGGTGAAAGAGTTTATCAGATTTGCAATTGAGCATACAAAAGATCCTAATAAAATCTTGTGTCTCTATTTATCTTGTTGTTATAGAAAGCAGATTAGTCTACTTGATTTGCTAGATCATTTAATGTGTCATGGGACTGATCAAACATATATATGATGGAAAAGGCATGGTGAGACAAATAACCCCCGTAGTGATCGGGTGCATACCACGGATGGTGCTTCGAATGAGTTTGACCGAAACATGTGTGATGAAGATAATAATCTTGAAGAAATGCTAAACATGTTCAAAGAGGTACTTTATAAATGTCCTAAAGAATTTGAGAAGTTGAAAGGTGATGCAAAGAAACCCTTATATGTTGATTGTACAAAATACACAAGATTACTAGCAATGTTGAAATTGTACAACTTTAAAGTGTGCTATGGGTTGAGTGATTTAGGTTTCACCGCACTGCTTAAACTTTTGCAAGATATGATTCCATAAAAAAATGTACTTCCTACAAAGACATATGAGGCAAAGAAAATTCTTTGCTATACAACTGGTATAGGATATGAAAAGATACATGCATACCCTAACGATTGCATATTATTTTGGAAATAATATGCAACGTTAGAAAAGTGCCCTAAATGTAATGCATCTCGATATGGGAAGAAGAAAGGAAAAAGTCCCTTGAAGGTCCTATGGTATTTTCCCATTATTCCGAGATTCAAGCATATGTACAGTAATGCAGAGATCTCTAAGCAATTGATATGACATGTAGATGAAAGGACTAAAGACATAAAGCTTAGGCACCCTGCAGATGCCCCTCAATGGAAAAAAATTGATCATGAAGTACCCTAAATTTGCGAACGAGGTAAGGAACCTGCGCCTTACACTGTCAACTAATAGAATCAATCACCACGGGGTTCAGAGTAGTACACATAGTACATGGTCGGTGATATTGATAATTTATAACCTTCCTTCATACTTGATCATGAAACATAAATTTATGATGATGTCGATGTTAATTTCAAGGCCAAGGCAGCCTGGGAATGATATAAATGTATACTTGACTCCTTTAATTGATGACTTGTAGCTACTTTGGGAAGATGGTGTCAATGTATATGATTGATACAGGGAAGAAAGTTTCACTTTGAAAGCCATGTTGTATAGCACAATTAATGATTTCCCAGCTTACGGTAATTCGTCCAGATATAGCGTCAAAGGATATTGTGCGTGCCTTATATGTGAAGATGATACTCATTCAGTACAACTAGATAATTGTAAGAAAAATATCTATATAGGAAATCAAAGATTCTTACCATCAAAACATCATTGGAGGAAGTGCAAAAGGGCTTTCAATAGTGACTCATAAGAAGGTAGCCCCCTAAAGATGTTGGCCGGTGCTCAAGTTTTTGGAAAGGTGAAAGAGCTGGATAACAATTTTAGAAAGCCTTATACAAATCAAATCGGGACAAGTGGTTGGAAGAAGAAGTCTATTTTTTTAAAATTTTCATATTGGAAGTCCTTATATGTTAGGCATTTTCTTGATGTGATGCACATTAACAAAAATATGTGATAGTCTAATTAGCATGTTGCTCAATATGCAAGGAAAAAGTAAGGATGATGTCAATGCAATGTTGGATTTGGTGAATTTGGGAATAAGAGAAGAGTTGGCACCGGTTGATAAAAGGCATTATCCTTATCTAGCTCCAGCGGCTTACAATCTGTCGAGGAAAGAGAAAAATGTTTTGCAAGTTTCTACAAGGAATTAAAGTTTTAAAGGGGTACTCTTCAAATATCAAGAACCTTATATTAGTGAAAGAGTTGAATTTAAGAAACCTTAAATCTCATGACTGTCATGTGCTCATGTAAAATTTCTTATCGGTTGGTATACAGTCCATCTTACCTAAAAATGTAAGAAAGACCATCACTAAACTCAGCATGTTTTTCAAGTTGATTTGCAGTAAAGTGGTAGATTCATCCAAGTTGTGACATTTGCAAAGGCTAATTGCTTATATTCTATGTGAACTTGAAATGTATTTTCCACCTTCATTTTTTGACATTATGATCCACCTAACTGTACACTTGGTCAAATAGGTTCAATTATGCAGTCCAGCCTACTTGAGATGGATGTACTCGAATGAGCGATTTATGAAAATTTTAAAAAGGTATGTGAAAAATAGATATCGACCAGAGGGTTGTATTATTGAACAGTACATGGTTGAAGAAGCAAGTGACTTATGTGCTGATTTTCTATCAAATGTTGACCCTGTGGGGATTGCAAAGTCTAGTTGTGATGGCCAAAGATCAGGGAAAGGAACAAGTGGGCGGAATGTAATCAGGATATCAGTGACTAAATGGGAGCAAGCTCACATGTATGTGCTATATAATACTGATGAGGTTGAACCATTTTTTGATGAACATAAGGAAGCTCTTCAACAATTATATGGTGATAGAAATAAAATTTTAATAACAAAAGAACACAATCGACATTTTTCAAATTGTTTGAAAAAGCACATTAAGGATGAGATGGAGAAGAGTCCTGATTTAGTTTCTAAAAAATTGATATAGCTATCGAAGGGACTAAGCTTAAATGTATTATCTTACAATGGTTATGCAATCAACGGTTACACATTCTATACACAAGAACATGATACATGGAGCATGATGCAAAATAGTGGGGCAACATTTATTGCTAATTCTTGGCATAGATCCAGTACTAAAAACATACGTCCTATCTACACACCAATGTCATAATTTGGTGTCATTAAACGTATATAGGAGTTAGATTACTCTATATTGAGGGTCCCTGTCTTTATATGTAAGTGGGTTAATAACAATAGTGGATTGCAGACAGATGAGTTTGGCTTTATTCAAGTGAACCTTTCTAAAGTTTGGTATAAATATGATCCTTTTATTTTAGCATCACAAGCAGGATAAGTGTTTTTCATTCCGGATCCTGCTAAGAAGAATTGGTTCATTGTACTCTCATCAAACAAGAATCATCAAGAACAAGTTGATATTGAAAGTAATGAATATTTTAATATTGTGGAGGATGATACTTTCTTTAAGATTTTAGGGTCAGAAGATATTAGTGTAGATGAAGATGAAGATGAACCCTTATATATGAGACATGATCATGAAAAGGGGACTTGGGTCAATCTTTCAATTCCATCTACTAGGAGACTCAAGGGATACACAATTGTCAATTCAACAAGAATGATGAAGAAGAAAATTTTAAATCAAACAAGAAAGAGGAAAAGATAATGAGTGCTTGACTTGTTTACTTGTATGTTTTACATGTATTCATATATGTCGAATTCATTTACTTTCATTGACATGATTGTCACTGTGAACTTATATTTTGTTTTGTTTGTTTAACTTGCAGGAAAATAGATTCACCGCATAAAGATGATAATGTTCCCACGCTTGTTGGTAGAGAAAGATTTATTGAGTGCGTCACCCGTGGCAGGACCATAATGATGAGGTTGATCAAAATGAGAAGTAAGGGCATTAAGTTAGAACTTGAATGGAATGAAAAAGGGAATCCAATTGGACTGAACAGTAGCTCCACAACACAGACAATGATACCCTCCACAATTTACCATTGCCAGAGAACACAATCCGAGTAAGGGTCGCTGTCTGCATGAATGGAGATGCGCTATTACCGATCCCTTCTCTGGATGACGAGATAATGGTTAAAGATATTGTAGGAAGCTATAATGCTTGGCAATATGTTTGATAGAGCCATGTCAGAAGATAGTTCACTTACAATTTCTTCTAATTTTCCTATGCACTTCCATCTACAACTACATCATTTAATTTCATGATTTTTATAGGTTGAACATTCTAAAGGAAAAGAAATTTAATTGTATGGCAAGATCTCAAAGTGTTCGACAATATAGCCAAATTCCAAATCGACGGAGTAGAAGATAAATGATCTCATATCATGATCAATTGGAATCCATTACACCTAGGTTGATACGCAAAGGAAGTCTGTCATTACCATTTGATAGACACATCTATGGTGTTTAGGTCATAGCTGAACATATTAGTGCTGATGTGTTGGGCGAAATTTTGAATCATGGATGGCTTAGTGCTTTGGTCATCAACATATGGATTAGGTACTTTATTATCATCATTTATCGCTGTTATTATTATTTCTCTTTCAATTTTTTTGTTGTAATCACATTTTTTATTCTCTATAAAGGCACTTGTACCATGACATCTTGCTAGACACATACAGGGTGCAGTTCTCATTTGTCAACCCTTATCTCATTAGACAACACGGGGATAGAGTAGATCTTGATGATCAATCCAATAATCTAAAAGATTACTTTAGAAAGAGATCAAAACCAAATATGTTATTTCTGGTGCCATACAATGCAAGGTAATTAAGTTATTATTAGTGGTAGTATTTCACTTTATATTTTTTTATTGTTTAACTTTTACCATAACATGAATGGTTGAAGAAAAACTTTCAAAATATTTTAGAGCACATTGGATCTTGATTGTTATCAATGCAGCGGCACCTTCTGGCCCTCGCATTTACTATATGGATCCTCTAATTAGATGTTTTTTATAAAACCATCCTAATATGTTGCAAATGTTCAATAGGAAAGTGTGTGTATACACACACACACACACACACACACACACATATATATATGTATATATATATATATGTATATATATATATATGCGTGTATGTGTGTGTAAATATATATTTATGTGTCACTGAATAACCAAAAGTAATCAATTTCTATTTGTTTTCTTAGTGTATTGACTGCATATAGAGCCTCTGCCTCCTTAAATTATTCTAAATCTGCTGACCCTGTCAATTGATATACCTAGAAGAAGATATAGGCACTGATATATGAATTTACTTGCATTTTGATTTTAACCAAATTTTATTCAAAAATTTAGTTAACTATTTTATTATATTGTTGCAGTTCCCTTTTTAGCCCAATAACAATGATTGCGGGTATTACGTCATGAAATTCATGAAGGATGTAATTACCCATGATCATCCTTATGTTCCACTTAGAGTAAGTCATTTTAGTACAATTCATATTGTGTTTTAAATTTAATTGACTAGCGTCTAATAACTAATTTTTAGTGATTTTAATTCATTGTCTGCATGGTTGTATCTATGTAGTATTATGAAAATCAATGTTGTAACAGTTTAACTGACTATCAAGTCAATGAAGTCATCGAGGAATGGTGTGAATATGTGCTCAGGCAATGTTCTAACTAGCTACTATATAAGGTGCTAGGTTGTTTATTTGCCTATAGTTGTTATGTATATTTAATTAGCTGAATTTACTATCTTTCATTAACAATTAAGTAAATATATTTAGTTTTGATTTTGTTAATTAGTTATCTGTTTGTATCAATTTTAAGTTATTCCATTGTGGTTTGCTTGAATATAGAAATTTGTGTTTCCACTATCATTATAGGGGGTTTGAATGAAAAATATGAAATATATATTTAAAAAAATACATTATATGGCGCTTCCTTGAAGAAGTGGCACAAGATGTATGAATTAAAAAAAAGGTCTAAGGTGGTGCTTCTTTAAGGAAGTGCCACAAGAAGTTCAGACTTCCTATGACACTTTCTATAGGAAACACCACCCTAGGTTAAATTAAAAAAAAAGACCCAGGGTGGCGCTTCCTTAAGGAAGTGCTACAGGAAGTTCAAACTTCATGTAGTACTTCCTTTAGAAAGCACCACCCTAAGTGGTATTTAAATAATAAAAAATATACATGATTTGGGTCTTGTAGGTAGCGCCATAACTTCTTTTAGTGGTGTTGGGATATGTGGTGCTTGACAAGTGTCACAAATAATATTAAAATAAGCGTTACAACTATGTGTTTTTTATAGTAGTGATGGATTTAGAAAAAGGAAACAATTACGTAAACCAATATTAAAAGAAAAACTCCCCACCTCTTGTGCCGCTTCCTTGGGAAAACGGCATAGGAGGTACATCACCTCCAATAGTGGAGGTATGATACCTCGCTTCCCTAGGGAAGCGGTATAGGAGTATCACTGGAAGCGCCATAGGAAGCGGTATAAGAGGTCCATACTTCCTATGACACTTCCCGGCAGAAGCGCCATAGGAAGTATATTTAAAACAAAAAATAAAATACAAAGCTACGGTGCTTTCAGATATTCAAGAAGCACCATAGGTTGCTTTAATTTCATGGCGTCGGAAGCTATGACGCTTCCCAAATGCCATAGTATTTGTAAAAATAAGTGTCGTTTATGGTATTTTTTGTATTAGTGATATGTTAGATCACTCGAATGACCACTCAAGTGACAAGAATTCAGTACTGCAAGTGATCACTGGAAGTCAAAAAAACAAATTACTCAAGTGACCACTCGAGTAATATGATAAAGCCGACCTGGTGAAATAGTTTCATAAAAGAAGATCACTTGAGTAACCACTCAAGTGATGTGTTAAAATCTATCACCAACAAATCACTACAGTGATTCATCCAGTGATCAGTGCTGCAAATTTTTTTCAAAAGGAAAATCACTTGAGTGATGGGACAAAGAGCATCACTAGCACAACACTGCAATGATCATATAAGTGTTATGAATAAAAAAATTTCTAAGTATGAAATCACTCGAGTGACCACTCAAGTGTTTTGTTAAAACAATAGCACTAGCAAAACACTCTAGTGATATGATCAAGTGATATGTTTTTCTAAAAAATCAAAGGAAATAAGATCACTCCAATGATCTTGTAATCATCATCACTAGCTGACCACTCAAGTGATGCATCAAGTGATTTGAAGAAGATTAATTGAGTGACCATTCGAGTGATCCTATTTTGAACATTACTAGCACATCACTCCAGTGACATATCCAGTACTCTAAAATATTTTCAAAACTGTCAAGAGAAGAACACTCGAGTGATGCTCTCATAGAAAACAGAGCAACACCTTGAAACTTTGTAAATTACTTAAATGATTATGAAATTTGTTTTTTTCTTGCTTCTAATCATCCTAACTCTTTACTGTACTGGTACTTGAGTGTTTTTCAAGTCATCAAACAAGGATTAACTCACAAATTGGAAAAATCACTTTTGTGTCAAAACCATTAAATATGAAGGACTTTCAAACGTTGAACATTGTCTCTGCTCCAACAACTAATCCTTAAACAGAACAAATGTTCAAAGACTTCAACGAATATATATCAAAGACCAAGGAAACTCTAACGGATACATTGAATCATGCAACAATTATTAATTCACTCTACCTATAAATAGCCAGAGCATTAAAGACAAAGCAACAAACTTATGCTAAAAACTTCTGTTACATTCATTGCAAAGTCTTAAAGCTCTTAAATTTGAGTTTATACTTCAATGATCATATATCTTCTCTTGTGAGAGACATTTATTGATTTATTTATTACCTGAGAGGTTCAAAATTATGGGGTCTTGAGTGGATATTAAATTGCAAAGTTTAGGGGGAAGTGATTGTTCTTGAAAAAGAACCACCTTGTAATATGACACCAAGAGCCCAGCGAATCTTGGAGAATTGTGAAAATCTCAAAAGGCTTCTGAGGACTTGATGTAGGTCAAGGAGTTTAGACTGAACCAATATAAATCTTATGTGCTTATCCTTAGTGACGTCTCTTCAACTTTATTTTATTGAAGCTTGCTTTAAATTCCTAATTTTTTATTATCACCCAATTCACCCCCCTTGGGTGGAAGTCTTGTTCTAAAAAGTACAACCAAGTTTCTATTGAAGACAACTCATTCCTCCTTATACTTTGTAATCAATGCCCACTCAAGATCCCACTACCTTGAACAACTCACTAAGTGTGTAATAAATAAAGTGAATCAATTTCTCTCTATATGTAAATTAATTAAACATTGAAGTATGAAGATTCTTAGGAAACATGACAAGACATAGACTTGAATGCAATAGTGAATATGTTTGTTTTTTTATTGTTGGCTCCATTTTGAATGCTCTTGTATTTATAGGTTGAAGTGAGTTGATGACTGTTGGAGATTTCAATATAGCCGTTGGGAGACCCAAGGCATTTCGATAGGTTAAGGAAGTTTGCATTTAATGCTTCTGACTCAAAAGTGTTTTTTATTAATCTTGATATTAATCTATATTCAAGCACCTAAAACATGTTCATACATTTGATTACTAATGTATAATCAATTAAAAGTGTAAAGAACATGTTTAAGAATGATTTGAATGAGTATTGAAAAATCCGAGATGGTGTTTTGAACTAGACACACCATTACACAACTACTCACTCAAGTGATCTATCTCTTTCGTTCAAAGTTCATTTTGGAAAGATAATGTATCATTCTTTGGCTCATTAGAGGGAAGTGAAAGTGATGATAAAAAATAAGGTCACTTGAGTGATCTAGTTAAGGAAACACTAATCACTTTATGAATTACTTGAGTGCTGTGAAAGTGATCTTAATTTAATTGGTTAATCGAGTGCTAACTCAAGTGATCAGTTTGAAATTGTTTTTGAGAAAAACTTTTCACTTCCAGAATCACTTAAATGTTGTAAAAGTGATGCCAAATTGGTTGGTCACTCAAGTGATCAGTTCAAAAATATTTTTAAGAAATTTAATCACTTACTGGTTCACTTGAGTGATGTGGAGTGATACAATAATTGCTTGGTCACTCGAGTGATCACTCAAGTAATCTTCTTGAAACTCATTTTGAAAAATATTGACCAATGGCATAATCACTTGAGTGTTGTGAAAGTGATGCAACTTTGTTGGGTCACTTGAGTGCTCAACTTGAAAATAATTTAGGAAAATTTTGATCACTTTCTGGATCATTAGAATGAAGTGGAAGTGAGGACAAAATTTGTCATCACTCAAATGATATTCTAAAAATAGAGTATCACCTCTAGTAACTATCATAGAAAAGAAGCAATTTCAGAATACATCACACAACTGCTCACTCAAGTGATTTGTAAATATTTTCACTGTAATATCCTAAATTTTAGGGCAAGAGGCTTGAAATTAAGCCTGAATCAAGAGGACTGCAAAGCCCTGGTTTAGCAAGTGTCCTAGTAAGGCATGGTTTTATTCCCTAAATTTCTTTATACCCTTAGGGGTATTAAAGAGCATTGGGAGTGAAAAAATAAAGCAATTAGAAATCACACACAATATAGTAAAGTGGAACACAAAGTGGTATTGCTACCGGTGAAATCCCTGGTGTGGCAGTGGTGATTGTGTGATATTTTTCAATAGGTAAATGATGTCAAACAATTATGAAACTTTCCAGCATAAAATTATACTTATCAAGATTTAATTTGATAGGTCATATAAGTCATTTGGAGCTGTACACAAAGAGAAATAAAGTTTTGAAATTAACCTAGTGAAACTGGCTATTTTCCGTAGCGGTGTCCAAAGATTAAAATTATGGAAAGAGTGATATTCTAATTGGCCAAAGGTTATATTTTTAATTAAAACTAACTCAATAATGGTCATACAACCTTTAGAAACACCATAATTTGATATCTACATAATTAGATATGAATTTTCAAAGTTTGATAAAAATTCTGCCCAGTTTTCCATTAAGTGTGAAAATAGGAATAAATGTAAGGGCAAAATGGTCATTTGACCAATAAAGCAATTATGATACAACTTTTGTGTTGGCTAAATGAGAGCATGACACTTTTCCTCTCATGATGAAAAAGTAATCTTACCTTTTGAGTTGGCACTATAAGAAGTCGCCACCTAGCCCTCGAGTTGGGGAAATCCACCGGTCTCCGATCTGGTCACCCGACTGACTTTCCCGAACACTGAGCCAACATCCAGGGAAAATCATTAAAACCCTACTTCCCCTAACATGTTGGATGGCTAAAGGCCTGAGAAAAGAGACGGGACTGACCTTATTAAAGTAGGTGACACGTGCCGCCGAATCAATGGAACACCGAACAAATGGCACCATGAGATCGCGACACTTGGCATGACTTTTCCAAGACCATTAAAGGCCTCATAATTTCGTGCAGATGCCTAAATATTCATGAAAAATGTCAAAATCATAGAAAAATGGTTAGAGGAGAAATGAAGAGTGAAAAGTAACTTTGTAGAACTTCAATCCGCCGAAACACTACCGAATCGGCGTTTTCTCTCAAAGTACCCCTCACAAACCTTCTTCTACTCATCCTAAGCTTCATTTCTATGATTTTGGATTTTCATTTAGAGGTGGTTGGTGGCATCTCGCTTGCTGAAGTACTGCCGGATTTCCAAACCGACTGCGGAAACTCGTAGAGGTAAGTAAGCGTGGGCTTCCTTTTTCACCGATTGGTTTGTTGTTTGGATGAGTTTTGTGGGGTTTGGGTACTGTTCATTTTTTACCAAGGGCTGTTTTTATAGGTTTAATCATGGTTTAATCATGTGTTTATGGTTAGATTATGATTTATGATGATATTGGACCAAGTTGTTGGACAAAATTCTGTTTTGGTGAATTATTGTTGAAAACTCTAGTTTTCTGGTCTGAACAGAACATGATGAAAGAGTGAGAATTTTGTAATTTTGATGGTTCCTTTGGATTTAGAAGGAAAAATTTTCATGTGTTCATGATTTTTAGATGCTTGTATATGAATTTCGAATTTTTGAAAGTTATGGAGTAGATGCTGTGAAATTCTTTTTCTGAAGGCAGTGTCATTGTAATGAGTTTTTGAGTGAACAAATATTATCTAATGACCATGAAAGTTTCCATTCTAAAATTAGAGACATAGACCTTTAATTTGATAGGTCATAATGATTAATTGGATTTGCGTGCTGGGAGTTCTATATGTTTAAAGTTTGGGCATTAAAAATTGGGTAATTCTGGAGCAGTGTCCAATAAAAGAGAATTCTATACTTATGTGAGTGCATTTAGCCTATGCTATATTTTCTCCTTAAATTAGACTTAAATAAGGTCAAATAAAACTTTGAACCATATCAATTGGATTTTTTTGTATTTAATTATGATTTCTCAAAGTTGGTGAAAAATCTGTCAGCTTTATGTCTTATGCGAATTTAAGACTTACAAATGTCTTACAAATGTAATTGGTATGAACTCCAAAGGTGAAAGTAATCTTTTAGGTCTAATGTGGCCCATTGGGCATTCACTTTTCATGTCTCTAATGATGTCATTACTTATCTAGGGCCATGAAGTGACAAAGAAAAAGCAATGGTTGGAAGATCAATAGACAAGAAGAGAAGGATATAAAGTCCAAGAGTTACCTAGCCTGCATGTATTTGATATGTATGTTTTGTATTGATTATGTGACTGCTTTGCCTAATTATGTTGAACATATTTGATTAATTGAAGCTCTGTTATTTTTGTGTAATGGCCATATGTATGTCATAACATTAAGCATGCAGATATGTCATTATGTTGGCATGAGGTATGGTAGTCAAGCATGTCATGCATAAAATATATATCTTGCATGCATAGTGGTATTGTTTGCTAATGAGATTCCTTTAAATCTCACCCTCCCCAAACCAACCATTTAGACAGGTGGCAGAGGTAAAGAATGCATGGAAAAATGAAAGAGGATTACGAAGGAGAATTGGAGATTGAAGCGCAAGGTGTTGTATGTATTTGATAGCCTTGTGTGGCTATACATTTCATGTATATAAATGGACAAATGAATGTGGTATAAGCTCAAGCAAAGAATCACTTGCAACTCTGATATAGTACAATTAAGAGCCAATAAAACTTATTAACGTAGTGAAACACATGAAATTATTTAGAAAAGTTTTGTATCCTCTGAAAAACACTCTCAGCTCTAGGTTCAACTCCTAAGTTGAGATAGGTGATTTGTGAATGTTTTCGAAAGTTGGGCAACCCAGGTTCGAATTCTAGCCCCACCAATGATTTCACTACTCATTTATACTTATATGGGGCCATTGGAATTAAGGTATTACATTCACAACTGGCTCAATCACTAGCAGTAGGCTACAAGTGAAAAAGTTTGGACACATTACTCAAGTGCTTACTTGAGTGATTAAGTGATCCAATCCTTCCACATCACTTGAGTGATTAGCCACTATAAACTCTTAAATGTTTTCTAAGTTTTCAAATGATGCATATTTCTCCTAAAAAACAATGCTCCTAAGATTTGTTATCATCAAAATATGGAGTCTAACAATCTCCCCCTTTTTGTTGATGAAAAAACCTAGTAAAAAAATGTATTAAGAACTTTGAAAAATATTGAAAATGCCTTGATACTCATCTAAAGGCATAATTAACCATTAAAGATCATTGAAAGGCATAGAAGCAAGATATATATTAATTCAACTATATGTTTACACTTTGACAGATATGACTAGTACATGAAAAACAAGTCAAGTGCAAAGAAATAGCCAAAATTCATCATACACACAGTAATACATCACAAAAATAGTGAAATAAATATATGATAACTGAAAGACATCGTAAGACACCTTAAGCATCATCATCATCTCCTCCATGATCACTAGCAAATCACTTCTCCCCCTTTTTGTCAACATCAGAAAGGAGAAAGGTATGGGAAAGGTAATGTTAAGTGTAAGAGGATGAACTCTGATAGGAGCTATGGGAATAGGTGGTTCAAAGTTGGTAGAGGAAGATGGAGTATATGGAACCATGGTTGTACGAGGATCAAGTGGTTGATGCATCATCATCAACATGTGTACCCTGTTGAGCCAATGTAGGGGACTTTGAAGGAGGTTGAGTAGGGAATTTAAGAGGAGGGATGATAATGTCTTCTTTAGGATCAATAGGCATAGGGTAGAGTAAGGATAAAGACAACTGGCTACTTGTTACGATCGTAGGATGGTGTATTTAGAAGTGCAAGTGTACACTATCGTAAACAAGTAATATAGAGGTGAGTAGAGTATCGTTCCCATGAGGATTGATCACTAAGTACCAAAATTGATAATCTTAATACTATTTAGCCGATCGATTAGTTTGTGATTGTGAATACAAGATAAAAATAATTAAATGTGAATGCAATTGATGTGAAGACAACTATAAGAAAAATGCCCTAGGGATTAGATTTCACTTAGCAAACTCTGGATTGAATCACTTATCTATTCTAGTCCAATTTATTCTACATGATTGATAGTCGATTTTCCCTATTTTAATTACTAGCCTCTTCCAAGGTCAAGTAATTCTATAATTAATTGCTAATCCAATATATTCCTATATGAATTTAAGCAATCAATTATGCACTAAGATTTATGGAACTCAATTAAGACTACACAACCCATATGAATATATTCCTATTTCATATGAAAATTATGGTTTTAATTATAGGATCCACACACATGTATCTCTTTCCGGTCTCAACATGCATATTGAGATCATCCAAAAGGTGGTCAATCAATTGAAAGTATTAAGAATAATAATTAAAACTCAATCATGAAGGAAAAATTAAAAATAGGTTTAATAAGTTAAGATTCAATCCGTCATTAGTAAGCTACGTCATCATCCTAGGAAAATGAAAATTTAGCTCATGATGAAATTAAAAACAAAACCAAAATAAATTGAAAACTTCATAAATATTGCAGAAAACATGATTATTAAATTATAAAACATAAAGATATAACTACAAGATGTATGAAAATAGAAAAATCTAGCCTTCCATATAGGAGGCAACCTATACCATCCATAAAGGAGGACTACTTAAACCCTCCATGTAGGAGGTATGCAAGAACAATAAAAATGCATGAAATTAAACTCTAAGATGGTGTCCTTCCTTGTGCCTTCAACTCCTCTATTTATAGATGAATTGGGTGTAAGAATTTCCACATGTTAGGTAAGAATCTTGACTCTAAGCCACCAATATTGACTTTGTGACCACCTTGCTCATTGATTGCAGCTAATGTTTGGAAATTAAAACGTTCGAATCTCACTTTATTGTCTTCATGAAAGTTGTAGATCTGGATCTTATCTTGAAAACACATATGAGAGCTCCTCATTTCAACATTTGTGGCTCCAGTTATGGTCAAATTAGTGGACAAAGGTCAGACCTAGACAGAATCACGTGCTCAACTTCTAAGCAAAATTCGGAGCTCTTAAGGACAGAATTGGGTTTTCACCTCAACATAAAGGTTGTAGGAAATTTTCTCAGCTTTCTATCCATATAAAAAATGTCCTAATTCGAGTATACCCAAATTCATTACATTAAGCTCAAATGTTATCCAAAAAATGCTTGATATAAGGGAAAATAAATATGCAGATATTTTACTTATCAAATTCCCCCACACTTAGTTCTTGGACGTCCTCGGACAAGAAGGATTGACTAATAAGTGCTTTCAACAAAATCAGAAGTGTCAAGTTATAAACAAGGACACAATTAAAGAATAAAGAGATCATAGTATTCTTGAATCAACAAAAGTATAAACTGGTAACTTCATTTGAAAATGAATGAACCAAATTCATAATTGTAACTCGTCCTCTCAATCTCTCAAGTGTTTAAGGGTAAGTGTTTCGCTCAAATTCACCTGAAAAAGTTACACTACCGTAAGCTTGCTAAAAATCTCAATCTCCACTACCAAATTCACATGCATAATTCAAATCAAAAGGACTTATTAAAGGTTGTAATGGGGCTAGGGTAAAAGGAATGTAAATAGTGATATGAAGGGTTACATCTAAGAAATAAATAGAGCATTTGAAAAATGTGTCATCTTATGAATAGACTTATCATGGCAACCCACAATTTTTATTCCAAAACTAAATATCCTCTTTTTCTTTTTTTTAACTTCTCTTCTTTTTTTTCTCTTTTTTTATATGCAATTCTATAGTTGATAATATACACACATCCACACTTGTCAAAAGCCCATTTCACAATGATTTCAAAAGCTTTGTTAGTCTTTTTGAACTAAGTAAGAACACTTGATATATCATTAAAACACATTAATGGGTTGACAATAAAGAAATAATCAATTAGGCTCAAAGGGGCTTATCAATGGTGTAATTGTAAGGTTAGCTTTTTTGCTTTGGATAAAGAAAATGAATGCCTTTATCATTTTCGAATGTGCATGTGACATGTAATTTCAACCAGATTTGAAGCAAGTTCTAGAGTAACAACTCAATAGATGAATATCACACACAAGAAAGATAATCATTATTGATCATATAGGCTCAAAAACTCACGGTTATGTACTTTCAAATTTAGCTCATTCAATCTCAAAATTCATTACCAAATCCAACAATCAGTTGTTCAATCATGCTATAAAATCTCTAAACTCAATTGCTCCATACTTCAAACTTATATACTTCTTAAAATCATTGAAAAACACTCATACAAAAAAAAAATTTTTTTTTTGCAGATGAAACAGAAAGAAAGAAAGAAAAATGCAACTAATAAGATGCGTCTCAAGAGTTAAGAATAACTCTTTACTCTGCCATCTTTTCACACCTCATGCATCTAATGGTTTTACTAACTAACTATTTAATGGAGAAACTATGCTTTTTTTTTTTCTCCCCCAACCTAAATCAGACATTGTCCTCAATGTCTTCTAAAGATTAGAGACAGTTTTTTTATTTGAAAACATAAACAAACAATAAAGTAAACTAAAATGTTAAGAGTAAAACCATTAAGATTAAGGAAAATTTACAACTGGAGAGTGGTATCTGAATTCTGCTTCTGACTGTTGTCTGAAGACTGCCCACCTTTTTCTTTTACTAATAGATCTGGTGTAGGTTCATAGGTTTGCAGTTTATCAAGTAGTTGATCAGCAGTTGGTGCAGATATGATGGAATGACGAGTCGCTTAGGGTATGAATCCTGTTTCCACAGCATGATCAAGAAAAGACAACAGGTGATCATAAAAACCATTAACATTTAACAATCCTAATGGCTTTTTATGAAAGTTAAGTTTAGCTCAATATGCAATGCTCGAGATCCCATCCAATGTTTCCAAACCACCGGGTAAAGCGATAAAATCTTCAGCACGGTAGAACATACGTCTCATTCGTTCAGGCAGACTTGAAACCTCTAACTCTTACCCTAAGGAGAAGATGTGATTTTCTAACTCCTTCACCCTTACGTTCAAACCTTTACTACCATTCATGGTTACAAAAATAGCCACACTTCCCCTCAGACCTTGAATACCTCCCCCATAGACAAAATCGATCTTCCTAGCAGCTAATGCACGTCCCAGTTCCTGTGTTGCAGGTATAAACTCTCCATCCTTTCCTGAGTCAGTTTTACCAAAAATGCAAATAGATGTAAATCTACATTTTTGGGTGACACCCTTGCTCTCTATTTTTCTCTTAGACATTTTTTTTTGTTTTTATAAGTAGAAAAATACATATTTATACTACTAAAACATGAAAGAGTATGACTTGGGTGTAAATACATGTAAATCTCCGTGTAGGAGGTATGCAAGAACAATAAAAATGTATGAACTTAAACTCTAAGATGGTGTCCTTCCTTATGCCTTCAACTCCTCTATTTATAGATGAATTGGGTGTAAAAATTTCCACATGTTAGGTAAGAATCTTGACTCTAAGCCACCAATATTGACTTTGTGACCACCTTGCTCATTGATTGCAGCTAATGTTTGGAAATTAAAACGTTCGAATCTCACTTTATTGTCTTCATGAAAGTTGTAGATCTGGATCTTATCTTAAAAACACATATGAGAGCTCCTCATTTCAACATTTGTGGCTCTAGTTATGGTCAAATTAGTGGACAAAGGTCAGACCTAGACAGAATCACGTGCTCAACTTCTAAGCAAAATTCGGAGCTCTTAAGAATAGAATTGGGTTTTCACCTCAACATAAAGGTTGTAGGAAATTTTCTCAGCTTTCTATCCATATAAAGAACGTCCTAATTCGACATATAGAGCTCCAGATATTGCCTAAAAACTAAAATAGGGTCAAAATTTAGTATTTTCCAATGAATTCTATTTTATGTCAAATCATTATTTATTTATCAAGTACACCCAAATTCATTACATTAAGCTCAAATGTCATCCAAAAAATGCTTCATATAAGGGAAAATAAATGTGCAGATATTTTACTTATCACTACTCAATGACCTCAGCTGTGGGAATTGATTATTTTGCAATTTGAATGGCTTAGTTTAAGAATGATTTTGGGTTTAGGTTTAAGACTAATCCTTCTATGCATTCCTTTTTAAAGAATGATGGAACTTCAAGCTCTCAATTTTTGAATTGATCCTATGGCACTTGGAAAAATGAAGCACCTTCTAATCTCACATATTCTCAAAAACTTGATGTGATTCAACAAGAATTGGATTCTAATGAATCCCTTTCTTAATAAGGCAAAATTTCAGTATAAAATTTATTAATTTATTGTTCATTTTATTTTATTGAACTTTGTTTTAAAATTTTAATATCAATATATGCTTGTAATGTAAAGAACCGATTATTTTTAATTGTTGGCAGATCCATCGAAGCTTTCACAACTGCTGAACTGTTGGTTCTCTATTCCACTTTTCTTTATTTAATGAAAGTCGATCGCAAGATACTTTGGAATATTAATTGTTGTCCAGAGAACTGCACCTAAAAACTAGTTATTAGAGTTGGACAACTCAAGGCTTTATAAGGCCCTCTTATTTAAGACAACCTCACTTATATGGAACTCATAACAAATGACCAACAAATTAATTTTTTCATAACTCTTTTTACATTTCTATTATCGATTTCTAGATAACAGATGATAAATATTTAAATGCTAATCATAAAAAGCGGGTATATCATATAGGAAAATGTAACTTTAAGTTTAGTGAGTTTATAAGCCTATTTTACTTAAATAATCGAAGTTAAAAAAATAATATGTATACACACAATTAAAATTATAATATATACACACACACATAATACACATATTCAATCAATTATTGAATGATGGAATGATTTTTCTTTTTTAGAAGCAGTTTTCCATGCATCTAGCATGTTAAGATAGGTTTTTTAATATAATTAAAAGATGTTGATACTAATGAAAAGGATTATTATTATTGCTTATATACAAAGTCTCTACCCATAGATTAAGAATAAAGTTAATACAATAATAAATAAAGGATAAAAGTATACATTCATATGAAAATTTTCTCTTAACCCTGTATATATATAGGATAAAAAATTTTCTTCTCTTTCTACCCTATAAATAAGACCAGATCCAGGAGTATATATATATAAGAGGTTATGCAACATAAATCTAACAAAATTCATAAACCTCTCCCCCCCCCCCACCCCGAGTATACTGATCAAACACACTTTTGTTATTTCAATTTCAACCACCCGTCAATATTTTTGTCCTATAAATAATCATTGAGCACATGATGAATGTAATTCTCAATTATTGAACTTTTTTATGCCCATGCCGCGTGATTCTCATCTTGACCATTACTAATAATCTTTGTGTTCATATTGACCACTGCGGGGAACATGATACTGGATATGATTCTCATCTTGACCATTACCAGTCATCTTTGTGTTCACATTGACCATTAATTTAATTACTGATTAATAATATTCTTTCCTCAATTTTCAGGCGCATGTTAAATTACTTGTTCCATTTCCAAGTCATATGAAAGTATTACAAGTCCTTTTCACTTCGTAGGTACTTGGCTTGCAGCCTAAAAGTTGTCTAAAAATTTGTTTACACCTAAAAGATAACCTATTTAATAGAAGTCCAAGATAAAGATAGATCGACTATCGCAATGCTCACGTTTTCTCTCCACTTTGGAGGTTCTTCTTCTCCGTTCATGAGAGCTTCCTCACTTCAGGCTAAGGTTGCCTAATCTCTCCAACTCTCACCAGTGGGGAGGTCGTCTGGCTAGGGGATGGGTTTGTTGGGAGTTTCAATTTTTCGGTCCTTTGAGTATATCCGTAGTTGTCATGATCTATGGGTTGAGTTTCAATTTTTTGGTCCTTTGAGTCTATTGCATTTCTTTAGGCCTTTCCTTGATGAATCCAAGATTGGGAGATCAACGTCCACTATTTTGTCGATACTGAAGGGCTCTTACTTTCTAACTAAAGATCTAGTATGGTATCTTGCTTCTTCTTTGATATAGGTTGGATGGGCTTGGTTTCAAGGTGGTTCTCATAGATCTGGTAGCTTGGGGCTAGGTGGTGGTTGGTGTTGCTAGTTGAAATTAATTAGGGCTGCTATGTCGATGCTGGTGTTGCTGCTTCTCCTTTCTACACGGTGGCGTCTGTGTGGAGATTGGGTCTCTACTCTCTTGGTAGTAGCTGATATTAAATCAATAGGAATGAGATTAAAAGAGTGGTTCTTTGAACCGACATCCCTTATTTCCGACATTATAGCTGGTACGTCTTTACTTTTTCGGCGGTGGCGACACTTGTGGCTCTCTATCTGATTTAAGGTTAGGGTTGTGTTGGTGGTGTTGCTTTGGGCTTCGGGTTTTAGTATTTGGGATTAAGCCTTTTTGGGTATCATGTTTTAATTTGAATCTTTATGTATTGTATTTGGACTTACGTGTTTGTTTCTTGCTTATTTTGTAACCTTATGTGAACATATGGGTATGTTTAATATTTTAATGAAATATATTTGCCCCAAAAAAAAATAATAGAAGTCCAAGATGAAACAAATTTATAAATATTATTTTTGGATTGATATATATTGTCAGCAATAATGCAAATTATCTAAGTCAGCTGTCAGCCTAACCATGCCCTCATTAGTATATTCTAATGAGGCAAAATAGAACCGATATTATTCATTTAATTTTATTAAACTTTGTGTATACAGTACAATGTTAATATCGATATATTCACGCAATGAAAAGAACCGATTAATTAATTGTTGGTAGATCGATCTTAGCTTCCACAACGATTTAATTACTGGTTCTCTATTTGACTTTTCTTTATTTAATGCAAGTTCAGGATCCTCATTAATTGTTTCTTGGTTGGATTTCTGATTTTCTATGTTATGCAGTGAGCTGTTGTAATGTTTATGAATCATTATTATATATATTTATATATATTATCATCGGTATTCAATTCGGGATTTATGACTGCCCCTTCTAATACAAATGTCTCATTTAGAACTTAAACTTAAGATCTAGAAAGATCTAATGGAACCTTATACCACTAAATCAACTCTATGTTAATAATGTTTATGAATCATTATTGTTGTTACAATTTTGGTGGATATGTCTAGACGTATAGTATGATTTAAGTTGCTGTTTTGTTGGAATTCTAATTTTATTGTTTTCTTGTAAGTTCAAAGTTGCAGGGCCACTTTTAATTATTTTTCTCTTTTAGTTTGATGGATGGACGAAAAAATTGAACGTGGATGATTAATAAGCGGTAGTTAACAAGCTAAGGAAAGTTATGGACAAAATGGATAAATCAGACATGCCAATTTTGAAGGTGCGAGTAAAAATCATTTTAAATTCTCTTCATGACAACTTTTATTGAAGAATTATTTTTTGCTCTTATAAATTATAATCTTTCTCATCAATTAATTTAATGTTTAGAGCTAGTGATTACATTTTGTTACCATTAAACATTTACACAAAATACACACGCACACAAATCTTTATATGGGTTGACAACTTGTTAGGAATAGTTGAAAGAAGAAGATATTTATGAGTAAGATTAATTAAGATTTAAGAAGAAGAAAATGGAATTCTGGAGATTTCAGCTTATTGGTAGCCCAATATAAGCCTGCAACATCATCACTTCAACTTTAGATATTTATGGGCCAAGCCTTGTAGTTTCAATGTAAGCCCAATGGATGAAATACCATGGAGTTAAGGTCCAGTCGAGACACATTTGTTGGTGATTATTTTGTTTTGGCACATTGCGCCGGGGGTAGGGATGTAAAGTGCAATTACATGTGTGTCCAAATGTAGGTGCATGTACAAGGGTTACAGTGGTATTATATAACAATAACATATCATTTCTCAACTATCTTTCCTTTGTTTAAAATATGCAAAGTATCTTAAATAAGCCCGCACATGTTGATCAAATTGATAAATGGGTTATCTCATAATTATAATGTTGTAAATTCAATTCTTAGTTATGTGAGGACCTTGTTGGTTGCCGATATGTAGGTACATTTGTAAGCGCACTTTGAGTCTGGAAGCATCTCTTGCAATTTAAAAAAGTATCTTAAAGAAATTAGTTATGAGATAAGGAAGTTTAATCTTCTATAGTAATGTGCTATTGTGGATATATAAGAAAGTGATTAATTAAAAAAATAAAAAATAAAAAGATATTTAAATACCATTTGAACTTACAAAACCCCAAAAAGTCTGATAAGAAATGGAAATGATAGAGAGGTGATGAGGAGGAATCTGGATTTTTGAAATTTCAGAGTTTTTACCAAAATGACCCTCAAATTTTTTTTTTAAAAAAAAAGGCAAGCCCCACATCGCCAGTCGACCTACCGTCAAAGCTCCATCGATGGTCGGAGCTCTAGTGACAACTTACTAATGTGATTAACTACTTTGGTAAAGAGATTGACAATTTGAGGTACCGAAGTTGTCAATCCCTAAATCTAAGTTGCTAATTATTATATTCAAGTTGTAATTGCCTATTTATGTTCAAGTTGTCAATGATGCCTGATAGGAGTATTGACAACTTGAGTAGAGGCAATGACAACTTCATAATACTACCTCCGGTCCTAAATAATAGATCAAGTAGACTTTTTTAAAAAGAATAAGGAAGCTAATTAAATTACTTTAAGGTATTTATATTTTTTCTCTAAACTAATTTGTCTGACTTATAAACTGATATAAAATCTAATAATGATACACAACATAGGATATGATTAAGTAACTTATTTAACTTCATTAACCACTCCAAGAAAAAAGTTAATTAATCTTATATTTAGGACCGAGAGAGTAGCAATTAGCAAACATGAACAAAAACACAAAACAAAAACAAAAACCTATCCACAAACAAGTCAAATGGTGTAGTTGCTAATTGTTATACTCAAGTTATCATTGCATGTACACAAGTTGTCAAGGACGCCTGATAGGGGTGTTGACAACTTGAATATAGGTAATGACAGCTTCATAATAGTAATTAGCAAAATGTAATATCCCGAATTTTAGGTTAGAGGCTTGAGGATAAACCTGAATTAAGTGGACTGTTAAGCCACGGTTTAGCAAGAATCCCAAAAATGCATAAGAAACACATTGGCTAATAGAAACCGCACTCGGAATAGAATTTAGATTTCAGTGAGAATTAATCAAGAGAAAATATCCAATTCCTTTAGGATGTGTTAGAATGACATAGAATCTAACATGAATCAAAAGGAAAAGGGAAATGGTGTCAAGAAAGAAGTAAGAAAGAGAACTAAAAGAATTAATAGCACAAGAAATAATATTGCCATAATCAAGGGCAAAAGAATTAATTATCACTTAATCTTGAGGTTAAAATTGGAAACCAAAATAAAGGGCTAGGATTTGCTCTTCAAAAGTAAGAAGTAATTATGAAAATGGAAAGAAAATTTTATCTTTCTCTTGGGCCATAAAAAAATCCTCATTAAGGGCTAAAGAGGGAAGATAATAGCTTGGACAATTAGTCAAACTTTTGTCAACTTTTACAACTTGAAAAAAATTGACCAATGGCAAGATATGAAGAGTAAATTGGTTAACATTTTCTCTTCCTTTTTGGAAGGGAAATTCGGTCAAAAAGGAGGAAGAGAGAAGGAAGGAGTGAAGTTACATTAACCCAAGTCATTGTGGTTAAATTAACTACACAACTTTTTCAAGAAGCCACCATTATATGACACATGGATTTCTTTTGCTTCCTTAGGCATAATTTCAGCCAAGTATTTTTTTTTAAGAAGACAAGAAGAATATCTAACCAATATTACACTCCCTTACACTCATTAAAAGTCGGCCAACACCATAAAATAGAGAAAAACGAAATTGAAAAAGAAAGAGGAGCCATGGAAGAACAAGAAGCAAATGAGTTTCTATCTTGATTTTCACCTTTCAAATCACCTCTATGATTTTTGAGGTCTTCAAGAATGTTGTTCCTCTCACTAAGACCTTCATTTATATGGTTATTTTCTTGAAAGGAGGTGTTTTTTGCTGTCTACAAAATACCAAAGTTTGAGAACTCAAAAACAAGCCCTAAAAAGTAAAAGAAGTGAGTATAAGTTTTTTTTTGACCTAAGTATTGTGTTGTTTGGTTGAATTTTTGAGCCTTGTTTAGGCTTACCTAATTTTGGTCAAATAGTGTATTTAGGGTTTCATGATGCTTTGCTCATATATATGTGGTTATATGAGGTTTGGGAAGCATATGAACCTAGTTTGGTGGATAAATTGTGATTGTTGTTTTGAAACCCTAATTTTGGTCAGAACAGGGCATGAAGAAGAATACTTTTCTTCTAAATTTGAGGTCTATAATGGATTCCTTAGGCAAAATTGTGTAGGAATAAGCTATTGCATAATTTTAGAAAGAACTGAAACTCTAAAGGTTGGAATAATACAGCTAGTGTGTGTTCTGTGCAGGACAATCAGTTTGCATGAGTTTTTAAATAGGAAAATGATGTCCAAAAATTTTAAAAATTTCCAATATAAAATTAGGCATGTCAAGCTTTAATTTGATATGTCATTTGGATGTGTATGCTGGAAGTTCTGCATTTCTAAAGTTTGGTCTGGAAAATTGGCGAATTCTGGGGGCAATGAGCAATAAAGTGAGATACTGTATTGATATCTGTACGATTAGTTATGGCTATATTTTCCCCTGAAACTATACTAATTAGGGGTCAAATATCCTTTGGAATCATCATAATTTGATATCTGTACGATTAGTTATGAATTTTCAAATATTTAAGAAAAATTCTGATAGGTTGAGTACAAGTGTGAAAATGGAATCATCACAATTGCATGAGCTTGGAGCTTTAATGGGAGTTTTGACTTTTCCACTTCTCTATTTCTACACTTTATTTTTGATTGTTAGCACTTAAGATGAATTTTATAACGTTAGAATGATTTAGTTTGATGTATTTAGAGAATTATATTGGATATAAATAAATCTTTATTAAATGATTGACATTGTATTTTAATTAGTTTTATCTTCACTTTTTTGTACTGGTTAGTCGTGATTTTGTGAAATTTTTTGCTAATATGAAGGTGGCTTGATTAGTGATCAATGGTATCATGTGTTTGCATTAGTTTCTTGAATTTGAGCTTATTAATTGTGTTTAGCATTGGGCTTTAGCATCATTAATATTGGTTTTTATATGTGTGACCATTATTAAATTAATATTAATGAAAAAATCATGTTGTAATGCGGGATGGCTCGATTGTTGGATTAAAAGCTAAATACAATTTTAAGTTTATTAATTGCTAGAGTACTTAATTAACATAATTTAGAGAAATTAATATTTAAGGTAGTTTGGTATTAATTAATCTAAGTTAGGCCTAGTCTAGAGTTGGGTTTAGAGTCTTTTGAAGCTAGCATATTTAATCTCCTATAATTATTTAAAGTGGGGATTGTTTGTTTCATTGCTATGAAGGATTGTTCATCCTATTATTGATCTTGAGTTTGTTCCATTATTTTATGCATTCATATCATCTCATTCCATTTTATAAATTAAAACCCCAAAAAGAAGTAGCTTAGGATCAATTTAATTTTTATTTGCAAAATATAGTTTGTAGTCAAAAGATCAAATTCCCCTTTTTTTAATTGTTTCATGTCAATCATTACACTTAGTTGTTAGGCGAGTAATAAAAGGTTCACGATCCAAAATTGTACTATATTGCAATCTTTGGTTTATTTTTGAAAGGTTACCAAGGTGGTGATTTGACGGAGGGAACGTCGACGGTGAAGGTTAGTTGGTAAAGTTGATGGTAGCTCTCTCCTCCTCTTCATTTGAAAATCGACCTCCTAGGTGCAGGTCCTTGGTCCCCAATGGTGAGAGCGATTGGCATCGGTAATTGTGATAGAGAGAAGGGTTGAGCCATGGTTCATTGTTCATCGTCTTCTACATTGAACCCATTATCCTCCTCTTCTCGACGAGCACCCCTACAATGACCTCCACAACCCCAATCACCACGTCCTCCAGAACCACCAAAGCCGCCAAATCTTTCTGAGAGAAGGCGAAGAGATTAGAGATGAGAGAGCGGAGGAGAAGGCAGGTAGATGATGAGAGAGAAAGATGGGGCATTTTGATAAAAATATTGAAACATTAAAAACTCAAATTCCTCCCCCAATCACCTCTCTGTCATTCCTATTTTTTATCAGACATTTTGGAGTTCTGTTATCTTCTTTCTCTTACACTTCTCATGAGTGAGCCTGGATGTAGAGGTCAATTGATCTTAAATTCATATATATTTTTCTCTAATTTTATAGAAGTTTTTGGAATGATCACCCATTCTATTTCTCCCTCAATAAAACGAGGGCACTTGACACCATAATTTTTTTACTTAGGGTAAATATATATATAAAGTTTAAATAACACATTGTTAACTTAAATTTCTTTTGTGTGTCCCAGTTGATGTCAACCTCGTCTCATCTTTGACCATCAACCTTCTCTTCTTTTTTTTTTTTACCATCAACCTTCTCCCCTTCGTTTTTTTTTTATATCTTCTTCTTCCTTGTTTCTCGTAGACTGGGTTGAAGGAATGATAGAGGAGAGAAGGAGGAAGACGACATCGAACAAGGATGGGAGAGAGGGAAAAAATACCCAGATGTAACCTTCCTTTATACGTCTTACAGTCATTCTAATATGAGTTTTGCTCACAATTCTGGGGTTTCTGAGTAAAGAGAGAGAGAGAGAGACAGGGAATTTTTGGGGAGAAAAGTTAATTGAACAAAAACAGATCCATGTGGAATCGTTAATTTTGGTGCTTTACTGTCATTAAAAAAAAAACAGATCAGGATTTTTAGAGAATTTTTTTTTTCTTCATAGCTTCGTATTCATGTGTTGTTGTAGATGATGATGAAGGCTTTGGAGGCCCTGAATAAGCCCAACGTTGTTTCTCACCATCTGAACAATATGAAGGAGATTGGTGAGCTGGAGGTGTTGAGAATTAATGGGAAAAATTATTTTTTAATATAATTTATAATATATAAAATAAGTATTTGATAAAAATATTTTTTTAAATTATATATATAAATATTTTCACGACCAACTCAGAGGGAGGAGGGCGTGTGGGCATTTGAGAAGAGAGGATTGGATTCGTATTAGGATGCTTCTCTCTGTGTTGCGTGCCACGTATCCAACACATGACAAATGTACATCAATGTGAGCCCCACAGTAAATAAAGTAACCGACGTTTCTTATTAATGTCTCTGGTAAATTTCCCCCAATGGTAGATTTGCCCCATTTATTAAACTTTGTGTATGATTTTGTACCCAAAGAAATTCTGTGGTGTGCCAGATACCTATAATAAAAATTTTATTGTTAAAATAGCACATTTACTCTAAATTTAATTGAGAAAGACGTCAGGGATTCAAGTTTCACCTTAAACACCATTCTCAATATTTCACCCACATTTTATAACCCACCATAGGTATCTTTTTTCACCCACATTTTATGACCCACCATAGGTATCCTTCTTCGGTTGGCCGACTCTCAGTAATGAAAATATTATTATAATGAACATAAATTTTTTTTTTAAAAAAAATCACAACTTAAAAATTAACTGTTAAAGTTAAAGAATTTAAAGCCTTATAAAGCCCCTTATATAAAACAACCTTTCCGATGTTGAAGTTATGACAAAGGACTAATAAATTCATTTTTTTCATAATTATTTTTACATTTCTATTATTGATTTCTACATAACATATGAAAAATATTTAAATGTTAATCATAAAAATTGTGTATATCAAATAAGAAAAAATAAATTTTAAGTTAATTAGTGAGTTTATAAGCTTATTTTACTTAAATAATCAATGTTAAAAATATTAGAGAAAATACTAAAAAAAATACCACTTAACTTCAAAATCCCAAATTGGTCTTGTTAACTATAAGAGTAATGAGATTGATAAAAAGAATATAGCAATTAACAACTCAGATTTTTGTCAAATCACTTATTTAGGATTTTGAAGTTTAAGTGGTATTTTCTTGAAATTTTCCCAAAATATTATGTATACGCACAATTAAAATTTATAATACTACCTTTGGTCCATAATATAAAACTCAATTAACTTTTTTGTGTAAATTAAGAAAACTAATTAAATTATTTTAAAATATTTATATTTTTTCATTTTTTTTCTTAAATTAATTTGTTTGACTTATAAACTCATATATAATTTAATCATACCCAATATATGATATAATTAAGTAAATTATTTAGCTTCCTTAATTTCAAAAAAAAATCAACTGTGTTAGAGGTAGTAATATATACACAACCAATTATTGAATAATAGAATGATTTTTCTTTCTAATGACCAGCTTTCCATACATCTACCATTTGAGACAGGTTTTTAATATAAGAAAAAGTACCTTTAAGTTCCCTGTCACAGTCTCATCTTTTCTAATGGCTAAGCTTTACAAGCTTTTCTCTTGAAGAAAACCCAATAGGACAGCAAGTTCATTATCAAATGCTTCAGGGCTCTTTTTTTAACGGACAAAGAAGGGCTTAACATCTTACGCGGCGTCCATTAAAAAATTAAAGTCTAGAGACTGATTTTATTATCGGACAAGACTATAGATATCAGATTAATGTTTAATTACCAATATTTGATACACCATTTTTATGTAGAATAATGAAAGATCTATCATTGACCATTAAGTAAATGAAGAAAATTGGCCAAAAAAATAAAAATAACTAACAATAAAAATAAACTTTTATAGTATATTTCTAAAAACGAAAAATTAACTCCCTACGTTTAATTAAATTAAAAAAATATATATTGCTGGTTTCATGAAGAATAGGATGGCAAAAATGTTTAAGACTTGCATAATTTTTTAATATTTGGGAAAGAATGTCCATGTCATTATAGTATAGTAGCGTTTAGAGCTTGTTTGATTTAAAGGAAGAGGATGGAAGAAAATGATAGAGATTTAATTTGTTTGGTTTAGTTGGAGGGGAAGGAAGGAGAATGTTTTTTAATAATAGTTTGTTTGGTTCAAGAGGGAATGAGAGGAGAGATAATATCTAATTTACTATTTTATCTTTATATATTAGTTTATATATTTTTATTTACATAAATTATTTAAATTAGTTTACATCTCAATATAAATTATATAATTTATGAAAAACAAGATTAAGATATAAAGTGGAAATAGTTTCCATTATAATCTGAGGCATTTTTGAAGTTTCCTTCCTGTGGTTTTAGAGCAACACAGAGGGGCAAGGCTAACAAGGCTATCAACAAAATGAACACAAAGATTCGGACCAATAATTGCAGACTAAAAATGCACTGCGTTGGAATGGCATTTAAAGATATAAATTATTTATGCTCAGTGACTGGTCTCTTCTGTTTTTTCAATAAGGACAGTGATGAGAATATTACAAAATTAATGGGATTAAGTTAGGTAAGATTTTTGATTTCCCTCTAAAACACTTCAATTTAGAAAGAACCAAAATAAGGGGAGAGAATGTCAGATTTTGGCTCTCCTCCCTTTCAAAATTGAAATCAAATAAAAGAATGGGCTCATTTTTCATTCCCCTCCTCACCCTCCCCTCCAACCAAATATTCCCTTAAGATTAAAGCTTCATATAAGTAGTAAAAGGTAATGAGTTCAATCTTGCTTACAACATCTGGCTAATGCAAACCTTCCAAGAAGCAAATGTTCATGCTACTATTAGGGATGGATGATCTGCTTATTTTTTTTATTTTATTCCTCTAACCCCCCTCCCAAAAAAAAAAACCACCCCAAAAAAATTTTAAAAAAATCTCAATCGGATTTGGATTCATTTTAGTGTTCAAGTGTAACCTATTTAAAAGAAAGACAACTCTATTATAATTAAAAAGAAATTAAATATGTAAATATCATGAAAGTGTTATATTTTTAAATTGCACTTGAGCTCCTTATAATATAAGGCACTACGGGAAATCTATATCCCAAATAAGCATGGTCTGCAAGGAAAATTATAGAGCCAATAATACGGATTTGAACCTGCGCTCCAACTCACTAACCCAAACTAATTTATAGGGTTGAGTTGTAAGCAAATGGGACTATTCAAACTAATTTGGAGGGTTGATTTGTAAACAAATGGACCCAATTTTTATATGGGCCTTTTTAGCCCAAAACTACACAAATTGAATTTATGACAGGCTAACCCGTATTTATTTTTTTAAATTTCTTAAAATTATGAAATTCTAAAAAAAAAAAACAAAAACACTCCCTCCATAACAGTGTAATGAGTGTGTTGAATGTTAATCATGGATTTAGAGTTTATTTTTAGTTTGTAATGTGTTGGATTGTGATGTAAGTTTAATTTGTAATATTTAAAACTTTGAATTAGATGTTTTATGATTACTTTATGTGTTTTATAATGTATTTTTATAATTTAAGTTTGTAAAAAAAAATATTTCATATTGTGTTAGGTAATAGTCTAATAAGTAATTAGATAAATACCATTATATTGTTTTAAAAACTATAAAAAACTAATATACAATTTTAAAAAAAAAACAAAAAGAAAAAGAAAACGGGCTGGGCCACCAGCTAACCCGCTCAGCCCATTTTAAGACCCGAGGGAGTAGTTAATGATTGAGGCAGCGCTAATTAAGTTGACCTCTATTTTATATTTTAGCAGTAATTGATATTGTTTTCACAACGTGACTTCTTATGTACTATACCACCCACCACTACTATTTTGCCCACCTTTTATTATTAATTAATTTTTTTTGGCCAAAAATTATTATTATTATTATTAAGACTCATACATATGAATAGATTTTGTGTTTTTATTCGAATTTTCAACTCGTTTTCGGCTTCGCTCCATTGCAGACACGGTATTGACATGTAACTATAAACAATGTGGGAAGATGTGTGGTAGCTTCGCTCCATTGCATCCACGGTATTGACATGTAAACTATAATGCAATCTGAGAAGATGTGTGATAGATTTTCAATCAATCATATATAAATATATATATTTAGGCTAAGGTATAATTTTAACAATAGAAATTTTTTATCATAAGCGTTTAGCACAATTAAATTTAAAAAAGTACATAAGTATATACAATCTTTTTAAAAAAGATACTATTTTAGCAATTCTATTAAATTGGTTCAAACATCCCTGAGAAAGTTGAAGAGAGAACAAATGGGTCCTAATAAAAACAAGTAACTGATGTTTGAGCTAATTTAACGGAACTGTTAAAATTTCACCTATATTTAAAAGATTGTGTTTATTTTTTACCTTTCAAAACTTAGTTGTATCATATGCTTATCTCAAAAAATTTTATTGGTAAATTTACACCTTAACCAAATATATTTCATTTACATTATCACCGTCACTTCTTTTTCTTTATATTTTAAATAATCCACCTTATCTAATCCCAAATTTAATAGTCCCTTGTTTTATTAATATAAGACATACTTATCTAATTTGATTAGATTGATTAAGGAAGTTAGTTATGTTAGTTTAAGATGATATGTATTTTCTAAAATACCCTAGTTATAATCCTTAATTTCTTAATTCTCTCTCCTCTTTAATTATTGTTAGGGAGCATTAATAGAGAAAAATTAAAAAAATATTGATAAATATAAAAAAAATTTTATATTTAAAATTAAGATCAATTTCACAAATATATTCTATATTAATAACAAAAGAGAGTATTGATTAACCTATGCATTATGCTTTTTTCCTAAGCAACATTATATAGTGCTTTGTTGAAAGGAAATATATCCGTGGAGTAGAATAATTTGGGTTCTTTTTTTTACCTTGAATAATTTGGGTTAGCACTTAGCATATTGATGTTGAGGAAATAACCTACACTAATGTTTGGATTCCTTGCAAACTAAATAATATATTGCAGTTAAGCGTGTGGCAAGTTTTTGTAACTCGTAAATATAAACATTATTTCTGTCCAATATATAATAATTGAGCATGATGACGTGATTCTCAATTATTGAACATTTTTTATGCCCTCATGTACGTCATTCCCCTCTTGATTATTACTAGTCAATGCTTCCTCCCAACCTTATTATAATATATATTAGAGGAGTTGATTTTAGTTCTAAATATAAAATATATATCATATTTGTCAATCTTTATATAATTTACTTTATTAATACTCTCTCAACAATAATAAATGAGAAGACAGAAAAAGGGAATTAAGATAAATAATTGAGGTATTTTAAAAAATACATGTCATATTTACTAACTTCCTTAATCTAATTAAAATAGGTAAATATATAGGAAAATCCCATATAAAGCTATTTAAAATAGGAAAATTTTAAAACAGGTGGGTAAATTCAGCAAATCCTTAATTAAATCATTAACCTAATTTAGGATTTTGAAATGTAAGTAAAATGGCTTTAATGCTCTTTCATATTTACTCTTTAGCTTATGTGTGTGTGTATCAACATTAATATTTAATAAAATAAAATATGATTCATCTATATTTTAAATATATTAATTATCACGATAAGGAAAAACGTACTATGTTTTAAAATAAAGAGTTCATGTTATTAACATGAACAATTTTTTTCCTAAAAGAAACTAGAAAAAAGACAAAACAGAACTTTGAAATTGTAAAATTTTAAATCAGGAATTTTTCAAAAAATTAGTTATGAATTAATTATCAAGTTTTTTCATTCATTTATCAACTCTCGCTAACAAATCTGATTTAGAATTTTACAATTTTAAAGTTCTTTTTCTGTCTTTTTCCCAAAAAATTTAAATATATGTCACTATAAAAATATTTTTAATAAATATATTAAGTATAAATTTTAATTTATTTGTTTCATATCTACACTTTTTTCAAAAATTTCTATATTTCAATGTGTAAAGCATTTTATAAAATTTTAAATTCATTTAATATCTTTTTTTTAAATATCCTTAAAAGTATATCAATTTTTCATGTCAAGAAAATTAAAAATCATTTAATTGATATCAATGGTACTATGATGTCATGTATTACATTTTTTTTATTTTTTTACTGAAATTATTCTTAATAATCATTTTAAAGCACAAAAAATTCTTTTGATTTAGAAAATCATATTTTATTTAGTTATATATCAATTTTTTTATATAGAAAAAATAAATCCATAGAGTAATAAAACTCTTTTAAAAGGTGAGAGAAGAAAGGAGATGACATTAAAGTCATTTTACCCAAATTTTAAAATCTTAAATTGGGTAAATGACCCAATTAAGGATTTGTCAAATTTATCAACTTTATTTAGAAATTTTCTAATTTAGGTAGCTTTATATAGAATTTTTCTTAAATATATCTTATTTTAAAGACTAAAAGAGTATAAATAAGTCTTATTAATATATACACCAGTTAGATAAGTCTTTTTAATTTGTGAAAACATCATATTGGGCATTACTAGTTAATATATATTCCTCTCTTCTCTCAAGTTTCAGTGCATGTTAAATTACTTGTTCCATTTTCAAGTCGTGTTAAAGTAAGGGGCAATAATTGGGGGGAATTGCGTTTGTAGGGGTTAAAAAAAAAAATTCTTTTACATATATGTAAAAAATTTAAAAAAAAATTGCCTATACATACCTCATTAAAAATTTATTTACAAATGAGACATTGTGTTTAAACAATCTTCTCAGTGTGCAAGAGATCTTCCCTTAAATGCTTTCAGGTCTTATTTAGTAAATAAATTTTCAATGAGGTCTTTATGGACAATTTTCTTAAAAAAATTAACCTCTTTTACAAAAATTATATGAAAGTTGGGGGGGGTAGTAGGTTAATGAGATAAATTGTAATTTTGTTAAATAAATATTAATTATTTTTTCATGTTAAAAATAAGATTATGATTTTATATATTTATGTTAAGCATCAAATTTAATTGATTTTATATTCCAAAACTTGAGTTATATTTCAAGACAAGAGCTTAAAATTTAAAGAAAAATTAAAGTATCGATACACATTTTATTATTGGACAAGACTGCAGATGCCAAATTAATGTTTAATTTTTAATTACTTACATTTAATCCACCATTTTTTTGTTGATCCATGTTCATAAAAGATTCGACAGGGTTTTATGTTAACTGTTGGGGCCTAACACAACCCTCCTCCTTTACTCGGGCTTGAGACCAGCTATAAACATAAGCAGAGTTCGAGAATTGAAATTGTGCATATTATAAGGCTTTGGTCCCTATTTATAAGAATAAAAGAGATATCCAGAATTGTCCAAACTACAGAGGAATTAAGTTAATGAGTTATACAATGAAATTATGGGAAAATGTGATTGAACACAGGTTAAGGTTAGAGACTAATATTGCTAAAAACCAATTTGGATTTATGTCAGGAAGGTATAAAACAGAAGCGATTTATTTATTAAAGAGGCTAATTGAAAAGTATAGAAGTAAATGAAGAGATTTACATATAATATTCATTGATTTGGAAAAAGCATATGATCGGGTGCCAAGAGATGTACTTTGAAAAGCCTAGGAAAAGAAGGGGTGACAATTGCATATATCAAAGCCATTCAGGACATATATGAGGAGGTTACAATCAATGTTAGAATGTCTGAAGGTGTTACAAAAAATTTCTGTCAAACTCCTTAATATTTTGACATTTATTAGAGTATTATCGTGTAGTTCAAAAAGTATACAGAAATTGTACAAATATACTTATATAGCATTCTTGATTACATTACAGAAATTTCCCACAAGGTTTGTACAAATTTCAATATAAATATCAGATGCAATAAAAAAAACTAAGAAATAACCAACAAAATTCTTTGCTCTGCTCTGGACCTTTTATTTCCGATATTCTCTATTATGCCTTCCGAGCCATTCCTTCTAACTGAGTAAATTTACGAATTTATGGAAAGGGGTGAGATTCAAAAAAATTTCAGTAGTAACAATATATCAATCATATAAAATGTGAAAAATAAACATGCAATGCAACATTTATCATGATGCAGCAATCAAAATACCAACACCTATCTGACAATGTTTAGAAACCAAATGATGATTTTGTTCGGATCAAAATGATCATCCGTTCCTGATATGCGCAATCATAACTTATACATAGGAATTCAACATGGAATTCACCTATGTAATGTGATCACATAACAACTTGGAGTAGGTGTAACGGCACGGCGTCTCCCGTCTCCCACTCGGGGTCCCTAGCGGTGCCGGACTGGGGCTTCACCCCAGCCAGAGCTTCATCCTGCCCCCAGCAGGATTATCCCCCCCATAAGGGGACCTCCCCAGGCCTCGAACGCTCAACCTGGGGGTAAGTAGAGCCTTAAGAGGAACCTGGTAGCCACTTGCACCGGTGCAAGTGGTTACCAGGTTCCTCTTAAGGCTCTACTTACCCCCAGGTTGAGCGTTCGAGGCCTGGGGAGGTCCCCTTATGGGGGGGATAATCCTGCTGGGGGCAGGATGAAGCTCTGGCTGAGGTGAAGCCCCAGTCCGGCACCGCTAGGGACCCTAGGGACCCCGTGTGGGAGACGGGAGACGCCGTGCCGTTACAGTAGGTCTATACCTATCTGTACATATCACATTTTGGAGAAAGCCTATATCTATCCGTACATAGCAAGCCATTCAACTAGGTTCACCTGGCCATATAGTACCCCAAAGGTTCCATGGAGTGGTTTAACTCATTACCCACACCCAAAGAGTATCAACACCACAAGCAATACATTGAACAGATCATGGCAAAATAATGCATATTAACATTCACATAGAATATGAGAGATAGAATTACTACCTTATTGTCTTTCCTTCTTTAATGTGTTGTCTTCGTAGGTCCAGCTATGCAAATATCGAATCTTAAAATTAATCAAAATAGTTGAAATTAAGCTACTATTTAAGTCCGTACCACCTTGAAACTTATAACTTTAGTATTTCCTTTAAAATCACAAAATTTACCAAAATGCCCCTGGGGACCGGTCCGTCCCTGATATTTTGTATTGTTTCAAAAATTATAACTTAAGCCCATTCTACATATTTTCACACACACACACACACAGATATATATATATGTATATCTCATATTTGACTTTAGATCAGATCAATTCCAACTCAAATTACAGTTTTACCATTGACAGCCCAACTTGGGGTTTTAGGGGCAAATTCGTCATTTCACAATTCAGGGCTTTTCTCACTTTGCACTCAACATGAAAACTACATAATTTTTCCTTTTAAACACCATGGAACCATTAGAATTATGAAATTCCAGCTCCTTCCCCCATTTCTAGCCTTGGCTGAAACTTTCAAAAAGTTTGGGAAAATTGGATTTTTCTTGGTTTTAATCTTTAATCCACCTTGTTAACACTATTTTTCATTGGTTTATTCATTCAATCACCATTTCAACATAATCAATGGAAATTTGGGTAGAATTTTCCCTTAGAAAAAGGACATCCCAAATTTTACTAAAACACAAAAAACAATCAAGAATCTAGCCAGAATAACTATAACTCAGTTATCGGTAAGAATCTCAAGGTTTGCGTACTTACCACACTTTTCTTCTTCTTTCTTCCCTCTTTGGCCAAAATATTCCTCTTCTTCCTTGGATTTTTTCTTGTTGGATGGCTAATTCAAGAGATTAGGGAGGTTAAGGAGAGAGTTCCAATACTTTTATAAAGGATCGAGCAGAGACTTCGGCGTACTTTCTTTATATCTAAGCTCAGAACTTTCTTTTCCTTCCTCTTCTTCCTTCTCTTTTCCCTCTCATCCTTTCCTTCTTTCTTTCTTCAAAATGTCCGACCTTGTGCCTTTAAATAAACAAGGCAGCATTTTATGGAGAATTCTAGAGGTATATGCTTGGCATCATATCATTGGTTACTTTATATATGTGTTGTAATAATTCCATATTAATTCATATAATTATTGTAAAACTTCCATCTGTCCCCCTTTTTCTGTAATATATATAAAATAATCCAGATTATTTTTATGTGGGTCACAATGACCATTTTATCAATACAATTTTCATAATACTTGAAAAATTGGCAGATTTGTCACCAAATTTTAAAAATTTATATCTAATTGTTTAGATATCCAATTGGATTGGTTCCAAAGGCTATGTGACCCTTATTAAGCCTATTTTTAGGGGGGAAAATATAAAATTTAGAAAATTTGAAGCTTAACATTCCCAAAATTTTTATTTTCGAGATTTGCTCCAAAAAAAGTCAAATTCACTGGGAAAAATTTAAAAATTAATTTCTCCTTTTATACAACTCCAAAAATTTCATATGACATATAAAATTAAAGCTTATCATGTCTACTTTAATTCTGAAAAGTTTCAAAATTTTTAGAGATCATTTACTAATTTAACAATGCCACACAATCCAACTGCCTTGACAGGAAATGCACCAACTATTGTGTGTAACAACTTCTTTGCTATGTGTGGCCTTTATTGGCTTTATTTTGCCACTTTACATGCTCTTTATCATTACATAACATAAATTCTACATGATATGAAGTGACTAAAAATTCGGGACATTACACTTTCCTATAAGGATTGGGCTATATCAGGGATCAGTTTTGAGTCCTTATTTGTTCAACCTAGTGATAGATATTTTAATTGAACCTATAAAAGAGGAGATCCCTAAATGCATACTTTTTGCTGACGATATAGTTCTGTTGGCTGAATCCAGGGAAGAAATTAACTCTAAATTGAGATATGGAGACGGACTTTGAAATTGAAGGGCTTTTGTTTTAGTAGGAGAAAAATAGAATATATGCATTGCAATTTTGATAAGAGACAAGACAAAGGGAAGCGAAAGTTAAATTGGGGGGCCAAGTCATCTCACAAGTGACAAAATTTAGATATTTGAGATCAATTATACAACAAGATGATGAATTGATGGAGATGTCAATCACATAATTCAAACCGGATGGTATAAATGGAGAAAAGCTATTGGAGTTATTTGTGATCGTAAAATACCTAATAAGGTAAAAAGAAAGTTCTATCGCATTGCTATAAGACCAACAATGATATATGGTAGTTTGGGCTTTAAACGGACAACATGAACATAAAATGGGGGTAACTGAGATGAGGATGTTGAGATAGATGTGTGGTCATACAAGAAAAGATAAGATTCGTAATACTCATATACGCGAATGAGTTGGAGTGGCCTCTATTGAAGAAAAAATGGTAAAAAATTGTTTGAGGTGGTTTGGACATGTTCAGCAAAGACTATTGAGTGCTCCTGTGAGAAGGGTTAATCAAGAAGTATGAAGTCCTGTTAAACAAGGTCGAGGAAGGCCGAAACGAACGTTCAACAATATCATAGAGAAATACCTTTTAATTAATAATATATTGAAATCTATGATTTTTAACAGAGCACAATGGCGTCGTGCGATACATGTAACTACCCCACCTAGTGAAATAAATGCTTTGTTATTGTTGTTGTAGTATATTTAATGCACCATTTGGCGGGGAAAAAATGAACAAACTAACATTAAAAATAAAATTTTATAGTACAGTATTTCTAAAAATGAAAAATCAGCTTCCTAAATCCTACGTTTAATTAAAATGAAAAAGTAAAAAAATGATAGCTGGATTCCAAGGAGAATAAGTTGGCCAAAAATGTTTCAAGACTATCGCCCAATTTCTTAAAATTTGGAATAGAAGGCGAACGTCCTAATAGAATAGGATAGTGGTATTGAAGCCTCATATAAGCAGAAGGTCATTAAGAAATATTGATCATATTTTCAATTCGTACGTCATGACATACATGCGGGATTATAAAAAATAAAGTATATTTTTACTCCTTTAAATTTTACATAAAGTATATTCTTACTCCCTTAACTTTATAAAATATATTTTTGATCCTATATTTTAGATACCGTTAATGTTAATTACTAATGAAAAATATTAATATAGTAAATTCAAGTCATGACTATGTAGATAACAAAGCATATTTAAGTTCTAATTTTTTAATATAATATATTTATATTATTAAACTAAAATAAACCAACAAATCGTTGCAAATGAAATCAAAGTTTTACTATTTAGATTATTAAAATAATATATTTTGAATATTAAACTAAATTTTTTTAACACAATTGAGATTTTGATATTGACTATTTCATTAGGTTTTTAGATATTTTTTAATTTACACATTAAATTTAAGATTAATAGCATTTAATTATACAATCATCATTTGAGTTTGTTGCGTCAGCGTTTTCTGTTAGTAACATTATTAACGGTGTTAGAATTATACAACCAAAAGTATATTTTATAAAATTAAAAGATTAAAAGTAAACCTCATATAAATTAAGGGATTAAAAGGACCAAAAATATTATTTAGCCGACTATAAATATATACTATATGTTTTGGTTCTCTATTTGACTTTTTCGTTATATTATGCAAATTGCAAGAATATCCTTTGGATTACTAACTATTGTTTGGGTGGATTTCTGATTTTCTATTTATGATGTTAGCTGTTTTAATTTTTATGAATTATCATGTTGCTAAAAGGTTGGTGGATACGTCTCTACACTTCTACTCTAGTACTCCAAAAATATTTTGTTTAAGATGTTCTTTGATTAAAATTATGAAAAGATTGATAAATAGAAAACATATATTTTATATTAATGATCAAGATCAATTATTTAAATATGTCTAATATTAAAGACTGAATAGAGTATAATTTAGAAAAAAAATCACAGTGAGGTCTCAAGGACCATAAAAAATTACAAAAAAAGTTCCATAGAAAATTGCTCAAACAAAAAGGTCCCCATGAACTGCATTGTGATTAATTCTAAATGTGAAATTATTTTATTGTCCCTATTGAATAATATGTCTATTTTCATAAACCTCTGTGCCAATTTTGACAACTTTGTCTGCCTATTTTGACAAATGTATGTGTTTACTTTGACAAGTTTATTTTCCCACTTCGACAAGTTATAAAATAGCAAGTTAATGTGCCTATTTTCACAAGCTTCTGTGCCAATTTTGACAACTTCATCTGCTTGTTTTGACAAGTGCATTTGCCTGCTTTGACAAGTTCATTTTTCTATTTGGACAAGTTATAAAATGGTAAGTTAATGCACCTATTTTCACAAGTCTCTTTGTCAATTTTGACAACTTCGCTTTCTTGTTTTGACAAGTGCATAGGTCTGCTTTGACAAGTTTATTTTCTCACTTTGACAAGTTATAAAATAGAAAGTTAATGGAGGAAACAAAATAATTTCACATTTAAAATTAATCACAATGTAGTCTGTTGGGACCTTTTTGTTATAAAAAATTGTTATGAGACTTTTTTATAATACTTTATGATCCTCACAACCACACTGCGATTTTCTTGATAATTTAATATTATACAGAAATATTTTATTATAATTAATGAAATTATCTAACTTTCTTTATTAAGTCCAGAGTAGCATTCACATTAAGGCATGATTATTATATTTGTGTTGACATAACTATGAGTGAGTTGTAAGTGTTGTACCTTAAATTGAAAAATGCCACTTGGTTCACACGTTTTCCACTGATTATGAGGTGTTTGGAATAGTGATTGGAACTTCTAATTGTGCTTTTCAATCGTGATTTACGGTATACGAAGTAGCTTTTACGATTTACGAAGTAGCTTTTACTGTATACGAAATAAATATGTGGAGGAGTTTTATCTCGATTTACGTAAATCAAGCTTATAAAATAAGTCAAACCATTCCAAACCCCTTCTATATAAACTCCTAAGCCTTTGTGCTCACTGCTCACTGCTCTTCATTGTATCTGCGTCTCTGCCTCTGCCTCTGCCTCTGCCTCGCGTCGTTGTTTGAGTAAATTGGTAATGATTATTCAGCTTCATGCTTTCTTTTATATATATACACTTTTTCCTGTGTCATCCATTCTCTGTTTGTTTCTTTCACTGCATACTTTCTCCTTCGTCTTTCTACTCTCTCTCATAGCCCAGTACGTTTCTGTCCTTCGGTCCTTTCTTCTTCTTCAAGCCCGCTTCTCTTCTTCCTATTTCTTTGCTTTCACCATCTGCTTCATGCATGCTTCCATTATCTTCTTTTTCTTCAGGCGTACTTCACGAAGGCAACCGCAAGAAAACCATGGCGACTGGATCTGGTTCTTTTCTTCTTCAACCCCCATTGTTTTCAGCCCCCGATTTCGATCTACTCCTCCCCCTTCCTTCTTCAACCTTAGATTTGGACATGCTCTTTCTTTCTTTTGTTTTTTCCCCCTCCTCTTATCTGGATCTGGTGTTTTTAAAAGATCAACTCGGTCAACTCACCCAAGTTAATTCCGAGTCATCATGAGTTATTGAGTCAGCGCTGAGTCAGAAGCAACCCCCAGTTGGGGACACAGCAGGATCGGGTAGGTGCCCGGTTGGTTGGCTTCTGAGTCAAACGGGCAGTCTGATCCAGGTTTGATAACATTGGTTGTGACACACTAACACTAAATTTGCAAAATAAAGCAGGGACCCCCAAAATGTCAACATTGCAAAGTGATTTGGAACAAAACTCATCGCTCCACTTGGATCCTGCTGGCTCTTCTCATGCTGGCTCTTCACTTGGTGAGTCATCATTGGCATCTGGAGAACAATTAGGTGAGACAGAACAATCCTCACCAACAACAGACGAAGAATCAGGTGAATGAGTCCAAAAGCTCTTCTTATCATTTATGTCTCTTTTGTATGGACTAGAGTGCAACAGCCTCACTATTTTGGATCATTTCCAAATGTTTTTTCGCTGTTCTTTTGATTATTAGAATTTCCATGAAACGAAGAAAGAAAAGAAAAGAATTTACATTGAAAGAGTAACACTTTGATTCTTATCAACCAAAAATATAACTGTTTTTGAATTTTTTAATGATTTTTTAAAGATTTAAAATTCTAAAAAAAAGATTTAGGACTCTAAGTTTAGAGTTTAAATCTTTAAAAAATCATAAAATAGCTCCATTTTATTTTATAAAATATCAAAATGTCACTCATTTTATGTGAAATTTAACAATTAAATTAATTAAAAGAACCATAAAAAAATTTGGGAAAGGCCTAAAATTGAGGGAAACGCTTCTCTCCGCTCATTCGTCCGCTGTTGTCTTTTTCTCTAAACTATACCGTGAGTGTAAAATATGGGCTGAACTTTTTTTTCCCTAAAAACATGGTGTTTAGTATTTTGAAGTATTTTTCTAAAAGTATTTAATATCTTATAATATTTTTTAAGTAGCATACAGTATCTTAAAATAATTTTTGGTGTTTTTAACCTCTTAAAATATTTTTTTCAGTGCTACCCAATGTCTTAGTAGGCTAATTGTAATTTTACAATCTATATATTTTTTCAGCTCTAAAATTTAATCTAATTAATTAGATGTTATTGGAAAAATATTTTAGAGTGTGTGAAATCAATAAATCAGTATCCTAAGTTTTATGTGCACATTACTACTAAGGAAAATACATTAAAAGTAAAATTGTAGTCAGTTTTTTAAGACATTATTGGGTACAACTGAATTTTTTTTAAAGGGTTAAAAGTACCAAAAATTATTTTAAGATATTGTATGCTACTTAAAAAATATTTTAAGATACTACATACTTCCCGAAAAATACTTCAAAATATTAGTCACCATCTTATTTATTTTTAAATAAAGTTCATCCCATATTTTACACCCAAAACTACCAAAATGATGTAGTTTTGAGGAAAGGACAGCAGCGGACCGAACTGGGCAGATCGGAGAGAAGCCAGTTCCAACTTGAGAGGGCAACTGATAAGGCACAGCTAACACCCTGGCCCCTTTCAGATCAATATCTGTAAAAAAAAATATCGTCCCATTGTGTTAACAAAGGTTTGGTCTGAGAAGAAAAGGACTCGATATTACAGGTGAGGAAGAAGGATGGAAGGGGGATTTGTGCCATGCTATATGTGAGAACAAATGGAGTGATGCGGAAGCAATTCTGCAACAAAACCCTAAAGCCTTGACCGCTGTAATTAATGATACAGGCAGAACAGCACTTCATGTGGCTGCAATGTTTGGGCATGTAACCATAGTGGAGGAGTTGCTCAAAATCGAATCACTCCCTCCAGGATTCCTTTCAACTCTTGATTCTGAAGGTTATACAGCAATTGCATTGGCCTGTTGGTATAGTGGAAGCACTCAAGTTGCAAAATGCCTCGTAGACAAGGATAAAGACATACTTGGCATTCAAAACAAGAATAAATATATTCCTGTTACTCATGCTTTCTCAAATAATTATGTAGAAATGGGACGTTATCTTTATTCTGTCACTCCCTTGAAATGCCTCACTGGCATTCATGGTTCTAAGCTTCTTCATTTTTGTTTTAAAGCACAATGTTTAGGTACGTTATGTTATATCTATTACTTCTTTTTAATTTTTTTTTGATGCTGTATTCAACCCATGGCATGACTGTGTGTGTGGGGTGTGAATATATATATATGTATGTATATATGTATGTATGTATGCGCAGATATTGCACTGGATTTGCTTCAACGATGCGAAGAATTGCTTTCAGTGCCCAAGGATGGTGAAGGGTGGACGCCAATTCACGACATCGCATCTTTGAACACAGCTATCCTTAGCCCAAGCGAACTTGTTTTCTGGAAACGATGGATCTATAACTGTGAGAATAACTATTCTTTCCTTTCTTTTTCATTATAACGTGTTGATTTTGTTTATGTTATTTTCTCGCCTTTCTTTAAATTGTAGTACGCAGTATTACAGTAGACTATTAAAAACAAAAATTTGAATCAAATACATTTGATTAACATAGAGAACGTGTTTTTTCATATTTTGTTTTATCTTATCATCATCATCATCATTACTTAAATATTTTTTAACGACACGATGTTTTGTTGTTTCTTTGCCCATATTAGATATAAATAAAGCTTCAGCCATAGCTATGAATCATGTTTATGTAGACATCCAACAAGAAGATATAAGTCAAGAAGATAAAGCAAAACTTACTCACCCAGGTAACTTTTGCATTGCTTTTTTAAAAGTAGTAATAATATCTTATAGTTAAGTTGTATCAAGGACTGTGACAATTTTGCATTTATAGATGATTGATCAAAATAATGGTAGGGAATTGTACTCAACAATAAGTGGAAACTATTCCCTTTGATTAACAGTAGTTTATCTCTTCAATACAATATTTATATTTTAACATTTGTTTAAAAGAGGGATAAAAGATTTGGTCTTAATTAACAGGGCAAGGTTTACTACCAAGGCTCATCACCTCCACCTATAATTTTGTAGGTATAGATGCTAACTTTCATATCTCATCAAAGAATTAGGCACTTGTTCAAGCTTACTCTTAGTTCTCATAAATTAAATTAAACCAACTAAAAGATCAATTTGTGACGCGTAACAATCTAGGAGTTAAGAAACTACGAGAGCTAAAGCTTCAGCATGCACAAGCAGATGTCCTTCTTGGCCTTGTTTGTAAGAATGCAAGGGAAGCTTACCAAAAGGGAGTTATGTATGAGGCTTTAAAACTTGCAGCTAAAGAAGGGAATGCAGAGTTTGTGTTTCAAGTATCAAACGTAATTCCAGAGATTTTCACCAGTCGAACGTTTCTTTCATGTTTCAATGAAGCTCTTGATTATCGACAAGCTAGGGTTTTCAACCTTATCCATGGGCTTCGGTTCAAGAATGTCGTCCTAAATTCTATGACTACTAGGAGTGGAAATACCATGCTGCATAAGGCAGCTATAAAGGCTCCTGATCACATTCTTAATCGCATCTATGCACCTACACTGCGAGTGCAAAGGGAATTGCAATGGTTTAAGGTTAGAGAATAAAGACGTATTAATTTTTGAGCTATAATCTCTTGCAAGATTGAATCTACTATAATTAAGTATTGCATAAGAATGTGAAATATAATGCAATACTTCTTTGAAACAAAATGCAGGAGGTGGAGAGTTTAATACCTCCAAAACATAGGGGATTTCGAAACAATAATGGCAAGACAGCTGAAGAATTATTCAGAGAAAGTCACCGAGAGTTGATGAAGGAAGGAGAGAAATGGATAAAGGCCACAGCATCTTCTTGTTCAGTTGTCGGTGCGTTAATTGTGACCATGATGTTTGCAGCTGCTTTTACTGTTCCAGGAGGAAATGATCAAAATCTTGGATACCCATTATTCATCAAACAACCATTTTTTAAGGTTTTCATATTCGCAACCATATTATCACTTCTCTCTTCTACAACTTCGGTTTTAATGTCTCTAGCAATTTTAACCTCTCAATACTCAGAAGAAAAGTTCCTCAAATCCCTACCTAGAAAATTGATTTTGGGTCTTTCTTTTCTTTTCATCTCCATTGTATGCATGATGATAGCATTTCTTTCTGCCATTCATCTCATGATGAAGCATACAAACTACTCATGGAGTATCCTTCCCTTTATTATACTTGCAAGTGTTCCGATCTTCCTCTTTGTGCTATCACAATTCCCTCTTCTTCTTCACACTTATGTTTCTACGTATGGAAATATCTTTGACAGGAAAGTGAAGTCTTGGCCGTGAGATGGATCTGTAATTGATATGTATAGTACCACTTTGTTCTTGTATTATTTGAATAATTACGATTTAATGTTTCTTGTCAATTACATTGACAAGGTCTTTTAAAAGGAAACGGATCTGTGGCATTGAAATTTACCTTTTTTTTCAATTGAATGACATTCAGCAATCATGATGTTTCAAATTTCAATTTAACACGTGGTGATTCTAACGGAAAGGATTATAGCTGCTCATGCACAAGGTCTCAAATTACAATTAATTGAATATAAAAATACTTGGTTATGACACAGTACAAAATGCTGGATAAATAGCGCATGTTTTGCATTTATTTGACTAATGTTACAGCTACCAATTAAATTATTTTATTTAAAAAATAGAATGTTCTGTAGCACTTACCTAACAAAATGCTAGGGCTAGTCTTTTTTAATTTAATTTTTTTTTGGAAAAAATAATTACCTTCCATTGTGCTTCCTTAACTGCTACAGAAGGTAATTATTTTTTAAAAAAAATAATGAAATAGATGGAGCTCTTAAGAAGTGCTACAAGTGCTTTTTTAAGGGAAAATCATGCTTGAGACATATGCAATTGCCTTCAATTTTTAATTTGGTAGCTATGTGTATGTTTTCTTTTTATTAAATTCTTTAGTTTAATCCTGTTAGCATAATTACCTTATGTACATGGGCTAACAAGGCTAACAGTGCAAAGTTATAGTGTTTAACGGTGCTAATAGAGTAATTGGATGATTTAATAAGAAGAGAAAATAACACAGGAGCCAAATAAAAAATTGAAGGAAAATACGGGTACCTCATGAATTGATTTCCCCTTTTATAAAAATATATTTAATAATTTTTAGTGCTTCCCCTAGAAATCGCTACAACTTGTTTTCTTTTTCTTAAAAAAATAAATTATAAATTGATTCTATAGACCTTCCTTGGCAAAACAACATAGGTTAATTAATTTTTAAAATATAAAATAACTGTAACACTTTCTTAAACAAGAACTATATAAAGTTAATTATTTTCTTAAGAAGAAATAAAATAGTTGTAGTACTTCCTTATAGAAGTGCTATCGATAACATATAGAAATTAAATTCATACATTTTAGCATATTTTAACCATTCTTTCACCTTATTTTTGGACCGAATTGTGTATAATCTGGATAATTATATAGGGAAATGTACATAAAAATAATGATAGCAAATTCATGGAAATTACTGTTTTAAATGTGAATATTTTGGCTGATTGGGATTAATTGAGAAGCTTATAAATTTTTCTTTTTGAATAGGGGGATTGAGCAGAAACTCAACAGAAATTACATCGATGAGTTCTCCTCTCTTCTCTATTTGTCCTTCACGCTCCCCATTTTGCATCCTTTGATAACATAGACAAACTTTTAGCTTCAAGTTCAATCCAAGAGACTTTTAAGTTTCTTTTATGATTTATGTAACATCCTGAAAATTTAGGAAGCAGCATTCCCTAGTATGTGTGACTAGTCGGTGAGACATACTTGTGTCTGTGTATACTTGGTGTCACTTTAATATACATACATAAAGTGGCTTTTGCTTGGAGCTATAGAAAAATGCCACCTAGCTTCCTTATGAAATATGTGACCAATTAGTGAGGTGAAATACACCGGTATAGGTGTGCACATGATATTTTCAGGGTAAACACAACACCTTGTATTTTTGAAGGAGACATACCGGCACAGACACTTGGAAACTCTCTGAGGCTTGTGGCACCAAATTGTGCCACAAACAAGGACACATGGTGCCATCTTGAAGACATAGACACATATGGCATGATTCTGGGAAGCCATGCATAAAGTAGCTTTTTATAAAGTAGCTTTAATAAAGTAACTTTAATAAATTTGTTTTTGGGTTGTTTTACTATTAAGACGCCACATACACCTTTTGCTTTATGCCTAACTCTTTCTTTTGTGTTGGACCAATGGTATGGCACTACCTAGTCCTCATTTATCATATGTTGGAATTAGCTGGGACAACTCGCCGGCCTCTGGTCAAGCCACGTGTCCAACCTTCTTGAGCACTACATATAGAAGCCAGATGAAATCATTGGACTCTTCTCCCCTGACCCATTAAAATCGCCCAATTGGAAGAAAGAGGGGGAGATAGAAATTTTAAGTGGTGCGCCAGGCACCTTATGACTTAAATACTTGGGACACTTGTCCAAACATCCTGACACCTCTCATATACTCTATAGTATTCTGTATGTATGTTTGTGCCATCCATATATTCATTTCATGAATATATACTATATGCGTGAGAAGCTTTCAGCATTGTGTTCAGCATTGTACCAGGGCAATAAGACCCTGGATAGGGCCGTAAGACTGGGCGGTACAATTTATTGTTCAGTATTATATTAGGGCAATAAGACCCTGAATAGGGCTGTTAGACTGGGTGATATAATAAGGCAGTAAGACCCGAGAGTATAAGTTTACATGGGGTAGTGACCTTGAGTAATAAGACCTGAGCTGGGCAGGGACCCAAGGTTGTAAGAACTAATGCACAACTTGTATGGGGCAGAGGCCCTGGGTAGTAAGGTCGGAATACCAAGCACTGTGGTAATGGACCAGTATGTCATTTGATTGTGTTATGATGTATGCTGAATATTGTTGTCATATGTGCCGATGATGTTATGACTTGTTTAACATGCTTTGTGAACTTGCATATTATGTGATTGATTGTTGTTACTACTGAGATTCTCACGAATTTCACCCTTTACAAATAATTTACATACAACGAATGCTTGTGGCTCGAAGGGAAAATAGGTAAGCATTAATGAGTAAAGCATGAAGACAAAGGATAAAGATCTTTGTTGGTTATGTATCTATTAATGTCGTTTGTATTGTATTTAATGTAAAGACATACTATAGTGTATCAGTATACTTCGGAATTTGGTGGTATCAGTACATATAGTAATGTTACAAGTACACATAATAGTAGTATCAATACACGTTGTAGTGGTATCAGTACCTAAGTATTAGTATCAATGATATTAATGAATGGTGGTATTAGTGTACATAGTGGTGGTACCAGTACCCAAATTGGTGGTATCAGAGGTACCAGTGTATATAGCGGTATCAGTACCCGAGTAGTGGTATCAATATTGATATTAATGAGTAGAGAAGTACTCTAATAATGATAACTAAGGTTAAAGTTTGATGAGACATGATGAAGAGTGAACCACTATAAATTTTTTAAAAGTTTAAATTTTTTCAGAAAACCTCAGAAAATCGGCTTAGTAGTTTTAAATTCATTGTGTAATAATTCATCATATCACGTTAAGAATAGGGGATTTACAATTTCTCAATATGGGATAAAAATCTAAGTTCACAATACATACTCATAATTTGCTTATTGCCTAGGAATTGGAATTTCCATCGCATCCATGTGATTATGCACTTCAACAATTGCCATCCTCAATTACTTTGTCAGTAATTACAACACTGTTGAGTTCTTTCTACTTTGTCTATTTCCTCTCCTTCCTTTTCTATTCATTCTCATCTTCTCAATTTCCACCCCTCCGTACGTCTTGATAATTTGGTATTAAAGTCTGGTTTTTAAAACAAAAAAATAGAAGAAAAGCTAGCACACAAAAAATTGGTGAAAAAACAATGACTATGTTATGAAAAATGAGAAGAATACAAGTGAAAGTTGGGATGAGAGAGATGAGCAAAACAAGAGAGATTTGGAGGTTGAAAAGAGAGTGATTCTTATTACATTGCTTATTACAAATGTGTGTACATGCCTATATTTATAGGACCCCAATATTGAAGACTAACCCTATAAGTTACAATACATAAAGAGGACAATTAAGCAATATAATTGTACCATTAGATGTTATAGAGAATAAAAGTTAGAAACTCTTCAATTTGGGGGTTACAAGTTATGATTCCATTTAATATGGATGGGAGGTGAAGAACTTTGAACATCCATACAATCATAATATTTATAACACTCTCCCTTATATGTCCTTAAGAAAATATTGTACCTCACTAAAACATTACTATGAGAAACTCATTGGGACAAAAACCTAATGAAGGAAAAAGAGTACATAATACATATTGAAACTGCCTCGTTAAAAATCTTACCAGGAAAACCTTGTAGGACAAAACTTTGGTTAAGGAAAAGAGTACAACATGCTATTTACTCCTCCTGATGGTGATAATATCAAGTTTACTTTTTCAAAGTAAAATATCATTTTTACTCCTCCAGATGATAACATCATTTTTACTCCACTTGACAACAATATCACCCTTTGTCATTTTATTTTAATAGTGTACTGATTCCTAACGTTTATTATCTCTAACATCTTTTCAAGCATATCTTCTGGATATATCTGAAAATCACTAAGATATACTTGCACCTACATATTCAATTTGTTCTGAACAAAATGATATCATATAATATGTTTATAGAACTATCACACCAAATATTATTTTTGTTATCCATTGCGTACGTGCAAGAACTAATTTTTATGAATAAAATCATAATAAACAAATATTAGCATGATGCATAAATATACTAATAAACTATAAGGTACTTCTGGACTATTAAATTCAATATATTTTTGCAAGCAAAATCACCATAGCAAAAATATATGATTTTGAAATTATTGAGGCATTCAATAACTCAATCAACAAGTCAAGTAAAATATAAAATTACTCATTTTTCAATAAATTATATAGGCTATTATTTTCAAACTAGAATAATATTTTATCTATAAAATGATTCTCTTGTATATGCTTATAGCATTTTAGATACTTCAAGAATTCTCATATAAATTTCACTATTTAATGAGCCATATTTATAGGTTGTATATAATAATATCTAACATACACATAATTTTATTTTCATATGCTGCCAGAATAGTAATATATGCAAAATTATTGTATCCACCATAAAATAATATGCCTCATCATAGTCTTTATTACCATTTGTAAAATCTTTATTTTCATTTTAATATTTATATATTTCATATTTCAGCAGGAATTGCAAGTCTATAATTTTCACATATTGAAATAATGTAACCCTATTTTCACTATGTCTTTTTCCCTTTTAACTTTCCTTTTGGCCAATCACTATTCTGTCTACTTGCAAGATAGACTTATGCATAAGATTCTCACTTGATCACGTGAAATTATTATCAAGACCGTTGTCAACAACTTATCTTTTTGGTTCCATTTTTTCTATGACATAATTCATTAAGACCTCTTTATTACTTTTAGGTGCCTAAACCACTTTTGTGGCTCTTGCAATTAGTTATGTCTTTGCCTGTTCTGGAGTACCGACCCCTCAATATGATCATCTTGATTATTTGCTCCTTCCTCTCATACTTCGGCCATGTCTCACTTTCATTTATGCTGACTAGAGAATTTTTAGCTGGAATATGAGATCTAAAAATTCTCATTTAGGTTAGTAATTGCATCTGAAAAATACTAAGCGATATTTCATGAATGCAAAACCTGATGAACTTCTGGTTCATAATGCTATATTTGAGGATATATACTTTAATAGTAATAATGCATTCCTTTTGTTCTTTTTTCCAACTACTCAATTTCTCCCCCTCATGTTGGGAAAACTTTGTTGAATAACAATAAACTAATCATGCATTATAAGTCTCTCCTAAATCTATTTGTTTTCATTAGAAACATCATTTTGCTTCATTTAGAGAGAAACAATAATAAAGAAGGAGATTCTTACCCAACAATTTTATCCCAACTTTCTTCAAATATCCAAATATTCATCTATGTGCATTGTGGTAGATTAATTGGAATAAACATTGCACATTCAAACATTTAATATGGAAAATATATGGCTCCTGACCAAAAGCCAATTTTACCGAGAGAATTTTGTTGGCTCATATCAGTGTGCAATGTGTAAAATTAAATATACCAACACTGAAATAGAAATTTTGTTCTCATAAGTATTGGTCTAGCTCAGCATTTATGGAGGCTTCAATGAATGAATTGTATAATTTTAAAATTGTGTGCTTCACATAATAATTTATTCAAACATTCTTGCAAATTTTATGTTGCAGACTAATAGTAATCTCACATGTAACCATCTTATAGATGCATCTATCAAATTTATGGAATACTTATATGGTTTACATACTGTAAGACCTCGCTTCATTATTGATATTGCTCAGAGTAGCATTATCATAGCTCAGTGGGCACATAGAAATGACATAAATATACTAATATATTGAAACAATATTGCTTGATTATATACAGAATTCCCCATAGGGTGTACAGAACAATAACAGACCTTAAACAAATAAAAAGGTCTTCAGATAACCAACGCCTCATCTCATACTAGCCCAGAACCTCCAATTTTTGAAAATTACTGTTCTGCCTTTCAAGCCACTGCCTGCTGCTTGAAATTTTATACATTTATGGAAAGGGTGAGATTCGGAGAATCTCAGTAGTAACATACTTTCAAAACATATAAAATGCGAAAATAGATATGCTATATCATGTCATGTAAGATGATCAAAACTATGTGTACACTTGCCCAAGGTCAAACTACATGTTTGCCCCTTGGTCTACTTGGCTCCCCTGTTGGGTCCCTAACCATAATTTGGCAAATTGGTGAGTCTAGGACACTAGCTCATGTTACATAGAATGACTTTAAACATATAAATAATCACATAAGATATGCAAGAAGAAGTTACTACCTGGAACGTGCCCTTTCCTTGCCTGTCAATCGGTTCAGTTCCGTCTTCGGCTCAGGCTATCGGTATATCCTAAAATTATAAATTTAGGATACATCATTTATTATTTATTCATAACTCATTCTAAACTCATTGGGCCCGTTTGGTACACTGGAATTGGTTTTGATGGATATGGATATGGAAATGGAAATGGAAATGGATATGGATATGGAAATGGAAATGTGGTTTAAAAGTGTGTTTGGTATGTACATGGAATTCAAATATTATTTTTATTTAATATTTATATTTAAAATGTAAAACTACCAATATGCTAATCTAAGAAAGTGGAATGAGATAAAACAATTGTTACTAAACCCGGACCGGACATATTTTTTTTAATAAAAAATTATTTTTATTTTTTTAAAAAAAAATTCATATTAATAAGACTAAAATATTCAATTTCTCACCGGTTTAACCCTGATTTAGCTCCAGTCTGACCCACTAACCTTTGACTTAGTACTTTGACTGCTCCAGTTAGGTTTTTTTTAATAAAAAATTATTTTTATTTTTTTAAAAAAAGAAATTTCATATTAATAAGCCTAAAATATTCAATTTTTCACCGGTTTGGCCCTGGTTTAGCTTCGGTTTAACTCTGATCTGACCCACTAACCCTTAACCCAGTACCCTGACCTAGATTTAGGTACATGGAATTGCAAATCTTTGCTTTTTAGGTGGAAGCCAATTTGATGGAATTGGAGAGATTTGGCTTCCACATGGAATTGCAAAAATTTCCAATTCCATCATACCAAACAAACTTAAGCATGGAATTGATTTCCAATTCCAATTCCATACCCCCCAATTCCATCATACCAAACATGCCCATTGTGTTGGTTATCTTGAATCAAAAATACAAAATTACTAAAATACCTCTGGGAACCCTGTCTACGCCCCTTTGTACCCGGTCAAATTGTACTATTCTAAAAATCATGACTCAGCCTAATCCTACACAATTTTGTGTGTAGAATCCATTTTTGACCTCAGATTAGTCAAAATCAGGCCCAAATTACGAAATTACCCTTGGCAGCCCCTAACATAGGGTTTTAAGGGTAGTTTGGTCATTTTGCATTCTAGGGCTTTTCTCACTTCGCATTCTACATGAACCCTACACAATTTTCCATTCTAAACTCAATGGAACCATAAAATTGATGAAATTTCAGACCAAACAGGACGAAAATGCCCCTGGACCAGATCTGAAAAATTAAGGGAAAATGTTGTTTCTTGATTCTAAATCCATAAACCTCCTTCTTTTCACCTCTAATCACTTGTTTAACCCATTAAACAATAATTGAACATGATTTGGGAAAATTGTGGCGGCATTTCCCCTTAGGGTTTCATCTTCCTAAATTTACAAAATAAAGGAAACAAAGCCAAATCAACCACCAATCATCATCAACAAGCAAGAATCAACAAGAGGAGCAAGGTTTATGGCTTTACCTTTGATTTCTCTTCTTTCTCTCTTTAGGTGCCACCTCTCTCCTCCATCTTGCTCTTGTTTTTGGCTTGCTAAACATGTATTTCAAGATGGCATAGAGATTAGAGGAGTGTTGGCATGAAGAAGAAAGCAAGAACAAGTGAAAAATCACCTAGAACTCACCTTGTTTGCCTCTTGATCTTTGCTCTTCACTCTGCCTTTCTATTTCCATACGAACTCTCTCTCTCTCCTTGGATGCCATGCTTGGACGAAATGATGAAGAAGGGAATGAGAAGATGAGAAATTAATTAATATCTAGCTTGCTTTACACATGCTTGCTTGTGATTGGTCATTAACTAAGATTACTTTTAGTTGTAATTGTTGACCAAATTCATCACCTCTTGAATTATGTTGGACTAAGTAATTAAATTCCTTTTTCTCCTTGCTAGCTGACCATATTGCTCCCCAAGAAAAGGGAAAAATATCAGCTTCTTGCTTTATTGGTTAAAATGCCCATACATTTGTTTTCATTTTCGCACTTGAGGAAAAACTGGGAAGAATTTTCATCAAACTTTGAAAATTCATAAATAATTGTATAGATATCTAATTGGGGTGGTTCTAAAGTCTATGTGACCCTTATTAAGTCTAGGTTTAAGGAAAAATATAGTATTTAGCCAATTAGAAGCTCAACATTCTCAGAATTATTGTTTTTGGACTCTGCCACTGAAAATCATCAGTTTCACTGGACTAATTTCAAAAATACATATCTCTTTGTGTACAGCTCCAAATGGCTTATATGACCATTTTGAAAATTTTGAAAATTTTTAGAAATCATTTGTCTATTGAAACATGTCACATAATCATGACTGCCACGTAGAGAAACACACTGGAGGCAAATTTCATTTGGGTTCCCAACATAGTCTTGTTGTGTGACCACTCATTGTCTTGTTTTGTCACTTAATGTGCTCTTTAATGCACCATTTTATTTCCCTTTTATGCCACCAAAGGTGTTAAGAATTGTAGGGATTAAAAGCATGCCTTACTGGGACACTTGCTAAACTGGAGCTTAGCAGTCCATTTATTGTAGGCTTATTTTCAATTCTCTTGTCCTAAAATTTGGGGTGCTACACATGCTACTTAAATGAGGCCATATATTTCAGTTTAATATATTTCCAGAAATGCGGAGATAGATCCATTCTAAATCATAACTAATGATACTCTCATGATCAAATTTCTTTGAGAATAAGTAGCACATAATAATTCTTGAATTATATAATATGTTGGTTATTCATTAGGAATCTTTTGGTTCTTCAATGGATGTCAATACATAATCTTCAATAATTTGTTACATCATATTTGTGACTTGGACGATCAAACAAGTCATGAAAACAATATATTTGTTTGGATCAATAAATTTCTAGTTTACTTAACCAACAATAAACTTTTTAATTTCCATAACATATTGATTTGAAATTTTAATCTGACATCAATTTTTGGAAAATGAATTAGGCTCTGAGGGGAGGTATAGGGATTTTCAATATTAATTCACACTTGCATTTTAACAGTCTCCTCCTCAAGTGTGGTCATATAAATATAATTCCCTTATTCTTATATTTTAAAAATGGTGACTAGTATATAGAGGGTCATTCACTTGTACTTGGAAGACCAAATGATTCATAGTTCATATATAATAATGGATTTTAATCCAATCAGGCTATCACCTTTAGACCCTTTAATGAATCAAAGTTTTGGTGTAAATCTATGGGTCATAAATTTTCATTATCAATTCTTTTGCCCATTGGAAAAAAACTATATTAGTTCTTCACGAACTATATCAATTTTATTACAAATAATTTTTTTAGGAACTAACATATATTATTGCATTTCTATGTAACTTCATTACTACTCATTAATAATAATATACTTTACTTAGAGAAATATTAAGAGATTTATGATAAAAATGCATAAAGATCACATTGCAATGATGTGTGATGTTTAGAGGATAAAATGAAATGAATAAGATTAATTTGAGAGGAATGTAAAGACAAGTGCTCTGTAAAATAATGAATAATTATAGTATTTATGGTCTTATTTTAAATTTTCCCAACTATTTAAGCATGTATGAATTTGACTTGCAATATATACTAGACACACATAACAAAATATTTTCCCAACAAATCAAAATCGACTATTCATAATGAACATAAATGTATGATTTTTTTTCATATATAAATGTCACATAAAATCAATCTAATTCCAATATATATGTGTGTGACCAATAATTCATCATCTTGAAGAACAAAATAAGAAATGAACCCAATTTGAAGAAGACATTAAAAAGCTTTGAGACTTTAGTAAGGTTTAGAATAGGCCATCAATGATTCCAATTTTAATAAACCTATTTGCTCAAAATGTTAAGAAAAAATCGCATTAAAATTTCTATTTTGTGTACAAGCATATAGAGTGACTCAATGCCCTAAGAAGAAAATACACTCTTTATTTGGACTCCATTAATATCCAATTAGCTAACATCCTGAGAAAAGAATGTTAATTATGTGCAAGAAAAAACTCAGTAGGAATAATTCATCTAATAGTAAAATCATACGAGAGCTCCATATATATTGAATCTAAGCAAGATGTCTAAATAAAGACAATCAAATCACATGTGATGAGAAGCAACATCTGAGATTTAGAATGTGATCAACCATATATCAATCCTTAGAGAGAAAGATAGGGGAAACTACAAATACTTAATAACTCTGAAAATCATGAACTAGAAGACGCAGATAGATACTACAGTATGCACAAGAAAACTGAGAGAAAATGAATCAAATGGAGTTCTGAGTTTGCATAGGAAAATTTCATATCTCAAAGTAAAATCGATGCAGAATAAATCATAAAGTAGCGCTCTAGACTATCTATCCAGGAGGACAATGTCGCTTATTGAGGCAATGTAACAGACTAGTAATCCAAAATTTATATCATATTCACGAAGAAGCAAATAATACCATGCCCTTGTACATCTATACTCAAGAAAACTAGGAAGGTGAAAAAGGCAAGAGAAGAGATTGAATTTCCATCCGTCCCCTCTCCACCATTCCTCTTCTTCATCTGAAACATGATTCAATGTCTGATCCTTAATACATGCGTCCTTGTATGACCGTTTAATCACCTCAAGCCAAAATGGTTGTAAAGGCCATGCCATTTAATTATTAGAACTACAATATGGTAATTTATCCAATAATCATTATAAAAAGTAGTGGAGCTTTTGGCAATCTAATAAAAAAATTTGAGGGTATTATGGCTACTGGCCATTTAATAATATATGAAATTATAAGATAAAATATAACAATTTGATTATCACAATAAGAGAAAAACAAATGGAAATCATTGTACCTCAATATTATAAATAAGAATATTCAGTTACCCATTAATTAATAAGATAACTACGTCCTATAAACACATGGTAATAGAAAATTATATTTAACATAAAAAAATAAATTGAAGCACGGGATCATTATTAAAGCAATGGCAAGAGAAACCAATAACCCAGAGAGCCACAGTAAAAAATAACATCAAGTTCCAGTCAACCATATCACTCATGATAACTACATAAAGGTGTAAGATTTACCTTCAGCCAATTGTAATTTATGAGAGTGTCCAGGATATATGCCATCAGGATATCTTCATGCAACGAACAAAAATTTACAAGTTTTAATAAGATGTCATGAACTTATTCAGTGGAGTTACATATTGATAATGTGTTATGAAAAATGATAAGAATATAAGAGAGATTTGGGATGAGAGAGATGAGCAAAACAAGAGAGAGTGATTCTTATTTCATTGCTTATCACAAATGTGTGTACATGCCTCTATTTATATGACCCTAATATTAAAGACTAACCCTGTGAGTTACAATACATAAAGAAGACAATTAAGCAATATAATTTTACCATTAGATGTTACAAAGAATAAAAGTTAGAAACTCTTTAATTTGGAGGTTACAAGCTATGATACTATTTAATATGGATGAGAGATGGAGAGCTATTGACATCCATACAATCATAATATTCATAACATATTTAACACAAAGGCTTTGAGTGAATGTAAGGTAATTAAGACTTTGGCCCACATACAACAAATATATATGACATTGAAAACTTTAAGCGACAGTATGACTCTTACAATTTCAGTGGCCATGAAAGAAGTCTCACTTTGACAAATTTATGTAGCAATTGTTTGTTCTTAACATTTAAGGTATAATATTAAAAAAAATTATAAAATACTATGTTAATCTTGATTATATTATAAAATTTATATTTCTCATATGTCCAAAATTCATTTTAGGTACTAATCTTTGGGTGACATCTTTTTTAAAAGAGGGAATGGGGAGTTAGAAAAGAAGTTACAGTAGAAAAAGATCTAAGCATAATGTTAATATCCTTGCAAACAATATTGTGGTGGTCTCGAGCAATACTTTGGGTGTTGATGCTCAGGTTGTTAGTGCAGATGATTTCCAAAGGTCTCTGATCTTGAAGTAAAAGATCCTGATGAATATGCATCCAATGGAGAGTTGCTCTAAGGCAAAGGAGGGGGAATGATGTATTGAGATTCCTTTTTCTAACAGAAGTGCCATAAAGGGGAATTAAACCTGTAAATCAAAATGTGGCATATATATTATCTTCTTTCTTTTCTTTTGTGCAAGATTAGAGTCCAGTTATCTATAGACCTAGGTTGATGAATTTTTTCCTACACCATGCTATTTGGTTTTTTGGAAGGAAAAACTATGCAGCTGCGTTCAACCTTACTAATAATCTCTTTGACAACCAATTATAGTGACAAAGAGACCTCGTGATAAAGAATCATAGTCCTTTTGTGCCACAATATAATGTATTTATGAGAATGATTATGCCATGTAAAAAGAATAAATTATCATCTTCATAAAGCTGTTGCATAGTCATTTTCAACCAAGTTTAGAATGAAATCCGATCAAAAGCATCAAATCTAATCTAATAGAGAGACAACCAAAACAAATTGATCTTGCAAATGGATAGGAGATGAAGAGATAGTCAAGTGTTTCCTCTTGGTCACACCCAAAAAGACAATAGCCAGATGTATTGAGATGATTTTCCTTTAACATGTCAGAAGAATGCAATACCTTACAAAGAAGCTTCCTAATGAATAGCAATGATTTATAGGGAATTGAGATTGACCATAAAAACTTCCAAAAAGAACTATTAGCTAAAGATGATGAATGAGAGTCTAACAAAATTTTAATGAAACCATCTTTGGACTTGTAAATGCATGAAGAATTGCCTTTCCAGATAAAGAGTCTTCATCAAATAAGAACGATATTGAAGTTGAAATAATTTTATTAGCAATCATATATGGGATTATTAACCTCTAGGATTTCATGCCATTTCAACACATTTTCCTCAAGTTTTATACATTTTTTGATGCATTTGTGCATATTTTGAATAGTAAAAGATAGAAAAATGTGTTTGGTGTTTTGGTTACACACTATTGCTTAATTGTGCATATTTTGGATCCTAACCTCGTTAATTATAAGCTTCTAGGGTTTATTCTTTTTCAAGGTATATTCTGGGAAAATAATTGAATATTTCAAATCACTTTGGGATGTTTTGGAAGCACAAATTGAGGCCAAATCATGGGAAGAACACATAATTTATGATAAAAAAACTCATTTTTTCCATAGGCAAAATGAGCTACAACATACTATCTATTAGCTGCAACCAAATTCAAAACAGAGGCAAACTCGACTGTAGCTCACTGACAGTAAAATACACAACACCAGTAAAGAGGAAAAATTGAGGGATTTAAAGGCAAGAACTCATTGCAGGTTGCCATTCTGGATTTCTTGGGAGCAATTTGGAGCTTCTCAGGTTTGGTTATTCAAGTAGAGATTAAGCTAGGATTTGAATATTTGAAGAGATTTGAGATTTTTTTTGGTTTATCTTCTCCATCTTAATTTCGTTCCTTACTTTATCTGATTTTGCTAGTTTATATTTATTTTTCCATGGGTTTTATAAACATGTGTAGCTAAAGCTTTGATTCTAGGATTATTTTGAACCATTTTATGGATTAATTACTCATTTCCCCTTTATATTTGTGATTATTGATATGATATTGTCTTGAGTTTACTCTATGCTTAATACTTCTTGTTGATTTCCTACCATTGATATTGTTGGATTCACTTGATTGATGCTTGAGAGTGCTAGGTTGTAGAACTTGAGTTTTGTTGTGTCAAAACTTGAAATTTGTGAATTGGATGGATGGTTTTGTTAATGTAAGAAAATACAAATAAAAGAGAGGTGTACCAGGTCGGGTTGACGTAACTAGAAGTAGAGCTCACGTAATGGATTAGACTATAAGAGTCTAATTGGGTTTGCATAGTAGTGCACAAAAATAGAAGAAATACGAAAGATGAGAAGAGAGAGTGCAAGAAGATTCAATTTCTCTAGATTTAGTTCCAATGCTAGGTGGAGGCCTCTATTTATAGAGTCCCGGAGAGCCCTTTCTTGTTACCCATTAGGCTACATTAAATCCTGCAATAACTCCTCATTGATTTACTCAATCAAGAGGCTGCTCTTCCAAATCAAAATAAATGTTGATTTGGTTGATTAATCACACATAAGTATGATTCCATCAGCAATAATTGTTGACTTATTCTCTTCTTCATTTGATTTAGGTTTTTCCCAAACAAATAGTCCGACCCATCAAGGGCAGACTCAGAACCAAAGTCTAACATCTCCCATTCATACTTGATAGGCCTCCCATAGTGCAATTCCCAATTTCTCTTATTTCATACTTAGTATCTGTTGTGGTTGCGTGGGCATAAAGTCTTCACGAGATTTTGGTGCTTTTGATACTATAAATCCTTTCATAGGATCAGTATCTAAGGACACCTATTATGTATCTATAAATTGTTGTGTCATATACCCTAGGTTTGTCTATAAACTTAACTCATAGCATATCTAATCCCTCTAGAGTTAATCTTGACTTAGATTGCTTACCCATACGCAAGATATTCATACTTATTGGTCTTTCCTATGACCTGTAAGGGACATGTCACAAATGCCAGCGCGATAGTGTATTTCAGGATAAGCCTTTCCTCTTGACTAAACTTCAGTCCATCTTGATTTGGTCGCTTTCCCAATTTTTACTCGTTTGATCGAATCATATGTGATCAAAGAGTTTCAACTAAAGTAGCCAACGCCAAATCAAGATTTCCTAATTTTGCCTAAGTTCTAAGGGCATTATGGAAGGATTTCTCCTTCCTGGGCTTCACACCATAGTGGATTAGGGATTTTTCCACCTACGTCCTATGTTGCTGTCTTATTCTCAAACACATGCAGTATGAATTGCATGCTACGATGATTGATTAGTGGTGTATGTCGATTTCATCTTACTTTTCATCATATAGACATGAGTTCAAAATGTACTCAACATTTAACTAGAATCCCCTTATTCCCTTTTGCAATCTCGTTTGAAAAAGGATTCTTTGCTCAGCTAATAGATCTAATGATACTTCTATTATTTACACTTCGATCCATTTTCTATATGAATCTCATCTCAATTGGACTGAGGTGACTCAAATGCAAAGATTTTTCTTGACCATCTAATGATGATCCTTTGCTCGTCTTACCTTCCCATGTCCCTTGCGAAGACGTGAGAAGACGATTGTTCATATGAGTGAACCAACCCTTTTTGATCTTTACGACATACTAAATTGCATACCTTACGCCTATGCTTATACATGCAAACACATGTTTGAACTTGAAAATACATCATGTTATTGCTCAAAAGAAAATTTGTTTAATACATTATATTTTACATATGCCTAAAGCTCTTACATGTTTGCCAAAAGGATTTTTAGCTATGGGCTTCATAAGGGGATCAACTAGCATTTAGTGGTGGATAGGTACTGAACAATTATTTGCTTCTTAGCAATCATATCTCTTACAAAATGATACTTAATGTCTATGTGCTTTGTCTTACTGTGATCTTTAGGGTCTTTTACATAGGCTATTGCGGCTTGGTTATCGCTATGTATCAAGATTGGACCCTCTTTCTTGCCTTTTATTCCTAGTCATTCTTGAAATCTCTTGAGCTATAAGGCTTCTTGAACAGCTATAGAACATAATATGTACTCAGATTTCGTGGATGATAAAGACACACAGGTCTATTTCTTGCTGCTCTAGGAGATTGCTCCTTTATTCAATAGGTATACATACCCTGAGGTAGAGTGTCACTCATCTAGGTCTCCTGCCCAATCGGTGTCAGAGTATCCTACAAGATGCATGTCGCTACCTTGGTAACAAAGCTTATAACGCATGGTTCCTTTCAAATACCTCATGATTCTCTTCACAGCTTCCTTGTGCTTAATACTTGGGTTGGATTGGAAACAGCTTAAGACTGACCGCATAACATATGTCCGGTCTAGTGTATAGCATAGCAAATATCAACTTTAAAATGCACTTGAGTATGAGACTCTTTTCATGCATTTTTATGTCAGATTCTTCTATAGGGCACATATCTGTGTTGAGGTCATATCCTCTAACTATAAGGGTGTCCATAGGCTTGCAGTCTCTCATATTAAATTGCTTTAAGATTTTTGTTATGTATGTCTTTTGGGACAAGTATAACAATCTCTTTGAACGATTTCTCTTTATCTTGACTCTCAAGATATATTCTGTTTCACCCATGTACTTCATTTCAAAATTCAAAGAGAACCATTCCTTGATTGTTTAAACTTCCTTGAGGCTGGTTCCAACTAAGAGTATGTCATTAATATAGAGAGATAATATTACAAAATCATCTCTCAAATGTTTGATGTAAATACAGTAGTCATCTTCGATCATTTCAAAGTTGAACGAGGTTATAGCTTTGTGGAATCTCATATACCACAGTCTAGATGATTGTTTAAGTCTATAAATATACTTTAGGATTTTACAAACCTATATTGTTTACTACCCTTTTCTATGAAACCCTCAGGGTGCTCTATATAAATTTTTTCATCTTCTTTCCCATTAAGGAATATGGTTTTTACATCCATTTGATGTAACTCTAAATCCATACTTACCACTAAAGCGAGTATGAGTCTCATTGAGTTAAAACATACCACAGGTGATAAGGTAACCTTATAATCTACGCCTTCACACTGGGTATATCCTTTGGCTACCAATCGTTCCTTGGGTTTATCAATTAACCTATCTACCTTTCGTTTATATTTGAGAGCCAATTTGATCCCAATTGCCTGTCGGTTAGGTGGTAGGTCAACTAATTCCCATACTTGGTTAGCCCTTATGGAATCAATTTCCTCTTCTAGTGTTTTTTGCCATTTTTCCTTAACGGGTCCTGTTAGCACCTCTTTAACACTTTTTGGATCCTACTCATTGTCTTATGGACTAATAATGAGTACTTCTCCTTCAATAGAGAAGCGCCTTTTAGGGATTTTATCCTTTTGGCTTCTGCGTAGTGGGGTTTCTACAAGATTGTCTTCCTGTGATTGAGTGACATTTCCACATTGTGAAAATGACTCATCTATCCCACTTGGATCAGTGACTTGTGGGATTCCTTCAGGTTCCTCACTCTTGTAAAGAGTTTAAATTTGATTAAGGCTTCCTTTGCTAGGGAAAACTGCTTCACTGCGTCTCTTAATTCTATCGCGGTCACTAAGCCGTACTCATTTTCACCTATGAAGACATAACCCTTTGATTGCTCAGAGTATCTTATAAAAGATATATTTCTTGCCCTTGGGTCCTAACTTTCCATATTTATGTGAAGAGTTATGTATATAGGTCGTTGACCCCCATAGTCGCAAAATACTTCAATCTGGTTTGCATCCTATCCATAGCTCATAGGGCGTAAAAGTGACTGATCTAATGGGCACTTGATTAAGTATGAATATTATAGTTAAAAGCGTATCACCCCAATACAAGATTAGTAGTTCAACCTATTACATCATTGCCCTATCTATGTCAAGAAGAGTTATGTTTCTTCTTTCGCCTACCCCATTTTTTTGAAGAGTGCCACGGATTGTCAATTTCTAGCATTCTCTTTTTCTTCACAGTGCGTCTTGAAATGTTTTGAAAGTTATTCTTGACCCCCTATCAGTTCTCAAGGCTTTGACCTTGCTATTTAGTTGGTTCTCAACCAAATTTAGGTACTTCCTAAAGCATTATGAAGCTTCAGACTTGTGAGAGATCAATTATACATGTTCATATCATGAAAAAAAATTAAATGTAATGAAGTACCACACTCCATGTTGTACCCTTACACTTATGGGTCCACAAATATCTAAGTACACTAATTTAAGAGAGTGTTTAGCTGTAATTGCCTTTTCGAAGGGTTTCCTTATGCTTTTACCAGCAAGGCGATGCTTGCATAGAGACATTTCCTTATTTGACACTTCTCTTAACAATCCTTCATTTACTAGTTTGGTCATGCCTTTTGACCAATGTGTCATAATCTAGCATGCTATGTATCGTAATTAATATTATATGAAATCACATAGCAAAAACTAGAATCAAAATCATAATTCGTTAAAATAAAGAAACCATCCAAAATACAAACCAGACCTATAAAACACTATCCATTTAAAATGTCAACAACATGATAATGAAAGTTAACATTAAAACCAAACTTAACTAAAGAAACAACAGAACAAGGTTTAGTCAAATTACCAAAGCGTAAAAAACATTATTGAGAGCCAAAGTTTGCCTTCCTTGCATTGTCACCTTGCAGGTGCCAATCCCTTTGACCTTTACTATAGTTTTGTTTCCAACATAAAGTCATCTGCTTTTCGCTGGCAGTAAGTGATACTCTAAAAGGTTCCCAAGATCTTTGGTTACATGGTCTATTACCCTTGTGTCCACAACCCATATAGGATTAGCCTTAGCTATAAACACAGTACTAGAAACATAAGAATAGTGTGAAGAATTGATCTAGTACCTTTTTCTTATGGTAATCCTTAGCAAAGTGGCCTTTCCTCTCGCAGGAATAACACTTGAACTTTGAAAAGTGTAATATCTTGAATTTTAGGATTAGAGGCTTGGGGATAAGCCTGAATCAAGTGGACTATTAAGCCCCAATTTATTAAGTGTCCCTGGAAGGCATAAGAAGCAGAATGGATTTGAATTCCAAAATTTAGAATAATGCTGCCAGGGTATATCCTGTGCATGGCAGTCAATTTTCATGACACTTTTAAATAGGAAAATGATGTTAAAAAGTTGTGAAATTTTCCAAAATGAAAGTAGACTTATCAAGATTTAATTTGATTGGTCATATAAGTAATTTGGAGCTGTACACAAAGAGTTATGTATTTTTGAAGTTAGTTAGGTGAAACAAGCAAGTTTCTATGGTAGCGTCCAAAAATGGTAATTTTGGAAATTTTGAAAATCTAGTTGGCTAAAGGATATATTTTTCCTTAAAACTAGGCTTAATAAGGGTCACATAGACTTTAGAACCATACAATTGAACATCTATAAATAAAGATGTGAATTTTTAAAGATTGATGAAAATTCTGTCATCTTTTAGTCCATGTTCAAAATTACAAATGTGTTGAAAAAAATGTATGGGCAAAATAGTCATTTGGCTAAATTTAATCCAAAGCCCATATTTTCCCCTTTTTGTAATGATGTTGGAAAGTTAAAAGGGAAATTAATACTTGAGATGAATATGCCAAAAGCTAGAGCAATTTTGGCCGAAAAAATTGTGGTTGAAAAGTCAAATTAGCATGTGTTAATTTGGAAATTAAATATTCATATGTAAAGTGAATTGCAAGAGGAATTGGGTAACCAAATGGTCACCTTTTTGGGTAGCATATCACGTTCAAAAAGAGAAGAGAAGAGGGAAGTAAAAGTCAACATAATTACCATGGGAATTTACCATATGGTAATTTATTTGGCTTGTTCAACAAGGAGCAATTTTGGCCACATATTTTGCTTTTTCCTAAGGCCAATTTTCGGCCAAGTAATTAGGTCAAGGAGGGAGGGAAAAATCTAAATATTATCACTCTTCCACTCTCTCTCTTTGGATGGTCAAGCTTCAAGGAAGAGTAAAGAAAGAAGACATATTTGAAGGTAGGAACTTCTAGTTTAATTTCCTCCTACTTAACCACTTCTTTGGCATAAATGATCTTCATGAATCTTATTCTCCTCTTTAAGAGCTTCATTTCTATGGTTTTTTTAAAGAGGAGGATTTTTAAGCCATTTTACAAGAGCCAATGGTGGAGAATCAAGAAAAGAGCTCAAGAAGGAGCTAGAGGTGAGCAAGAGCAACATTTTAAGGTATGTAGCTTTGGTTGATTGAGTTTTTTGGTTGGTTATTGCTGCCCTATTTTTTGGTTGAAAGGGGTTTTTAGGGTTCTTAATGGTTTGGTCTTGTAAATGGTTTTACATAGTGCCAAATGATGATTTAAAGGAGGATAAGTGATTAAAACTTGAAACTTGTGAGTTTTGGTCATAAGAGACCATTTTCATCCCGAAGGTAGAACTAAAGGTAGGTGTTTTATTTTGCCAATTTTGAGGTCTCTAATGGATTCCTTAGGAAAATTTATGTAGAGTTAAGGTATGGATGTGACTTTAGAAGAGTTGGATTGAAAACCCTAAATTTGGAATTGACATAGTGTTGCCAAATTTAGGTTTCTGGGAAGCAATTAGATTGTGACGTGTTTGAGTGACCAAATGTTATTCAATGGTCATGAAAATCCAATGGTCATGAAAATCTCCAAAATAATAGTATACATGATAGGCCTTAATTTTATATATAATATGTGCCATTTGGGTTAGTAGATTGTGATATATGAATTTTTAAAGTTTAGGCACTAAATCTGGAATAAATCCTTGCACAGTTGTGTTAATTGAGGATTCTGGAATTCTGCGCATATAAATGGTAGTAGGTGATATTTTTCCCTTAAATTAGACTTAAGTAGATTTAAATAGGAATTTAAACCACCCTAATTGAAGTTCTATATAATTAATTATGATTTTTTAAAGTTTGGTCAAAATGCTGGCAGCTTTTGGCTACCGTGTGAATTTAAGAAAGAAGGGTCAAATGTAATTAATATGAACTCTGAGAGTGAAAGTAATCCTTTAAGGCTAATGTAGCCCATTAGGCATTCAATTTTCATGGATCTAATGATGTTATTACTTATCTAGGGCTATAAAGTGACAAAGAATAGGCAATGGTTGGAAGATCAATGTATAAGAAGAGGACGCAAAGTTCAAAAGGTAGTGAACTTACCTTACTTGCATGTATTTGATATTGATGCTTGTGTAGTGATGTATGTGATTGATTTACTTGATTGTGTAGAGTATATTTGAATGATGAAGCTCTACTTCTATTTATTCTATAACCATGAGTATGTTACATGAAACATTGAGCACGCAGAAATGTCATTATGTGGCATGCATCCAGTTAAGGTTAACATGTCATGCACTTAGCATATATCATGCATGCATTATGGTAATTCTATACCATTGAGATTCCTCCGAGTCTCACCCTCCCCAACCAACCATTTAGACAGGTGAACATAAGAGGTGTGCTGAGAACAAAGAAGAAGACTGCACGCAGAGGAATGTAGTAGGGGAACAAAAAAATAGGAATGTGTCTACTATTTTTGGTATTAAACTTAGACACTTTTGGTAGCCTTGTGTGGCTACACAGTTTGTATGTGTAAATGAATAAACTAAGTTTAAGCAGAGAATTGCCTTAATTGAATTAAAGGGAAAATATAAGAATTAATGAGTAATAACAAAGTTACGATCCGTAAAGTTTTGAAATATAAAAAAACCCGCTTAACTATAGGTTCGAATCTTGTTTTGAGATTGAGATTTGAAAAGTATTATAAAAGTACATCACTTAGTGGTTTAAATTCGCTGTGTGAAACTCATCAGAATGAGTGTAAATGTAAGGTGTTACAAAAGGTCTTGCTTCTTCGCACCTTTCTTGCTCTTTTTAAAGGTCTTTTTACCCTTTTGTGCCCCTAGGTTTTCCTTCTTCTTTTGAGATCCCTTACCCTCGTTAGATTGACGCTTTTGTGAAGAAGCCACTTTTCCTTTAGTTAAGAGTACTTGACTGTTAGTCTTTCTACCTTCTATGCAATCGTCTTCTAGTTGGATTTGATGAGCAATGTCAGCAAAGGTCCTAATGCTATTGTTGCGAGTTATCATGTGCTTCATATGATCCCAGCTATCTGGGAGTGATTTCACAATAGCTTGCACTTGTTGTACTTTAGAAAGTTCCCGCCTACCTCTATAAGCTCTTATCATATTTTGCATTATCCTTAAAAGTTGTTTGATGGAAGTGTTGGGGTTCAGCTTGTAATTATCAAGCTTAACATTGATCCTCCGAACTCTTACCTCAGATGGCAGAGGCATTTATATGTCTCTCAAACTGACATATCACATCATCAATCATGGCAGCAAGCATTGAGATCCCAGTTAGTGTGTCTTTTCTTTTCTAGGTTATATAAGCATCTTGCTCCCTGCTAGATGTGCTAGCATCAAGCTGTTGAAGCATAGTAGTCAGAACATTAATGATATCCTGTTCCTCCAGGACATACAAGATCTTACAGTGCTACATGCCATAGTACTCACCGTTGAGCTTGTCTCCTATTACGAGATTAACAACAAAGGTTTTTGTGGACATTTGTGTCATTTTGCTGTCACATAGACAATACACATTTTCAAAGGTATGCAATAATAAGTGATATTAAATTGTTTGTTTAATGAAGAAGCAGAAACTAATAGGATGAGGGCTTGCTAGCTTAGTGTTCAAGAATCAATTAGGTTGATCCCATCACATAGAGTCTAGTTCACCTTCATTTTTCAGTTACTTTTTCTTATTTAAACATATCCCCATAAAATTTTCTGAAAAGATTATAAATTCTAAAAAAGCTCCTAATAAAATAAAAACTTCAATAACAAAAAGAGAATAAATAACTCAACATTTATTTAATAATCAATTAATGTTCCACAAGGAGTTCAAATAAATTCATAAAGAAAATCAACATAAAAACAAAAATCTCAAAAGGGTACAATAATGCCAACACTCTTAAAATATTTTCTAGCTCGGGCTCTAAGTGTTTTTGATTCAATTCTAATCAAAGCCTTATAGAAGGCATCTTCCTAAAAACCTCTGTATGTAATCATCGCTTTTGCAAAATGAACTGTATCGATTTCATTTACGACTTCTCTCTTATATACACCAAGGATTCCATAAATCCCTCTTGCTTGTCGGTAATGATTGGGATCCTTGGTTGCAAGTGTTTTGATCAAAACACTAGTTTTAGGTATGTCGACGTCTTCCTTAGCTATCTCAAAATCATCCTCTTTGTCTGGTGAGGAATCTTACAATGAGAGAGGAGGGATTTTCATGTTGGTGCTACCAACTGCTTCATTAGCTAAGGCCTTTTTGTTATCATTTTAAGTTAGGGAATAGTTGGGATGCACCATGTCAAAGGAGTACTCGGTTGGGTCAATTTTATTACTTCTCATACCTGATCATTAAGGTCCATTAAAAAAAATTCAGAAATACATTTTAAAACCAAAAAAATATTTTTAAAAATTCAATTAAACATCTTATTCAGAACTTAAGTACAGTTATTGGTTTTCCAAAAAGTTTGAATTGCATATTAATTTGAAGATCACAAATTTAGGAATTTAGCAATATAATTATCTCATGATTATTCATGGTCATGCTCTTATAGAAATAATAATCAAGGTAAAGCCTCTTTTCCAATACTTTACAATTTCATTTCGAAATCATAAGTCCTACAAGCCAATTTTTTCAAATGAATAATATATACCATAACAATAGAAAGTCCATATCGCTTTTCATCATCTCATAATATCAAGATCTCTTAAAAGTAAGATATTAACATATCTGACAATGAAAAGTGATTACCTTGCTAACCAAGGAATTATTACCATAAACAATAAGCCCTGTGCTCAATATTAACAATTCACAATCAATATGTACAATTATTTAACCACATATGAACAACTCATTGAGTTATTTGGGGTGGTAATCATTATGAATTTCTACTTTCTAAATTATATATATATAAAGTTAATCATGGGTGTGGGTGTGTGTACAACACTTGAATTATATATTTATTTATATAGTTAAAGTTTGTACTTCCCAAGTAAATAAAAATTCTCAAATCTCCCATAAACCATAACTAATCATTTTATCACAAATTTCTTTTTTCTCTTGAAAAATTCTGATAAGTAAAATATTTGCATATTTATTTTCCCTTATATGATGATTTTGTGGACTATATTTGAGCTGAATGTAATCAATTTGGGTGTAATTAATAAATAAATAATCATTTTCTTGCAGCCATGGACAGTATCGCATTAAGAAGAATTAAAGAAGGCATTTAAGAAGAAGGTACTATTCATGTGGCTATTCACTGTTCATACGGTACTGTAGCGGTACTGTTTGGGTCCCTGTAGCGTCAGTGTAGAAGTGGGTCGGTGCAGAAGTGCTTTTTCACTGTTCCAGTGCATTTTTACTGTAGCAAAGTTACTGTTCACCCAAAAATTGAAGCCTATAAATAGAGGTTCTTGGCATCCTAAAATCAGGAGGAAGGAAGAGAGAGAGAGAGAGAGTTTCTATTTTAGAGAGAGAGTTGTTATTTTTAGAATTTATTGCTTGCATTTTTTTGACTTCTTGCATGCCTCCTACATGGATGGTTTTACCTCCTATATAGAAGGCCTAGGTAGTCCTCCTTTATGGATGGTATAGGTTGCCACCTACATGGAAGGTTTTACCTCCTATATGGTAGGCTAGATTTTCTATTTTCATACATCTTGTAGTTGTATTTTTATGTATTTTTAATTAATTTTTATGCAATATTTATGATGTTTGTAATTTATTTTGGTTTTGTTTTTAATTTTATCATGAGCTAAATTTTCCTTTTCCTAGGGTGATGATGTAGCTTACTAATGAGGGATTGAATCTTAACTTATTAAATCTAGTTTTAATTTTTCCTTTATGATTGAGTTTTAATTATTGTTTTTAATGCTTTCAATTGATTGGCCACCTATTAGATGATTTTAATATGCATGTTGAGACTAGAAGGAGATGCATGTGTGTGGATCCTATAATTAAAACCATAATTTGCATATGAAATGAGAATATATTCATATGAGTTATGTAGTCTTAATGAGTTCCATAAATCTTAATGCATGATTCATTGCTTAAATTCATATAGGAATATATTGAGTTAGCAATTAATTATAGAATTATTTGACCTTAGAAGAGGCTAGTAATTAAATTAGGGAAACTCAACTATCAATCAGTGGAATAAATTGGACTAGAATAAATAAGTGATTCAATCCGGAATTTGTTAAGTGAAATATAATCCCTAGGGCTTTTTCTCATATTTGTCTTTATATCACTTGTATTCATATTTCATCATTTTTATCTTGCAATCTTAATCATAACTAATCGACCGACTAAATAGAATTAAAATTACCAATTTTGGTACTTAGTGATCAATCCTCATGGGAACGATACTCTACTCACTTCTATATTACTTGATTACGACAGTGTATACTTACATTTTCTAAATACACCATCCTACACTCGTAACAAATTCCAAATCACTCAATTAAATCTTTAATAACTCTCAAATAGCTTACTTTAACAAAATTGCAAAATTCTCCAAATCTAGAATTCCATTAAAATTCTAACCTTCAATTGTAAGTGTTAATCTCAAAACTAAACTATTGAAAATTCAATAATACCTCCAACAAACCTACTAAATCAATCACTTGATTTAAATTTAATTGGTAAGAATATCACACACACCCCCACCACATGCATGCCTACACACACACGCAAACAAGCGCGCACGCACAAGCACGCATGTGGGCACTGAATAGAATATATTTTATAATTAAATAAGTGTAAATTTTGAGATATATTTGATTACATTTATTAATATTTTATACTTATTTAATTATCTTTTATATATTTTTCTATCATTTAATTAATTAGAGGATAAAAGGACATTTTAATATAAAAATCTACTTATATTCTTTTTTTTTGCAGAAGATATTATAAGATTCAAGTGAGAACAAAATATTAATATAATATATCTATATTATATGATAATCAATAAAAAAGAGAGAAACCAAGATATCGTGATAGAGACGCACGCAAGAAGGTAATATGTACCTATATATATATATATATATATATATATATATATATATATATATATATATATATATATCTATGCTAGGCTAGCAATAGAAGAGGTGTTCTATTTTATTGGTTGGTGACGACAAGGCTAGAGCTTTAATGGAGGGAGATTGAAGTTTGGAGATGTAAAAGAGCGACAGCACGGATGAAAATTCAGCATTAAGTTTTTGTTTCTCATTTCTCTTCTCTTCTTTCTTTGTCTTTTTATCTTTTCTTTAGTTAACTATTATTTTGGTCATGAGAATGTTCTATTTATGTAGCTAAAACTTAGTTTTAGATTATTTAGTTTGACTATGGAATAGCAGATGATAACTTTTGTCGTTATTTGCTTTAATATTATTTTTGTTGATTTAATTGTGTGCTTGATTATCTTAAAACAAGAGACATCTGATTGAGAGATTATTTTAGTATTCTAAATGAGTCTAGACATAGGGAATTTAAAATAGACCTTCAATTGAATCATGTAGGATTATGTTTTCTGACATAATTTACTTGTAGGATAGACATATACCTATCAGCCTTAGTCTCATTATGCTTGCACTTAAATTAATCAAATTAAGTACTGATTACCTAAGGAATTGGGGATTAACATAATTGGAATGCTTTTTAGTAGATCGAAAGACACTCTTAGGTAAATAAGAGTCCTAGACTAGCAAATATAATTTTAAATACAATTAATGGGAGAAGTTAGACATTAAGAAGTGATTAAGGCTATAATAGTCCATGTCACCGCTTAAGATCTACAATCACCCTTATCCTTAGCTTTCACAATAGTTAGATTTTTTTTCTTTTCTCTAGTTAGCTTTTATTCATAATTCAAATTGTGTTGACTCAACATAAGCAAAAGTGCAAAGTCTTGCTCAACTGCATTGTTGGTACTAAGTCCTCGTGAGAACAATATCTTACTCATTCTTTATTACTTGATACAACCTGTGCACTTGTGAAGCCTCAGGCTCTATATTTTACCCCTATCAAGTTTTTGGCGCCGTTGCCAGGGACTTGTGTGCCACAACTATTGGGATTGTAAGGCATACAATGGAAGAATTAAAAATTTAAAATTGTAAAAGTTTACCGATCCCAATTGTGGATCTATCAATAGCATTTAAATCGAGTTAGAAAGAGTCGTACCTTTTGAGTTTTGCCTTTTTCGATCTTGAGGAGCCACTACTCATATCAGATCTTTCTACTGGTATCCACATGAACAGGACCCAACATCGACAGCGCGCCTCTAGGGTTTTCTTGCAGCTCTCTATTTTTTCATCATCCATAGAAAATCCTAGCTCTCACCTTTTATAACTAGTCAGGGTTATCTATTTTATGATGGATATTGGATTTTTAAAATTAATCTTAATTAATTGAAAATCATTATCATATTAATTAATACTTAATTGTTTTGATAAGAAAATTAAGAAAATCTGGTTCAATTAAATTTGTCCAACAATTTTAATTTAACCTATTTATTTAATTAGAATAAAGAGCTAATGAAATTAGATTTAATTTATCTACATAAATTAAATCTGAGATATTATCATATAATATCTATATATACACACAATATAATAATATTATCATATATAATAGATATTATCAAATAATATTATGTATGTATGTATGTATATATGTATGTATTTCAAAAATACATCTACGTATATTATTAATTTTCTTTTCCAAATATAAGTATATATATACACATATAAATATTAATCAAGTAAATGTTCACACAACACACACACACACACATACACATAATTCGTCTACCTTAGATTAAACATTGTATTCATTGAATCTTAGACGCATCTTAGATTTAATGAATCTGGACATTATAGCTCGTGTTGGGCTATTCTTCTGTGCGACCCTGTAAGCCCATATGAATTTGGTAGTGGGTCAATAACTATACTAACCTATAAGTTGCAAGTGGCCTCTAGCAAGACATTATGACTACTCAATTCCTATAAGGATCAATAATACGATACAACCTGTCATACAACCATATCACATCCTTTTTGTCACACGATACTTCGGTCAAGGATGAGGCATAGATAATGTCATCCTCCTTTTTTTGATCATTACTTTATTGCTCCCTGAGTAGTCTAACTATTGAAATGGAAACTCCTTTCCATTATAGTATAGACATATATTTCTCAAACTTACTCATCGAGGGGCCTAGTAATATCTCCCTTGTAATGTGAGGGATAAATTTCATTTTGACCATTTACATTCCTCTGCATGAAAACCACTAAGCCCGATTGTAGCCTTCATCATCACCTAGTCAAAGGCGACTTTTGACTAGGTCAAAGCTTAATGACTCTCATATAGGAATCCATGACGATCTCAGATCAAAAGCTATAGTGATGTGGTTATACATGAGATAAGCTTATGTCTTGATACATGCAGCTTTCTCATAGTGGGTTGGTCCAGCACCTTGTACTACTACAAGTACCTAAGACTTTGATTCGTATCCCCATACTTAAAGTCATACTGGTCTAATTTCATCTTTGCTCCCATATAGATAACCGACCAGGGATATTTAGGGCAATTATTATGATTTATCTAAGGATACAATTATAACAGTGAACATGCAAATAATGTAATAGCTAAATGGAGAAATTCATTGAATCACAATGTTAAAAGTTCAATAATTGGCCCTTTGGGAACAATTTCCAACAACAACTGTCTTGGTTAGAATTAATTGAGCATTAGTAGCTTCATTTTCAGTTGGTAAATATCTTGTTTCTTTTCTTTTATTTAGCAAAAAAATGGATTCCATGAGGCAACCAACTGGTTTTAATATTGAGAACGAGATGAACTCCTTGTCTTCAACACAAGATGAACTAATTGCTTTTATAAATTCTTTGAATTAATATAGGCAATATAAAAGGAACATAAATGATGGTTATATTCCATGTGTTTATTCTTCTCAATATGTTTGCATGTCTTGTGCTTATTGTGGTGGGAGTTACTTATATGATCATTGTGTAACACCCCAATTTTCAATCACCAATATTCCTCCTATGTAATTGATACATTTAATGGAATAAAATGGTGAATTTTGGTGTGCATACATTTACAATAATATATTTCAATTGCCGATTACACATAATCCGGCTAAGCAAGGACATAAAGGAGCACTTAAGATCCACTTAAAGGCCTACTATTGTAACCAAAATTGGAACATGAAATGACATGACTAATGGCTTAATATACATGTAAAAAAAATTGGTCAAACCCAAGGAAAGGAGTAAGAAATGATTTACCAAAAATAAATCATTAAACGTAGGGGCAAATGGTAATTTTTCCACAAAATGGGAAACGATTATTTTTCCCTAATCCTTCTAATAATTTCAGTTATATGGGAACTAAAAAAAGAGATATGGCTACTTGATAATTAATAAGCCTATTTTGGTAAATTATTGTCAAGAAAGGTAAATAGTCAAAAGTCAAAGGATAAAAGTCAACAATTTGTAAGATAGAAATGATATAGTTGAGATCAATACATTTCCCTCAATTCTCATGCAATTTCGGTGGAGTGATGAAGCTTGAAGTGAAATGAAATAATTTGCAAGAAATGAAATTTGTGAACCAATGGAATAGTGCCACCTATGTTAAGTTAATTACATAACTTAACCTATATTATTATTCCTTCATTCATTTCTTTATTCCATTCCTTGTGTGAAATAGAACCAGAAAGAACGAGAGAGAAAGCTGAGGCGGTGGAAGAAGCTTGAAGCAAATCAAGCTAGGTTTCTCCAAAACTCAAGGTAGGGAAGTCATGATCTTGTGATTCTTGCTTCTTAATCCAACTATGATCTCTCCTACTCACTTCTTCTTCCTTGAATCCATGGTTTTTGAAGACAATTTTCAAGAAGAGAGAGAGAGAGAATTCAGACATTGAGGAGAGAGAAAGTTGAGAAATCCAAAGGTAAACCTCCAAACTTGATTCTCATGCTTTGGTTGATTCTATTAGTGTTATTCTTAGATTGGTTTGGTTGTTTTTATATATGATAGATGAAGAAACCTAAAGGACCTTGTTGACTAAGCTTCTCCAAACCTTGTTCAATGAATGTCTAAATAGCTAATAGTTTGATTATAAGTAGAAATGAGGTGATTAAGTAAGAGGAAACGAGAAACTGACACAATTTTTTTGAGAACATAAAATCTAGGCCCTATGTTGAACATAGTAAAGGAGATAGAATTTGATAATTCTGATGATTCCATTGGGTTTAGACGATAAAATGGTGTAAGGTATATGTTGATGACAAAGTGAGAAAAGCCCCAGAATGAGAAATAACTGAATTTTCTATTAAAACCTAAAAGGAATGGCTACCAAGGGCGTTCTCATCATTTAGCCCTGAATTTGACTAATTCAAGGTCAAAAATGGATTCTACACGTGAAATTGTGTAGGAATAGCCCGAGTCATAATTTCTGGTAAGGTCCAGGTAGACTGGGGTCTACAGGGGCATTTTAGTAATTTAGCATTGTAAAGCTAAGTTAACCAATAACCTGAGATTGGGTGATGTTTGAATGAGTAATGACTCATTTATGATGCATTGGAAATTGTAGGACTTGGGGACGGTCTAAAGGCTAAAACTTGCCTGAGGTCCGAAAAAACCAAAAAAGGACTCTAAAGGAAAGTAACCAAGTAGTAACTTCTTACATGCACTATGTAATACCTATTATGAATGTCATTCATTGTAACATATGCTAGTATCCTAGACATACCAATTTACCATGTTATAGTCAAGGACCTGATAGGGGCACTAAGTTGACCAAGGGGCAAACAAGTAGTTTGACCTTAGGCAAGTGTACACACAAAGTTTCGATCATCTTACATGCCATGACATTGCATATCTATTTTCAAATTTTATATGTATGTAAGCATGTTGCTACTAAGATTCCATTGAATCTTATTCTTTTTCAACCCAAAACCATTTCAGGTGAGGCAGGTAGTTCAAAAGACAAGGCGATAGCTCCCGGTGGCTATGGTCCCAGAGCTTTACATACAGCTATAGTTATTTTGCATGTGCTAGATAGGTTTTGAATGAGTTGTATGTATATGTATTTATGTGTTATCAAACCCTTTGGAGAATCCTCCTGTAATGTAAACTTATACCGTATATCAATATATTTCCGCTGTGCTATACGCTTTATAAATCTTTATGCTTTTAGATTCGTGAATATCATATGTGAAAAAAGGGGTCTTACATTTTTGGCATCAAAGCCAAAGCATAAAGCCATAAGCGTAAAGTGATTCTGGCATTTACACATGCGGTATTGATATGGTCTTATTTTCTTAGTAATAGGAGGTATGGTAGTTGGAAACTACCTAAGAGTGATAATCAATGCAAGATCAAAGATTGGTAAGCTAGGAATGAATTTGGAGTGGTTCTAAAGTGTAATCAGCTATCCATAGCTGATGAACTTGAGTGTGTGTTGTGGAACTCGAGTTCATAGGTCAATTTCTAGTGAATTTGGTGGTGAGAACTCGAGTTTATGAAGGAGAACTCAAGTGTAATGAATGGAGAACTCGAGTTGGTTAAGGAAACTCGAGTGCAATGAGCATTTCAGGAAGGAACTTGTGAGAGTGCAGGAACCAAACTCGAGTGCAATCGGTTGAGAACTCGAGTGTATACATGAGAACTCAAGTGCACATCCTATTCTGGCAAGTTGGGAATCTCTTGGGTAGGAACTCTCTTCCCAGAACTCGCAAGACTCGAGTATGAAATCTTCAGAACTCGAGTACTGAATGTTGAACTCGAATGCAACATTTATTTGATGATATGTAAGAGCTTTCTGGAACAAACTCCTATTTCCAAACTCTCAGGACTCGAGTGCAAGCTGGAGAACTCGAGTGTGACATGGTAAACTCGAGTGCAAGCTTTCATGGTGTGTACAAAGTTGAAGAATAAGCCAAGTCTCAGTAAAAAAAAACCTGGACTCGAGTGATATTTACAGGACTCAAGTGTTGGGTCAGAACTCGAGTTCTTGAGTATATGACCATGCTATATGATATGGGCTGAATATACATGCTATATGAAATGTATGAACATGCTATGTGATATGCACGATAAATTCATGTACCCAAATTGTTGTGAAAGGACAAAAATGCCCTTACATTCATATGAGATTTATTCTTTTCTCTATTTTCATGTAGAATGAATTATAGAGATGACACGTATATGAGGTAGTGGCAGAGGTCGAGGTAGAAGCAGACATGGAAATAATAATAAGGAACAGGATGCTAGACCTGACCCGATACAACAATTGATGGGTATGATGCTAGAATAACAAAATGCCTTGAACAAACTTCGTAATGAAATGAGAGAAGGGCAATAAAAGCAAAATGTCGATGGAGAAGCCCATAATAATCTTAATGGATAGGACAAGGGAAACTTATAGCCTCCAAATCCTAAGCTAGTGGTGCTCGAGGTTCCAATAATTAAAGCTGAGAGTATGTAGACCTGGGTGACCAGAACGAATCAACATCAGGCAACTAATTTTACAGGAAAGTTTGATCCTGAAGATGCTGAGAATTGGCTATCTCGTTTAGAGAAAATCTTCATAATTTTAGAATGCCCAGACAATATTAAAGCCAGTCTAGCCATCTATAAGTTGGAGGGTGATGCTGATCAATGGTGGGAAAGCACTGAAGCAATTTTACAAGCATGAAACATTCCCTAACATGGGAGGTGTTTCATGAGAAATTTAACGAGAAATATTTTCCCAGATCAGTGAGACTGGCTAAAGAAACTGAGTTCCTAACTATTCAGTAGGGCGACAAGGAAAGTTTTGATGAGTACCTAACCAGATACATACGTTTATCTAGATACTCTTCCTATTTGAATGTTCGTGATGATGAAGGATCGAGTTTGGATATGATGATAAGGGAACTGAAGCCATAATTGAAAGAGAAATTTGTGTCCCGACATTTCAAAGAATTTCATAAGAATGTCGAAGAATGCTGGATGACTAAACATAATCTGATGGAGCTATATACCCACAAAAGTACGGGTAATAAGATTACATCCAGTGGCGGAAATTTCTCCCAGAAGCGCCAATATCAGGGTAGTTCTCCGAGTGGCAGTAATAAGAAGCCTAACTAGTCTGATAGCTAAGGTAATCCAAGACCATCTGGGAACAGAATCTGCCGATATTGTAAAAATCCTCTCCATTTGGGTCAGATATGTGACCAAGCAAAACAAGCAATGATAACAGCCAAGCAGATTGTCTGCTACAATTGTACTAAGCCAGGGCATATTGCTAGGGATTGTAGACAGTGACAAGAGCCAAGAGAGCTGAAGCAATAAGTGTAAGGTAAAGTGTTTGCTTTGACACATGAGGAAGCCCAAAAATCTCCAGAGCTGATAAGAGGTATGATTTCTCTCAATGGTAATCTAGTCCAAGCATTGTTTGATTCAGGAGCTAGTCATTTATTCATTGCATACGACTACATAAGATGACTAGGCCTAAGCATGCATCGATTACCTTATGATTTGACGGTATCCATGCCTACGGGTAACGGGTTTGTCACCATAGAAGTTTGCTTGAACTGTATAGTAAATATAGAAGGGCATGAGTCTACAGTCGACTTGATTTGCTCGCCATTGAAATTACTTGAAGTGATTCTCAGAATTGATTGGCTAACTACAAACAACATAATGCTAGACTATGGAAACAAAAGGGTTATTTACCCTACTTCACTAGCAAAGGGTAACACATAAATCAACCTGAGCTTTCTTTCCGCAGCCGAGGTCAAGAAATGCTTACACAAGGGTTATCAGGGATATATTGTGTTTTTCTCCACGCAATCAGAAGCAGGCGTGAATGAGTGTGCATCCCTGTCGTGAATGAGTTTCCTGATATATTTTTGGAGGATATAAGTAGATTACCCCGGACAGGGAAGTGGAGTTTACAATTAAAACTAAGCCTAGAGTAGAGACGATATCCAAAGCCCCATTAGAATAGTACCAAGCGAGATGGCAGAATTGAAAAAACAAATTGAGAAACTGCTAGAGAAAGGTTTATTAGACCCAGTGTCTCGCCATAAGGAGCTCCAGTGCTTTTCGTGAAAAAGAAAGATGGAAGCCTACGACTCTGTATTGATTATAGGGAATTGAACAAAGTGACTGTCAAGAATAAATACCCACTTCCCAAAATTGACGATTTTCTCTATCAACTATCAGGAGCCTATATGTTCTCAAAGATTGACCTTAGACCAGGTTACCACCAACTCAGAGTGAGGACCGACCCTGTTTTAAAGACTGCTTTTAGAATACAATATGGTTACTACGAGTTTCTAGTAATGCCATTTGGATTGACCAATGCACCTGCAATGTTCATGGACTACGAATCAAATTTTTTGTCCATACTTGGACCAATTTATGGTAGTCTTTATCGAAGACATTTTGGTATATTCCCAGAGTGAAACAGAGCATGAATACTACTTAAGAACTATACTGAATACTTTGAGGAGCAAGCAACTCTATGCCAAGCTAAGAAAATGTGAGTTTAGGCTTTCAGAAGTTAAATTTCTGGGTCATTTGGTCTCACAACAAGGGGTCTCAATGGATCTGAACAAGGTGGAAGCAGTACCGAACTGGAAGAAACCAGAGACAATATTTGAGATACGTGGCTTTCGGGGTCTCGCAGGCTATTATCGACGATTCATATTGAATTTCTCTAGAATAGCTATGCCATTGACTAAGTTAACACGAAAAACTCAGCATTTTGTGCAGGACAAAAATTGTGAAGAGAGCTTCACAGAGTTGAAACAAAAGCTAATGACTGCACCAATTTTGACAATCATATATGCACAATCAACCTTTGTGGTTTACACAGCTGCTAGTGGGCATGGATTGAGATATGTCCTAATGTAGTAAGGCCATGTTGTGGTATACACATCTCAACAATTGAAGCCTCACGAACAACGATATCCCACGTACGATCTTGAGTTGGTAGCGATTGTATTCACACTAAAGATCTATGATTGTCAAAATCAAGATCGTGAGTGGGATATTGTTGTTCGTGAGGCTTCAATTGTCGACCACAAGAGTCTTTGACCAATCCCACGCATGATCTTGAGTTGGTAGCGAATACAGATTATATCTCTATAGGGCGACCATAAAGTTGTACTGCAACCACAAGAGTTTGAAATATTTATACGATCAGAAAGAGCTTAATATGCGATAACAAAGGTGGATGGAATTGGTCAAAGACTATAATCTGGAGATCAAGTATCATCCAGGCAAGGCTAATGTTGTGGCAGATGCATTGAGCCATAAAGTAGCGCAAGTGGTAGTCCTTATGATTCATAAGCAGAAGTTAATCGAGAACTTCTAAGATCTCAACCTCTTAAACCAGATACTAATTAGCAACAACAATGTCAGTCAGATAGAGAATGATCTAAGAGCAAAAATAGAAAAAGTTCAGAAGCAAGATTGGCATGCTCAGTCTATCAGAAACATGATTATGAAGAGGGAGACTACGAAATATGATTTATCATCGAGTGGACTAGTCTGGTACCACAAGCAGATATATGTACCATCACAAGCGGAACTGAAATTACAGATCCTGGAGGAGGCACATAAGAGTAAATATACTTTGCATCCAGGAGCGACTAAAATGTACCACAATTTGAAATCCACATATTGGTTGCTAGGTATGAAAAGGGACGTGATAAGGTTCGTTGCTTGTTACCTTACGTGCCAGAAAGTCAAAGCTAAGCATCAACGACCATCAGGGCTACTACAAAACCCTAAAATTCCTGAGTGGAAATGGGAGAGCATCACTATAGACTTTGTGACAGGATTACCAAAAGTCTGAAACTATGATGCCATATGGGTGATAGTAGATCGATTCACAAAGACAGCCTATTTTCTCCTTATCAGTGTATACTATTCTCCTGAAAAGCTTGTAAACATCTATATTAAGGAGATATTGCATCTCCATGGTATGCCGAAGAACATCCTATCAGACAGAGATCCACGATTTACTTCCAAGTTTTGGAAGGCAATACATGAGGCTTTAAGTACCAAGCTCCGATTCAGTATGGCCTATCATCCTCAAACAGATGGGCAGACCAAAAGAACAATCCAAACACTAGAGGATATGATCAGGGCGTGCATAATTGATTTTAAAGGTAGTTAGGACCAATTCCTTCGTTTAGCAGAATTTGCATACAACAACGACTATCACTCTAGCATTCAGATGGCTCCTTATGAAGTGTTGTATAGAAGGAAATGTCAATTGCCCTTGTGCTGGATAGAGTTATCTAAGAGACAGATATATGGGCCAGATATTGTCGATTAAACAATGGAGCAAATAAAATTGATCAAGCAAAGGCTACTAGCTGCACAGAGCAGACAAAAGAGTTATGGCAATAAGAGAAAAAAACATGTCGAGTTTGAGGTTGGAGACCACGTATTTATGAAAGTTTCACCTACTACTGGTATTGGTAGAGTGATAAAGGTAAAGAAGTTGAACCCAAGGTATATTGGTCCTTTCAAAATTTTGTTAAAGATTGGGCTAGTAGCATACTAGATAGCTTTACCTCCAAGCTTGAGTAGGCTGCATGATGTCTTCCATGTCTCACAATTAAAGAAATATCAACCTGATCCCGAGCATGTGATCGAATACGAAAAAGTTGACTTATGAGATGATATGACGTATGAGGTCATACCTGACTGAATTATTGATCGATAGGAGAAACAACTGAGATACCAAAGTATCCCATTCATTAAAGTAGTATGGAGGGAATTATCTCCTAGAGAAGCTATATAGGAGTCTAAGGAAGACATGCAGAAGCGTTTCCTAGAGTTTATGAGTGGGTACTTATAACAAATTTCAGGGACAAAATTTATTTAAGGAGGGGAGAATTATAACACCCCAATTTTCAATCATCAATATTCTTCCTATGTAATTGATACATCTAATGAAATAACATGGTGAATTTTGGTGTGCACAAATTTACAATAATATATTTCAATTGCCCGTTACACACAATTCGACTAAGCAAGGACACAAAGGAGCACTTAAGATCCACCTAAAGGCCTACTATTGTAACCAAAATTGGAACATGAAATGACATGACTAATGGCTTAATATACATGTAAAAAAAATTGGTCAAACCAAAGGAAAGGAGCAAGAAATGATTTACAAAAAATAAATCATTAAACTTAGGGGCAAAATGGTAATTTTTCCACAAAATGGGAAACAATTATTTTCCCTAATCCTCCTAATAATTTCAGTTATATGGGAACTAAAACAGGGAAATGGCTACTTGATAATTAATAAGCTTATTTTTGTGAATTATTATCAAGAAATGTCAAATAGTCAAAAGTTAAAGGACAAAAGTCAACAATTTACAAGATGGCAATGGGATAGTTGAGATCAATACATTTCCCTCAATTCTCATGCAATTTCGGTGGAGTGTTGAAGCATCAAGTGAAATGAAATAATTTGCAAGAAATCAAATTTGTGGACTAATGGAATAGTGCCACCTATGTTAAGTTAATTACATAACTTAACCTATATTATTGCTCCTTTATTCATTTCTCCATTCTATTCCTCTTGTGAAATAGAACCAGAAAGAATGAGAGAAAGAGAGCTGAGGCATTGGAAGAAGCTCGAAGCAAATCAAGCTAGGTTTCTCCAAAACTCAAGGTAGGGAAGTCATGATCTTGTGATTCTTACTTCCTAATCCAACTATGATCTCTCCTACTCACTTCTTCTTCCTTGAATCCATAGATTTCAAGACAATTTTCAATAGGCGAAAGAGAGAATTTAGACGTTGAGGAGAGAGAAAGTTGAGAAATCCAAAGGTAAACCTCCAAATTTGATTCTCATGCTTTGGTTGATGCTATTAGTGTTATTCTTGGATTGGTTTGGTTGTTTTTGTAAATGATAGATGAAGAAACCTAAAGGACTTTGTTGTCTAAGTTTCTCCAAACCTTATCCAATAAATGTTTAAATAGCTAATAGTTTGATTATAAGTAGACAGGAGGTGATTAAGTAAGAGGAAACGAAAAACCAACAAAATGTTTCTGAGAACCTAAAATTAGGCCCTGTGTTGAATGTGGTAAAGGAGATGGAATTTGATAATTCTAACAATTCCATTGGGTTTAGACGATAAAATTGTGTAGGGTATATGTTGATAACGAAGTGAGAAAAGTCCCAGAATGAGAAATGACTGAATTATCTATTAAAACCTAAAAGGAAGGGCTACCAAGGGCATTCTCATCATTTGGCCCTAAATTTGACCACTTCGAGCTCAAAAATGGATTCTGCACTCAAAATTGTGTAGGAATAGCCTGAGTCATAATTTTTTGTAAGGTCCCGGTAGACCGGGGTCTACAAGGGCATTTTGGTAATTTAGCATTGTAAAGCTAAGTTAACCAATAACCTGAGATTGGGTGATATTTGAATGAGTAATGACTCATTTATGATGCATTGGAAATTGTAGGACTTGGGGATGGTCTGAAGGCTAAGACTTGCCTGAGGTCCGAAAAAATGAGAAAAGGACTCTAAAGGAAAGCAACCAGGTAGTAACTTCTTCTTATATGTACTATGTGATACCTATTATGAATGTCATTCATTGTAACATGAGCTAGTGTCCTAGACACTCCAATTCTCCATGTTGTGGTCAAAGACCTGATAGGGGCACTAAGTTGACCAAGGGGCAAACAAGTAGTTTGACATTGAGCAAGTGTACACACTGTTAGACATGATTAGTTTTGATGATGACAAATATAGATGTCGAATATTAAGCATAAGAAGCTTGCATAGTATACTTTTCTAATACATTGACTAACTATTTGATATTGCATATATTGTAGATTAGTCAAGCAATGGAAGAAAGAAATTGAGAAATAAAGAACTTGCAAGAATTAATGAAAAATATGAACATTCAAGTTTTCTGAATTAGTCAAGGAATGGAAGAAAGAAATTGAGGAATAAAGAACTTGCAAGAATTAATGAAAAATATGAAGATTCAAGTTTTATGGGCACTGTAGCAATACGGTTACTGTAGCAATTGACACTGTTTGGCACTGTAGCAGAGTGATTTTAACAAATCACTCGAGTGATTTTAACAAATCACTCGAGTGATTTTCAGAATCACTCGAGTGATTCTGAAAAAAAATTGAAATCACTCGAGTGATGTTTAGTTTTTCAGACTCTGTTTTTCGTCCAGTTGAGCAAGGTATGATTATTTGATCATATCTATCACAATACAACTCCAATTGAGACCAAACAAGTTTCATATGAAACTAGACTCCCAATGCATCATTTTGACATCAGAACCAATATCAAAGGAGCTCAGATTAGCGAGATATCAGTGTTATAACTTGGCCTTCATGTCAGCGTCACTTTCTGGAACAGGTTTGGTATTTTGGCTATAACTCTCAAACCATTTATTCTATTGAGCTGAAACTGGTGCCATATGAAACTAGACATCAAGAGATTTCCATTGATATATAATAAAGAAATTTTGAAGCTATATTCTAAGAGTTATGCCATCTATAATTTGACCCCTTTTTGCTGTCGAATTGGAAGTGAAGTTTTGAGTGCAGGTAATCTGAACAGAGAGCACCCGAGTGATTTTTATAATCACTCGAGTGATCAGAAAGATCACTCGAGTGATCATTATAATCACTCGAGTGAAATGCGTCAGAATGCATATCACTTCCAGTGGCGCAGAATTCACCGGAGGAATTTTTCACTATTCTCAATATCACTTCCAGTGATATGGAATTCACTCGAGTGATATGAAATTTTCTGCAGATCACTTCCAGTGTTAGCAGTCCAGTGCAACTCCAACATCCCATATCACCTCCAGAATCACTTCCAGTGAATTTCACTCCTCAAAACACTTCCAGTAAGCTTCAATGCATCTCCAGTGAAAGCGCATATGCACCAACTTCTATTAAACCAATAGCTCAAGTAATGCAATTGATTCTATCAGTATTGCTAGACCAATGCACCTCCATCTCTTAATTACTCCAAGTCTTCATTAATGTGATATGGTCCTTTTGGTTCATCACCACCAGTGGATTTCAATACACTCTGGAAGTTTTCGATAGAAGCCATCCGGAGATATTAAAGTTTCTCTGTGCACTTAAGTCTGGTATGAGGAACTTGAGTTCTTATGTTGACGAAGCAAAATGGAATACAACGATCAATCCGAATGGGTTCATATGTTATGCAATCTTTGTGTTTTCACTTGCTATCATTCTTAGACATTGCTTAATACTTATTTCAAGTGTGAAATAGGGGTTCAAGTGTTTGGGTTAAAACTTCAAGTCTGGAGGTGACTCAGGGCAAGCATCGTCACTCGAAGTGATGCAACCCAGAAAGCGGAAATCCTGTCTTTGGCCAATGATCCAACATATTTATGATTAACACTTCATTGTATTGATATTTGATGTATTGTTATAGAAAGAACAATGAAGAGACCATAGAGAGAGGAAAAACCACTTCACGAGAAGCCGAGCGTCCACTGATAACGGCTAGTTTTCTGAAGTGGAAATCTGTCAGAACAAGCAGTGTGACTCCAACGGGTATGTTGAGATGCTATCAATAGATCAATGTTTAAAGACCTATCTGACAAAAAATCATGGGGAGCAACAAAATTAAAATGAACAACCAAGAACGTGCAAACAGAAAGCAACGGTATGAGTTATCTGTCAGAATCACGATCAGATTCCAACGGGTAGAATGTTTGAATGCTTCCAACGGCTCTCAACCATCTTCTATATAAACCAATGTATTCAAACAAGAAACTAGGAGATGATGCATCAGTAACCAAACACATGAGCAATGAGAACCCAACTGCCAACATGCTAATATCATAAGTCGTCCGACTCATATACTCTTTGTTCGTATCTGTTTACAATATCATGTATATTTAGAGTGAGAGTATTTGTATTGTACTTCAGTGAGCATTTATCTACTCTGTGAGAGATCTTGTAAACACTTCATCTGTATTTCAGAAGTGTTCTCAAGGTAGAGGGACCTTGAGAGGATTGATCACCTTACGGTGGAAGTTGTAGAGTGAATTGCCAGTAGGAGTTTTTGCCCATAAGACTTACAAGGTGCAAGCAGTAGAGAATGTTGCTGCTCGTAAGACTTACAGTGGTGTAAGCGGGAGAGAACGTTGCTGCTCATAAGACTTGCATGGGTAAGCAGGAGAGAAAGGTCTTTGGGATTGCTTTGCTCGACTTGCTGTAAGGAGTAAACCTTACAGTGTGTAAGGGGGAGTAACTCTTGTAGATTTGTAGAGGCTTTTCTTGTGCCCGGTTAAACAAGAAGATAGTGGATTGGAAATCTCAGGAGGAGCCTTGGGACTGGACATAGGTCATCGTGGATTGGACCGAACCAGGATAAATCACAGTTTGCATATTCTCTTCCCTAAGCTTTTACATTTCCAGCATATATGATTTATATATCAGCTTATGTTTCTATACTTCCGCATGTATTGATTTGATAAGTTGCGAAAAGATTTTAAAAGATCATACTTTCTTATCACACACCCAATTCACCCCCCTCTTGGGTGTCAGCCAGTTCTAACACACACAAAGTTTCGATCATCTTACACGTCATGACATTGCATATCTATTTTCTAATTTTATATGTATGTAAGCATGTTTCTACTGAGATTCTCTCGAATCTCATTCTTTTTCAACCCAAAACCATTTCAGCTGAGGCAGGAAGTTCAAAAGACAAAGCGGTGGCTCCAGGTGGCTAGGGTCCCGGAGCTTTACATGCAGCTATAGTTATTTTGCATGTGCTAGATAGGTTTTGAATGAGTTGTATATATATGTATTCATGTGTTATCAAACCCTTTGGAGAATCGTCCTGTAATGTAAACTAGTACCATATATCAATATATTTCCGTTGTGCCATACGCTTTATGAATCTTTATACTTTTAGATCCATGAATATCGTAAGTGGAAAAAGGGGTCTTACACATTGTCCATATAATACAACTAATCATTATGTGGGAGAAGATTTTGCTAGGAACCAAACTTGTTTTGACCGTTCATTTTATCTTAGTAAAAGTTTTGAGCAACAAAAGTTTTTGGATCCACACGTCAAGTATTGTCCTAGTTGTAATATCCCATTTTTAGTCACCGATATTCCTTGTATGTAGTTGATACATTTAATAGAATAAAATGGTGAATTATGATGTACATAAAATGGTAAACACTCAAATCGGTGGTTACATACAAATTGGCTAAGCTAGGACACAAAAGAGCAACTATTATCCACTTAAAGGCCTAATATTGTAACCTAAATTGGAGCATTAAAGGACACAAATCTTAGCCTAATATAAGTGTCAAAATTCAGCCAAAAACAAGGAAGAAGAGAAAGACATGATTTATTTTAATAAATCACAAAAATTTAATGGCAAAATGGTAAATTTCCTAAAAAACATTTATTTTTCCCTCTGCTCTCAATAATTTCGGCTAAATATGGAAAAAAGGAGGGAAAACAAATAATTGAAAGGCAATGTTGCCATGTGGAATTATTTTAAAGCCAAATAAAAGAGATGATGTCATAAAAGAAAAGGACATGGTTAATTGTCATTAAACAATTTTAAAGCAAAAACAATTAGAGATATTTTAAGAAGCTATTTTTATTCCCTCTCTTCTCCTAATTTTCAGTCAAAAGGGGAAATAAAAGGGAAATATTTTACTTCGCTCATATTAATTCAAGAAGAGAAAAATTCTTGGCCAAGTAAATTTCCCATGTGAGATTAAGTCATTAAATAGTATTATAATAAAAGCAAGAAGAGATATTTGCTAAAGCTTTTATCACTCTCCTTCTTCTTCATTTCGATCAAGACACACCAAATAGAGAGAGAAGATTTTGAAACACTTGAAGAACACAAGAAAGAGCTAGGGTTCAAAAAGCACAATCTAGGGTAAGAGACTTGATTTCAAGTGCTTATGCCTTCTAAATCACTTGGGAACCTCTTTTAATCTCTTCTTCAACTTGAAAACCATGATTAGCAAGCTAAATTAAGAGGGAAGAGAGAGAGGGTAGAGATTCCTAGAGAGATAAAGTGAGAAAATCAAGAGGTAATATCCAAAACTTTGATCCTCTTGCCTTATATGTTGTTGTAGTAGTAGTTATTGTTGATTTTGGCTTGGTTTTGTTGATTTTGTGAAAATAGAAAGATAAAACCCTAAGGGGCTATACTAACAAAATTTCCATGAATTAGGTTTATTTAGCGCTTAGATGGTTAATCATGTGATTATGAATGACAAGGAAGGTGTTTATAGATTGGAATCAAGAAAATACATTTTCCCTTTTCCCTTTCTATGTTTCGGCCAGGGACAAAACATAAGGGAGGAGTTGGAATTTTTCAATTTTAATGATTCCATTAGATTTTTAAGGTAAAATTGTGTAGGAATACATGATTTCATAATTTTTGGATAATTGCATGCAAATCTGGAAATTATTGAAGTTAAGGGGAAATGCTGTTTGATTTGATTCTTAGAGGCAATATTGTTGTGAAATGAATTTCATTAGTCAACCACTATCCAAATATTATGAATTTTTTTAGAATTAAATTAGACATATAGAGCTTTAATTTGATAGGTAGATCATAATTTTTGGACTAATAGATTGAAAGATATGTATTTTCAAAATTATGCACTGTTTCTAGAATGCAATCTGTAATACCCCAAATTTTGGGATTAAATGCTTGAGCTTTAGCCTGGATTAAGTGGATTGCTAGATCCCGTTTTAGCAAATGTCCAAGTAAGGAATGATGTTTTCACAAAATTCCTTAATATCTTTGGATATTAAAAAGGAAATAAAAGGTAAGGGCAAAATGGTAATTTTTCCAAAATTTGAGAAATTATGGTTTTTCCCTAATATTCCCTATGATTTGAGTTGGATGGAAATTAAAAGGAGGGAAATGACTACTTGGTAATTAATAAGCCTATGTGGGCGAATCATTATTAAGGAAAGTTAATAAGCAGAGAAGCTTAAGGCTTTGGTGCACCACTTGAGGTGGTATAATGGATTTGAGAGTGAATTATACTCTCTTAATTCTCATTAATATTGGTGGAATGATGAAGGAAAAGATAAATGAAACTTGTTATGCAAGTAATGAGATAGTTGAATCAATTGGTACTAAGTCACTTGAATGATTTTTATTAATCATCATCCTTCATCATTTATTCTCATTCCCGTGAGTTTAGATTAAAAGATAAAGGGAAAGGAAGGAGAAACAGATCAGAACGAGAAAGAGAAAGAGAATGGAGAAAGAACGAGAACGCAGAGGAGAGAGAGAAGAGAGAGAAAGTGAAAATTCACCGGAGCTCGACCGAAACAACGTTTTCTCTCCAAGTACCCAGTACAAACATTACTCTACTCATCATGGGCTTTGATTCTGTGGTTTCGGATTCTCGTTTGGAGATGGTTGGTGCCATCTCGTTGGCCGGAGCATCGCCGGAATTCCGAACCGAATTTAGAAAGGCATGGAGGTAAGCGTAAGCTTCCTTTCTACTATTGTGGTTTGTCATTTGGATGAGTATTCTAAGAATAGGGTACTGTTTATTTCTCGTTCTATCAGTATTTTGGAGGCCGAAACGATGTCCAATGGATGTCTAAACGGCTAATCATGTAAGCATAAGTAGAAAGGAAGATATTAAGACAAAGAAAGGGAGGAACCGACACAACTCTTCTGAGAACTCTATATTGGTTGTCATGCGTGAGGCATGAGCCATGAGTTGTAATTTCATTGATTGGATGATTCTATTGAGTTCAGAAGAGCAAATTATGTAGGGTTCAAGTTGATAAAGAAGTGAGAAAAGGCTTGGGGGTGTGAAATGACTGAATTACCCCTTTTAGCTCTAAATAAGGGTTATCAAGGGTATTTTCATCATTCGGGCCTAAATTTGATTGATATGAAGTCATAAATACATGTGAAATTGTGTAGGATTGGCCTAGGTTATGATTTCTGTAAAAGTTCAGTCGGGCCGGGCTTCCAGGAGCATTTTGGTAATTTAGCATAATTGGGCTAACTTATCAACTTATACGAGTCTAGAATGTTATAAGTTTGAGTAGTGACTCATTAAATGTATTTGAAATTCTAGGACTCGACGAATGGACATGCCCGAAACCAGAGCAAAGACGAAGCATTGAGTACGGATGTGAAGTCCGACAAGTAGTGAACTTACCTTTCCTGCATGTGTGTGATATGTATGTTTATGCATTGATTATGTGACTGCTTTTCCTATTTTTGTGGAACATGTATGATTTGTTAAAGCTCTGTTATATTTGTGCAATGGTCATATGTATGTCATAACATCGAGCACGCAACATGTCATTATGTTGGCATGAAATAGTGTAGGCAAGCATGTCATGCATTCATATATATCTACATGTATAGTGGTATTGTTCGCTACTGAGATTCTCCTGAATCTCACTCCTCCCAAACAACCATTTTAGACAGGTTGAAGGATACATAGAGAATGCATGGAGCAGATATGGAGACGTGAAGTGAAGAGGAGATCGTAGTGTGGGGCACTACGTTGTGTTAAATGTAATTGATTTACATTTGCTCATGTATATGATGTGTGTATGTATGAGAATGAATGAAAGATTGTTTGTTAAAGCAGAGAACTGTTCTAATGTAATAAGAGAATCGATGTAGCGTAAATAAAGAGATCGACTTTTTGTTTATTTAAATAATCGCTCGCTTACTCTGATATGTGGAACTAAGAGCCGGTGAGGTATTGTAAGGAAGGGTGTTTCACTTTATGGTATCAGAGTGGAGGGTATCACACTTTATGGTATCAGATCAATAGTTCTGGAAATAATGGTAATTGCTAGAGTCATTAGAGCATTGATTCTGACAAGAATGGTAATTGCTAGAATTATAGAGCGTTGATTCTACCAATATTGAGTAATTGTTAGAAGTTTTCTGCTTAAATGATAGGTTATAATACTTGGTTAGATGCCTTATGAAAGGAGGCATGGTGGTGAAGTTATGGCTAAGAGTTATGCCATATGGAAAACAAGGATTTGGGTAACCTATAGATGGATTTTAGATGATATTTGAAGTGTTTATCAGCTTGGAATAGCTGATGAACTTGAGTTTGGCATGATGAACTTGAGTTCATGGGTTAAATTATGAAGGAAAAGAAGTCTCAAGCAAGAACTCTCAGTGGTGAGAAGTGTAAATTTGAGTGCAAAATGGGGTCAGAACTCGAGTTCAGTATGATGAACTCGAGTACACAGTGGTTTCAGGAAGGAACTTGCAGGAATGCATAGCCTGAACTTGAGTGAAGAAGCTTGAGAACTTGAGTTCGTATTATAGAACTCGAGTGCGTAGTGATTTAAAATGAGACTCATGGGAGTGCAAGACCCAACTTCGAGTGTAGATGCCTGAGAACTCGAGTTCATAAGGGTGAACTCGAGTGTGGATAGCTGAAAACTCAAGTTTAGTATGGAGAACTCAAGTACATGGGGTGTTTCCTCGTGCATGAGATGGTTTCAGGCAAGAACTCGCGGAAGTGTGAAGCGTGGACTTGAGTGCGGATAGTCGAGAACTCGAGTTCATATGGGTGAACTCGAGTGCATGTGCTGATCTTGCACGATGAGATTTTTTCTGGCAGAAACTCTTTTCCCCAACTCGAAGAACTCGAGTGTGGCTCCGAGAGGACCGAAGGGAAGAGGGAGAAATGAAAGAAAAGGAAGTAGAGGAGGAGACGGACTCCTTAAAACATAATTAAATTTATAGAATTAAATATGTAGAGGGGGTGATCTATACCGAACTAGAGGGTGAATGATCTAGAGGCGGTAGAACCAGCCAAGCCTAGTTCATTGAATCTGCCAACCTTAATTCTCCAGAGGAGGTAAGGATATGATGCAAATGCAAAAAGAAAAGAAAAGAAAATGATATAAACAAACTTTTTATTTAAAACATATAAAACTTACAAAGTGGAAGAGGAAGGGATGGAAGAAGGTAGACTAAAGGAAGTCGGAACAGGAACCGACGGAGGAGGGAACAGGATTCTAGAGAGAGAAGGAGAGGTTTTAGAGAGAGGGAGTGTAACCGAACCTTCTGAGAAATGAACCTGAGTTCGTTTAAATAGAAGGAAAAGTTATTATTTGAACAGTGCCGGTCGGTGACTTGTACTATTTACACAGTTTTGGTTTTGGCACTATTTACACAGTATCTACTGACACCACAGTACCACTGTGGCTACAGTGACACTATTTGAACAGTGTTGACATCATGCCTGTGTCAGGTTTACGTCAAAAGCTACAGTACCTACGTAGCTACAGGTCTACGTGTATTGTGCTACAGTGCTTTTGTATTTTTGAACAGTGAAAATTAAAAATACAACAAAATTTTGTATTCCTAATCTTCATCTAAATTTACAATGAAATCTTCTTCTTCATCTTCGTCTTGAACTGAGGATGTTGAAGAAGCAGGTTGTCCACTGGACATTTGAGGTTCCTCTTGGAGGAGTTGTAGAATAGTGATCATTTGTTTGACCAAATCTTCTTTGGACGAGGTTGATGCCAAAGTAGCTTGGATCCTAGATCTTTGGTTCAAGAACTTGCTTTGTTCTGTCTTACAAAGATACTGAGGATGTGATTTAAACCACCTTTCTACAGCTTTAGAATCAATTCGGCTAGTTTCAAACTTGGCCCACCATCTTACAAATGGAAGTCTTTGTAAACATGGAAGGGTAGCCGATCCAGGATTTGTTTGAGAAAATCGGTATTTCCAAGAAAAGATCCAGGCATTTGATAATTTTGAAAAATAATGAAGATCAATTGGAAAAGGATCTTCATCACAATTGAATTTTTGTTTAAAAAGCTCAAGGGCTTGTTGCACTTTGGGAGGAAGGATCTCTGGTTCTGGACCAAAGAAATTCCACCAATGTACAAACCATTGAGGAAATTTATACTCGATTTTTGTTTTGAAATAAATAAACCAAGTATGTTTAAAAAATCTATTTTGATCCCAGAATACATTGGACCACGCTTCAATGTAATCCTAGTAATTGTATCCTAGAGGATCATGTTGTCCCCCAAAAGGTTTATGTTTATGCAAATCTTGTCCCCACTGGGCAGGAGTGAGAACTTGCAATATTTGTAAAGTAGAATGAGTTATTAATGTTTCATCCTTTTTGTCCTTTTTCCTATCAATTTTGATAGACTCAGAATGAACCAATATAAACTCATAATACTTTCTTGTTTTTCTTAAATCATGCAGCTTGAAAAGCCATCCAGAAGGGAAAACATTTAAAACCACTTGGTTTGGAGTCGGATGAAAGAATTCAGGCTCAATTTGAAGGATATTTTTCACCTTATTTTCCTTTGGAATATAAGGAGTATCCAGATTGCTTTATGTTTTATTGACAATTTCCTTTGAGGAAGAGGCTGAGATTGCCAATTGATTTTTTGAAGAGCATCCGATCGTAGATACAAAAGGTATCTGATTTTGACGATCGTATTCTTGTTTGGTACGAACTTGTTTTGGAACTAACTCTGCAAGTACAAGATTTTTTTCATCCTTCTTTGCAAGAGTTTGGCTCCAAGTTTGTTCTGGAAGTTTGTTTTGAGCATATGATTCCAGAATTTCTTTTCTTGATGCTCGTGTTTGAGTTTTCTGGATTGATGGCCTAGAAGGGTTGGAAGGCCCTGGTTGGGATGATTAAGTTAAAATGAATGAGCATGTTTTTAGTTGAAATCTTATTGCTTGAAGAGAAATGAGACAAGGTGATTATGGTGTTTGACACGTATGATTAGATGATTAAGTTAAGAAGTCTGGCTGAAGAATTTAAATTTAGCACTTGTTAGGAGGCAACCGAATATAATGAATTCTGCTTCCAATTATTATTATTATTATTTTATTTTATTTATTTTTTTATTGTTTTTTCTGTCTCTTAACCTCAATTTTTTCAATAACACCCCTCTCAAGTTTCATTATAGGAAAGTATTGAAGGTGCTAGAGGAAGAACTCTATATCAGACTTAAAGATATAAACTAAGGGAGTATTGGTTCCTTTCTCCTTTATTGACTTTTGAAACGTTAAGGACAATGTATGATTTATGTATGGGGAAGAGATTTTTTTTGCTTGTCCTTTTATGCAATTGAAAAGATTTTTTTTACAAGATTTACATAATTGAAAATTT